>OU452246.1:26800000-27430000 GCA_911728495.1 Furcula furcula
ACTGAAACTATGATAAGATACTTAACTTTTTACATCATTAAGTACAGGTCGAAATGACCCAGACTCAAGACAAACAGATTATGTTCATGCACATGAATGTTTTTCCTGTGTGGGAATCGACCCCAAGACCTTAACGGCAGCGGCCAGGGTAGCAAACTACAAAATCAGCTGACCTGTGTTGTTATTCAATATACGTGGCTGCCAAAGGAATCCGTAGCACTGTTTGATTGAACGCACGAATTCAGTAATAGTCTTTTTTAGTGTAACGTCATATTATGAACGTAACGTAACTTCATCTTGAGTTCTGTACCTCTTGCGGGGTTTGAACTAAGCGGAGCATTTGACATTGATTGTAATAAACAATCTGGTTTTAGACTAACTAATATATTATTATTAATATGTTAGTTACTCTAAAACCATATACGGTGGTATTTTTTCTCGTGTCTGCCAACAACACCATCAGTTTATTGTTACGCAACTTAGTTAAATAAAAAGGTATTACCTGATAGTAATCGAAGCACCCACCCATAGAAAAGTCTCTTCCTGTCCCTGTCATCCAAAACTATAATTATAGCCTTTTGGTCCAATAGTTTTTTTGCCAGCTACAGTGACCTTCTACTTATGTTACACAGCGGAAGAAATCTAAGATTAAAGTGGCGCCACCTAGATAGCACACAAGTACCCTTCCAACTTAACCATCGAGATGTCTCAAAAGACGAGCAACTGTCCAATGCAACTGTCCGTAGGTAAGCGTGTTGCTCACCACCAAGCCAACCCATGTACTCGACTCGTTGCTAAGTTGCAAAAACCAACATGATAGTAATAATAACACCGTTAATGTTTTGACAAAAAAAATCATAATGTAAAGGATAAAGGATATCATAATGTATGTCATTTTGTTGACCTACACAGTATAAAATACGATTTAAATTAGTAAGATCATATGACTCTGATACGCTTTAAAAGTTAGGCATAATACTCGGCAACAATACTTTCGCATACTCTATGATGAACCAAAAATATGGTATTACCATAAAAATATATTTAATTAAATATACATGTATAGATTTCATTTGAAATGATTTATAATGTTATAATTATACCATTTGTAACATATCTTAATTAAAAATATGTTCAAAATCATTTAAATTAATTTCGTCTTGTCAAAAAAAATTCGAGCATGTCCACCCGCCGTAACAGTCCACGAAGGACTGATAGAAGGCGATCGCGGGGGCGCTGCAAGGGGAAATGCATAGCGTACGTGGTTTTTCTATAATTTCTTGTAAAACATGAATGAAATTAAGAAATGTAATCAATACAAATTATAGAATAGATTATGTGCTTTTTAATAGTCCAAGTTTGACGTCTATCCGATGAACGGATGTTGAACGCTAACGCAATTCATATCCAACATAGTACATTTTTTAAATACATATTGCTTGAAAACGTTATACTTAATCCAATATCTAATCAATAAAACTATTTGCTGAAGATCTGAGGTATAAGTACATATAATTTTCATAGCCAATGCAATAGCGGATTGATCCATCGAACTCTTTAAACTAAGGCTATTTTTGCAATTTTACCGTTGTTACCCCCTTAAGTTTATACATTTGAAAAAAGACAATCCCACTGAACTTTTGCCGGCCGATCTTCTCAGTAGCAGCCGCACTCTCTCTCTCTTTCTCTCTCCCTCCCCCTCTTTCTCTCTCTCTCTCTCTCACACACACACACACACACACACACACACACAGAGAGACAATATGGTAATTAGAATAAACCATGATTGCGATCGCGATATGATAAGATAGTGGCCGAGCAGTGGTTGGTGATATATAATATTTTTAACATTCATGAATTTAGATCTTGAAAGACCACCGCATTATTTGGATTGATAACAACACCAAATAATCATTTGTCATTCTTTTCTGAAGATTGTCACATAATGAAATGCGCCTCTCCTTACAAGTAACGTTTCAGAAAATTGGGACCATTCTTCTAACTTACTACTTGTGCCTACTTACGTGAGGGGAGACTTTATTATTTCAGTATAACAACAATGATTCGACGTATTACACCCGGCTTGTCGGCTTTATCCTGTCCAACGGAGCTCCGAAATTGATATAGTGTTGGAAGTTTTTCGATTACTGAATGGAATCGGCGTCGATTAAAATTAATCGGCAGATTATTTCGCGTTGTTAAAACGTTTCGGAGAAGTTTTTAAACAATTAATCAAAAAACAATGCTCGGCTTTTTTGCCAAACTTTTTATTGAATTTATAATGGGACTGTGAAATCTGCTTATAAAGTATAAATAAAATGGCTTTTCAGTGTAATTTTGATGAATTGAATTAATGTATGAAATCTTTTAAATTATTGGAGGTCAAACTCAAACTCAAAAATAGTTTATTTCAAATAGGCTTAACGTTGCGATTTTTTACTAGGACTAATCCCACCATACAATACCACCATTGTTACTCTTGTAAGGCAGGATCTACAGTAGTCACCACTGAAGACACCGAGGATTGACCCTCGGCGAGTCCCGGGAACGCTAAATTGTTTTGGAACCCGCAACAAATTTAATTAAAAAGGATAGGTAGGAGGAGTTGGTAATCACTGTCCATATAATCAATATAAACATGTGCTCCTGCGCTTTTTTATATTGGTTTAAAAAAGCATAATATAAGATCTGAATCGATGGGAGAGAAAGGTTCTCGAGTGTCGACCACGAACCGGAAGACGCAACACATTGTAAAAGTGGCGGGCAACCGATGGATGACTGTTGTTCATTCTACAATGAAGAATTTTTAAGTGCTCCCACTTTTCCTCACTTCACCAGTGAACGTCTTCCGGTTGATGATGATGACGATGTTTATGACGATGTAAGATCCGATTAATAATTATAAATCGATAACAGATTAATAATCGTGATTTACGTTTCGCATCACTAGTGAAGTGATTTGCGAAGCAGTTGATTCCGCAAGTCACTCGAAGTGGGTAAATAAAAAAAGAGATCGAGGCACTCTCGTAAAACGTATTGCAAAGTATTGCCCATAAATACATAAAAAATGAAGGAAGGCCTTGGCTTATGAACAGTCAATTACGAGTAAGCCATATGTTTATAACATGATGCATAAAATTAGGAGGCAACCGGAAAATATTCGTGGTTCGATTCGACGTAAAAAATGGGTTTATTTGCTGATCGTATTTATTTTGAAGGGCTGCGTAATCAAAAGGCGAAACCCTAATAAATACGACGTGCCCTTCCGTATGTCACAGCCATATCTGTCACCGTGGTTTGCATACCAATAAATGTATGGAGCTGTGCAAGACGCCATATAATTCTGAATTTGTATTGATGATATTTGCGCCACCTCACCATACATAAAACTCAGTGAGGTTCTATTTTTCTCTCACACCTCATTCTGTGATTGCGTTCAACAGATACATATTTCCTCTACAAAATAAAAGAAGTAAGAGGGCAGGAAAAATTGGACTCACACTTAATACCTAATGTCTCAAGCAAAGCATATCAACTGTGCAGAGGCAATTGATCTCGTCTTTTTCCATCATAACGGTATCCCTGTGATCTGTGTAGTATATACATCACCTTACATCAGCCGCCGCAAAACGTCGACTGCTGAACAAAGGCGCCCCCTTAGAAGGGAGGGTTGCTATAATCCCCGCGCTTGGCAGGCATCTTGGGGATCGCAGTATAGGTGGTAGGTAATCTAATAGAAAGACACTGCTACCCGTGTTCTTGTTTTCCCTTAGACGCCTCTTACCTAATGAATAAGATGGGAGCGTGCTATTTTTACCCGGAAACCTAACGTGTCATATACCTACATATGACATAAATATATTTTAGGAATCAAAGGTTAAACAAACACATCTTAACTTCTGGAAAGCTTTTCACCAAAAACAAATCACATTTTCGCTCACAAGCTAATAACAAAATAGGATGCCAAAACATTTCTGACTTGAAATCTCCAATAACTTCGGCTTCCAAAACGGTCATTCATTACCATACTTTGATTTATGAATTATTTACAAAGTTGTTTTATATTCATGAAAGTATGTCAGGAGTCGTTAAAAAGTGGCTTGCTTGAGCACCCATTGTTTGCAAGGAACCGTATCGACGGTTGATTGATGGACCGCAAGTGACCCGTGACGGGCGGACATTGCACAAACAATTCCTATTAGTGTGCCGTCATGGCCAGAAATGCAATTTGTATCCGATTGACTTAGAGATATATTGGTTCATTAATTAATCTGAGAATCATCCAAGATCGGTATATCTTCACATGTTACATAATGGTAATGATTAGTACTGAATTAGTTGTTAAGCTAAGTAAGCAAATACTGAGGGCATCATATTGAATGCCACAGGTTTTCATTAGATCTTCTTCATAATAAATTTCAAATCTTCCTCTTTTTATAATTACTAGAAAGTAAAATTTATCTCGATTTAGAAAAAGTAGTTCAATCAATCAATTTAGACTTGAAGCATTATTGAAAACATCCCAGCAAATTATTTTCAGTAATTAATTAATCTATAAATAATGAGTCAGTTGATCGTACATAAGACGTATTAACATTGGACTGTGAGCAAACTCCAATAAAAATTAAGGTACTCCCGTTGAAGTAACCTCCTTCCATCCCTTTAGTTACGCCTATAAATACAAACTATTGTATCAACACTGCAACATAAAAGACTCCCTTAGTCCACCATATCTCACAATAGCTACACCGATGTAGCACGACAATGAATGTCCACAAATGGACCTCTTCCTTAGCCTGAGCCTACGTTATATACGCTAATTTCAGTGTTGCCAACACGTAAAATCAAACTGCTGGTCAGGGGGCTCTTTCTCGACACTTGAAATAAAAGGGCTTAGGCCATAATCTACTACGTTATGCTTGCGATACCTTTCCTTCCCGTTATTAATATTTATAAAATACTTACCTAATATATGTTTTGGTATCTATGGAAATCAAATAACACGTTTTATATTTATCCCCTAATAACACTCAACATCTTTTTCACAAAACGTTACAATGGAATGATAACAGCTATTTTCCTTATTTGAAAGCGACCTAATAATGCGACAGCCTGTATTCATGATTTGATACAAATCTACTTACATTCTTTTTTAACATCCCACGCCTTTCCCCTTTTTTATCCGATACGAATTAGTGTTAAATACGTTAGGGGCGCTGGATGAATATCAAATAAATACTTTGTCATGACAACGTCCCTTTGAAATTAGCAAAAAAAAATCTACACAAAATTAAATAACATTGCGGGAATGGACAGCTTGTTACATTGGAAATCACATTACGGTTCAGCGTTTGGCTGGCTGCCACTTTGATTTAGGTATTTACAGTATACAATAAAATAGTTCTATAAATTTGTATGTAATAATAATATGAATTTTATTGGATATTTTTATTCAAGTAACAAAGTATATACATGTTACATTAGGCCAAAAACTTCCTGGAAGTCTCTGGAGGCCGTCGGGCTGGAAGAACCTTCTGTCTGCCTAAAGGCTAAATAAAGAAAAAACGCCGCCAGTATTTTGGGTATCCAACCATCCCACTGCGTCGACAACTTCGAGAATGTTTCTTTACCTAGTTTAATTAAAATTCAATTTTGTTCCAATTTGCCATTCATATCGTACTCGTATTACATTAATATTGACACACTTTTCTTTTGAGGCAGAATATCTGATACTGAATCCACTGAGCTTACCACCTCATCTCCCTTAACATGTGGAGTATCTAACTCTTTAGAATCATTTATTACTGGTTCCAACATCAAAAAACTAATAGTCGTCTCTCTCTTTTCAGGTCCAAGATCAGCAGTGACATTGCGCAAGTGTTAGTGACTATGATTCAGTGACGTGTTCTCGATAAGTGTTGGTTGAGTTGACGGTGCGTCAAATATGTTGTCAAGATGAAGTTGTGGAAAAGCCTCAAGATATCCATAGGCACTCGGAGCGACCCCAAGTCTTACTCCCAGGAGTTGCCGCAGTGGGGTGGCCAAGGATATGAATTAGATGGTAAGTTCTAGAACGGTACTGCTTTTATCTTTTTAAGGCTTATAATTATACTTAACGACTAAAATCTGTCTGAATCAGTGGGTCTATAGAATTTAATCATTGTATTTGAGCAATTTCACTATATTTACTTCAAGTGAATTGTGGTCGCGAATGAAAATACCAGTGTAAAGAGCGAAAGGAAGTACTAAATTGTCTTGAAACTTGCAATAAATTTAATTGTAAATGTGGATAGGAGTTGAAAGATATATTCCACTTTTCAAAACTACAGTTGGCTACAACTTTATTGGCCAAAATTTATGGACACTCACAAATTTTAAGAGCCTTGGAGGCGATCTGAAAAATACAGTAGCAAAGTCAAAATTATTTATTTCAAATAGGCTTAACGCTGGCATTTTTGAATGGTCATTTTTTTAAAAGCTACCACTGGATCACAACGCAGCCTCAACTGAGAAGATCCGGCATGAAACTCGCGGGCTTGTAAATTTTTCACTTTTTTTAAACATTGTTTATCTTGTTACAATTGAATCAACATCGGCGATAGTGTGCCGTTCGAAAGATAAAACAAGAGAGAAAAGAAAAAAAGACTGATATCCGATGTTCTTTTTTGTGTTTTAAATCTTTTTTTTCTTGTCAGAGCCGCTCGTGGTCAGTCAGCTGGATAATAATAACATCTTTCTACATAATCAAGTTATTAGTTTGTATTTATTGCCTAAGCCACGACAGACTACTTCTACTATTTATATAAAGCTCCACAGACTAACTAGGCTTTACCCGCTTTGCTATGGATGCTTTTTAGCTTTTGTATGACAGAAAACTGAAGCCCCCTTTTATCTAGGATCATACGTATGGGAAAAAATAAGGGGACTCTAATAAATAATATTCTCAAATTGTGAATACATTTTTTTCAAGAATTATCATTCAATACAAAATATAACTTACTACTTACTTACTTACTTTTTAATAAAAATACTCGAAACTATCTAAAATCCAATATCGTGGTATACTATGCAGCAGTCGCGTCACTGTGCAATGATTTGGCAATTTCGCCCGAGAGTCTTGCCTTTGAGAACTCCATATTGTGTTCTGACTTAGCGAATTTGAAATAACAAATGCAATTTTCTTTAAGCTTTCGTCAGATATACTAGATAGATAGGAACAGAACGGACGCTTGCTCGGTATTCGAGTAGTCTGACTGAAAAAGTTGCTCCCCTGCACCTTACGGAAGATCCAAATTTCAGCACCTTTGATTGACGTTGTGTTCCTGCAATGTTCTATGTGGAAACCTTGTAGAGAGGCAAGATGGGATATGGTAAGATATTAATTGGTGTCCCTGGTATAGTGGGACCTAACTCACAAAGCTTAGATTACAGATGCAGAGTAACAAACCTCTCGGTATCCTACCGGATACATTTTGGAGAGTGTGCGCAGGAATTATATGACTTGCTACCACCATCCATCATCTATCATCGGGTGTTAAGACATACGGCGGCTATGAACAATTAAGTTCCCATTTGTCCTGACTTACTGAAGTGATTTGCGGAATACGTTGCCTACCTCGGTTTTCCCGTCCGATTATAATGTGGGTGTTTTCAAGCGTAGGCTTAATAGTACACCATCCCCGATTTTATCGCCGCTTTCATCAAGTGGGATTGCAGTCATATTCCCAGAGACCGAAGGACTGACTATGTTTGTATCGTTTGGTGCCGCCACAGTGACAACTCTCACATGGGCTGTGTTCTTGTATACTGTTGCATCATCACCTTCCAGATGGGATCGCGGTTAAATACTATCAAATTTTGTCAAATATGTACTGATAGTAGGAGAATGTGTAGGTGCTGTTCACCATATAGAAGGTTCTTTGTGGTAGCGACCGTTCGTCTAGATATCACCGCACTGTCAAAACCAAATAAACTGTGTTCCGATATGAAGCGCACTCTAGCCGGTGAAAATACTGGTCGCAAGAGAACTAATAAGCGCATTAAATAATCTGAAGTAGCAAGCGTCAGAGTTATCAGTCAGAACTCAGAGTCAGATGGACTAATAATGTCTATGACTACAGTCTTATCGTCTATTATAGGACAAAAGTGCTGTTCATCTGAAAGTTGTGCTTTATCTATACTTATAATAAAACTGTAACAGGTCCAATTCTGTACATTGAAGATATTTTGAAAATTATTTTTGGAGGGCATTCTATAACCGATATTGAGGCCGAAAATGTATTTTTTTTACTTTTTGTCTGTCTGTCTGTCTGTATCACGGCTGAGCATCACTGCTAAACTACTGAATGGATTCAAATGAAACTTGGCATAATTTGAGATCTTACTACGAGGTAGGACATAGGATACTTTTTATCCCGTAATCTAGCACGGTTCTTTTGGGAGGGGATTAAAGTCAAAATGGGTACTTGGTTATACGCTTGGTCAGATTTTATCAATTTTCCTTTATAATATAATAAATATTAGTAAGGGAACACTCATAGAGAGTTGTTATCGAGGTTTTGTAATAGATCGGGTTAAGCAACGTTAGGTAAGGTCATTAAATAGATGGGTGACCGTTTAACGCCATTTGAACTAAACGGGTCCGTGCTTCGGAGAGCAAGTAAAAAGTGGGTCCCAGTTTTTAACCGACTATAAAAAAGGAGGTTATGTATTCGATGCGAATATCTGTTATTAAAAGTTTAGTTAACGTAAAAATAGCGCAGGCGGAGCTGCGTGGGTCAGCTAGTACAAAATAATCTTCTTCCGAGCTAAATTATTTTCCTAGACCTAAAGGCATTCCCTGCTTTGCTTTTGATTGATCAAAGAAAGAGAAAGCAGGGTTGAATGAATTTGCTAATTGTCGAGTTAGCTAAACGGTGAGGCAGGTGCAGTCATTATGTGAGATCCCATCGCGATGCACTTGTTTGGTAAATTTCGTTTAACTATCTCCTAGTGCTCAAATAATCTTAAATGTAATCAAAGTAAAGACTGGGTGTGAAGTAAAGTTTGAATCGACGTCAAAACTAAAATTATAATTACCTACTATATGAAATATTATTTAAGTTTTTGTCAGACAGTAAGGTTCTGGTGTCACTTTTTTTGTATATAAAGATAAAATATTCCACGACATCTCGAATAAAACGCCTCAGTGTTGCGTTAAGTGAATTTAATTACGAGGTTAGAGGATCTAAATTCGCACGCGTTTTTAAGTAGGGCCGAGTTAATTTCTCAGTGTAAAAGGAAATATTTGCCCTTAATATTTCTTCTTGACGTTAACGTTGTGAAGGGTGGGATAATGTGTTTTGCAAATGTGTGTAAGTTTATGTTTACAGCGAAATATTTTTATGTGCAACTAAGTAATGACAATAACAAGTGATGCTCCAATTTTGTCCCCCATAGCTGCCCTCAAATCTAGCTTAATGGCTAAAAAATACTAGGTATTAGTGTGATCGTCGCATTTATAATAATAATATCTTGTTCGTCGTCGTTCGTCTTATTCGTTTATCATTACTATTTTTTTTTGACGGTCCTGGTTTTTGTCCCACTGTTGGGCACGGGCCTCTCCTCAAGATAAAGGGCTTAGGCCATAGACATACACATATACCTACTCGTAAAATGTGGTAAATTTATTTAGAAGCCCACATTGACTACGTTAGTCTATGTTAAGCATTTTTATTAATATTACATACATACGCGTCGTAAAGAACCTTCTTTTTGAAACTGGTTAAAAAAGAGAATTCGACCGGAGTAGCTCCTCCACAAATAACGGCACAATCGGTCGGGTGGAGTTATGTCGGCAAAAAAAAAAAACTAATTAGCCAATACTCATTATTCTACGAACAGACAGACAGATTTAGAAGGTACCCAATATATTTCAAACGAATCCCGAGCGACGTTTTCTGCGCTGAAAAAAAGGCACAATATTTTATTTTGCAGGTGAAATAAGAGTCCTGCCCTCTTTTAAAAGCTTTTAGCCGTAATCCGAACAAAGTTCCGCAGTGGAACTAGACTCAAGGTTTTCATGCTTAATTAAAGTCTTGACTAATTAGCACAACCTCACGCGTAGAGTACGAACTTGTGCAGTGGAATTCTGTTTTAATTTTAAGTTAAATATTATAATTTTGTTAAGCAAGATGTGAGAGTGACTCCGAGACTTGTTTGGGTATTTCAGTGTATTTTTAACAAAGATTCACAGCGGTAAAAATGAATAATAACTTTCTGTAGTTGTAGCTATGACAATGTAGGCCGCGGACCTCTCGGAGTCTCTAGACAAGTTTTGGGTGTGGGCCCTTGACGTCCATGTGGCCTTGAGCACGGCGGCGGGATTGAGATCCCCGTCCTCGCTAGTACCATGACTGACAGGAACCCGGAGGGCTATAATAGTACGCCCCTGGCGGCAGGCTCAAAAGCAAGGCACTGAGGGGCAGTTGGTACAGATCCCGTCGGATAACCCTGGTTCCCCTTTTGTGTCAATGTGGTTACGGGACCAAAAAAAAGTGTCACCTGATTTTCTGGAAAATAAGGCGATGCATGCGTCAGGTGGGTAATGTAAGAAGTTGGTTCTGCGCGTGACCTCTCCTCGGTCGTGTTGTTCTTCTGTACCCTAAGGCTCTAGTATACCAAGATGGCAGCGGCCGGCAGCGCACTTTCAGTATGAAAGAATTTTAAACTTTATCTACGTAAAAGCGCGGCGGCTACGCGGGCGGCCGCGAGCGGCTTCGAGCGTGCGCTGCAGGCCGCTGCCATCTTGGTGTAGATTGTTCAGGTAAAGGTAGAAAGACTGCACTTGGCACTTGAAGTAATCGGTCGCTGCAAACGCATTGAATACCGATGAAACATAATATGTATTAGTCCCCCCAACTACCTTTCTTTTCGTCACTCTTACCTTTTACTTACATATACACGCTTGGGTGTACTTGATAGGTTCCCATGTACAGTTAAACTGTACATGCAAATCGGAGCGTGTATAGTACAAGTAGATCTGTCAGGTATACCGTTTTATATAAGGCTAGCTTCAAGCAAACTGAGTAACAGAAACATTGGCGACCACTAGACTAACGTTACAAGCACGTAAAGTTTTAATAAAGTTGCGTTTATTACTGTTTTTATGGATTTCCATCATCTCAGTTGTTTGACACTAATTAAAATTCCACCTGAACAGCCAAGGTGATTATGATGTTGACATATTTACGAGCCAAAGTTTCTTTTTACGACAACGCACAGCCAAAGGCTGGGCATTCATTCAACTTTTTGATTAATTTACTTTTACATCCAAAAAAGGCCCTAAATTTTTTTATAGACGGTTTTTCCGAAGTTCACGGCTGAAAAAAACCTGTCTCGGTTGACATTAAAACTTTTCGGAGTTACCGGGAAATTATTCCGAGATTGAACCCTCCGAATGGAGTTTGTCTTCGGTAGTTAGTTTAATAGTCTTTTTTTTTCGCAATATTAACTGACCGAATTAGAATTGCCAATCACAGTTCAAATGGACGATTTGCTTTGAACTTGTTGAATGATTTGGTCGGTTTTGTTATTTAATTATTTAATTTACCCGTGGGGTATCCGGGAACAGCACTTTCCTATCTCCTGCCGTTGGGTGTCCGTAAAAGGCGACTAAGGGAAATAAGATGACGGGCAGCTAGCGTCTTTCCATTGTATTATCTACCGGCTACCACCTATACTGCGGTCCCCAAGACACATACAGACTGCTGTATTTGGGCTACTGATAGATTAGAATAGAAAATAATATTTAAATTACCAAGTATAAGGGAAAAAAAAACTGGCCCACGGGCTCGCATGTATGTAGTGTCGCAGTATGTTCGCAACAGGGTATTTTTAACGTTATGTGAGCAACGTGCAAAACTGCGAGCCAGCATGTTCATTCTTATAGACTTTGCTCTCCGCTCCCTTTCAATATCATCACCATGCTTAAGTCTGGTGGTTTATATGACCCAGATATTTTACTTTATATACCCTCTGTAAGGGCGTCCCACCGATTAATATAGAAGGTGTAGCTTCAGTACATTCCCCCTAGTCTCAAACACTTTTGGTGCAGTTATATTGGAGTCCGTGTTTTTTAACGTACTCCTCACACTGCACCATTAGTTTCCTCAAACCACAGATTGATACACTCAGCAGTACCATGTCATCTGCATAACTGATATTATTTACACAGACTCCATGAATGTGGCAACCCACCCTGGTGCTGTTGAGTTTACGGATAATCTCATTTATGTAGAAGTTGAACAACGTAGGCGAGCTCAAATTATGATGAATTATGAGCTGATGTTATGTAATAAATAAAATACCCCGTGGGGTGTTTGGGCTTACCCAAGGAAGGAGATGGGTGTCGTAATAGATGACTAAGAGAAAACAGGAAGACAGGCATCAGTGTTTTTATATTGGGTTAACTACCACATATACTGCAATCCCTTCCAAGCCCAAGCCCAAGCGTGAGCCTTCCTTCCAAGGGAGGTCTTTGATCGGCAGTGGAAAAGTAAGTGCCAATGCAGCATTTATTCTTTCTACATGCCATTCCTTGCTGGTCACCTAAACAGTATTAGAAGTGCTTTTGGGTGAATTCAAAGTAAATAAAAAAAATAAAATAAATAATCCTTTATTATGAAACACCACTTTCCTAAAACTAATTACATAATACAAAAATACAAAACATAACAAAAGTACAAACATCAATAACATTATCAAATAGCATACCACAATTTATGGACAAAAGCTATACCAGAAGGGGTATAGCTTCCATCCATAAACTATGGCATGCTATTTGTAGTAGAAACTACAGAACACAAACATAATAAAATTACGTACTTCTACTTGTGGTGTCTCACAAAAGGACACACTCAGCTTTAGCCGTGTCTAATATCAACACGACGCTGGTTTTCAGTGTGCCCTTCTGCGGTGACGCCTAAGGGTGACGCTTGCTCACTAATTGGGTAAAGTACCCATCTACATGTATGGTAAGAAGTATATTTCCTAAACTGTATTATAAACCGTAGTGACAAATAACAATAGGTATGAACTTAATAAGTATAACATACAAATTATACAAAAGAAAAAGTAAATTATAAAAGATAATAGCACAACAAATTAGTACGACCCTTTGGTACAGTAGGTACCTAATAATGTTACTGGTATATCCTCTTATTCATTGAGAATTTGAGATTATTAGGTGTAAGATTGATCCGATAGGTGTATTTTCTGTGTGCTTGCGCAACGTAGGCACAATCCCACCCACCACCTAATTTTACAAGCCTTTATGCGACGTTGCCACACTTGCCAATATATCAGCGCGGCGCGAGTTGGGACGACGCGACGGACGAACGCCGCCCCCACCCCCCTGCGCGCAGCGCTACGTAATATTACGTTTTATTTTATTACATAACCCTGTTGCATCACAACACAAACGTCATACAATTACAATACTGTTTAATCTGTAAAATACGCGACGCTTGCAGACGGCCAGACACATAAATACAGTGAAAATAAACAAGAAAATATTATATATGTAGAAATAAATAAATAAATGTGAAATTTGTTAGAAAATAAATATTTTGTTAATGGTTACAGTCATAAATATTAATTAAATCATAAAGTTTTCATAATTTCATCCGTTCATATTCTGCTCATCAGCGGCATTCATCGTCTAGGAAAATATGAGGTAAGTTAAGGTTTCACTGCTTATTGTGTTGTAGCTTTAAATAATGCTGTTTCAACTTTTGTTTAAAAGAATTTAAATTTTTTAGACTACGCATGGGCGGTGGCAGATCGTTCCAGCATTTTGATGCAGCGAATCTGAAACTACCTCGAAAGGCGACGTTCCGAGGTCGTGGGACTATCATTGACCATCTTGACCATCGTGTTGGGTACGTTACTACATCACGGGTCCAAATCAACTTTTTTGACAAATAAGAGGGGGCTTGACTAGCGACAATGTTAAATAATAAACATGCCAGATGTATTTCTTGCCGAGCCTTCATTTTTATTATATTATAATTATTTAAGTAGGGTGTGACGTGCGTGCGTGGCGGGATTGTGAAACAGAATCTTGCACAAGCGTTCTGTACGCGCTGGATCAGTTTCTGTGTTCGAACCAGTAGCCGTGGTCCATAAACAACGTCCATATAGTTGAATTTTGCTAATATGAGGGATTCAGTTAATTTTATTCTAACGTCAGTATTAAGAGAGTTTCTTATCTGGTAAAGTACCTTAAGACGATAGAAGCAGTTTCTTGCAATATTAGCTACGTGGCTTTCAAATTTTAGCTCCTCATCCATAAGTAATCCCAGATTCATAGCTTCTCTTACTCTTTCAACCGACTCCCCTTTTATCTCAACGTGCACACCCTTATCCGATAACGTATTTATTTGATGTTTTGTCCCGAGTATCATAAATTTGGACTTAGTAGGGTTAAGCATCAGAGAATTTTTATCAGCCCACATAGCGATGCGATGAAGGTCCTCATTCAGCATTTGTACAGTTGAATCTACATCACGTGCTTTACATGATATATATAATTGAATATCGTCCGCATAAATGTGGAACTTACAGTGCTTTATTTCTTGGACTACATCTGCACTATAGAGGGTAAAAATTAATGGCCCCAATACGGAGCCCTGGGGGGTGCCCCTAATAACTTGCTTAGGTTGCGATAGATAAGATGTACCATCGGGACCTCTTATTTCCACTTGCTGTATTCGGTGAGCAAAGTAACTGTCAAAAAACTTAACAGTGGATGGACTCATACCGTAGTAATGCAACTTGGCAAGGAGAAGTGGGATATTAATACAGTCAAATGCTCTAGAGAAATCTAAAAGCACTAGAATTGTTGCTTCTCCTTCATTTGATGCAGCCAAAACATCATCTACTACATCTGCAATGGCAGTAGCTGTACTATGAAGCTTCCTAAACCCCGATTGCTTTTGCGGCAGAACATTATTATTTTCCAGGAATGACCTTAGTTGTTTCCCTACCACCTTTTCCAGAATCTTAGAGGTCGTCGGGAGAATACTAATTGGTCGAAGGTCTTTTAGAGTTGAGGGCGTGGAACATTTAGCTAATGGCTTAACAATAGCGGCTTGCCAGTCTGTAGGGAAGGTACTCGTTTCAATGGCCTTATTTATTATGTGTGTTATGCACGGCAATGACTTCTCCAGTGTGAGCAAAATCATGTCTATTGATATTCCATCTGATCCTATTGCCCTAGATTTTAATGTTTTTATAACCTTGGCAATCTCATCACAGCTAACTGTATTTAAATTAAAGCTAAACTTATCTATTTTATGAAATTCATAATAAGTCAGTTGTGATATTTGAATTGCGTCATTACCCGGTATGTCCAAAAAATGATCGTTAATTTTGTCTGGATCGTTAAAAAGGTTAAACGGTAACTCTGAACAGTCTTTTATCCTAGCATTTTTCTTTACGTGTCTCCATAATTCCCGACTATCATTGTTATTATTTACATAGTAATCAAAGTAGGCCTTTTTCTCCCGGGCTACAGCTTCTACCACAGCAAGTTTAAGCTCTTTATAGTATATGCGGCTTGAGCATGCCTCTTCACTTTTGCGGGACTTAGTGTAAGCCTCATCTCGTTTCTTCATCATTTGCTGGATATTATATGTAATCCATGGGTATTGTTGAGGTCTCACTAATAAAGTTTTTACCGGGGCATAAATATCAAATAATTCTATTATAATTGAGTTAAATAGTTTAACCGCAGTGTTTACATCTTGCTCCATCATAATCATGTCCCAGTCTATTGTATTTAACGTTTCGTTAAAGTCGTGTAAAGGTATATCTTTTATGGCTCTTTTCGTTACTTTAATTGCTTTGGATTTAGGTTTGCTGATACTTAATTTGCAGGTAATAAATGCATGACTACTTAAACTATGAATATAATGTACTTCAGTAGAAACTCCGGGGACGTCAGTGCAAACGAGATCAATTAAAGTTTCGCTTGTACTTGTAAAATGCGTTGAATCTGTGACATGTTGCGTTAGTTTAAAACATTTTAAAAAGTTTTCCAACTTTTTGACATTACTATCAGGTATCGTATTCCTCATATTAATATTAAAATCCCCAACAAGAACCATATTTTGACACCATGCAAATGATTCAACAGAGGCTGAGAGACCGTCTATAAAGGTATCGACGTTTAACCATGGTGGCCGGTATGCGGTTCCTATCACCAGCTTTTTGCCACTAATAGTAAAGCTTAGCCACATCTGTTCTACTTGCGGCGAGGGCGGATGTATCAGTACTCGGACGCTAAGCTCGCGGCGCACATAGAACCCGACTCCTCCGCCGCGACTCCTCACCGATGCTGGGCGAGGCACATGGCGCAATCTGTAGCCAGGTACAGTAGGCGCACGCCCTTCCTCTCCCGCCCTAAGCCAGGTCTCGTTTACTGCCATAATATCCACGTCATGTCGTTGTACCGCAGCAATAAATTCGTCATGTCTCGTGCCTAATGAGCCTGCATTCAACAATCCAACTATTATTTTTTTTATTTTATTGAATTTTATTTGATTTAATATATACATCGTATGCAACGTAAATAAGCAAATATATATATGTTGAATATAATATGTTTGTCATTAAGTTCATTTCATGAAAATAAAGATATACATTGGTGATAGGAGCTGCATCAGGGATAGCATAATATGGTTTATTGTAGCATACATGGCCGTTAAGTAGCAAATAAAATAGTAATTGAGAAATATTTATGTAATAGGCATGCCTGATAAAACCATTTGTAACATAAATTACACCTAAATAAAATACCTTTATTATAAAATGCATCAATAGTAAAACAGGTACAAAATCACCGATAATAACAGTTTTGTATGTAAAAAACCACATTATAGGTATATAATATGTTACGTAAAATGATTTTAAGTAATTATTAAACTTAAAAAAGTTATGTAATAGAAAATAGAAAGAGAGAATTCTGGTTTTATATAACATTATGTTCAAAATAAGCCTGTACCAAAAATTTTTTCAATATCTTTTTCCGTACGTATACGTTCTACCGGTTTACCATCATCCTTACGAGCTAATATCTTTCCGTTCCTCGTCCACACGTATTTCCATGACATGCGACGTCCCGCCTCTCGCGCTCGGTAAAACAGCTGCCTATTTACTCGAGTCAACCGTTCATTCAGGTATACGCGTTGCGTCACACCGGGCAACTCGAGCTCAGTCGTTGTGAGCACGCGGCGCACGCGGGCCGCGTGCAGGAGCTGGTCGCGCTTCGTACGCCGCGCAACTCGTACCGCGATGACTCGTCCCCGCGCTGCATGCTCGTTGCCGTCACCACCACCTTCCACACGGTTTCGCCGCGTTGAACCAATCCGCTCAACGTCAACCAAATCCCTTTCCTCGAGTTCCACACCAAGTTTGGCGGACATAAGTTTAACGATGTGTTGTAGACATTCCCCGCGCTCTTCGGGCACGCCCGCGATTTCGAGATCGTTTGAGAGTAGTTCCTGGTCCCGATCGTTTAATTGAACCTTTAAGTCCGCAATGACATCCTCTAAGGGGTCTGTTCCCGTAGGAACCTTCCCTTCAAATTTCCTTTCAAGTGCGGCAACCCGATCTTCTACGCTTCCAATTCTGTCAAAACATACTTTTAGTGATTCTTTAAAATCGCCTATTTCAACACGGCACTCGTGAATTTCGGCTCGCATAGCGCTCAGTTCGGTACGGAAAGAGCGTATTTCCAAAGCAAGTTCAATCTTAAACTCTTCTGTGATATTATGCGCTGTGTCGTCGAGCTGCTCACCGCCAGGGCTGCTTCGTTGCTCAGGATTATAATCTGCAGCTATACCTTTTATAGGTGTGGCCGTATTGTCCGTTCTGGGAGTGTTTACTTTGCAGCCCGGACACAACCAAGAGCTTTTAACCGCTACTCCCTGGGGGATTGCTACGCATGCTCGATGGAATGTTGCAGAACATTTGCCACACTGTACGCAGTCATTTGTAGAAAGAAATTTACCACATGCTCCGCATTTAGCCATTTTGATGTTTGTTTACAAAATAAAGTTATGCAATACTTGAGCTTGGAGCTTTATTAATGGCTGGCGTTGCGAAACGATGTTTTATATGAACTCGCTTCTTATGGTGGCCTTATAATAAAACACCAAATGTTTACAAAAGCACTACACCGGATTAAGTTCAATAATTATCAATTTTATGTAAGTAATAACACCACAATTGTCACTAGCGGGTAGATAGCACTACTAGTTGTAACTTGATGTATTTGTAAATTGATTTTTATGCACTTTCTAATTATTATAAAACGTTACTAACATGATATGTACAACACTACTGTCTTCTAATACTATTAGTAATAAACTTTCGACTAAAGATGATGCTGTTTTATTTTAATTGCCAAAAATTCACACACGTAGCAGGTACTATAGAACGACTCAAACGTCAACCCATCAAAGTAGCAGTATGGCAGCCGGTCTATCAACGCCTAGTTATACGATAGTCCAACACCATAAGCGCTGGTAACAATTGCCTGTCTTCTTCTACATCGGTCTCACCAAGTCTACATGAATACCTCGGAGGGAATCATGCTGTAGAGCAGAGCAGAGCTTGTGTAGACCTTATATCGTGCAGCCAGAAACGTGTCTCCCTTCACCGATCTCAAATATTAACTCTGAAAAGCTGTCATATAAAAATTGACTATCTCTATCAAGGCTATAAGTGGATGTATTCATCATCAGCCGAAAGATTTCCATTGCTGGACAAAGGCCCTTAGAAGCTAAGGGTTACCATAATTCCCAAGCTTGGCCCGCGTCTTGAGGATCGCAGTATAGGTGGTAGATAATCCAATAGAAAGCCGCTGCTACCCGTCTCCATGTTTTCCCTTAGTCACCTCGTACGATAGCCAACGAGAAGATATAGATTGGTGCTATTCCTACCCGGAAACCCAACGGGCACGTGGCTGTATTATAATGTTAATAAACTTCCGAGTTATTTAAATAAATGACTATAAATATTTACATAATGCTGAGCAACAGACATTGTTCGCGACAAAAACAGGTGCTCGTTTTCATTTGGACTCGCCGAAACGATAATTTGCAGCTGTCGGCTGAGATTACTGAAATTTTAGATTGAACAAGATAGGTATTGGCTTAATTCTCAAATTAAAATATATCCGAGAGCATGACTACAGACTCCTGGATAAATTTAATTCGAGATTTTAGTGCCTACACTAAGTTTTGGGGATATTATTATTTGGATGGAGGGGAGTAACATGAAAGTTCGCGGGGTGATAATTGTAAAATGAACTTTATTTACATAATATAAAATCTTTTTTAAAAAAAATGGAACCGACTTCAATATCACTGAAAAGTATAAAATAATTTAAATATTATTGAAGTTGGTGTTAGCTTACCGACTGTGTATATTTGAAGTCGGTTCCATTTTTTTAAAAAAGATTTTATTTTAAACTTTTTAGTGATATTTTCATATATAAAGATTGAACCATCGAAAACCGTAAAATTATCTATATAGGTTATGATCACATTATCGTCTACATAGTTTTACACAATTCATGTTTCTTCAGAAAAAAATATCCGCATTTTTGCATGCAATCATCATAGCAGTTTACTCTCTCGAATAAAAAAAGAATAATCGCAATCGGTTCATAATTGTCAGAGCAATGTAATGGAGAACAAAACTTTTATGGTTTTTACCAGATAAATTCCTCCACATCGTTCATGGTCCTCCAGGAAGTTCTTATCCAGTTTTAATAAAATTCATACAGATTTAATACAGTGGTTTCTTCTTTCGAATAAAAAAAGAATCATTGAAATTAGTAAATATTTGCCAGAGTTACGACCATTTTTGTCCTTAATAAAATATTTAAAAAAAAAATTGAACCGACTTCAATAACACTAAAAAGTATAAAATAATTTAAATATTAAAGAAGTTGGTGTTAGCGTACCTGCTGTGTATATTTGGCACCAACTTCAATAATATTTAAATTATTTTATACTTTTTTGTGTTATTGAAGTCGGTTCAATTTTTTTTTTAAATATTTTATTTTATACTTTTTAGTGATATTTTTATACATAAAGATTGAACCATCGAAGACGGTAAAATTATCTAGGTAGGTTATGACATCATTATGATTTCACATTATCGTCTACATACTTTTACATAATTCATGTTTCTTCAGAAACTCAGAAACATTTTATCCGATCGTAATGAAATTTGCATGGAATCATCGTAGTAGTTTACTCTCTCGAATAAAAAAAGAATCATCGAAATCGGTTCATATTTGTCAGAGAAATGTAAAGGAGGACATCAGTTTTATGGTTTTTACCAGATAAATTCCTCCATATCATTCATGGTCCTCCAGGAAGTTCTTATCCGGTTGTGATAAAATTCGTACAGGTTCATTACAATGGTTTCTTCTTTAGAATAAAAAAAGAATCATTGAAATTGGTAAATATTTGCCAGAGTTATGACCATTTTTGTCCTTAAAAAGCACCATAAAGTCATCTATATAGGCTTTCTTGCAACTTTCCTGCGCAGTCAACATTCTTGTTTTTTCAGGAACTACTTATTACTAAGCAATAATTTTTTTATGGGACCCAATTAACGGATTAAAGAATGGATGGAAGAAAGATTTTTTCAAATCGGTTCATAATTGCCTGAGTTATGCGCGAACATACATAGAAAAAAATATATATATACAGACGAATTGAGAACCTCCTCCTTTTTTGAAGTCGGTTAAAAAGCGACATAAAGTCATCGATATAGGCTTTCCTGCAGCTCTCAGTGCGCAGTCACCATTCTTGTTTTTTCAGGAACTACTTATTACTACGCAATATTTTTTTTATGGGACCCAATCAATGGATTGAAGAATGGATGGAAGAAAGATTTTTTCAAATCGGTTCATAATTGACAGAGTTATGCGCGAACATACATAAAAATATATATATATATATACAGACGAATTGAGAACCTCCTCCTTTTTTGAAGTCGGTTAAAAATAGTATTTTAAGTTCATAGATAAATAAGAATATCCCAGGATAATGCATTCATGGCTCTCCCACTTCTGATCCTAAACCAGATAGAACCAGAAAACACATAAGAGATAAATGTCATTACACTCACACACTTGTAAACGATAGGAATTAAACCCACTACTTAATGAGTAGATGATTCTTGTGCAAGCGTATTCTTGTGCAGGGGTCTATCCATGTATGTACAGTACTCATAGCGGATATTTGTGTGTCTGAAGTTAGGGTTGGCGAACCACTGCGCAACTACAGTCGTGAGTAATTGTCAATACAAAAACAGAAAAATAGCTACTGCGCAGCGTCTTGCAGCCAACTTCAAACCCACGAAGAGCTGTTGTAACTACTATCGCATTCATGATCAGATATTCGGCTAAAGATTTCTGTGTCCACGGGCGGACATGTCTTCTTGCCCGAATGCCCCAGGAGGAGGGTTATGTATTTCGAGAGTATGTATGTATGTATGTCTATTTCTTCGGCATGATCTAGTCTAAACAGCTTGATGGACTGTGACTTATAATATGTCGTTTGATTCGTCGTCGTGGGAGTGACATAGTTTATATGTATTTAAAAATAGTAGTTTATACACCAAGGGGATAAAGTAGTGTCTTATGTCTCGGGCGTTTAATTGAATCGCGAGCATAACGAAGGATTCTAGCAACTCCCGAGCGCAGCGAGGGTGTACAGAGTTAAATACTAGAATCCTGAGTACAGCGAGGGATTTAAGCTCGCCCAAGACAAAGGCACCTTTATCCCCGCGGTGAATACACTACTTTTCACACCTACTGCGAGGTAATAAAATACAAATATTGCTAGAATTAAAATAATAACAATATTTTGGGACAATCCATACATGGTAATCTGATCCCAAACTAGGCAGAGCCTGTACTATGGAAACCAGATAACTAATATTAATTAACAGTGAAATAACACCCAGACTCTTGGTGGGAATCGAACCCACGACCTATTGGGTAGCGGCCAGGGTGGCTAACCACTAGACCAACGAGACCGTCAATAATATCAACATAGTGATTTGCCGCGTTATCATCTAAATATTTTATTTTCTTTTCTAGAACATTGGGTTGTGCTCGTCGCGCTCGGTTCGATTTTCAAATGTTTTGTTTTTCGTGCAGTTCTCTGCTTAGAGTAGTAATATATATCTGTGGTAAAAGTGTTGAGGAATTTTCGTTTGACGTTCGAAATTCAAACACATTATTACCCAAGGGAGTTTAGTACAACATTATTACCCGGCTAGACTATAGGGATATAATGAGGCACTTTATGTCATCTTTGTATGACATATAATGTGACATTATCGAGCAGGAGGTGTGAAAATATATATATATGGCGGCCGCCATTTTGTATTTTTATTTTCATCCAAAAACAACAATACTGGTATCAAATGAAAGGTGTTAACGGGACGAGTTTAAATATTTTATACATGTGCAAACCTATATTTTATGTACGTATACCTAATTTATTTTAAACTAGCTGACCCACGCAGCTCCGCCTGCGCTATTTTTACGTTAACTAAACTTTTAATAACAGACATTCGCATCGAATACATAACCTCCTTTTTTATAGTCGGTTAAAACTGGGACCCACTTTTTACTTGCTCTCCAAAGCACGGACCCGTTTAGTTCAAATGGCGTTAAACGGTCACCCATCTATTTAATGACCTTACCTAACGTTGCTTAACCCGATCGATTACAAAACCTTGATAACAACTCTCTATGAGTGTCCCTTACTAATATTTATTATATTATAAAGAAAAATTGATAAAATCGGACCAAGCGTATAACCAAGTACCCATTTTGACTTTAATCCCCTCTCCCAAAAGAACCGTGCTAGATTACGGGATAAAAAGTATCCTATGTCCTACCTCGTAGTAAGATCTCAAATCATGCCAAGTTTCATTTGAATCCATTCAGTAGTTTCGGCGTGATGCGCAGCCGTGATACAGACAGACAGACAAAAATAAAAAAAAAATACATTTTCGGCCTCAGTATCGGTTATAGAATGCCCTCCAAATATAATTTTTAAAATATCTTCAATGTACAGAATTGGACCTGTTACAGTTTTATTATAAGTATAGATTTTGTTTGTTCGCACTCAGGTTTTTTTGTGCTTTTATAATTTCTACTTGTACACGGTAGTAACTGCCTCGTCACTATGATACTTAAAAAAACTAATAATTTACTTCAGATATAGTGTGGCAGTGCAATGCAGCTGTCTATAGGCAGGCGTGGCGCTTACTACCAGTCTTGCTTGTCTCGTCACTAGATTTTCGTCATTTTTTTTAGCGCAATAGACGAAATAACTCTTTTGTTTGCCCAATACATTGCAAGCGAAAACATTGACATACATAAATGGTTGCTATTACTTTAACCCATTAAAGTTAAAAAACCAATGTATTTCCAATGAGAAATGTTTCGTGCTTGAACAATAACGAGCTCAATTTAAATGATATACGTTTTTGTTTAAATAATAAAAGAGTCCATTTGCTTTTTAATCCTAGACGTAAAAAGTAGGGGTGCACGAGAGATATATCACATTTACCGTCGACGAAACGAAACCGTTTATTGTCAACGATAAACAGGTTTATAAAACAGTCTACAGTTTCGACTAGTTTGTAGGTAGGTACTGTTGACGAAAAGTTTAGTAGTCGACGTTCAACTACTTACGTATTGCATAGAGTTTACTAATACACCAGTCTAGTCGTTAGACTAGTTTAACGGTGGATCGTAAACTGGTTTTTTCGTCAAAGACAAAAAACAGTTGAAAAAACAATTTGTTCGTTCAATGCTCACCCCTACTATGTATGTACTACAGCAGATATGATCAGCTAGAATGTATCAAAAAAATTTCGAGTTATTTAAACGCGCACCCAAACAAGATTTAACACTACATTCTAGGAGCTCCTTCCATTTTTTTCTTTTTGACCGACACTTTTGTAGATTATTAATATTATACAAAAGAGTAGACCTAATCTGGGTAAGATAAAATTTAAAAAAAAAACCTTTCTTGCTAAGGCCTCATTTACGGAGACGCAGGGCGTCGCGCGTCGCGTGTTGCTGCGCGGCCCGCACCAAATTCAAATGTAGGGCGTTGGATGAGTGCGTTTACGGAGAAGCGATTTTACACGCGTTTGCTTGAAATGGACGGGCTCCGCCGTAAAACATGCGTTTTACGGCGGAGCCCGCGGATGGCATCGTCACGTCTCACGCGGCGGCGCACGCAGCGGGGATTCTCGATGAAGCGATGCCTGTGGCGGAACCTTCTGCCCGTCTATTTGGTAATTTGGCAACACGGACGTAGTCGCCGTCGCAATGGAGTATGATATGATCGATTTTCTTTTTTAGAAGAAAATTGTATGTTAAAAAGTTGCACCGCGTTGCGGGGCCTGAAGCGGGCGTAGCGGCGGGCACCGCCACTCTTCCCGCCTCGCGTCTCTATAAACAACATCGTATATTGCTATAAGTCTGAGTTTGCGCGTGCGATGATACGTGTCGCTTCACGCGCTGCCGCTACGTAAACAATAAAAACGTTCGACGCGCCGCGAGACGCCACGCCACACGCGACGCGCGACGCCCCGCGTCTCCGTAAATGAGGCCTAAACCTAGTTTCGTTAACAATTTCGTATTTCTACTTTATATTTTGTTTAAAAGTAATACAGTCTACGAAGACCTACGTTTATATTTGACCCCTTTCTAAGGATTTCTTAAGTTCACCGTGTCACCGGATACGAAAGCGATTTATCCTTTCCTTCCAGATTTCATTCGTTTGCAAAAAGTTATTTTATTTCAGTGAACTTTTGATAAATTTATAGAAATACATGTACCATATACATGTGTATATTATTATATTACTTACAATATAGGTCAAATTTTAGTAGAACCAATGACTGTTGCGGAAAACTGGTTCTGGAGTGGAGACCGCGAATCGGGAAGCGTAGAGTAGGACGCCCTGTGACCAGGTGGAGTGACGATATTCGCAGACCGGTTGGCAGAAACTGGATGAGGAGAGCCGAATATCAGGCTCAGTGGCGTGCCTTTGAGGTGGCCCATGTCCAGCAGTGGGCTGATGATGATGATAGAAATACAGTTTGACTGACCCGGTGGTCTTGTGGTTGTTAGTGCGGCTGCTGATTGCGAGGTTCTGAATTTTATTCCGAGATCGTGCGGTATGTTTATCTAAAGGTAAGCGACACAGGTAAGCCTGAAAAGTTTTATTCCTCTGCTTCCTGTCACTTGAGACATTATTTTTAAAACCATTAACACAGCAAAACTCCATACTGTTGCTTTCTTGGCAAAATATCGAATATTGTTTATTGTACACCTTTACCTTATTTTATCGGGGAGGTAACTTTTAAATGGTGCCCGGATATAGGGATATTCACCCACTAATACCTCCCTAGTGGCCTTTATCGACGCCTCTCTCTCTGTTCGGATCTCAACAGAGTCTCCATAGCGCCGGAGCCTCGCTTAAGCGAAGTAAATACTATGAGAACAAGATGTTATAATAAAGAAAATTTATACCTACATAAAATTTAAAAAAAAAATGTGCGTGCGTGGAGTCCCTCCGCGCGGAAGAAGTGAAACATCACTCTCACTCTGTCTCTTTATATTCCCTCTCCCAGCGACTGAATGACACTGAAAGACACTGAACGACACTGACGACACTGATCGATACTGATCGACACTGAACGATACTGAACGACACTGAACGACATTGATTGACACTGAATGACACTGAACGACGCTGAACGGATGCTGAACGACACTGAGTGACACTGAATGACGGAATGACGGAATGACGGAATGACTGAAAACTGAATGACTGCGTCACGTGAGCGCTTTCATACCTCCTCCAAGGTGCCGTTAAACGTTTAACGCGTCAAACGTTTGAAGTCACATAAGAAGCTTCACTTCAAAAATTACAAGCGCCCACTATGGTTGACTACAAATTTGCAGCGCGACAGCAGCGCGGCTGCAGCGCTGCAGATGGTCTGCTTTGAAAATCCATAAAGTTTCTAGTAAGTTCTAACTTTCTTCTCCGATCTTTTCAGTTGAGGCCACGTTGTGATCCGGTGGTAGTAGAAAAAATATGACGATTCCGAATTGCTAATTTTAGGTTATTTGAAATTAACGATTACATTTCAGTCCCCCGGCACACTTGCGAATTGACAACAACATATTTATTTTATAAAAATGTCATTTAAAGTGGACTTGTCTAGTGTTCCAGCACTCAGAGGTAGTCAGTGTTCTAGATGAAGAATGTCCCTGAGAAGGGTGATGTCGCGACGCAGGGACTACACCGCGTCGTCGCCGAGTCCCTGAGAGGGGTCTCGGAGATTCTTCTTTCTTCATCTAGAACAGTGACTGCTCTGAGTGCTGAAATACTAGACAAGTCCGCTTCAAACGAAATTTTAATAAAATCAACATATTGTTGTTGTCATTTTGCTGCATTATTTAACTTGTTTATTTGAACAAAGTAAGATCGCGATGTATTTGCAACTAAATCATGTTCAAATCTGTTTTCACAGCATTCATTAGTGTGCCAAAGGGATTTTGTTAATTGAAATGAATTGTACGCAAATACTGATGACTCGGCTTTGTGGATTAGTCACTTTACAAGTTTATTCAAATTATTTCGGAGTGTACATTGTGTCAGTATAATCAATTGCATGTAGCGTCCAGATGGACATGTAGAAAAGTTGATCTTGCACCTGACCTCTCCCCGGTCATGTCGAAATTCCTTCCCAACGGATTGTGAGGGTATAGGAAAAGAGAGAGAGAGAGCACTTGTGTCTACGCTAGTACTAGTGCACTATGATATTCTCTGCGTAAATGGCTGAACTTGTGAAATATTGACCGTTGTGCTCGAGATTAGTGCCGTGGTGCGATGTCAGATATTCTGCCACCAATCAGCACTGGTGTGTTGTTTACCATCAAGCGAAGGTCTTGTTTATCTCACGACGAAAATCCATAAAAAGTAAATAAATCTGATAACTCGTTGTTAACCTTTTCATCAATTCTCACGATTAAGTCTTTTGTGTCCAGTAATTTCACCAGCTACAGTGGTCTACACCGGAATGTTTACAAACTGCTGCTTAGCGGCAGAATATCTGACACTGCGTTGCAACCTACCTGGACGGTTCCTAGTACAAGAAACCTACTACCTAGCAATTGCCACCGATAATGCAGTGCGGGTGACAAAATATTGGGCGGGCAGGCTCTGATTAAACCTGTTGTCGACACGAAAAGAAGAAGAATTAAAATAGAGGAATATTTTAATCACTCTGTACACAAAAACAAATAACATTATTGCTAATGACATTTACATCCCTTTGTAATTATTCCGAGTTAGAATTCCTTTAAGTGAGGCAGGATGTCTGAATGATTCACGAGCTTTGGTGACTAATTATAAAGCGGCTGGACCGTTGTTTAAATAGCTGAAGACAGAGTTTCTGTGATTTTGTATTCTAATTTGTTTGACCTAAAATTGAAATTTGTTTGCTCTTTGTACGCTCGAAAAGTATAGAAGATTTTGATGTCACAAATATGTTTGAAAGGAAC
This sequence comes from Furcula furcula, assembly GCA_911728495.1. NCBI lineage: Eukaryota > Metazoa > Arthropoda > Insecta > Lepidoptera > Notodontidae > Furcula > Furcula furcula. Next base: position 26,827,674 of record OU452246.1, read on the forward strand.
TTTCAATGAAATATTTCAAATATCGTACGCCCGTTGAAATTTAACTCGATATCTTTATCGCAATTTTAAGGATAGCTTTAAATGTAATTTTGCAAAAGCCACATCTTTATAAGTTCCCTTGCAGGCAATCAAGGAAAAAACCCGTATATCTATTCTTATTTCTTTTTAACTGACTCTGAATCTAAATTGCTGTAGAGTAACATAACTCTCAATGCAAAAAAGCCATGAAACAATATGGAAAAGCAAAGAAAAAATATTTTCACTTGAACTGTAATATTAATCAACTTGATGATTGTCGATAATAAAAGACATCAACTATTTAATAAAATATTAGGATAGCCACTTTATTCTGCAGTTAAACGCTCCGCTGAGCTAATTTGATAAACGAACATTGTAGACGAATACTAAGAAAGTTATGAAGTAATTGAATGATAAAACAGTCGTACTTTATTTAATTAAATACCTATGTACTTATTTAATTTATTGCATGAATAGTTTTTTAGGGATGAGCGACGGCAGTGCTAAAGGGAGGATCCTCCGACAGAGCGAGGTGTGATGCTCGGCCAGGGCCGAAGCCCCCAACAGTTGTTATCGGGATGTTGTATATATTCTCCGAGCTGGAGAAACTTCGCTTGCACGATTCAGAAATCGCGTGGCGTGGCGCCATCTATAGCGTTGTATGTGATACTACGCGCTTCTCATCGCGTCGTTGAAACACATGTGACGCCATCTGGTTATGTCGAGTCGCCACAGTTGGTTAAAATGCTTTGTGACTTGCCTGACGAGGCACTGCTTAACAGCAGAAGTTATATGTAAAGCCATTTGGGATCGGTCATGCTCGCCATCGAAATGTCTCTGCTTGTGGTGGCTTCGTGTGACGGGTATATGGCGGGTATACGGCGGCAATATGGTTGAGGGGAATGATGTCTGCTGCTCGAGTCAACTCGTGCGCGGGTGCTGTTTGTGGGGACTGGTCCCACAACTATCCCTTTGGTCTTTCAGTTTGTTGTATTTTCGTCGTATTTTTAATCTTTCTCTTGTTTTACCTTTCGAACGGCATTACACACTGTGGCTGATGCTAATCTAATTGTAACAAGACAAAAACTGCTTAAAAAAAGTGAAAATATACCTCCGCCTGGGGCATTTGGGGAAAAATGACAAGCCCGCTGAGTATCTTGCCGGATCTTGTCAGTTGGCCGCGTTGATCCGGTGGTAGCTGTTTAAAAAATTGACCGTTCAAAAGTGCTATTTGAAATAAATAATTTGAATTTGATTACAACTGGCTATTAGCGCCTCGAGATGTTAGGGTGAGACTATTTTAGGTAGCGAGCGGCAGTACAACTATTAATGGGAGGACGAGTCGCTTACCATCCGGTAAACATCCTGGTCATCCCATCACTATAAATAATCTGGAAATCACATCAACTGGAGCTATTTATTATTCGGATCTTGTGTCGTCGAAGGAAAATTTCCGTGCTTTCAAGCAATTCTGCCATACCTATTATCATAATCAAGTATAAAGCTCAAATAGGTCCCTTAAGTTTAGTACAATCCGTGGTGCCTTGCAGATGGACTAAATCGTTAGTCAGTCTGTAAGAGTCTTCATTTCTGCGGTTAAACCGGCTTATAATTTTGTTGTTTGTCTCCCGCTTTGCCAAGGAGGGAAGTGGAATTTGTCTTTCCTACTCCTCCTGTTCACTTTTCTGATTAAATTCGATGCGGGTTCCAAGACAATTTAGCGTTTCCCCGGGACTCGCCGAGGGTCAAGCCTCGGTGTCTTCACTGGTGAACACTGTAGACCCTGGCTTACAGGAGTCACAGTGGTGGGAATGAGTGGTGGGATTAGTCCCATTAAAAAAAAATCCCATGACTATCAGCTGCAAGAGCCAAAAGACACACTGTTGAACAATGGCCCCCACCTTAGAAGGGAGGGTTTGCCATAATCCCCACGCTTGCCAGGCGTCTTGGGGATCGCAGTATAGGTGGTAGGTAATCCAATCGAAAGACGTCCATCTTCTTATTTTCCCTTAGTCGCCTCTTACGGACACCCAACGGAAGGAGATGGGAGGGTGCTATTCTTACCCGACGCTCCACGGGATACATATCACACTAACTTTTATCTAATTTTTCAACCCACCAATAAGTAATATTGTCATCGATGAGTCAAAGTTCATAACCTAGCTGGGAAATTTAATTAAATCAGAAAAATTATCCCAGTCACGTCCCATAAGAACCTTGGGACGGTCGGGGCGAAGGTGTTCGTGACGACCCTCTGGGGTGTACTGATTGAAAATATTTTGCAGATATCTCTGATTCGGCTTAGATTTTGATAACATTGTAAATTGTGGAACAGTCAGATATTATATATACAAGGTAAACGTTGCTGTATTCTTATGTTACGGGCACCGGAGCTGGTTAAATAATAAAATAAATAATAATAATACCAGCCCTTGTTTTTGTCCCACTGTTGGGCATGGGCCTCCCCTCAAGATGAGGGGGCTTAGGTCATAAACCACCACGCTGGCCAAGTGCGGGTTGGCGGACTTCACACGTCATTCGAGAGCTAGTTAGGCTTTCTCACACATGCAGGTTTCCTCACGATGTTTTACTTCACCGAAAGCTAGTAACAATCGCACAAAGACGATTCGCACATGATTCATTGAAGAGATCAGAGGTGCAAGCCGGAATTCGAACCTGCGAACCTCGTTTCCAAGGCAAGCGCTCGCCCACTGAGCTACCGCATTAAATACCTATATCTAAAAAAAGAGGCCCAAGAGACCTAAAATATAATAAACAATAAACTTACCTAAGTATTTCCTAATATTCTTGGTTAGAAAGTAACTACTTCCATTTTCGAAAATGAGGCAGAAAATACGCCATTACTCTGATACAAATCATCATCTTGAGTCGGAAGACATCCACTTCTGAACAAAGGCCTAAGAAGGGAGGTTTTGCCGCTGCCGAGATCGCAGTATAGGTAATCCAATAGAAAGACGCTGCTGCCCGTCTTCTTGTTTTTTTCTTACCCGTACACCACACGGTGGTCATACAAATATGTGGGCGGAATGAAAAAGGTGTATGAAACTCAGGATACAAGTTTTTGAACATTGAATGTATCAGTGGAGGCAACATAATAATGACACAGGACAGATTTTTTTATACATGTTTGCAAATTGGCACTGGCCACTTGGCATTTTGTACATTCATCCACCCGACAATATTATCACAGTAAGTTTTATCAACTTCAATTAAGAAATAATTATCACTCATTTTAAATACATAAGTGTGTTGCGATCAACAAACAAATAAAGCACCATTAAAAGTCCAAGTATTTTGACAATACCAGAATCGCGTGGCTTTGGTTCGTAATTGAAACGCTTCCAAAGAATTCCGCAAAGTCGATACAAGACACGAAACTTCGTTACGTTCTCACATGAAGTCATGTTAAGGAAAACAGGGGCTTACAAAGATATACATGTTTTATTCCATTGTTCGAGACACGAGTAAAATATTTAACAAGCTCTACATCACGTAACTTAAGAAAGTTCAGCGCAAGAACAAAACGTCAAGTTACTCATGTAGGTTAATAGCTTGCGTTGCAAAATTCTGTAATATATTACATTTGAGCCTTTCTGTAATGGGTATAAATAGTAGACTCAGATCACTCACAGAATTAGTATATTACTAAGCAAGAACCTGAGGTCCCTTTAGCTTAGGCATTCATGATGCCTAAAGATAGGATTTTAGCTAGGTGCACTTACCTCTATTGCTCACTCTCTAAATGCTCAGGCTATATGTAGTACTTTGCGGTTGTACAATTCTCGCCGAATCTGAAATCTGATGACTATTATAAATCCTCGCTTAGGCAGAATTTATCCTATTAAAATACTCACTAAAGTTTTTATAATTATCAACAGAAAGCAAAGAAAGAGTGTACCTATATACATAAAGACGCAATCCTTGTAGCATCCAGCTGAAAATATGATCATAATCCATACAAACACATGAGTTACGCCAGCACAGTAGCAAGAGGTAAATAAAATTACAGACGACGGCGTTCTCCTTTGAAAGAGTCACGTGCGCCCATGGTAATGGATTACGTGATCCTTGGCCCCGAAAAGTCTTCTTCCACTGCTACCGACCCGACGAACCGATTTAAAAAAATATGGATCAGGTGCATTTTTTCATTATTTCAATTCTGATGTTGTTAGGTTTTATGAAAGCAACATTGCAAGTTTTGTTTAGCTATCTCTGTGTCGCAATGTGCATTTATTGTAAGAGGTTATTCTATTGTTTATGTTTAAATTTTAATCTCCAAATATATGTAGATATCGTAAATTTTTAGCTTCGGTAAATAACTGTTCTATCTCTTTGTCTCAGGCGCGAAATTAAGAGCTTTCATCATCATCAGTAGCCAAAAGACGTTCACTGCTGAACTAAAGCCTCCACCTTAGAAGGGACGGGTTGCCATAATCTTCACGCTTGGCAGGCGTTTTGTCAGTTAGAGTTTTAACGAATTTGAACTCGCATATTTTTCTCAGAATTATTATTTGTTTATATTTTATAGTTTTGTATAAACTGAAAACTATTTCACTAAACCAAACATAAGTTTTGCATAAACCATGAATTATTTATGTTTCTGGACATGGTGAAATGTTTAAAAGTATTAAAGGTATACGATATGTTACTTGTGTCGGATCGGATGCTGATCAGACACGGTGCCTGAAAAGTGTGAGGGTAGGAATGAATGCAAGGTTATTGAGCATGTCCCACTTTTAAAGCATTGTTCTTGAATGGATTTAATCGAGTTTCTAACTAATTCTGAGAGGCAAATAGTTAATTTGCTTTGTTTCATTTGAAGACTGTTTAGAATTTGTTTTGTTTGTGTTCTGTTGTAATTTAAGCAAGTCTCTGGATTTGTAATACAGAATCATGGAGTATAATAAGGGTTTGTTGATCTCTGTCGAGGGTCTTCCGGGCTTCAAGGGTGATTTAAATATTAATAAACTACCTTGTTGGTATTCAGTATTTTGAGGTAATTTGACACCCTGTTAGTACTAGTAACTACTAAGTTAGACACCCTGGCTGCTACCCAATAAGTCCTGAGTTTGATTTCCACCGCGTTGCGTCTGGGCGTTATTTATATATGTATGGATGTATTTACAAAAAAAGTATGTAAGTATCTGGTCTGATCCGGTCTGATCTGGTCAGGTCAGATTAACATGGTACAGGCTCTGCCTTGTTTGGGATCAGATGGCCGCATTTGGACTGTCATAAAATAATATTATTATGTTATTAATCTGGACGCTTCAACACACTTAATTTATTCAACACCTCATGGTTTTAAACATTGAATTAACATTTCGTTTCGTTTAAAGCCTTTTCATATATTACAACCACTCAAACATCTTATAGTTTGCACCCCGACACAGCTTGAACAAACAAATGCAGCGACCTCGTTACAAAGTTAAACTTATCAACAGATTTATGTTCACAACTTGTTAATAAATTAGAACTAAGTTTTGCACTGTTATTCTTTAAGTTATAACTAGTGTTGTTTGATGTTTTACTGGGTGATGTTGCAATTGGAATCTTCAATATTTTATATCGTTTGTTTTAGTTATTCATTGATAAGACCAGAAAGACGCTTGGCTAATGGTAAATGATACAATAGAGATGATGCCTAGGTAAAAAAAAAATAATTGTAATTAATCCGTTAGTTAGATCTTAAAAAAAGAATTGGACACATTTTTTTATTTAACAAATCATTATAAAGAGCGTCAATGTTCTGTGGGGGGTCTCATGACGTCACGACTCAGTAAAAAGCGCATCTAGCTTATTAGCGGCAGTGCAGTGTTTGCAGCGGCAGTGCAGCTGAACTGCTTTGCCGCTAATCACCAGAGACCCGAGAAGTTTTCATCAGTTACTTCACACCAAAATACAGCAATACTTAGATACATAGAAATACAGAAGCCTATGTCTAGCAGTGGACGAAGATAGGCTGATAATCGTGATGATGATAGGATATTGGTTTGGATGAAAATATATTCTACCGTTTGTTATGAATGAGTTCACATCAGGGGGGAAATCATGAGGGACAGGCGCTAGAAATTGAAAACATGGTACTACATTTTAAAAGAGTAATTAATATTGAAAATAAAGTCCATTGGCACTTTCATGTGTATTTTCTGTCTTCGTACGCAAGATAAACATTGTATGTGCAAAACTTTGTCATGGAGTATTCCAAATATGCTAATTAGCGTGTAAAAGCAAGTGTCCGAGAATAGTACAATACGGTATTTGCAGTTTCACTCGCGCGGTGTGGTGATGCTATTTTTAGTATGTGTAGCTGTGTAGGGAGTCAGTCGTGACGAAAATGTTTTTGTTGTGGGGTCCCTTTATCAGCGAAAGATCTCTAAACATTATTTATTTTTATTTGATTGAGATTCCAACAAATCTCACTTCGTTTAATTTGTGTAGTGACGTGTTGCTATGGTGAGGTCAGTTTTTATCAAGACTCACTATTCTGAGATCCACCTCTTTCTTTTTTGCCACTGGGTGAGTGATATCTTAGACACGGGGTTTTTGGGCTTTATGTTGACTGTATAGTCACTTACAATACCAGGTAAGTTTTTATGCAAGTAAGTCACTAGGCGAGTAGGAAGCTTACCTGATAGTAAGCAATGCAACTGCCCATTGCGTTACTCTGTCACTGGGCAAATGAGACGATGAGAGTGCTTCAGATACTCAGACCCTGTAGCTGTGGTCTTGAATGTGGCACATAGTAACAATTCCTAAATAGAATTTAACCATTCAAGCACCGGCTTATGATGAGTAAAATATTTCTAATATCACGCTCTCAGTGGGACCACGCTAGCGTTGTGAATTTAACGAGAGCTCCCAATTTACCCATGTTTATACTTCTTATTTCGCTCCCCTGATAAATGATTCCCCGGGAATGTCTGCTAATTCCCCATTACGAGGTCGGGGCCTTCACAATCGAGCTCGAATGGCTTACCTTTAACAAGTTCCTAGTACTTTGTGTGATTGTTATTTAACCGTAATTGTGTTTTGTTTAGGAACGCCTGCGCTTTTTTCTGTACTCCAAATATAAAATATGTTTTCATCATTTCTTGTACACAGACAGATTAAATTATGTGGACACTTAGGTATAGGAAATAGTTATGTATTCATCTCGAAAACATATATTAGGAGTTAAAATAAAAAACTGAAGAAAGACTTGAAAGGGTTTGTATCGGATATAGCCTGCAACATAAGAAGTAGAAAGTAATTTATTCAAAATCAATTACTAGACCACCTTTAACCCCCAAAAGCCATACTGCCTGGCTGCTCTGAGAGCATAGACAATGTAACATTCTACAAGCGTTAACGCTAATAGAAAGCACAAAATGTATGAGATTGACATAATAGAAAGAAAAATCACGTGACAAATTATAGGGAATTGACACCATTAGCGAAAGAAGAAATAGAATCGCTATGAAGCGATTGTATCTAGGCCCTCTGATTTTAAACGGGCGCGCCTTCACTTAAAACTTACCCAAAGGACTAAATATGTAACATTATATAACTTTATGATACGATAAACATAGGCTCGTATCTACCGTTTTTGGACAGAAACCCTAAATATACGTTCAAACGTAATCCGCTCTTTAAGTTTAACCGCAACACTGCGAAATCGTTGTTTGCAAATTTCATCCACGCCACCGCGAGTCGTTAGCGAAACTTGACGTTTCGTTTAAAAAAGGATTGCTTGTTATCTTTTGCTAATTATCCACGGAAGACTCTCCCTAACTTACCTTACCTCTCCACAAACCGAGGTTGTCCTGTCTTTTACGTAATTATATTTTATAACGAACGTCATTAATATTCCTAAAGTATTTTTTCCTTTGTTACTGCGTCTCGTTATGTTCGTATTTTGCTAAGATTTGTCAACTATGTAAATGGAATATTCTTTTGTGATGATCTGTAATGGTAATAAAAGATTTTCCTTTAATTTGAGATACTGTTTGAATGTTAAAATCAGTAATAAGGTATTGGATATTACTTCCTTAAAGAATATTTTCCTTTGTTTACGAATTGAGAGCAAGGTCGTTGCTACGTCATATTAATTATCTCTGTAGAGACTGCTGTTTATTCCAATTTTATTTAAATACAGAACTTTTTAAATACCGATTTCCAATTTTATTGACATATATAAAAGATGCAAGCATTAAGTTAGTTTAGGCAATGTTATGTCCTTCGGAGTCGCTGGACGTTCGGGGTGTGGGCCCTTTGAACGTCCATTGAGTACGGCGGCGACTCCGAGGCGGACGGCGGCGGGGTTGCGACCACCCTTTCCTTGAGCACCGTGTCTGGTTCCCGGGGGGCTATAATGCGCCCCCCGGCGGCGGGCTCAAAGACAAGGCACAGAAGGACTCCTGGTGCAGATCCCACCGGAAAACCCAGGTCTCCCTTCTCATGTGCTGATGCGACAGCCGCAGGGGTTTTAGTGGGTCAGAAGCCTACATACACCGGTTGATATACATATATATATACATTGGTTCGATAGATCCCAGAGACCTATCGAAGATTTCCCTCGCGAAAACAAAAAAGCAAACTCAATGTAACAAAAAAAGTTCTTAAGCTATTTAAAAAATAGACAATGTTTTGTCATTAAATGTAATTTAAGTGTTAATGACTGACTAATGACAAAAATGACTATAATGGTCATGTAATTATAACCCTTTTTTGCTTGTTACAGTGTTCAAGTCACAAACGTCTTTGTCTACCGATTCTGGCTTGTGCACCGAGCGAGGTCTTCGGCGGACACATATAGAGCTGATTAAACCTCCAGGGAAACGCATCGGACTTAAACTGGCAGGTATGTATTAGTTTGTGTATTTATTGTCTTAGTTAATATCCAATCTGCTATCGTTGTTCAAACTACCTTTAGGCCTCCGCCTTTTTTTTTTCTTTCGCGGGAAAACCTTTAAAGGGATCCTGTCAGGCGTCAACCGGGCTATGCTATTACCGACTAAATCCCCCGTGGCTATCGCATTGGCACATGAGATGGGGGACCTGGTTGCTCCAGTGGTATCTGCACCAGGTTACCCTCAGTGCCTTGCCTTTGTAAGGAAATTAAAGGTGCACCATTGTCTGGGCAAGGACTTAATATCCCTTGCGTAGTTGGCCCACAGAAAATACTACAAGAATTGGCCCTAGGAACACTATTATTACATTATATAAAAACTATTTTCAAAGCTTACCCCATAAACAAAATAAAACACATTCATAAAACAATAGAAGTTTCCTCAGTGAACTGATGCGTGAACCCATAATATCGTGGTTTCCACTTCCCATAGGCGGCGTGTGTTGCCACCCATAAATCGTTTCGGCGCCATAAATCTCGTGACCGCGGGATTCTTTCGCCCCCATTTTGGAATGAAAGCCGGCATAATTTTGCCAGCAACTAGTGCTGTTTATTTTATATTTAGTGATGGTTGCTATACATATACGTCTAGCACATTTTTATGAAGCCTGGGGTTTTAAAATTCCTTTGGAGTCGCTGGACGTTCGGGATGTGGGCCCTAAGACGTCCATTGAATACGGCGGCGACTCCGAGGAGAACGGGGCGGCCCCGTGAACACCGTGTCTGGTTCCCAGGTGGGCTATAATGTCCCGTCTCATAATTAAGCTGATTCGATTTTAGTGGGTAAGAATCCCACATACCCCAGTTGAATCTACAAGTCCCGGGGACCTTTTAAACGTTACCCCAGGAAAAAAAGGGTTATAAAGATATCAAAAGGTATTCTGCATTTATAATAAAGATGAATAAGGACTGCAATAGTCTGCTTGTCGGTGTCTTTAAGGCAAAAGTGAATAGGCTCTTTATAAAGCTAGTGTGCTTTACCATCCTCGATTGCGTCGCCGCTTTCCATCAGGAAATCAAGCACCATTTGTTGAATAAAAAAAATAATCAGATAGTAAGGCGAAACTCAAATGTAAGTAAATAGCTATTGTGTCATACAAGTAATGAAATTTTTACCAATGTAAATAAATAGCTGTGTGTCATACAAGCAAATAAATTTTTACCAATGTAAGTAAATAGCTGTGTGTCATACAAGCAAATAAATTTTTACCAATGTAAGTAAATAGCTGTGTGTCATACAAGCAAATAAATTTTTACCAATGTAAATAAATAGCTATGTGTGTCATACAAGCAAATAAATTTTATAAAATAGATATGCCATTAGCGCACGAAAAGTGAATACAATTACATTCATCCAAAATTGTATGAACTGGCAGCAAGCCTTACTTCAGTAACGTAACGAACGTGACGTGCGTCTTTGAAAATCAAGTAAAACGCCGTCATGCGTAATTAGAAAATGCACAAAGTACCGCACAAAAGTTAATAATAAAGAAGGGATACCATAATATATAAAAAATATTTTAATTACGTGGGTCACAATATTTGGCGTGCATTAGTAGGGATATAATAACATATCATCATCATCATCAGCCAGAAGACGTTCACAGCTGAACAAAGGTCTCCCACTTAGACTGCCACAATGAACGACAGGCAGCCATTTGCATCCACCGGTTGCCTGCGACGCGAATAATGTCGTCGGTCCACCTAATGGGAGGCCTGCCTACGCTGCGTCTTCCGGTTCGTGGTCGCCACTCGAGAACCTTTCTTCCCCATCGGTTATCGGTTCTTCGAGCAATGTGACCTGCCCACTGCCACTTCATATCACATATGAATGGTTAATAATATCGTTCGTCATACATAACTTAAATATTCCAAAAATAACATTTTCATCTTCTTCTACCAACAAGCAATAAATCGGCGACACACATAAAAAACAATCTAATTTAACACCGTTCAAAAAATTATTACCCACGTCAACGGTTTTCCATTGGAATTTACACGTCCCCAGTTTTCTTCCCCCAACCGGGGTTAATCCGGGGTGAATTTACATATTTATTGGGTGCTCGCAGGACAGATGCGGTGTCTAATCGATATAAGCCAACTTTTGGGTCCGATTCGGATTGGACATGTCCCGGAGTACGTTAGGGATGTATTTAAAATGATAATTGAGGGAAGAGCGATGATCACCGATATTAATAATCTGGGGTGTTATCGGATGAACTGCTGACGCTGTGTAAATTAAATTTGAAATTGCTATTTTGACCTATTTTGTAGGTTATTTTTTATACTACCAAGGTGGCTAGCAAGCGTGCGACCCGCCTGATGGTAAGCAGTCACCGCAGCCTATAATATACTCATGATATTTAATCTCACTATATTCTGTCTTTTGTTGTTCTTTTCTGTTTGTTTTTAATTGTTTGATTTTGTAATACTGCAGCAATAAACGCTTTTTTATTTTCTTCTTCTTTCCTATAGACTCTAGCAACACCAGAAGAATCACAAGTTCAAATGACACTAAACGTTCACCCATCCACAAACTGACCTTATCTGACGTTGCTTAAATAACTGGTCGTTTACCGAACAGTGAATATACACCGAGCACCGAGGCTTAGCAAGAAATATCACTTCTTACCAATGATAGTACATCTTTTCATTTGAGATCAAACGAATGGATATAGAAAATGATTGCCTTTATTTCCCTTTCGATTGTCGAAATGCTCTATGGGAAACAAGAAATCATCATAAATATCTATTGGCTATCAGCTCTTAGGGATTAGTATTGTTTTGATAACATATTGTTGTGTTTGTAACCCGTGTGGTGGCCGGGTAAGTATAGCACCCTCCCATCACCTCCCGTTGGGTGTCCGTAAGAGGCGTCTAAGGGAAAACAAGAAGACAGGCAGCAGCGTCTTTCTATTAGATTACCTACCATCTATACTAAAGAACTTTATGAATTTTGTCAAGTTTTAACGGTTCGTCAACTTTTTATACTCAAAGTAGTCCTAAGACAACACGCGAAAAATTCGCAATCAGGTCTTCCGTACTCATCTATTCGTCAACAGACTCGTAGACTCAAATTACCGCTTAGTAATTCTAAAACAGTCTTTAGTAAGCGATTTGCTTTTACTTTCTCGGGTGTTATATCTATAACCTGACTTGTAACAAAATGCACATTGACAATAAAAATAAATATGAATGTAAAAAAATTGTGACTAATTGGCTCCTAACACTATCCTATAAACAAACTGAGAAGCTTCTTCATCCAGTGATATAATGTTCACGCATGTATTCTTTTCTCTGATCATAAATCATTAGATTGCGTAATTATTGTGATGCGAAGTATATTGTATCAACTAAGTAATATGATTATGTGTTTAATGATAGTATATGGTAGTACTGCATTATAGTTTGTAATAGTATCTGTATCATGATGGAAGGAAACTGGTACTTATAGCTCAGGGTATCCTATTTTAAGTACCAGTAGTGCTCTTTAATTGATATTGTCTGTATCATATACTTATGTACCTACCATAATGTACTATTATTTTGAAATAAATAAATTTTATTATTATTATACTGGGATCTCTGGGACGCCTGCCAAGCGTGGGGATTATATTATCTACTAGCTGACCCACGCAGCTCCGCCTGCGCTATTTTTACGTTAACTAAACTTTTAATAACAGACATTCGCATCGAATACATAATCTCCTTTTTTATAGTCGGTTAAGAACTGGGACCCACTTTTTACTTGCTCTCCGAAGCACGGACCCGTTTAGTTCAAATGGCGTTAAACGGTCACCCATCTATTTAATGACCTTACCTAACGTTGCTTAACCCGATCGATTACAAAACCTTGATAACAACTCTCTATGAGTGTCCCTTATTAATATTTATTATACTATAAAGAAAAATTGATAAAATCGGACCAAGCGTATAACCAAGTACCCGTTTTGACTTTAATCCCTTCTCCCAAAAGAACCGTGCTAGATTACGGGATAAAAAGTATCCTATGTCCTACCTCGTAGTAAGATCTCAAATCATGCCAAGTTTCAATTGAATCCATTCAGTAGTTTCGGCGTGATGCTCAGCCGTGATACAGACAGACAGACAGACAGACAGACAGACAGACAGACAGACAGACAGACAGACAGACAGACAAAAATTAAAAAAATTACATTTTCGGCCTCAGTATCGGTTATAGAATGCCCTCCAAATATAATTTTCAAAATATCTTCAATGTACAGAATTGGACCTGTTACAGTTTTATTATAAGTATAGATGGAGATAAATATCACTAAATCCAATTCTTGAAATCTGAATATTTCAAAACTCGATGCCAATTAATACATACAAAAAATTTACTACTTAACGCGCTAAGCTTATTATGATAATAATTTGATTTAGTTTATCTATAGACTAATTAATCATTTTATTCAATTACATAATAACTAGTTAAAAAAGTTGTATTTGATCTTTTACGCAAAGTGAAAGCTAAATAATTATTAATTAATTTACTGTACTCTTATCTATGTTTACTGTCATATTAATTTGGTATCACCAGTGTCAAAAGTGTAACTTACTGCTAATATAGTTACGAAGTATCGTACTTGCTCAAATCATAATTCAGAAATATGATGTACAGGCGAGTAGCAGAGGGCGTAGACAGATTTAAAACGTCAATTAGTATCCTGCGGCTACTGAGGGAGACTAAATTTGTACTAGTGGGGGGAGTAAAAATAGTTTCTTAAGTCTAATAGTCTATTATATGCACTGGATGTGACTAGTATGCTTAAAATGTTTTAAAAGAAAGTTTTATCTAGATTCGATTAAAAATATTCTACGTAAATGTAACTTTTTACAAAATTCTATGTAGGCATTTTTTAAGAATACTCTGTGTTTTCAAAAAAGTGTACATAAGCAAAACATATTTAGTTAATTCATAGTCAACAATTGTATTAAAAAATTATACAGTTTGTCACGTAACGTATGGTTTAGTGTGGAGTGAGTCGTCACGTTACGATGTAAGTGTGAGGATAGGCGTAGAGGTCAGGTAGAGAAAACCCGGAGACCTCTACGACGACAGGTAGGTACCTAAGGGGGAAGTAGCAATTAAAGGAATGAGAACACAGGACTTACAATAACACTAGAATATATTTACAGTTCTCTAATAGGTACGACGACAGTTCGTTTGACGGAGTCGGGAACGCGGACACTTATTAACGTAAAGATCACGTAACTTGCTTGCACGTAAAGGTTCCTGGGCGCAGGGAAGCCTGCCCTAGCGCCTGCAGAAGCGAGGCGGCGTGCCTAGATGGCACAGCCGCAAGCCAGGCCGTTAGACGCCGGCAGGTTCAGCACCGGCCTCAGTTATGTCAGCCAGCAGGCCGACCGATGCGATATGGCGCGGGCGTCAGCACGCCACAACAGCAGCGCCCGTAGTCTCGGCCTCTCGCGTAGATGTTCTCCGATCCAGCACAGGACCAGGCTCAACTTAGCCTCCAGTCCCACGATTTCAGAGTCTCGACCCTCGACTCTCCAGCACAGCCTCTCTAGACTTTTTTCGCTCCAGCCCAGTCTCTAGACTGACGTTTATTTTTTTTGAACTCCCACTTGACAGCTTCTTGTCTAGACAATTTTCAAATTTAAAAATCAATTTAAGAATAAATACAAATATTTATAAAAATGATGACAATGGAGGTTGATATATGAGGAATGAATATGCTACAAGTTATATTGTATTTTATTCCATTTTGTATAATTATTGTTTAAAATACATAAAACCTCAACTATGCTACTTTCGCTTCAAATAAAAAATCTTTATTTTATAAGTTTCGTCTCCTGTTTTCAACAACTCACCAAAGAACATAATGTATAATTTACTTGTACATAGGTACTCACTTTACTTAGTGCATGCAGATCCCATGAAAAAACCATACTATACACATAAACATATATGAGGTTAAAAGCTGTTCCACAAAACTTGTTAGCCACATCTGCTCTCTCTACATCCAAGTTTCATTAACACCACGCAGCTGTCGAGACATTTAACTCTGTTTTAAAATTTTACTTTGAGCGGATAATACATTTGACGGCGACTGTACACCGTAAAACATACTCGTGTTTATGGCCGACAGCGTAGTGGAGTGTTTTGCCATGTTTAGCAAAATGCTTTCTGTCTGCGAGTGTACAGCTATGGTAATTATTTGAATACCATTTGCGGTGTGTCATAAAATTAGGATCCCGTAATGAGGTACAAACTTCTTCTTGTGTTAGATTGAGTGTTGTAATCTTGTGACATACATGGTGGAATTTTGTAATGCCACCTGAAGGGGAAGTACTCTTAATACTGTAGCTAGAAAATTTTACTCAAAGAAAACATTCCTTTATTTTTTTAAAGAAAGAAAACTGCATTCGAAGATTTTTTTAAATTCGCTTGCCGCACCCGGTAATCGAACCGACTAAAATCTCTAAAATTTGCACCCTGTACTTTTATTGCATCGATCGTTAGGGTCAGTTATAAGGATGAAATCTCTCTAACAAACTTCATCTACACTAATATTATAAAGAGGAAAACTTTGTTTGTTTGGTTGTAATGAATAGGCTCAAAAACTACTGGACCGTTTTTAAAAATTCTTTCACCATTCGAAAGTTACATTATCCACGAGTAACATAGGCTAAATTTTATTTTGGAAAAAAATAGGGTTCCGTAAGATATTTGGGCTTTTTCGGACACGAGGTGTAAAAAATCAACCAGAAAAGTTACTTATTTTGCGTACGCTGCCTAAACTATAAAAGATAGAACCATAAAATGTTCTAATTAATTGTAGATCTTATAAATATCTACAAAAAAGTCCGCGGCACACGTGCGTATCTATGTCGAGTGAGGCCCAACAACCATTTTTTTATTTAAAAATCTTGAATTTTGTTTGGACTACATTTAAACGCATTTATTTTACTCATGCTATTAATCCTTTTCAAAATATTTATAATTATTTCATCATTAAGTACAGTTTATGTAGATAATATTTGGTCTTTGAATGAATAAAATTGGACATTTGGTTTTGAAGTTATGGCGAAATTAAAATAGGGCATATATAGGGAATATAATTTTCAGGGCTAATCAACAGATTTTTTCAGGGGTAACCAACAGTTATTTTCAGGGCTAACCAACAGTTATTTTCAGGGCTAAACAACAGTTCTTTTCAGAGCTAGAATATTACACGCTATTAGCATTTTCTTAAACATTTGAAAATGCCTAAGAGAGCCAGGTCTCAACTTTATAAACATAGTTCTCAAGCACGGGCAGCAAGAATACGTCGTATGGGAGAATCTTCACCTGAACGTTCACAACGCCTTGCTGAACAAAATCAGAGAAACTCTCAGGTACGCGCACGAGAGTCGAGTGTCGAACGTTCGCAACGCCTTGCACAACAAAATCTGAGAACCTCTGAGTTACGTGCACGAGAGTAGGGTGAACCGATATGTATGAAATTTTGCGGGTAGGTCTGAGAATAGGTTATAAAGTATATTTTATGCAATCATGGTATCAGCGGATACCATGATTGACGAGGATATATAGAACGAGAGGAGGGTGCAAGAGAGGGAGAGGGGAGGGTGATGGAGTGAGTGATCGGAGGAGTTAGGTGGAGCAAGGGGGGGGGGAGTGAGAGGGAGCAAGTTGGGAGAAGAGAGAGAGGGAGAGGAGAGGAAGAGGGGAAGTGTGACGGGGACCGAAGCGGGAGGGGAGAGAAATAGCATAGAATTAGATTTATATTATAAGAGAGAGAGATGGAGAGAGATAAATCAAGGAGTAGGGAGAAAAGGGGAGCAAAATGTAATTAAAGCGCGGGCGGAGCTGCGCGGGTCAGCTAGTAAATTAAATAAAAGGTAAACAATGAAATCTTAAATTATTTTAATTATTTACAAAAATGGTAAACTAACTAATTAATTGCTCGAAATGGGCTCCATCTTCTTGGTTACACAAATTTATTTCTAGTAGCCTTTAATAACGTGTTGTGGTGAATGTTATAAATCGTATTCTGAACTTCAACTCTCAACTCGTTTACATTCTCATAAGATTTAATGTAAATTTGATTTTTTACATATCCCCACAAAAAGAAATCTAAAGGGGTGAGATCTGGTGATCTCGCAGGCCATCTGATTGTGCCGTTTGTACCAATCCATGTATTAAAATGGTTATTAATGTAGGCAGTAGTGATTCTGCTGTTATGGGCTGGAGCACCATCTTGCTGTAGAATTATTTGGTTTCGCTCTTCCTCGGGGAAACCATTTAACTCATTTCTTAATAAATCCAGTATTTCTAAATACTTGACAGTGTTTAAGTGTGTACGAAACACATGGACTAACACAATCGTATTTCTCATAATTCCGCACCAAACGTTGAAAGAAAATCTTACTTGACTGTTAGTTTCGTGAACACGAAGAGGATTCACTCGAGACCAATAGTGGTTATTGCGGCGATTGTACATGCCGTTATTGCTGAAGTTGGTTTCGTCAGATCATACAATGTTACTCAAAAAATTAGGGTTACGGTCAATTTCTCTTAGCATGTCTTGACAAAATTGTAGTCGTCTCTCACAATCCCCAGGATGCAATTTTTGTACCAACCGACCATCACGATAACATTTAAACTTCAGCACTTTAAGTACGCGAGTATGGGTTGTTCCAATTACTTCGGCAGCATCTCTGCTTGAAGCCTTCGGAAATGCTTCGAAGTATGTTAAAACATTTAGATCAAAATCGAAGTTGTTCTGCTGAAGAGTTTGCCGTCGCTTTTTGAAACTAACCGTATTCTTTAATTTTTCTCCCATTCTTTTCAGTACAAACCGAGTTGGTGCCTGTCGATCTCGATATCTCTCTCCATACCACCGCAGAGCACGATTCACATCTTTGTTATTTAAAAAATAAGCTTCCATTAAATCAAATTGTTCTTGATAAGCCATTTTTACCGTGACACAAATATGAAATGATTTGTAAAAACAATCAAATGTGAATAACAGATGAAAATCCATTTTCAAATGTAACATTGCATATTTAAACTACGACACACACGGAGTTATGTCGCATCTAAGAAAGGAGTCTGCATTACAAACACGTGCAAATTGCAATCGTCTTATCTAAATAGTAATACGTCATTATAATCATCGATATACTATACCAACTAGATTAGCTGTCTCGAACAAAATGACATCGAAAATGTGGTCGCGGTTACATATACTTACATAACTATACACGTAGCTAGAAATTGTAGAAAATATTTTTAAATAATTCGGAACGTCGGACTAATAGAAGCCTTCACATGTAGTAATAAAGTCTAATTCTGTATGCAGTAATGTTGGCACATAAAACCTTTACATCGGAGACAAAGAAAAATCAATAAAATCGCCAACGCTATACGGAAAAAAGTAGTTGTTTTGACTTAAACAAAAATGTACTCATTTAAAAGAAAATCTTAACTACTATAAAATAAGGTTCAAAACAGGTGTGCTTCCATTGTGTGTGTACTGACTTACAAACTTATCCGTGCTGGTGGCAAAAATGAGAACTAACTTTTTTATTATGGTAATGACGTGTAGTTTGACAGTTTCGTATAGACAGTGGCGACACGCCTATCGGCAACATTAATTTTGTCAGTGTCGGCATGGCAGTTGCGAACTACTAGCGGAGAAAATAACAAATAAATAATTTTTATTTCGTATTATAATGATATCTTACTTATATTTATTATTTAAACTAGTAGTAATAAGAACACGAAACGAAAAAAAAAATCTCCATCTGCAATTTTAGTATTACGATAAGTATTTGGACAGTTTATAAACGCGCAATAAGGAATTTTGATACGTCCTTACGCTAGCTGTTGTCGGCTTGTACTAATTTGAAATAGAGCGACAGCCATCTCCGTAGCTCTATTTTCGTGACCACTTTTCGGGTCGTGACAGCTAATCTAGTTGGTATAGTATATCGATGATTATAATGGATAAATGACGTCAATGATATTTATTAATTAATAACATAAGTAAACAGATGGATCTTTGAGTAAAAGTGCTTTAACTTGATCCATTGAATTAATAATTTAAGATTTCATTGTTTTCCTTTTATTTAATTTATGAAGTTTGTTAGAGAGATTTCATCCTTATAATTGACCCTAACGATCGATGCAATAAAAGTACAGGGTGCAACTTTTAGAGATTTTAGTCGGTTCGATTACCGGCAAGCGAATTTTTAAAAATCTTCGAATGCAGTTTTCTTTCTTTAAAAAAAATAAAGGAATGTTTTCTTTGAGTATAATTTTCTATCCACAGTATTAAGAGTACTTCCCCTTCAGGTGGCATTACAAAATTCCACCCTGTATATCTGCGTCATCTGGACCTTAACTTAGAGATGAACTAAACCTTATTGAAAGAAGAGTGTTTAAAAAAAACTCTTTTAAAAGAACAAGACGTCACCCTAAATAACATTAGTCTACGACAGAATCCATCCGGTGGGGGAGGCTAAAACCCAAAAAAGGCTGTCATCAGCAGCCAAAAGACGTTCTCTGCTGAACAGCAGCCCTCTACCTTAGAAGGGAGGGGTGGTCATAATCCCCACGTTTGGCAGGCGTTTTGGGGATCGCAGCATAGGTGGTAGGTGATCCAACAGAACGACGCTGCTGCCCGTCTTCTTGTTTTCCCTTAGTCGCCTCTTACGGACAGCCAACAGGAGGAGATGGGAGGGTGCTATTCTAAAAAGGAGTGTAGCTCCTCGGAAATGTATTGGAATATTCTTTATTGTCCCATAAAGACATGTTAGTTTTAAAACATGGCATTAGGACATTGTCAGCTGTTTTCGCTTGCGTCGACCACAAATCGCAGGGGCTTTCTTCAAAAGTTATCAAAGCCTTACGAAATGTACCGTGTGACTATTTGGGCATCAGAATTCACAAGAATGTTACTCATAGTACAGTTGTATTGCAATGTCACTCACCACCTGTGGCATTAGTTATATTTATTCTCTCTGAAGCCTATTAATTTCCCGAATGCTTAAGCGACTAATTCCGGAAAAGAGCAATGTTTTCGTAATGCTACTTTGCGGCAAAATATCTAAGGCAGCGATTGTATCTACTAAAAGAGACGCATCTATTACCTGACTGACAAAGCAGTCAGCCTTGCAGATTTTAACTACAGTCTCCAACAAATCGGACACATACCAGATACTTAAACACTTGGGCCGCAGACACCCTCATCGGTTACAAGTTTTGCGGGTCACACAAACTTGTGCGGTGTAGTCACTGCTGCGGGAAATAAATGGGCCGACATTCTAATACTGGTATTCTACAACGTTTAACATTTCAATAATTAATTATAGTTCCCTTAATATTTAATGATATATTTTACCCAACTGTCTTTAATTAATATATGTATTTAACGATAATAACTAACCTAGCCTACTTACCGATTTAATAGAATTTGCAATTATAATAAAGGGAATGTACAAACAAAGTACCTATTTTTAGCGACTTAGCGCTTTCAGCGATTCTGTGGCTTCATTTGATGAAGCCACAGAATGAAAATAAAATGCAACCACAGAATCAATCAATTATTTAGGCGATTTAGCGCTATAATCAATTTGGCAGGTGAATGGCATCATTAGCAGCTGATAGACGTCCACTGCTGAACAAAGGCCTCCTTGGAAGGGAAGGGTTGCCATAATCCCCACGCTTGGCAGGCGGCTTGGGGATCCGTTCCCAGTTCATTACAGCGTTTAATAATTTAATGACATCCGATTCTACGATTTTACAATTCGCTGTTCAAATAGCTTATTTGCGAGACGTAAATACAAATTGTTATGCTTAAAGTAGTACTCGTATTATATTGTTTCTGTATTTTATCAGTATTCATACAGTTATTCCGTGATCATGGCGCTTGCAACAATGTCGAAATATCGCAAAGAAACAATTAATCATCCTGGCAGTAAACCCGTGAGTCAAAACATGAGTATTCTACAGTCATTTGTTTTATATGTGCAATTGGAGTATAACCTTCAGTTTTTTTTAACAGCACTCGTAATCTGAATGCACAAACTGATGGCTCATACCACAGGATTAGCTGCTTGCTACTGTAGGGTAAAAGCTTTTTGCAAGTTCAGCTGCTAGATTTTTTCGAGCGCTCTTTATACGCTTCTTAATACTCTGCACGTTTTTTTTTTCTTAATGCTGCTCTCACGAGGTAGCACCATAAAAGTTACAATCTAGCCTAAGGCTAATCAGTACTATTATTTTGACCTAAACGAATAAATTACTTAGATTAAGAATGTGTCCAATGACACTTTTCTTATTGTCTCTATTAAGGTGAAGATACTGTGTTATTGTATTCTACACTGCTACACTGCACTAATTTAACACTTAAACTAACTCAAAAGGTTTTGTCCTTTTCAGTCTTCTCACTATGTCCGTGTTGTCGAGGAGCTGGATAGCCTCGACATTCACATGGTGATGAAGCCTACGTTCATGCGCTTCAGCGTAGTCTTTGATTACTTTAGCGACGAAGTCCACTTTGAGGTCTGCACGTGCATTTGTAATTTACTTCAAATCGTTCTCAGTCTGAAGGCTTAATTTGATTGTTCCGGGTCAAATCTCCCCGGTGCTAGCATCCCCGTTTGACGAATGTATTATAAGGTCTACTCGTATGATCGAATTTGCTAACTAATCCCCTATAGACTACATCTACGTCTTCGGTGGGTTTTCAACACTTTCCGGCTCTCAATCACACCTCACTAACTTTATGTTATTATAATAGAAATGGTATAAGGTTGACTGAAAGCGATTATGGTAATTAAATAGGTATCATCATTGTTGAGATGACACTTGATAGAAGTCAGTGTAATATGTGTGAGGGTCTCTTTCATATTCGCCTACTTAATCTGTTCTATTGTTGGTGGCTATAAAGTCGGGCCCGGTAACCACCGGAACGCACTTCGACCCAGTTGGATCCATTGTGCATGCCCTAGCCCCTACTCTGTTGCTGACGTGTCGAAGAGTTCTCTTAGGTACGTAACGATTACGCCAGCTTGGAGCTGTACATCATCATTTGGTGTAGGATAGGCTACTCCCAGATGACTCAACCTACGTCTCGCAAGAGCGTCGCAGCCACACAATGTGAGGCACATTGACTATTTTTCACCTTCGCAGAATCTGCAAGTATCAACAGTACTTAGCCTCATTCTGTGGAGATGTTTACCTACATAACTTGTGTACTCTCCCCCGGTCAGAAGTACCGTGGTCTGATTCCGATACTGAAACTCGAAGCAAATTTAAAAGCATATATTGTTACGATAAAATAATAACCTCTACTTAATGCCTTGAAGCTACGCTGAAATAGTCTAGTGGGGTGAAATCGGCTTATTGTTTTAAGCTGCCTTGAGCTTTCTCGGGAATAAGGATTTTGAGCTTATAATTTGGGCCCATGGGGATTTTCCCTTGAATATTTTGTACAAAATCAATAAGTAAATATTAGAATTGATAGCGCTCACCTAAATTATTTGAACCTTTTTGTTTCGTATCCAGTTTTTAGAAACAATATTAAACGGATTTGCTCTGGGTTTACTGGGATCCGTCTGAAATATGACTAGAATACTGGAATTGAATTAAATATTTGGCGGTGTATCATATTTTTAATGAAATACAAACACAATTGTTTATTTGCATCGACGTTAGTTTGTATAATTTTAATTAACAAGCAAACAGTTTGAATCAACAAATGTAATATTCAGTACATAATAACTAATTTGTAGATCCCTGTAAGAAAATCAACTGGGCGAGTTTGGCCACAGTATATTCTGCCGTGAAGTAGCAAGAGACAACTATTGTTGTGTTATAATAGGTGGTTTAACCCTTTATAGGAAGGGCAAGGAATTTATTGAGCTCAAAAACTTATTAAACTCTCAGGTTAAAAGTCATAGTGCTCTTGGACTGGATATACGTAAAAACATACCAATTCATCAAATAAATAAATAAATAAATTAATCCTAAAAAGTGTGTAGCCCTAAATAATTTATGTAATAATCATACAAATTATCAGACGAAATCGATACTGTTTGTATATCTGTATAATAAGCTACCTCATAACATAAAAATGAAACGTAGGTGACTTCGTGCTTTTCCGTTTTTGCCATACACGCTTAAGGATCAACAAGGTGTTATGCTCCTCCCAAACAAGTTAGTATCAGTTAAATTGGAGCATTTATTTAATTACTGTATTGATGGACAAGCTGTAGATAGGCAGACTAATAGATGGTCCAATAAGATAAGGTCTGTAGATGTACTATCAAATAAACTAACTACGAAGATTGGGTAAATAGAGTAATGACTTATGGGCAACTAGACTGAGTATAATCTGTTAGATTACGTAATCATGAAGAGGGATAAAGCAAGGTAGATAAAAGCTTTGACATGTAAGATATTTTGGATTTAGAACATCATGTAATGGATCAGTATGTAGGACAACTGTTCGGAGTAGCTAAGTATTCAAATAAGAAATACAGCCAAAATTATAATTAAAAAATATAAAAAAGTCCTATAAAAACTCATAAAATTGTTTCAGAATAATAGTGAAAAGTTTAATGTCCTATTAAGAAAACAAACTACTTTTACGGATTATATCGCGGTTTATTTTAGATTTTACCATCGCGACGTTTCGAATGCTTTGCAGCACCCATGGTCACGGGAGGACTGAGATGTTGAACGTCCTTATGTCACAATTATGCTGGTGGTGTACACTCAGATCTTCTTAGTTATTATTGTAGGTCCGATCTACGCAGTAAGAGCTTACAGTATCTTGAGGTCGTGCAGTGCTTTGCTTGATATTGGATTTAATTATATTTATCACAGGATCCCAAGCCGGTGGTAACACCCAACCATCTTCTCTATTGAAATTAGGATGTTTTTTGATTTCAATAGCCTCACAAATCATCCTAGATAGGAATCGGTGTTCTTTTGCGAGGATTTGAGGATTATCAAATCTAATATAATGGTGGGTGCGATCCTAAATATGTTCACATACTGCAGACTTCGTACGCGAGTTTTTATTGCGCACTTTGTTTGCCCAATGTAGGAGAGCCTACAGTCACAATCGAGTTTATAAAAAGAGTTTTTTTTTCTATTAGGAATATAAAACTTTTATGTGCATTTATACCAATGTCAAAGTTACAGAAAACAATCAAAAACTGATTTCAAAATAGACAAATGTTGCTTGATAAGACTGTAAACATGACAACGAAAACATATGTATGCAAGATCCGATAGATATTTGTTTCTTAAATAAGAGTATAGATATAATTACAACCTTGATCGTACTATATACCGAAGGTACAACGACATTACACATTAATAATCTATATTCGGGTATACCATTAATAATCTACTAACGTATTTCGAACGCAGGTAATAGAATCAATATCAAGGTTGGTCACACATGTTCAGATTTGGAATTCAAATTTAGAATTTGATTTATTAAAGCTCAAATACAGAGAAACCTTTCAGAGATCTCGTATACTAGGCTCTAAGTAAGAATTTGGTAGAATGATATTTTTTCTAATTTGGTAGACACACTTTGGCCTTTTAAAATCTAAGTACGTTAATGAGTCGTCAAGAAAGATAAAAATCAGTTGGGTTTATGTGCTTTAAGAAAGTAGTTTTTAAAAAAAAAAACTTATAAATTTCTGTTGTTACATGGCACGCTATTTGAGCGTTTTAGTTTTAACAAAAATCACAAATCGGGTTTAGAATACATATTATATAAATATCGCAATTTATCCATAGCATACTATTCTCAAGGCCGGCTCAAATTATACTCCCAAGGATTTGCTCTGGAAGATCTAAAGATACAACCAACATAATACATATTTACATATACATATTTTTTGCTTCAACCCAACCTAATCTGCTTCGGTTGAGCTGGATGAAAATCCACATTTGGTACGGGAATAATGCTTAAGTGTTAGCGGAGATGTGTTCAGAATATTTGGACGTTCAGTAATATCCAAATATCTGTACTAGTAAGCTAGATATTTGCTTAAAGTATGTAGTAAAGCAGATACAGTTGAGGTTTTATCAATTTAAGCAATTCTTAGCTAGTTCTCTTGAGTGGAGCTTGAGTGGTGGTCGTGCAATATGTTTGAATTTATGGGAATATATAAGAACGAAGATGTTTCTACCTCACACATGGAGCCGTCTCGCCCATCTAGTCTGCTTGTAATCACGGTTGGTGCTGATGCAATTTGGCCAAAACGTCAAGCCAAAGTAAAGTATCGATAAAAATAATGGTCGATAATTGGACATGAAAGTCTAAAAGAATATGGAGAATATAAAAAGGAACCTGTAAACATTCTGCAATGAAAGATAAAAAAATACCACATATTTATAATTCGATAGGTATATATTTTAAGATATAAACTTTGCAAAAATTTAAAACTGCCACAGGATATTCAAGACGTCTAATAATAAGACTTGAAATTTAGTAAAATGGCCTATGGTCTATGAAATATTAATTTTAATATCCTGGAACAATCTACGGACGGTTGGCTGAACATGTAGTATACATAAAATGAGCAAAAAACATAATATCAACCTCAATAGATATCTTAGTTAAAGTAATAATCAACGATATAATACTACTCCGTGGAAATTTAAACTCTGGCGTACAGCAATAGAGCTTAAAATGTCACTGCCAAGTACAATTCAACACAATTGCGTATCACAGTACTAACGATGACCGAATGTCGTCATCAATTATCCCAAAGAAAGATAGGAGTAATTTATCAAGGGGACGGCCGTGTAAGTATTGTCCAAGTTGGTTGGCACCAGCTCTCCGTTAATACTGAGCTTATTCAAATAATCTTTACGTAGAATGTTATTAGTGGGTACTAGGTAGATATTCTAAAAGAACACATTCTATATACGCAAAGTAATTGTTCACATGATACTTTCTGATATTTACACGAATATTACACATTGAAATGAAACTAATTTTACGGATTATATCGCGGTTTATTTTTTATTTTAATTTCCCAAAGTTCAGAACACATTACAACATTCATAGCCACGGGGGGACTGAGGTGGTAGCTGGAAATTGAAATAAAAAATAAACCGCATGTAATCTGTAAAATTAGTTTCATTAACGATTTTTTTTTACGTGTCAACATGAATCATTATCATTATCACCTGCCACAAGACGTCCATTGCTAAACTTTGTTCAGTAGTGGACGTCTTTTAGCTGCTTAATTTTACGGATTATATCGTGTTTTTTTTTAGAAGGGAGACCCCTCCCTTCTAAAATGCCTGCCTTAATCCCCACACTTAGCAGGCGTCTTGGGGATCGCAATATAAGTGGTAGGTAATCCAATAGAAAGACGCTGCTGCCCGTCTCTTCTTGTTTTACTTTAGTCGCCTTTTACAGACACCCATCGCGAGGAGATGGGTGGGAGCTATTCATACCAAGACACCCCACGGGTCAATATGAATGCTATAGGGTTATTTACTCTGTAATGTAAAGATTGGCCAATCAGCAAGATCTTATACGGCTGACTGTGTAGGAAGCATTATTTTTAATTTTCTATTACTTGACAGCGGCTGTGCGTAGTTGTACGGCAATGTTGTCTACCAGGCACAATGCTTTATGAATGTTGGCATGCACATATATACAAGTCCCATGTGGTACGGCCGCATACGAAACGGTCTATTTTGCGTTATTTCATACATACAATATTTTTTTGTCCGGTGTAGTGGGCAGACACTTTTGGTATAGAATAGGTAAGTACAAACTATTAAAAATAAATAATTATTTGTGGGATAACAATTTCTGATACTGAAATGAAACTAATTTTACCCGCGATATAAACCGTAAAATTAGTTTCATTTCAATATTAATTTCTGTTTTACGATACAATTTATTCCTGATTCACATCTCTTGATTGTAGTGGTAGGGATCGCGAACATCGGTCATATTAGTCACACCAATAGCTCATTCTCTTTGAATACAACATTAACATTAAACAATTATTCACAATCCATGTACGTTAATCCCATATAATTGTATTAGTTTAAATGAGATTTATTCCACGCTGCATGCTAATTTGTTTGCTCGCATAAATTGTCCTGAATTAGGCTTTTTGCGATTAAAATCACAATGCATTTATTTTATATTGTAAGTTACAGGATGCTGGGGAGATTTCCCATTGTTAGTAGTATGTTTGGTATCCATTGTAATGGTCTTCTTTTCATCATACTCATTGTGGTTATTCAAGACGGATCAGATTATTCTTGCATACTCTAGAGTGAACTAGCTGTTCCATTTTTTTGGTCTTACTGACACCTTACACATATCTACTATATTCGCATTAGAAAATATTGAAATTGCAGTCTCGTTGCGTTGTAATGTGGTTTTCAACAGCCAAAAAACGTCTACTGATGGACAAAAGACCTCCCCCTTAGAAGGGAGGGGATGTCATAATCCCCACGCTTGCAGCCGTCTTGGAGATCGAAGTAGGTATAGGTGGTAGGTAATCCAATAAAAAGGCGCTGCTGCCCGTCTTCTTGTTTTCGCTTATTGACCTCTTACGGACCCCTAATGGGAGTAGATGGAAGGGTGCTATTCTTACCCGGACACCCCAGGGGTTGAGGTATTGTGGTATTACTACATAATAATATAATAGCTAGTAATACCACAATATTAATAGGCAATTTGGCGGGCCCGTTGGTCTAGTGGTCAGACACCCTGCCTGCTAACCGATGGGTCGTGGGTTCGATTCCCGCCAAGTGTCTGGGTGTAGTTTATCTATTTAAGTATGTATTTACAAAAAAAAAAAGTATATAAGTATTAGTATCAGTTGTCTGATTTCCATAGTACAGGCTCTGCCTAGTTTGGGATTGGATGACCGTGTGTGGATTGTCCCAAGATATTAGATTATAATAAAAAAAAAAAATATACTAATCTATCCTTTCTAAAACAAAGTGCAAGAAAAATGTTTGCTCATGGCTTCAAGGTCTTGATTATAATGCAACAGAACGTTTACTAAAACCCTTGGTCTAATTGGAATTAGTAACTTAGTACATTTGTATGTATATATTATCTCTCTCTCTCTCACACACACACACACAACTTGAGCGCATTTAATGTTTTTCCTTTTTCTTTTTTCCAAATTTCTTGTAATGTTACCTATTAGTAGTAGAGAAATTGTTGAGTGTTCTAACACAGTTTAGGTCATAGTTATAAGTTGTCTTACGGAGGGAATGCCTGGTGATCTGTAATACAGGTTCGACCTACAGCAGACACCAGTCTCTATGTAACGTGTATTATCATGACTGTACCTAATTGTGATGATGAGAAAACAAATAAATTGAATTGAATTGAATATAACGCGCACAGTTCGGTTTGAAGGTAAATTCTATCAAACAACCAACTTGATAAATAAACAGCAGCCTTGTATCTTATCAACAATATTGGTTTACCGTTTAAACTTCAAATGCTTAAGTTTGGGAATCATCGAGCTTTTTTGTAATTTTTTTTATTATGTAGGTATTTGATTAAATTAGGGAAAGAAGGTTAGAGATAGGCGTAGCATCCTCAGAAAGTCGCGAATAATTCTCTCAGTAGGTATTGTTCAAATAAGTCTTTTGTGAACAAAATTGAAGTGACTACGTCTACCGGTGTTATGTATTTTATTAGTTGTATACAAAGTGTTTTAAATCACGTGCCCAACCCGCGAGGGCATCGGTGCACTCGGTGTATCAATACAATTAAACGTAGGTATATAACTCATACCAAAATACCGCAGTGCCTGAAGACAAAGGTTTTTAACCAGTGTGTGCTGCCAGTGATGACATATGGTACTGAGACGTGGTCTCTAACGGCTGGCCTTTTAGAAAAGTTCAGAGTCACACAACGAGCCATGGAGAGAGCTATGCTCGGAGTTTCTTTGCGCGACAGAATCCGAAATGTGGAGATTCGCCGAAGAACTAAGGTCACCGACATAGCTCTCAGAATCTGCAAGTTGAAGTGGCAATGGGCAGGCCACATCGCTCGAAGAACCACCGTAACCGTTGGGGAAGAAAGGTTCTTGAGTGGCGACCACGAACCGGAAGACGCAGCGTTGGCAGGCCTCCCACTAGGTGGACAGACGACATTGTGAGCGTCGCAGGTAACCGGTGGATGCAAATAGCCAATTGTCGTTCATTGTGGCGTTCTAAGGGGGAGGCCTATGTTCAGCCGTGGACGTCTTCCGGCTGATGATGATGATATAACTCATTTGTTGAATATCTAATTTTGTTTACCTAAATTGTTCCAGAAAAACGAATGCGATCTTGTATTTCTGGTACAAATTAGGGAAAAAAAGAGATATTTAACAAATGAGTTATATACATTTGATTGATATTGAGATTGATACACCGAGTAATATCCTCACGAATCGAATACGTGTTTTAAAACACTCTGTATAGGTAGCTCAAAATGACCTCGTCAGTAACCTTGAACACCAAGACAAATACAAATAATACATTTGCGCCCCCAAAGCATTCCACACAGCCGAACAATATAAATTCCCGGCCATTTGTCGATATACTTGTCGAATAACCAACCTGCGTCGCAGTACGGTGAACGGTGGCTGCTCCAAGATTAATCGAGCGTGCGAAAAATGAAAGAGCGATGTTACCTTAGGAACGTGTCGCCATTTATTATTCGAGGGTTCCATTATTATATGGGACACACTGTTAAATAAGTTTGCGGATTTGTTTGATGTTGTGAAGTGTTAAGTCTCTTTGGTAAGTACTCGTCACATTAGATACCAATGCCTCTCTAACAGGGAGGCCTTTATTCAACAGTGGCGTTTTTCGTCTGCTGCTGATGATGATGTGAAGCCAGTTGTAACTGGTTAAACTATCGGGATCATGTGACTTAATAACTCGAGTGACAAGCAAACATTAGTGCACAGTATCTAGCTGTCCATAGATAGGCAAACTTCTAGCATGTCTCTTCTAAAACATGTAAAAAAATGACCCATGTAAGAAGTATCTTCTAGAAAGGAAAACTACTACCAAAAACCCTTCTATCCACATTACATTTTAACAGTATTACTAATAGCTATTTTATTTATAGTCTAGCACTTGAACATCACACATGATGGCAAACAGCATTGTCGTTTTATATTTAGTCAAAGATTGCGAAGCTTTTTAATATTACAGCAGCCTTCCTAAAAAAAATCTAAAGAAGCGCGACCCTCTCTTAGTCGCCACCGCATAAGTGACTTATTATACAATGCATCATTCAAATGAAAAGCGAAATAGTAATAATCTCATAGTCAAGTCATACTGATTTCTGAAGTTCTGTTGATCCTATCACCCCCTACCTCAGTCGGTGTTGTAAATGTAACCAATAATTTACTTTCCTGAACGCAGTGCGGCCAACAATTACCGACCATGCTCAAACTTCTCGTCCGCACTTCCTGCAAACGTTCACAAAATGTAACATCCAACTTTACAAACTGCACTCCAGTTCACTACTTAATATATAATAGACGTTTACTGCATAGTGCTAAACTTCTATATTAGTTCACTCCCATAATCGATGTTGCCTGCTAGCAACTCTGAGTTACCTACTTGACTTTGTGTTGTTAATAACAGTGGTTGATATTAGTTCTAGTTCATCCATTTTATAATTATTCGTTTTGAATTTACCTTTTTTTAAAGTTTTCTGAAGTTGTTGAAGGGATTAGACTTTAGATTCTAGTTTTTCACTGCAGTCCCCAATTCTGAGCTATTCAGAGAGTCAATAATAACACTATAATTAATTTTACTTTAGCTTTATTCTGGTTATAGATTGATCTCTCCATAATGTTGAAAGAAATATTTATGGTTCTTGTCATAGATTAGAGTATATTACTTAGAAATAGATAGGTAACTCCCCCGTCAAAACGTGCCCGGCCCCCAACACCAGCGCCTCCAGCGGTGTGATTTGAAACACTAAATAGCCTCGGGCATTTTTAATAAAAGAATAGCTAAAACTTTGTAGTATCCGATATAAAGCACGCGGACGTCAATAGTATATGCATAAGTATTACATACAAAAAACATAAAAGATTTCATAACGGCTGGTATTTGCGCCCCCAATAATTCGTATTAATTTGATCCCATCCTATTTACCGATACCGCTATAAGTCTTATGATAACAGCTGCATAATACTGATCTACTATCTTAATTTCATTTCTAAAGTAAGCCGAACAGAGAAAAGTTGCAAATCACGCTGCATGAGGGTGCTACTGGTAGCTTTTTCCATTTCTTCTAAGATACCATACCATGGTTCTTGTCACACCACTTTAGGTCTCTACTAAAATGATTATTCTATTATCAAAGTCTTTTCAATACTGTTTTTGATCTAGTTAGTAAAATGGATGATTAATTATAATAAATCCATCCTCTCCATCCCATTTCTACTTTTATGTGGTCAACGTGCCTTCAGTCTGGACTTGCTTGATTTACTTCTTCATTTATGCGGACTGCTAAGGACTGGAATAGTTTGCTTGCGTCGGTATTCCCACCCCATTATGTGACTTCAAGGCCTAAATCACACTAACTTAAAAGTCTATTCACTCGATTTATCA
This sequence comes from Furcula furcula, assembly GCA_911728495.1. Lineage (NCBI taxonomy): Eukaryota > Metazoa > Arthropoda > Insecta > Lepidoptera > Notodontidae > Furcula > Furcula furcula. Next base: position 26,859,248 of record OU452246.1, read on the forward strand.
TCCTCGATGGCGTCGACTGCAGTCTCTCTCTTTAGCGACAGCCCCAGCCGAGGCCATGTCGTCTCCCTGAGGTGGCCTTGAGCTCGTCCCTCCCACATGCCATTAAGGCCTGAGTGCTATAAGTGCACGCCTCCTCTTGCCCGGTGAAGCTGTAATAGCCATCTGCAGCCAACAGCATCTATCCTTTCCAAAAAAAAAACATAATTCGTCTGCAGTCAAGCACTGGCTTATGCTGAGTAAAAATATTAATTTTATTGCATTTATGCAATTCCAAAGTTTTTTTTTCAATTACATAGATTAACCGTTTATAATATTTTAGTGCTCATTTTAATGTTCTTTTTCTATGAAGATGAGTAAAAATGCCTAATGCCCGAAGTGCATAACTTCGGTAGTAGGCATTTTGTTTCCGTTGTTAGGCAATTTAGACAGTAGTGTGTGATGCTGACTAAATACGCATTCCTGTAAACGCCGGGCCATAGGGGGGATAAAAGGTTGATATAAATTTCTACTAATTATATTTTAACGTCAGTTTCGCAATGGACGTACGAGTACTTACCAGCGTAGCAGCTCGGCTTCATTCCTCGGCTTCATTCCTTGGTTAATTCTAAACATGGTTACATTTGGTCAAACTTTGGTAAATGCCGCCGCATTTAATATTACAGTGGATTACTACTACTAATACTATTAGGTGTATCTGCTGCGTGTGTGTTTTCAATATATATCGTTATTTTTCTGTTATGTATTCACAATTATTAAGACATGAACTATAGTTTATGCAGCGTGGCCCTGGCCTTGGGACGTTCCTTGCCGATACGTTTAATTTCTTTTTTAAATTATTTTTATCCCACAAAATATTTTACTGCACATTTCCACATTTTCACAGATTTTATTCCTCGTTCACTTCATCACTTGGTAAAGTCACCAGAATAGTAAACCGTTGTTGTGTATAATACGATCACTTTAAATGAGTTTTTCTATCCAAAATATTAATTTTGGATCTTATTAGTATTCTATTCAATTCGATTACTATTTTGCTAACTTTGTTTTTTTTTCTTACGTTACTTACATTAACACACACAGCACACTTGTTAACTGCATAACCGAAAAAAAAATCGTCATCATTTTTATCTAAAAAAACACATTTCAGAACTTCCAAACTCCATTACCAAGGTAAGCACTAGAAATGATCGTGACATTACTACCTAAGAGAGTTAAGGAACTTAGTATTATGGCGGCCCTAATAGCTTTTATTCCAATTTTTTGGACTGAAACTCTGAAGCTTTTGACGATAAAACCGAATCATTAGGAGAAAATTATCCCAGACACAATGCAAATATTAGGAAATATTTGCGGAGCCAAGTTTGCGTAGGACAAAATTAACTTCTTCATTTCGTTTCTCTGTGAGATAATTGCGAGCGGATTTTATAACTTCAATAGTTTCTTTGGTGTTTTCCTTTTTGTAACAATAAAATGTATTAAATCTGGATGAATTTTTTACTCATATTCAAATTCAAAATATCTTTATTAATGATTATGCCTCACTTACTTACATATTGTCAATCTTACACTTACATATTGTCAATCTTTGTTTATTGTTATCCCACAGCATATATATAAAAATAAAAAAGAGAAGTACATTAAAAACTAGCCCGATATACATGCCACTTACGGATTAACTAAATATACCTAATAAAAATTTAATGTATACTAAAATTAAATAATTATGTTCTATAGGTATGTAAGGGTTAAAAATTCAAATTGTTTAAGTATTCAAGAAGAAACCTAATAAATTTAAAATTTAATTAAAACGAAATTTAAAAGGTGAAAAAACAATTAAAATTAGTACTTCATTAAAAAATAAAATTAATTCATATCATAAATTATAAATAAATTATTATAGTGGGTTATTTTCTGAAGATACTTTTTTACAACTACTACCGGATTACAACGCAGCCTCTACTGTGAAGATCCGGCAAGAAGCTTATTACTAGGCGGTAGGTCCTTTGTGCAAGGGACCGGCCAGGTAGATGCCAAGTATTCTACTGCCAAGGGTGATAACACTGTTGTGGTGAAGGGCACTGTAGCTAGTGAAATAACTGGGCTCAAGAGACTGAATAACTATGTCTCGGTTGACGTGACGAGAGCAGTGTAGCTGTCTATAGGCAGACGTGTCGTTTGCCATCAGCCGAACGTAAGACGTCTGGTCTGGCCACCACGTTGAATAAAAATGTTATTTAGATTACAATTTCATTTAGAAATGAGAAAACCAATATCATCATCACCAGTTGGAAGACGTCCATTGCTGAACATAGGTCCCCCTCTTGGAACGCCACAATGAACGACATTTGGCTATTTGTATCCACCGGTTGCCTGCAACGTACACACATCTTTAACTTAGGGATATAATAAAGTGATCTTAAGTTTCGAAATTATTTTGAAATTTAGAAACTGTGACCCATTGATTACAATGGGAAAATTTGAAAATGAAATTACAGATTTTAGTTATGCTAATAATGTTCCTCAGTATTAACTGAGGAAAATTATTAGCATAAGTGAGAGACTTTCTTATAACAACCTACTGGTTTCTTAGCCTAAGTAAACTTTACAATAGGTCTGGTTTATTCTCTCTTACTTAATTTCCATTATTGGTGGCAAACTAATGCTATCAATTTAGAATTTTTCTTGCAAAGTCAATCATTCAAACCGTTTATAGTCTCATTTGAATACAACAAAAATCGTATTAGCGATGCTTCGGCTTTCACGACTCTTACGTCTCACGCAACTCAAGTCAGCAAAATTTTAATACGATTTTGAAGCCTATTGAAAAGAGTCTCACAAAACGAATATATGTACCAGTGAAGAGAAAAGGCACTCACTCAACTCTTGATATATTACGTTCAATATTATGTATGGCTAGGATACATTACTTACGCGTTGTAAGACCGCAAAGCACGCAGCAGATTGGCCCAGGTTATTGGAGTTAAGCGTTTAATAGGCATTCGGAATAAAATATAACCAAATTCTTCCATGGTATGAAATATTCTGATTTTACGTTTACTTATTCTTGCAGTCGTCTTGTTCTAAGACGTCTTAACACTGCATGTCTAACTTACTAGTTAGACGCCGCTTTTGAGAGGTGGGGTTGTAGTACTCTACAATCCCACCTCTCAAAAGCGGCGTTGCAATCGATGATGGTAAAACACACTAGCATATTAATAGCCTATTCAGTCTTGCCATGAAGACACCCACATTTTCCGATTGGATGGGAATACCGATGCAGGTAAACTATTCCAGGCCTTTAGCTGTACGTATTAAAAATGTGGAAGCAAACCGCTTAGTCCGGACTAATAGAACATTCACAACGTAAGTGTGCGTAGTTACCATGCGACTCGTAGTCCGATGATAGAAACTGGATGACGGAATTAAGTCAAGTAATACCTCAAAATTGAAAAAAAAGTTTGTAAAAGACTGACTGTAGATCCTTTATAATAAAAATCACTAATATGATTTATGTGATATATTGAAATTTATCAAATATTTATGAAAGATGAACCTAATCGTAGGACAGAAAATTTAAGGACCTCCGGTTTCACGCTATCTCCCATGCGTTGAAAGCCCAAGTTTGATATTGTCTACGAATAATACGCAATACCTCACACCGGTGATAAATGGGGACACGTTACTTTGATAACATCGGTAATATGTTTCCCGTTTTTTCCCTTTCATTTCGGCTGTCGGCGGAATTACTGGAGGTCCCGCGTGATTTCACAGCTTCTGGTTGATTAATTTATACTCTCGTTGGGTACTACCGTCAGTGTGGCAGTTGTAATCACGAAAATCAGTTGGTAAAGCGACGTCAGCGCGTGACAGTACTTAGATGAGTGGCCGTTTAGTAGCATTTGAACTGACCGTCTCCGTACTTCGGAGGGTTCGTAAAAAGTCCGTCTTAGTTGTTGTCATCTAGATAGCAGTCGTTAAGCCAACTGAGAGCCAAAAAGGGTAGCTTCAATAACTGAGACACCAGATAGGCCAATAACGATATACCAAAAGGTACAGTCAAATGTGGTTTAAAGGAGCGAAAATTGCATCGAAAGTTAGACTTATACTAGTTAGGTATAAAGCTTATCTTTGAAGAAAAAGCTTGATGTATATTGATGGATCAGACACGTCTTTCGAAATTAGAGCCTTCATTATTTGAACGTAATATTTTTCTTTAAAATACTACAACATTGGCAGCTTTGTTTACCTTGTAATATCTGGAGGTTGGATTAAAGGTCGCATAAAACGTTGTTTTATATTTAAAACAAAGGTAATTTAAGTATCACATAAAATAAGTTATTATGTAAGTACATACATTTACGGGAATCGTAGAAAACAAAGTTTCAAAATATTATTTCTACTAACATTGTACCTTCACATTTCCTCATCCCAAAAATCAAACAATTCGCAGTAACTAAATTACACATTCTGTTAAAACCACGTTGTGCTTGATAGCACTGTTACTGATGTAACAGTTAATTCCTGCATTGTCTAAAGGAAAATTTCATTCCCTACTATTTATGAAAAACTCCCAACTATACGACTTGCGCATCCCTACAATCGAAATTAACTTAGTGATAGGCCTACCTACGCCTATCATGATGAAAGGCAGGAAAAAGTCATCAGAGAATGAACCGGAATTAACGCCATAGTTGACAATTACTCAGACTTGTCATGGATAAAATTAAAGTTTCTGAAACTAGCCAACCTACCTTCAGTAATGGAGAGGCATTGCAAGAAGTCGAAAGTCTTTTAAAAATGTACCGCAATTTTATTATGACAATAATGAAATAAAATTTAACAGTTCTAGTGGCTCTCAGAGAGTAAAATTAAAATTCTTACAATCACCTGTTTCATTGAATATTTGATATGTTGATGTAGTCCAATGCAGTTGACTATACTCGAGTGGAAGCAATATACTATAGATGGGTTCATCTTTAACATATTGCACTTCCACTCCATGTGTTTACATAAATCGGATAAAGGCCACTCAGCATTCTCAGGTCACTTGTACACGCTAAGAAAAGTCACCGGAACACACTGTCACTCTAATGCTCCGGCTGATGTCGTCTCTTGCTGGCATTTTGGTATTCCCATCAAGTCAACAACATCAGATGGGATCAAGAGCTGTCTGATAGTTACCGGCTCTCGTGCGGCGTGAGGCAGGGCGGGGTCAACTCACCGGACCTCTTTAATGTTTATGTTAATGACCTGATCGTGGAGCTGAGCAGCACACCAGTTGGGCTTAGATTAGATAACAGGTATGTTAATAATCTTAGTTACGCTGATGATATGGTGCTGCTCAGCCCTTCGATCAAAGGATTGAGACGACTTATATCTATTTGCGAGAAATATGCTAAAGAACATAACCTTGTATACAATGTTAAAAAAACGGAGATGTTGATATTTAGGTCTGGAAATGGACCGGAGAATATTCCCCGCGTTTACCTCAATGAACAGCCTATTAATATTGTTGATAGTTTCAAGTACCTTGGCCACGTCGTGACATCAAGCCTAAAAGATGACGAAGATATTGAACGACAGCGCAGAGCACTGTGCGTCGTTGGTAATATGATTGTTAGGAAATTTTACAATTCCTCCCCGGACGTAAAAGTTACCTTGTTTCGTTCCTACTGTCAGAGCTTTTACACATGTCAACTTTGGACAAACTATACAAAAAGAACACATGATACTATCCGAGTTGCATATAATAACATCTTTAGACAATTAATGGGCTTAGACCGCTATTGTAGTGCCACCAGTATGTTTATGGAGGCGCGCATTAATACCTTCACTGCGATTCAGAGAACCAGAATAGCTAAGTTTATGTCCAGAGTTGACATGTGTACGAACTCCGTCATTAAAGGACTATCAGATAGGATATTCCTATCAGACATGTACAAACGATGGCTACTAATCGCAGCCTGATTGAGTAATTTAGGTAAGTACCTACTTCATTTATGTATAGGTACTTACTTACACTATTATATAACTGTATTTTATATTATTAAGTAAGAGTTGTATTTTTTATGTTCTTTTTGGAACTTTTATTTTTTATGGATCTTGTGTCTGACAAATAAAGATATTATTATTATTATTATTATGCAAGAATTCGAGTCGTTTCACAAGAATTGTGTATGTGCATGTGTGCTTTTTTGCTGACCAAGAAAAAAAAAATGTTGTCTGCGCTATACCCCATGCGCGAAGTTGCTACGGTGCGATATGGGCTGGGGTAGGTAAGATGCAGTGGCGGAGGCGAGCCCGTGGCGCTCGAATCCATCAAGCGGCAGGAACTACACATCGCTCTCACGACGTGGCGCGAGCGGCTCCAGCCGGAGCACATAGCGCGCAAACGCGTCGTTGAGGCATTCCTGCCGCATCTCGAAGCCTGGATACAGCGACGGAGTGGACGACTCACCTATAGGCTTACGCAGATAATCACCGGACACGGTTGTTTCGGTGATTATCTGCATAAGATCGGACGTGAAGCGACGACGAGATGCTTCCACTGCGACCAGTCTGACTCCGCCCAACACACGCTGGAGGCTTGCCCCGCGTGGTCGTTGGAGCGTCGAGACCTGGTCGCAGTCATCGGATCGGACCTCTCCCTGGGCAGCGTAGTGTCGGCTATGCTATCCGGGGATGCGGCGTGGGGAGCGATGGCCGCCTTCTGCGAGACTGTCATGTCCCAGAAGGAGGCCGCCGAGCGGGAACGCGAACGCGCTGATCCCGCTCGGCGACGAAGGCGCAGGCCGCGTCAAGCGACCGCCCAACGTCTCGCTCCCCAGCCCTGAGCCCGGGGCTATAAACAATGGGCAACCTTCGGAGTCGCTGGACGCTCGGGGTGTGGGCCCCTTGAGCGTCCATTGAGTACGGCGGCGACTCCGAGGAGGACGGCGGCGGGGTTGCGACCCCCGTCCCCGTGAGCACCGTGACAGGTTCCCGGGGGGCTACAATGCGCCCCCCGGCGGCGGGCTCAAAGACAAGGCACTGAGGGGCCCCTGGTGCAGATCCCACCGGAGAGCTCTGGGGTCTCCCCTCTCATGTGCCGATGCGACAGCCGCGGGGGTTTTAGTGGGTAAGAATCCCACATACCCCGGTCGAGCCCCACAGCTCCCGGGGATCTTTGGAAGATATCCCCCGCGTCAAAAAAAAAAAAAAAGGTAAGATGACATTTTCGTGGCTAGATCCGACAACATTCGTGAAGTATTGGTCCTATCTACAGCAGACACGGTGAATTTTTTTAACGTGTATAAGTGGCCTTAGTATTATTCTAATTATGTTGTCTTTTATTTACGCAATAACTACACATTGAAATCAAACTGCTTTTACGGATTTTATCGCGGTTTATTTTAGGTTTTTACTATTCCGACGTCTCGAATGCTTTGCAGCTCCCATGGCCACGGAAAGACTGAGATGTTGAACGTTCTTATGTCACAATTATGTGTACCCTCAGGTCTTTTTAGTTATTACTGTTGGTTCGATCTACGCAGTAAGAGCTTACAGTATACTCGTATTGAGCCAGTGCAGTGTTTTGCTCCGTTTTCGATTTAATTATATTTATCACATTATCCCAAGCCGGTGCGGTGGAAACACCCAACCACCTTCAGTACCGCCCTATTAGCTGTATACCATAAGTCCACACTGGGATTAGGACTTGTTTGTACAATAGTTTATTTTGCAGTGACAGAACGGAGTGTTTACCGAGGAGCCAATGCATTGTCTTGCAGCGAAGGCCTAACTCTTCGCGTTTCTTTTTGACGTGAGCCTTCTAGCGAAGCCTTGCGTCAAGTGTTATGTCCAGGTATTTGGCAGTATTCTCATAGGGTATAACATGATTGTTTACCGGATACCGGATGGTCGACTGACTTTTTGTTAGTGAAATCAAAATGAACAGACTTTGATTCATTATGTTTTATTCGCCAATTTCTTGTCCAGTTATATACGGTATTCACAGCAATTTGTACATTTTCCACTGCTTCCACGTGTGTAACTCCTGTAGCCATAATGGCCGTGTCGTCAGCAAATGTTGCAATGGTATTGTTTTTTAAGTTTGGGAAATAACAGGTGTATAACTTTGTATAACTTTTACTAAAGCTTTGATGTGCTTAAGATCAGAATAAGAGTCTCCCTGTCGTACTCCTACTACTACTATGTAAGACTCCAAGATATCGGAGAATTGCTTTGTTAACATTTTTCTTAATCAAATCACTCAATAATGGTTATCTTCTATTTAATACTAGAACACAGGTGCTCATGTGCCAACATGTAGTTATTGTGACTGTAGCAACTATGAAATAATGCCCTGTAAAATAAAATGATAACCGACATTATCATGACTCACGAGCATTCACAAAACAGCACTCTTTGATGTACTCCTTTCTTTCCGCACTTTAATATCCCTTTGACATCCCTAACTTTGTTACCTCAAAATTATACCCGAGCTATGCTATTCAAAAATACACCTTACGTAGTCTAAATAAGAGTATCGTTAAACGAATGATACAGAATCTTCATCGGAGTATCCGTCGTTTGTCTGTCAGTGTCCTCTTGGTCTGGTTTAATGCGAAACAGTTTTAATGAGGATGGATGCAGTAAGATATTTAGTTTCTTTGTACGAAAGCTCTTTGAATTTGCGGCTGACGAATTCAATATTCATGATAAAGCTTCTTGGAATTCACAAAGAGTTGCTAAAGTATTTCAGATCAGGGGTTCTACCATAATCTGTTCAAGCAGTATTATTGTATTCTTATTATTGCGAGGGAAATGAACGAAGTTACACTGAGATATTATGAATAGAACACTGGGGATTTGAGTAAAAAGACTGTTGTGAATCGATGGTGATCAGATCAAATTATTATGTACGAGATTGAATAAGTCAAAGATATTTAACTTCTTAGGTATTCCTAACAACTTAAATATCTTTGACTTTTTGACTATCTGATCTTTGAGTCATAGCGAACATTTTTTTTTACAATACTTGTTACATGTGTAATAAACCAGTACAAAGGTATGTTGCGTATGTTGCTCCAAGCTAATACAGATATTTTTAAGGAAATAATTCGTGTTGCAATATTGCTAATCTCACTATGATGAAATATTTATTTTCTTATACATATAATTATATTCTGTATCTATACTTATAATAAAACTGTAACAGGTCCAATTCTGTACATTGAAGATATTTTGAAAATTATATTTGGAGGGCATTCTATAACCGATACTGAGGCCGATATTGTAATTTTTTAAATTTTTGTCTGTCTGTCTGTATCTCGGCTGAGCATCACGCCGAAACTACTGAATGGATTCAAATAAAACTTGGCATGATTTGAGATCTTACTACGAGGTAGGACATAGGATACTTTTTATCCCGTAATCTAGCACGGTTCTTTTGGGAGAGGGGATTAAAGTCAAAATGGGTACTTGGTTATACGCTTAGTCCGATTTTATAAATTTTTCTTTATAATATAATAAATATTAGTAAGGGAACACTCATAGAGAGTTGTTATCAAGGTTTAGTAATCGATCGGGTTAAGCAACATTAGGTAAGGTCATTAAATAGATGGGTGACCGTTTAACGCCATTTGAACTAAAGTGCTTCGGAGAGCAAGTAAAAAGTGGGTCCCAGTTTTTAACCGACTATAAAAAAGGAGGTAAAAATAGCGCAGGCGGAGCTGCGTGGGTCAGCTAGTACTGAATATAATAAAGGCGACAGTAGTAAAAATTGATTACAGTTTTTTAAAGAAATCCCAAAGGCCTCTCTATAGGTAGTCTTTAATATAAACATTTTTTTTTTTAATAAGATAGTGGTTTACTACTCACCAACTACAAAATTTAAAGGATGAGCTTGTTAGCTTCAATTGTAATGGATTGTATAGTGTTTATAATGAATAGTCGGCTATACGTCCTGATAAATAATAAATTACTCTCAACTCACATTTGTTAACACGCTCGTCAATGATGCGTTTTTCACCCTTCTAGTAAGATACCTTATAAAGCACAGCATGCGTATCATCAAGATCAGAATGGCGGAGACTAATCAAGAGTCGAATTTCTAAGCACGATGCGGCTTGGCTGGAGATGATTAAACAAAAGAAAGTTCGGAAATCTACCGCGCCACCCCCAACTTCTGTATTTGTGTGTGATAAGTGTGGAAAGATTTGTCGTGCAGCAATTGGTTTGTTTAGTCATAAACGCAGATGTCTCTAGACAACGTAGACAGGCGCTGCAACAAACATCTGTAAAGATTCTGTGGCCAATGATGATAAGGCACAATATTATACTTGTCAATCAAAACCGCAATATTAAAGGTATCTTAATTGGAACTGAATTAGAAACTTTTCAAACAAACTGGTGCTAAAACGCGAAACAAAGACAACAAATAACTGCGCAATGAAACCGAACGAATAACTTTCGACCTCATCTCAAATCTCCAATTCTAATTTCAAGGAACATCATTACAATAAGAAACTTTTCACTTAGCGCTCACAATGAAAGCTGCGAATTAAATTTCTGAGATATCAACCGGAATATTTACGTCAATCATTGTTTGCATCGCTAAGAAATGAATTTTGCGCTGTCGTCATTTGACAGGGTTTTTCTAGACGTACCTACTGTATTATTATTTCCAGAAAATTTAATATTGTTAGCATATTATTTTGTAAACTCTTTCTTTTGAATAAAATTAGCCTTTGATGATTTTACGTTGACGTTGATTGGACGTTGTTCAAAAAGCTAGTTCAACAGTAATTTCGATACACAATTAAATTAGGTACATCTAATCCAGATAGTATAAAAGAAGGTACGAGTAACTTATACGTTACGCTTGCTTTTCACTTGTCTTTAGATTCCTTTTAAATGACCTTATCCTCACAGTAAGAACTCCTGTTGTATCAATAAATACAATCCAATGAAAAAATTTATAATTTTTTCAAAGCCTTGTTACCACAGGAGGACGTGGTACTTCTATAATAATACCTTTCTTATTCGATCTTTTGGCAACGTCCTTGGTACAGTTTTATTACTTCTCCGGAAATAGCAGGCCCTCAAACGTCGCGGGCCCAGTTTTTCGCTCAAAATCCACTTTGATCAATAACCCCTCTGATTTAAGTGGGCGTATCAAAAAAACTGACGACGAGACACGTTCCTTCTGATGTCTCGAGGGTCCCCTCGACTTACTGACGTCAGACTTCGGATCTTTTAAGTGCCAACTCGTTTGGCGTGGAAACCGGTGCGTCAGCGATTGCGGGACGACGCTTGAGGCCACTTGATTCCCGTCATCCGTGTCAAATGCATCGACATCGACCAGAGCTGAAGAGCAATTTGTGTTTTTATTTTCGTTGCGGAACTTATTACTTACTTCACCTACCACTATGGAGTATTGCGAAGTTGATTTTTGTCTAAAGTCCTAGTACGAAGAATTTTGAAAGTTGAGAATGTAAAAATATTAAATGAGATATCTTATAATGATTTCTGATATTTACGCGAATACTACACATTGAAATGAAACTAATTTTACGGATTATATCGCGGTTTATTCTTGATTTTAATTACCCGACGTTTCGAATACTTTACAGCATTCATGGTCACGGGCGGACTGAGGTGGTAGCTGTCCAAATGTCATAGTTGTCTTAGGGTACCCTCAGGTCTTCTAATTATTATTGTTAGTCCGATCTACGCAGAAAGAGCTTACAGAGTCTTGAGGTCTTGCAGTGGAATGCTTGTCTTTGGATTTGACTATGTTTATCACGATCCCAAGCTGGTGGTAGCACCCAGCCATCTTCTCTATTGAAATTTAGATGCTTTTTAATTTCAATAGCCTCTCGAATCATCCTTGGTAGGTAGCGCTGTTCTTTTGCGAGGATTTGTGGTTTGTCAAATCTAATATAATGGCGGGTGCGATCCTGAACATGTTCACAGACTGCAGACTTTGTATAGCGTCGATGTTTAACGTCAGCTATATGTTCTTTTACCCGGGTTTTTACTGATCGTTTTGTTTGCCCGATGTAAAATTAGTTTCACTTCAATGAGGTATCTTATTTGTTTAGGCAACCTCTACTGGTAATTATGAAATTGTATTGTCTTCTCAATACTGGTCCAATCGAACAACGTTGATATTTGATATAATTACACAAATTCTGAAATAACGGAAATCGATATGAAATTTTATTTCATTATTATATTATTTGAGTAAATATCAGTTCAAATACAGTTTACAAGTACAAAATCAACAGTCGCTTGTGCATTTAATGTACCATGTTCTATTATATCACCCCATATCAAATAGGTATCTATACACGTCACTTATGTATACGACCAGCATGTCTTTTAATTCACATAATGTAGGCTAAATAACGCTGTGATATTTTCTACCTGGAAACAACTGTATCCATCCGCTGTGTGTCTTCGATGACTTGACATTTTGATAAATGTACATCCTTCAAGATGTTCCTGAATAATGATTGTGAATTAGAATTTGTATCGCGAACCTAAATTTATTATGATTTATTAACAGCAATTTCCTCAGTTCCGAAGTTGCCTTATTCAAATGGATTTACTTATGAATGAAATTAACTAATAAAGCACAATTTCCTTTGTTACAGGTAAGGGAGAAATTACCTAGATTTTTCTCCTGGAATAAATTGTCTTTTGGTGGACTATTTACAGACAATAAGGTAAGATGAATAGAGGTGTGCCTATATTACCTGTTTTCGGCGGTACGGCGAAATATTCGAATATTTTTGTAGGGTTTTGCTCGCTATTTTAATGTAGTCCATAAATTTCTAATTCAGATATATGTATGCGAATAGAGCCTTCTTGAATTACGATATACTATACAGAGTTTAAAAACATTATTCGGTATCGTGGTACAAATCTGTTTTTCAATTTTACAATTTCTCAAAAATATATTCCCTGTAATGTACTAGGAGTGCTAATATTATTTATTCATTCTCATTGTTTGTTCATTTTAGGAAAAATATTTATGAGATATTCAACGAAATAGTAAATATGTTTATAATTGTTTTGCTACACTGAATAACACCCTCAGTATTTGGATAGGGTGTTTTTAACATTCTGTATGTTTGCTGAGCGTACCCCTGACATTCAGCTTTGGGAGATTTTGCTGATTGATTTTCATTTGCGGTGACGTTGGATAAGTAAGATCTAAAACTATTCCATGTTTCAAATCGATAGCATCAGTGGTTCCTGAAATATATAAGTGTGACAGACAGACAGACGAAGTCAGACCATTAGGGTCCCTTTTTTACCTTTTAGGTATGGAATCCTAAAAACGATAAACATGCAACAAGACGACGATGATCCAAGTGTTGCAGTTTTTCATTTGTTAAGTCGTTATCGACAATTATCCTGCGAGCGCGTCTTTCTTACGAATCCAAAGAGTCAAGTTGATATTTGGCAGAGCCATCCCACAGGTGAGAATAGTACTCCATGCAGCGTCGAACCTGGGCTTTGTAAAGATCAAAAGCTATTCCTTTGTGAAATACCGCCAATATTTCAAGATACCAAGTTTTTTAGCAGAAAATGTAACGTAAAATATGTATGTATTTATATCACCAAAATAATCGAAAACACAAAAACTTAATGTACATCATGTACCTACATGATAGTTATAAATTCTTTTATCTGCGTGTGAACAAGATATTAAGGCATAAATATACAATGATATAATCTTTAATATTGATATGCGAAAGTATGTTTTCTTGTTAGTTGGTTGAATGGTTTTCTCTTTATTCACATTCAGTTTATGCATGGAAAGTTATTACGATTTTTATGCCAAAAATAAATTATTCCATAAAGGTACGCGTCCATTGCCACGCGCCGGACGCACCGCACGCACGGCACGCAACGGATTTTAGTTTGCTTTCTATGATTTTGACGGCCCGCATCGGAAAATGCCGGCGCGGATAATGGACGCAGCGCTATGTAAAACCATAGAAAGCAAACTAAAATCCGTTGCGTGCCGTGCGTGCGATGCGTCCGGCGCCGGCCAATGGACGCGTACCTTTAGGAAACCACCGAACTAGGCCCGGACAAATTGAATGCTAGTTATGAATAATATAATAATAGAATGTAAGAAAACCAACAAAAATAACACTTTCCTAAATACTCGTGTATTAGGTATGTACAGTGAAATATTGGATCTAATATTAATTGCACCACTAAAACGTAATTAGTATTATATTTCCAGAAATGAATAAAACCTTACCGATTCTGGGTGACAAATTTAATATAATCTCAATGTTAATCAATTTTCTTTACTTTTTTTCCTTCGAAGGATCTAATTTCGAGGCTGTTATTCAATTACTTTTCAAAGATAATTTTACCGTGTCTTCCTTCCCCGACTCCGAATAGACACTTCAGTTTGCTCAACGATGGAAAATGTATAACTTCGTTAATCTGGGATAAAATTAAATATTTTCAAACAACAGACATAATCTTAGTCATCACAATAATACTGAAGGACGTCTCAAAGATTATAAAACGATATTATACAAAGGTATTTAGGTACGTCCTTATGCAGGCTGTACCGATCAGAGCTTGCAAAACGCTAAGCACTATGGGCGGGCGATGCTGATGAAGCTTCTATGGAATTGTTATGCTCTCGCGTCCAGTGCGAGGGCGCATATATGAGTTCTTGTAAATTGTTTTGACTTTATTAAATTAACTCAGGTCTAAGACAGCCTGGATTAAAATAGTTCGTAATAAGTGTTCATCTTGTGAACACCTCTTCTCATTTTTAAAAACCTTCGGCTCGGCTTCGGAAAGTTAAGTACCTACCAATTTGTTTGTTAGCTCATTTATTTCTAACATCCCATTTTTAAATTTTTAATGTTTTGTGTTAATAAGTATATTATACGACGATATTGAAATTGGATCCTGGCATATTATATACTCCGATTCAACCCCACCGCCTTGAAACTCATGTCTATTAATTTACTTGAATATTAGTACTTTTCTGCTACATAAATTTCATACAAGTCTTCTGCTACTGTATACCGTGTCACTGTATTTTGGTGTTCAAAGTTTTTTGTTTCTCTTTAATGCCAAAATGTTTCATTTTGATTTGTTGCTCCTGGTGTCTAAGGCAGAGGCGATAGATTCAAGAAGCTATCCAGGTAGGTGTGGTGGCTGCACGCGGACATTTGCCACATAGTTAAGTGTCTTGAGTAGTGACTTTGCCTCTCGGTTATTAAGATTCTTAAGTGCTTAAAGTTCACAAAGTACAATGTCTATCACTTTGGAAAATAGCACTGCTTACGCACTGTCGCTTTCCAGCCGAATATTTGGTACAGTGGTGGTACGGGTATAGAACTTTGTCTTTCGTGTCGGTGAGGAAACCTTCAAATGGTTATGTGGGTGTATTTTTACCCTCTGTAACCTGCCTTCCTTGCCTTCATTAACTCAATGAAGAAACTTTCGGCACTCAGTTTGGCCCTCACCGGAGCCTTTCTAGCGCTGGAGGGACATAATACTTAGTTAATTATATACGAACTGGACATTCCTGTCACGTGTCGTGTAGCACCAATATAAGTCTCAAATCCTATAGGTGATCGTCATTACTTCAAAACATCTAAATATATGAAAATTGCTTGATGTTTATCACCAATAACGTACAATCAATGAATATCACATGTATTACTAAATAGGTCTGCATATAATATGGAAAAACCTTTGGCCTATACTTAATCCCGCATATTCACATAGATTTAAAAAGAAATATTTCTGGGACAGTCGACCACAAATATTGAACGATTACGTTATCCTATTGAACTGTGAAAAGGCTTATCATCCGTAAAATGACAAACTCAATATCTTATCATGAAATTCTAACATACTTTCTTTTATCTGCTTCAGCTGTTCTATATTATAAGTACAGTCATGTTAAAAAGCGATCTAATTTCTAAACATTGAAAGCAAATGGACATAATCTAAAAAAAAAGAGTGAGATCAATGTGACCAAGGGAAAACTAAGGGGAAGTTTACTACTGAAGGAAAGACTATAGCTAGGTACCGAGAAGGTCAACTCATAAATGGTATGAAGTGCACTCACAAAAGGTACAATGATTTATTCATGTACCCAGTATACTTCTTTTTCCATATTATTTTTATACTATTAAAATATTTTGACTCAAAAATTATTGTTTTTTTCAATTGATTCCTGTAGTGAATTCTTGTTCAATATAAGAGCTTTTGTCGGTAAAGTAATTGCCATTCCAATCTATTTTATGTCCTGATAAGTTACTCCTCCCAATATTTATGCTACCTGATGCATATTACTTTTGGTCTCCTTCTTCCACGTTTTCCTTTTAAAATTGAAATTGAAGAAGAAGAAATAACTGACCCTGTTGAAAATATATTTCTGCCTCTGCCAGTCTTTCCCTCATTACTGATTACTGTTCGTAGCACAGCTGAAACCCTTCATGTATATTAGCTACGTTATGCTTCCACTAGGCTCGGCCATCTTCCAGGTAGGGAGAAACTGAAACTAGCAGGTAAATTAAATAAGCAATCTATATTTACAAATAAACACACTAATGCATGTGACTGTACATAAAATACCGAATTAAGAACACATTTTCCATCTTTTTAACTCGGTAACTAGCTCACGGAAATCTCTCGAGCGGCCAATATTTGGGTTGGCTCTAGTCCAGTTTATATCATTGGTTTCTACTTTTCACCCTGTTCTTACAATTGCCTGAACATCGAATGTATCGGCAACTCTGAAAATTGTGATAAAGTCACGTAATGTTATTTAAAGTAAAGTTAATTCTATTGTAGTTATTTGATTCCATTTTGGCTTACTTTTGTTAATTACTGATTTCGTTGTTGAAAGCTAGTTAGGCTTTCCTTTTGATTTTTAATAAGAGTTATTTCTATTTATTTGGTTTATAGAGAAAAAGCACGTACCTACATCAATGTTCTAATTACGTAGCAATTTAATAATAATTTGAAGGTGGGTTTTCAGTTATAATAAACTATCGTAGAAAAATATAAACACCATTCATTTAACCACACATACATTTTAATATAATTTCATTAAGCTTAAAAATATGCTTTTATTACCCACGTACTCGTAACCTTCAATGTGGCCACTGCAACAGATTCGAGTGTACGACTCCAGCTAACAAACCTGGAGAACTCCGTCCAGGGCCCTTGAAATTTCCAAGACAAGTGCTTCAAACGCTCTTCAAACGACAACGAGCCTATTTTTGTACATTAGATAGAGATACATCGAATTGCTACTTGACATTTTGGACACCCTTCCTTCTTATGCTTCTGTAAGCTTCTTCAACTTATTTGATTAAATCTTTATTCGATTAAAAATCTTAAGTTTCACTGACTGTAGAATATTTTGCATAAAATTTCCTGATATGACATAGAGCAGAAACAATTTGTAAAACCAGAAGCTGTGGCTAGTATACCTACTACCTTTATGGAATGTGAAATATACTTATACAGATATATAACACTTCGCTCTCAAGCATATATCCACCATATGATACGAACAATAAACAGGTATGTGTTACATTAGAAACCACTTTTGTTTTAAAATATCTGTTTTTTTTTCTTAAAACCCATTCATAATCGATTTAGACAGTTTTTTTTTTCATAATTCTGTAAATAGGACCGTTATTCATTACGTGCTAGTCACGCAAGGTAAGAAATTGATTTATTTTTGAACAACTTTGACCGACCATGCCCACCATGATAATCTATTTTGTTCATGTGTGTGTCCGTTACACTCAGTATATGACTGTTAAAGGCCATAATAACTCAGGATTTTCATGAAGTTTTTCTTAGTTCCCACATTATATTATCCCCAATTTTATGACCTCCGAGGAACAAAGTAAAACTTAGTCCCTTGGGGCGCACCTGTGAAATATGTGGCTATAACATAGACCCTAATATTATGTCAACAGAAGGCAGATTCCCACCTAAAAATACGTAATATATGTCTTATCGCGATCAGAAATGCTACTGTTGACTTCATTGTCCTGAACTTGATTCTCAGGTTGAGACATTTTTTGTACACCTCTAATTTCTGCACTCAGTCTGGTTATGAATTACCTCTCTCTCATTTTCTTGTCACTTAGTATATATTTCAATACTAATGTTTGAAATAATAATTCATTGATACATTTGCTCATGATTGTTTGCTAGGTTAACTCCCGGCCTAACAAACCTATGCAGAGTAGGCTCTGCATAGGTTTGTTGTTGTTGCCCAGTAGGTCGTGCAACCTACTGGGCAACGCCAAAGCACCTATGCTTTGGTAACTAGACGACTGATTGGTAAATATAATATACTTACTCGCATACAACCCACGACCTACTGGGCAGCGGCCAGGGTGTCTAACCACTAGACCAATAGGCCCGTCAATAATTCCATAATTAAGTTTATACTTAGTATTTAGATGCTTCTTCTTCATGAATGCTATGAATTATTCATGAATGTATTCGAAACGTCGGGTAATTAAAATCATAAATAAACCGCGATATAATCCGTATAAATAGTTTCATTTCAATGCTTCTTCTTCTTGTCTTCGTGTCAACTTGAACTATATATGTATATACACACATCAAAAGTGTCTAGGGATCAAGCATTTTTAAGCGGATTTCTTGAGATTGAGATGTGGCTTTGTAATAAATTTATGATTTTATAAATTTATATGGATCCTTTTTGGTGCATTTCATAATTTGAATCAGGAACTGTGAATCAAATTCGAGTAAAAGATGAAAATCAGCTGTCAATATTTTCCCTATAAAAACATACAACGCATTGAAGACATTATTAGTGCTACTGTTTCCCTACTACTGATTAAAACCAACGTTATTATGGAGCGGCGACGTCATTTAAGCAGGGAAGAAATGCTCAGAGCCGTGGGAATGATAGAAGCTGGTTCCCGGCAACGTACTGTGGCTTTAGCTCTGAATACAAGTTAGAGTGTTATCAGTTGACTTTGGACACGTTACCGAAGCACTGGTACCGTGGCTGAGCGCCATGGAGGACGGTATCGCTGCACCACACGGAGACAAGACCGATATATTCAAATCTTAACTCGAAGAGCTCCAACAATAACTGCCATGATGTTAGCCGTGAGGCTTCATCACTCTTCAGGGAACTTAATTAGCGACCAAACAGTCAGAAACCGCTTGCATGAAGTGAACCTTCATTCCCGAAGACCGCTACGGGTACCACCTATAGCAATGCACAATCGTAGGATTCGATATCAATGGGCCCTTGAACACAGAAATTGGGCAGAAGAACAATGGCGTTTCGTGTGCTTTTCTGATGAGTCTCGTTTTGGTATGAGACCGGATACAAGACGTATACGACACTGGAGAACCCCTGGACGCCAACAGCGATTAAAATCCTGCCAGGAAGTCCATCCTTATAGTGGTGGAACCATCATGGTATGGGCGGGTATTTGGATCGGCGGAAGAACTGAGTTGATTTGGATCAGAGGCAACCTCAACGCTCAAATTTATGCTGAGACGATTGTATCAGACGTCATCGTTCCTCTACAAGTGCAAATCGGTCCCTTATTTCAGTTAATGCATGATAATGCACGACCGCACACCGCAAGAGTTGTAAGACAGACTCTCGCCGCAGCTAACATCAATGTCCTGCCCTGGCCTGCTCAGTCGCCAGACTTGAACCCGATTGAGCATGCATGGGATATGCTACAGAGAAGAGCTCTGCCGAATATGGAGGGTATCCAGTCGCAAGAAGACCTTTTTTTGTTGTTGCAACGAACATGGGCGGCCATTCCACAGCGTGATTTGGATGAACTCATTTTGAGTATGCCAAACCGATGTTCTTGTGTTGTTAGTGTTCGCGGTAGAAACACGGATTATTAATTGTTTAAGTTACCCAATAAAATTTTAAAGAAAACTGTTATTTCAGTCTTTTTTTCGAACTTTTGTGTTAGTGGTTCAAATGTCAAAAATCCCTTTATTAGGAAAATGGCAAATTTCTTTATTAATGCAAAGGTGACTTGGTTTATCGTTACTGTGACAAACGAAAACACTTTATTTGATGAATCCTTAAAGAAAATTTTAATTAATATCAATCAGGAGAAAAGTTATTGCAAAAATATATGTTGATCCCTAGACACTTTTGATGTGTGTATTATTATATTTACAATATAATATATTGTCGTTATTAATGTCATGCTGCAGGCTTAGCACGATTTGCCAAGACTTCGTTATCTTGACAGTTCGGTGTGGAGTATGACGTAGTTATCGACCTAGCTAATACCGAAAATGACGTTTCTACGTCGATAACTACGTCATACTCCACACCGAACTGTCAAGATTACGCAGTCTTGGCAAATCGTGCTAAGACTGCTGGAAAGATTTCTTTTACAACCGTAATTATAGATTTTTCTTAAAATTCAAAAGATAACTTATTTGAACTACGATTTCATATTCGCATTGTTATGAAATTCAGGATGAAATTAAATTAATATAACACAAGTAAACAATTTCACTTCGATAAAAGTATTTTGAGGGCAACGTGGAGTCTTAAATTGGAAGAAAACATTACAGTATTTTGTTACGTTGCAATAAGATTGCTTTTTATTACAACATCAAAGGAATATATAAAAAAATAATATATTACAAAAGTTGTTCAGCGATCTTAATGCTTCGTAAAATAAAGTTTGTATTGAGTTTTATTATTATAAAATGACTAAAATTGCGTATAATTTAATATTTATTTCTAGTAAAATGTGTAAGTATAATAAAGCTATGTTAGCCGCTTTATGAGTATGCAATTGCGCAATCGAAATATTTAGTTGTTTTTAGACTATGGTGGCAAGCAAGCATGCGGCTGGTAAGCAGTCACCGAAGCCTATAGACGCTAGCAACACTAGAAGAACACTAAGCGCGTTGCCGACTCTTAGATATTAAGTTTGATGTGTCCGGTAATTTCGCCAGCGAAAGTGTTCTTTACACCGGAACACAGAAATGTTTACACACTGCTGCTTGGCGGCAGAATATCTGACACTGCGGTGGTACCTAACTGATTGCACAATGAACGTACCACCTAGTAAATAGTAGTACGAAGTATATATATATATATTTATTTATTTTATTTTTAATGCTCAAACATTTTTTCATCCAATAAAATAAGACAAAGAATAACAGGCATTACCAACACATTATCTGAAAGGCTTATTTAGTCTACGCAATTTTATGCTCCAGTATGCACTTAGCCTTTGCCTAAATTCGCTCAAGTAACGTTAACAGGTGTAAAAATGAAAAAAAAGCCAAGCCATATTCCATTTTTCTACATAGCAGAATTATTTCAGTCCTAAACCACCCATTAACGAGGCCCACTTCGCAATTTATTTTAGTTACAATTTTTTTATACAAATATCACCAGGGAGGAGCATACATTTGTTTTAATACCGCTGGCTTATTGTCCACATTAGTTGAGGCGGGTGTTCTCCGCCGCTATTTGGCCGTACAAATTAACGCCATCTCTCGGCGCCGTAATAAATATCATCCCTGTCTATTGTCTGCAAATGTTCAGCTATTAGTTTATAATGTCTGCTGACTTTCATTATTGTTTTCGTTATATCATTTTCTAAGTGACGTTGCGTTTTATTTGTGTTGATTTCTAATTGTTCTCATTTTTGGTACGTTAGCAAATAAAAAATATTGACAATCTATTTTATCCATACTAAAAATAAGATAGCCACAGTAGTTTCTCCATTTTTATGAAAAATATGTCGCGTTGGTGAAGGAAAATTTTAATTTTAATTTTTATAATGTGTCTCTTTATTATCAGCATCTATGGTAATCTGCTGAAATGTTAAGATATTCTTCATGGGTCTCTTCAAATAGTTATTGATAGGCCGTACAGTATTTTGATTTTTATAAAACAAGCTGGATGTATGCCTGATGGTAAAGGACACTTTACTGCCTCTAGTTATCTGAGACATGACAAGTCTCATGAACCCAGTTACCAGTGAAAATGCCCATACCATAATACCCCAACATTATTATGAAAACAACGATAAATCTTTCGTTATGCCATTGATCGGCTGTAATTAAAAGTGTAAAATAAAACAACTTGCTCACTAGCCAATGACTAGTAAGTATTAGAAATATGTATTTTATCCTAAGTTGAATTTCATATCTATGATACCTTAAAGGCAAATTCTAGAATCCCATTGTTTGAACAAAAGGCAACGAAAACCTGGCGGGCACCCAACTGAAATCTTTACAAATAACTAATCCAACAAACGGTGTGATGCAACAGCAACAATATTGTTTTGTTCGTGAATATTTACGAGTGGTTTTGAAATATCTCTATTGCAATAATTGTTCATACAATGCTGTTTTGTTTGCAGAATTTGCAGATGAAAATTGTTGAAATATTACTGAATGAATACATTCGTCTATTGGCTGCAATCGTGACTAGTAGTAACCGTCATGGTGTATCTAATAAAATGTAGTTTACTGGTAATACTCATTTATTTATATTTTTTAAGAACATAATAGTAAATACTATTACCAAATCCTTTCATGATCAATAATATAATGATACAAGATAACTGAAACGAAAGTCTAGTGAAAACTTCTAGTTATAAAATAGATGTTTTCTTTGACAGTACTAATTGGCCAGCTTTTGCTCTCAGAAATTTTTGGCACTAATCTTTTACTTTTTTTGCTTATTTTTGTTACTTTCTCACTAAATATCTAAATATAGATAAATAAGTAATTATTCTACTTCACTTTATGTTTACATATTTTGAGCATTGTGATTATCATTCTGTATTTCTATAGGTGAAAACTTGTAATTTGCCCTGTTTCTTTTGTCTAATATTTAATAATAATATAGTTTCTTGGCTGTAAGTTTTCCATGTAAAATAAAATAAAAATAAAGAAATAAAAACATGGAAAACAAACACATAGGTAAAAAAAAAATACGAACGTAAAATTCAACTATTTGAGGAAGTCTGCCAACTGCCAACCAGACTCGCCAGTATTACATATAGTAACCATAGAATTTATAAATTAGAGATCCATTATGCTCGGAATGCTAGATATTTGCCTAAAGATGACTTAAGGAAATGTCTGGCAACACAAAAAGTTGTGACAACACAAACACATGTTTTTGCATGAGAACCATTTCTCATGATCAACTGTTTATGCTCGACTATATCCTACATATTTTCATATGAAATACTGGCGCTACCATTACCCGGAATAATGTAGAAGGGAGGGAATGAGGCAATGCAAATAGCAGACTTATGTTAGTCTCTCTTGCCTTTAAGATGATAATACAAACCGAATGAAATACTTAAATTTCCATAAAATGCTTACAGATAAGAACCATTTGTCACTTTCACTTTTCATTTAGATAACGGTACAAACGGTACAGATATTGAGAACGGTGGTGGTATAAAGGAAGTTGCCAGTGGAAAATGTAATATATTATATAGACATACATTATTTCGTACTTTCCCATTATACGGGTAAACACCTATTTTGGGAATACAGATACAAAATTGAGCTACTCTTATATGTACTAAGTACGTGCTTCAGGTGTGGAAACGGATAACTGCTAGTACCCGTACCACAGGTTCGTTCCTAGCACGGGGCTTGCGGTTACTCCGCCAAACACTTGAGCCGCTGCTGTGTATTATAATAATTAATGTAGTAGTCTAAGTGTTCCTGTTTTCGAATTGAAATAAACTATTCTAAACTATTCTATTCTATTATACATATTTACATGTATCTTACGAAGCATGCTAAACATAAAGAGAATGGACAAAATAAGACACACAAAGATAAGAGACATCACTAAAGTCACAAACGCTTTGACCTTTGCCCTAAAATTGAAATGGCACTGGGCTGGACACGTAGCAAGAATGTCTGACAGAAGGTGGACCACACGAGTTACACAGTGGAAAGGACCACCAGGCAAGAGGGGGAAGGGGAGACCCTTAGCCCGCTGGGAAGACGATCTTAAAAAATTAGCTGGCATAAACTGGCGCTCTATAGCACAAGACTGACAAAAATGGGCATCTTTGGAGGAGGCCTTTACCCAAACCGGGATTCCTGTTAATTTATAAATATTTTTTAAACACATACCTATATTACTAACATAATTTAAGCTAACTTACTAATAAAAACCTAATTTTGTGTTTAATGTAATAGTATATTTACCAACTATTGTAAAACAAGAATAATAAAGGTTTATTATTATTATTATTATTATTACATGTATCTTACACAAATTGAGAATTGATGACCAAAGTCAAACTAATGAAATAATATTTCATTACTTTATACTCACGATTGCGTGTGTGTCAAATTAATTTGCAATTAAATCGTGTTTCTCATCATCAATACTAAACTTGAATGTATTTTTTTTTAGAAATACTTTTTCCAAAGTACGTAAGTAGTATCATTAATCAAAATACCTCTACTAAAACTACCACTAAATGAAAATACCTATTGAAAAGGAGTTAAATATAAAGATTATATGCAGGGTCAACAAAAGATCTTTGAACTAAATATTTAAAATTATGTGAAAACGAAAATACTTATATACGAGTATAAATAACGATACGGATAATTAAATACTAAAAAGCCTCGATCTGGAAGAGGGCAAATCCTGGGTAATGTGACTATATTATGTTATTGGCAATTTGCCAATGGAGTCAGTCGCACAGTTTAGAGTAACCCTGGATCAGAATGTCTATGGGCTGCGAAATGCGGAAACGACATCTCACTTATTATATTAATGGAAAACAACATTGCGTTAGGCAGTTATTGTCCCGAAATTGCTTTTTCTCAATTCCTTCTATCGTTTTAAGTTTTAAATCCCAAGCTGGTGTTAACATCTAGCCATCTTCTCTATAAAACGTAGGATGATGTTTACAGAAATTAGTAATTCTGTAATTTTACATAAACCATTAAACTTTTCAATCAATTTATAAATTAAGGTAATTCGTTTTCCAATAACGTTTTATTATAAAGTACTTTTTAGTTTACGTCGAACAAACAAACCCAAAATTAATTAAAATATAAGTTGGTTTGGCTTCTGTACAACAATTCAAATCACGTCACATATTTTATTAAATGAAAACATTTTAGACGTAAATTGGTTCCACGCTTTTGAAAGAGAGAATATCTGAAAAAAAAACTGTCATTAAATTTAAGCTCATCTGAGTTAAGCTCACATTGAGTATATTTTAATGGCAAAAATACGAAAATTGACTTTCTCTACTTAGATTCAAAAAACCCAGCATTTTTGGTACGGTGCAGTGAGTGAAATCGCAATATCTACGTGCGGTGCATCGAAACATAACAAATTGAAAAACTAGCGGGCCGAGTGGTGTACCCTGCGAAATCCACTTAATTTGACCACCGTGAATTTAAGCGTTACCAAAGTGAGCTGTGTTCAGTAGTGTCACGAATATTGCGTTTCAGGTAGTAGGTAATTGTGATGAGGCTTCATGTAAATTTATTTTTGACTGTTTGATATTAGTGTCATCTAAAAGTTCATACATCAAATCAATATTTGAATATTTGATAAATAACGTTAAAAATTACAGGTAGGTCCACTGACCTACCTGTAATTTTGTCATTTTGTCTGTGTTTTTGTCATAACGAACTGAACATTTCGACATGTTTGTCAATTCGGTTTAGAATTGAGACATGGAGCAATTTTCAGAGGTGCATAATTCACAGTTTCCACACTTAGTAGCGATAGAATATGATCTGCGTTAACATAAACAAAAGTAACCATATTATGGTTACCTTTTGAATGGGTAATATCCATTGATAGGGTCCGAAAAATCGCCAAGCAATATTGCTCGTCATTCCAACGGTTTATATTAGACCAACCCGGGCAGTGTTTTATATTCAAACATTAAAAATGGACTGGTGTTTTGCAGTTCAGAATATAGTTTTATGTACCATGTAAACTCTTCCTAAAATACTTATTTCTATGGAATTTTGGTACTAAGTCTAAAGATTTCATCATCATCATCATCATCACCAGCCGGAAGACGTCCACTGCTGAACATAGGCCTCCCCGTTGGAACGCCACAATGAACGACAATTGGCGATTTGCATCCACCGGTTACCTGCGACGCGCACAATGTCGTCTGTCCACCTAGTGGGAGGCCTACCTACGCTGCGTCTTCCGGTTCGTGGTCGCCACTCGAGAACCTTTCTTCCCCAACGGTTATCGGTTCTTCGAGCGATGTGGCCTGCCCATTGCCACTTCAACTTGCAGATTCTGAGAGCTATGTCGGTGACGTTGGTTCTTCGGCGAATCTCCTCATTGCGGATTCTGTCGCGCAAAGAAATTCCGAGCATAGCTCTCTCCATAGCTCGTTGTGTGACTCTGAGCTTCTCTAAAAGGCCAGCTGTTAAAGACCACGTCGCAGTACCATATGTCTAAAGATTTCGCATTGATTAAATTATAACACCTACCAAAAATGTTTGAAGATATGTATACTTAAAATATTAATGTACAACCTTGTAGAATAACTTGACAACCATATTATTATACTGTAAAATAACACGACAAAACATTGGAAAACTCGGAGTTAACAAACCAAAACTTTGTTGAGGTATGAGCAAAAGGCATAAATTTAGCTTGTTCGAAACGAGAGACTTCATGCTTCGTTTAAGCTTCTAAAGACTTTTATCAGAAATGTATCAGTACCATGTACGATTTTTTTGCTTTACTTCACTAAGGACAATATTTCTCGGAACCTATTGAGAGTAATTTTATTTATAAAATGTACTTACACGATTAAAGTGAAAGAAATTGAGGGTAGTTAACTTGAAGGAAAAATTAACAAGAATATCATCTTATATTTATTAAATATTCGACATCTCACTCACATTTAATCAAACAAAATATATAAGTAAATACACTATGATCAAAATACTTTTGTGACTTGGCAAATAAGCACCATTATGGTGATTGGTTACGAAAACTGAGAAGTTCAAAGCAAAATGTATCATTATACTAAAAATACAGTCGTTTAGTAATTTTTGGAATACTGCTAACTGAAACCGCCACTCAATCCATACCAAACAAATGGACTCTCGTTGCAAACTTGCAACCGATTATACACGGTGTACCATTAAGCGAAGTTTATCACCAGCCGTTGCACTTCCGTCATTGACTCAATCCACTTCAAAGACCCGTATATCATTGGTTGTTACGCTTAAACTAACCGCGAAGATGACGTGTATAACTTCAGTATTGGTTTCTGCAGACGCTAGACTAATGCTGTGACTAACAGCTGTACATATTTTCCCCATATTCCATAGCCCGAAATCGTTCCGATAGAAAAATCTACTAAGGAGGCATAACATAGGCATTAAATCTATAACTCCCCCCCACTATTATTTGTTCGGCGTCAACCATCATTAAAATTAAACAACATCTAGCAACAACATTAAATAAAATAAGTGATCGAAAATAAATATAACGAATTCAAGCAGTTCTTTTTATGTTCTATTAGTATTATATTATTATTATTATTGTTGTTGATAACAATAATTTTCAGTTCACATACTCGAACATGGAAACACTCGTTCGTTGTGTTGCTGGTCCGTTGTGTTTCCGGCAATTTAGACTTTAATGCCATATTTGTCGTGCGGGAAAACATAACGTTCTCTGTGTTAAATTTCAATTAAAGCTGTGATTCCATAATTTTATGTACATATACACATTGAAATCAGTATTTATTATTCACTACTTTAGTCTATAGATTTTAAACTACATTTCTGCTCATCCTCGTCTATTTGTCTCGATATTAACCTAGAGGTTATTCATTTCGTAATTAAAATATTGGCTACTCAGCAAGGTTCATATTTCAAGATGCGTCCGGCCAACATGAAAATCGGAAAATTTTAATAACTTTTATCCTGAGTGCAGGGGCCTTATCACTACCTCTATTAGCATCATCTTACATGACATGGGGTATAGACGCGAATATACGAAGTTTATAGCTCTGTCACTTTCTATCTAAAAAATAAGGTGAAAATAATATTGCTATTAGAGTTGATGGTACTGGAACAGGTCAGTATAATTCAGTATTTAAAACTCGAAATAAATATCTAGTACTACACAAAACTCACAATACAGATTTTAAACGATATATGTTGTATATCTTATGAATGATGAGAACCATTGTAGACCACTGAAACAAACAAGTTTGTCTTTCCGAATCATCATCTAAACAAATTTAATGCAAATTTCTGTTTCCTATTCTTACAACTCCTTCAACTTGAGAAAGTAGCTCGTCTGCATCTTAACTAAAGTTAGCAAACGGCACAACAACTATATTGCGACCACCTTCACAATCGGACTTTGCGGTAATTAGTTTTGTACAATTTTAGACTTTAATGTCCTACCTGTCATCCATGAGCTTGATAATGGCTTCCTGTGTTAATTTATATGTGGCCAGATGTAAATTACGATTATTGCACAGTCGGGAGCATTATGTAAGATGGTAACGTGGCCTATATTATTTTGGGTATAATTTTCTGTTTAGTGGGATACCTTTTTGGCATTGTAATGTTCCATTATGTTAGCGTCCATTAGAATCATGTTAGTGCTCCTTTTGTTAGCCTGGACCTTTTATAATTTGTTTTCGTTGTAGAAGACAATGGGTAAGTGGCGAAGGACCGGAAAGGGGTGGTGAGAGAATAGGTTTATTCTTTGTTATTGTCGATATAATCCTAGATTGATAGATACGTATTATATGATTTTTAGACAAATTTTAGGTTGTGTAACTTACTGGAAACCTTTTACAGCCTAATAATTCTATTGTTTGCTTTATAACCACGAGGGGTCTGCAATGAATCACATTAAGATAATATCAAAATTATCTTTAGTTGAAATTAAATATTCTTAAATGTTTTTTAAGTGTACAAAAATTGGGCCAAGTTGCTGGCAGCATTTTTTCGCTGTATAACTTACGCCCCTTTCTAGACGAGGAGATAGGCAGCTTTGAAATTACCTGTGATATCAGATATGCATTTGTTTTAATCATTTTTTTTTGTATGAGCCTACTATGTCCCAAAGATGACCAAAGGCTTCCTCTTCCATGACTCTCGATCCTGGGCAATACATGGCCTCGTCAGATCCGCAACGGCGTCTATGTTGTCCCGCCAATGTGGCCTTGGTCTACCCCGTCTTCGTATATCGTTGCAGGGTATCCAGAACCTGGCCTTTCTAGCCCACCTCTGCGAATTCAATCTTGCGACATGGTTTGCCCACTTCCATTTTAGCTTTGCCGATATTTCCCCCAAATCCGTGATCCGGTTAATGGAACGCAGAGTGATGATTATTTACCTAGTAAGTATTTTTTTTCGCTTCCTACATTTATTTACGCAGCTATTATCCCACCATATTTTTCTATAAGCCTGAATCATTTCACATAATTTTCGCCTAACTCAACTGTGCGAGGCGCGGTTTAAATCAGCCGCGTCTATTCCGCGGATTCTACGGGTCGCTATTTGAATTTCATGCAAAACTCTCTTCGGCTCCTGTGACACCACGACGGATTTATAATAAGACTAGGGTAATGTCGTTTATAAAGTTTAAATTAGATATTTCATATTTTGTGTAACTTTAGGAAGGAATATTAGTGATGAAATGAACTGTTTATTTTAGTTCGGTGACTTATTTGTGGTGAGGCAGAATACGATTTAAACTGTATTTGAATTTGTTTTTTATTTTATTTATTAAAAATTAAAAATAATACTGCGGATTGTAAAGTGGAGCCTCGAAGATTGTCAACTCATCGCATGATTTGATCTTAAATTTCTTATTTATTTGTTATTTGATGTTGGATATGATAATTCGTATACTAAAGTTTACGTATGTAGTTTAATTTTCAACTGAATTACTAATTTTTTAGCACATATACATTTACTTGTCTTTCGTAGCCTTACATCACAAACCAAATGGTATTTCGATATAGAACAAGTGAAAGAAGAAAACAAGAAAATAGAAATAAATAATGTAATAATAATACTATAAATACTTCTTTTTAGATTTTAAGGCCAGTGAGTAGTTAGTTTATTAGATTTTTATGATAAGAATCAACAAATAGTTGTTAAAATGCTATAAAACTAAGCATGCTTAGAGCTTAGCTTCAAAATTTATAAAGCAGCACGTATGCACGTAGCGCATTGCCAACTGTGTTCAGATAAATTTCTCCGTAGCCCGCGACTCGTAAGCGTGTAAATACGACGTGTGGGCTTCGTTAACGACTTCCACTTTCGGTATAGGAGTTAAGGATTTTGAATAACAAACGTTTATGTGCGAAGTTGGGTGTTAAATCTGACGTACATGTGCAACCTTCACAGTGTGAAACTTAACTGATGATAATGTTAACTTAATCTACGACATGCACGCAATGTACCTACGTAATAATGTTCTTTTGGGTAATTTTGATCTAGTCAGTATTAAAATTGTTGTTTTATTATTCTTTAAGTACACACTAGAAACAATATAATGTTGTCTTTTATTTGGGAAGATGGTTGGGTGTTACCACCGTCATGACTTCCTGTGATAAATATAATTAAATCGAAAACCAAGCAAACCACTGCACGGCCTCAAGATACTGTAAGCTCTTAATGCGTAGATTGGACCAACAATCATAACTAAGAAGACAGGAGGGTACACCGGTATAATAGTGACACAAGGACGTTCAACGTCCCAGTCCTCCCGTGACCATGGGTGCTGCAAAGCATTCGAAACGTCGGGATAGTAAAAATCTAAAAGGAACCGCGATAAAATCCGTAAAGTAATTTGATTTCAATGACCAGATTATTAATGATTTCTGAAATACACACATCAAAAGTGTCTAGGGATCAACATATATTTTTGCAATAACTTTTCTCCTGATTGATATTAATTAAAATTTTCTTTAAGGATTCATCAAATAAAGTGTTTTCGTTTGTCACAGTAACGATAAACCAAGTCACCTTTGCATTAATAAAGAAATTTGCCATTTTCCTAATAAAGGGATTTTTGACATTTGAACCACTAACACAAAAGTTCGAAAAAAAGACTGAAATAACAGTTTTCTTTAAAATTTTATTGGGTAACTTAAACAATTAATAATCCGTGTTTCTACCGCGAACACTAACAACACAAGAACATCGGTTTGGCATACTCAAAATGAGTTCATCCAAATCACGCTGTGGAATGGCCGCCCATGTTCGTTGCAACAACAAAAAAAGGTCTTCTTGCGACTGGATACCCTCCATATTCGGCAGAGCTCTTCTCTGTAGCATATCCCATGCATGCTCAATCGGGTTCAAGTCTGGCGACTGAGCAGGCCAGGGCAGGACATTGATGTTAGCTGCGGCGAGAGTCTGTCTTACAACTCTTGCGGTGTGCGGTCGTGCATTATCATGCATTAACTGAAATAAGGGACCGATTTGCACTTGTAGAGGAACGATGACGTCTGATACAATCGTCTCAGCATAAATTTGAGCGTTGAGGTTGCCTCTGATCCAAATCAACTCAGTTCTTCCGCCGATCCAAATACCCGCCCATACCATGATGGTTCCACCACTATAAGGATGGACTTCCTGGCAGGATTTTAATCGCTGTTGGCGTCCAGGGGTTCTCCAGTGTCGTATACGTCTTGTATCCGGTCTCATACCAAAACGAGACTCATCAGAAAAGCACACGAAACGCCATTGTTCTTCTGCCCATTTTTTTGCCCAAAAATGCTTGATCCCTAGACACTTTTGATGTGTGTATAATTTTAATTTTAATATTAAACAAATATATAATTTATACATATTGACACATCCATTTAATAAATACAACTATTATATACTCGTCCAATATTATTATACTTGACTAACGTATATTTAAATAAAATAACTCAAATTCCTATAATAATAATAAATTAATGAATAAAATAAATGTACCCAAACCGAATTTATTTATAATAATTAACTTTTACAACTAAGCCCTCTTCCTCCCATCTTTGCCGTGCCCGACAGGGTCCATATTGTACTATCTTTAATTTTTTACCACCTTTGTAACATATGGAGAGCAAATAAACGATTATGATTATGATTATGATTATGACCAATATGGATTCTCTCATAAGGAGAGACACAACACTTTTCTTCATACCTTTGCATCATATGCTTCTATATAATATGTTTGTACATCAGACAGCAAACTGATTAGAAAATGATTATTGCAACTTTAAAGCAATTCCCGAGAATCTTTAAGTCTTACCACCTTAATGCGAGGGACTCAATTTAGATTGCTCAGCGAATCTCAGTCTAAATAGAGTTTAATTCTATCCCGCAAAGCTTCATGGGCTGTAAAGCAGATTTGCGAATTCGCATCGCAAGTTCGATTGGGTTTTTTGAAGTAGGTGGTTTGGGATTTGCTTAAGATTCTCGTTTGAAGAAACATTTCCGAGTAGATTAACTTTGAAGTTTTGCGACAAATTTTGCTAAAGTTAGATTTGCAGGTATTTATGGCATGTCAATATATCCATGAAGAATGGACAATCTTTCAACGAGTAAGTGTTTAATATAATGTTATTTATTTATTACATTCGTTAATATTTTGAAATAAAAGAGAAAAAGTTACATAAAAAAAAATTAACTACATATTATTTACATTAACTTAGGCCATGTGGTAGGACTTAGTAAAATTAACTGTACTGATTGCATAACATGTTCTCTATATAACTATCTAACATATTTCTTTCTCCAGAGAACGTATACTCATTCACGTAAAAAATTTTGAGGTAAAAACAAATATTAAAAATGGCTAATAATTTGCAGATAATTTTTGAAAGTAAATGACGGTGTGATAATTTTTTTATTGATAAGATTAATTTGGGTTCAGTGAGTTTTTACATTATTTCATTAACACTTTGTATAAAAAATTGACACTACGATTATTTCTTCGTCAACTAGATGAAATAGGCAGTCAATCTCATAATTACTATGTAAATTGGTACCCAACACGTTAATAAACATAAGACGTGGCGTATGTTTGAGCTTCCTCCACTAATATTGCCGTGCGTATAACTGCTAGAAATAGCTTAATTAACGATGCCACAGAAGCTTACAAACAACTCCTGTAGAGTGATGTACAGCCACCGACAAAATGTTTCGATGAATAATCTACAAGTCAAGTTTCTGTTTTGGTAACCTACTTAATCTTTTTCAGTGTTTCGTACCAAAAAGGTAAAAAACAGCATAAAATAACAAAAATATTTTGAAGTCGGTGCTAGTACATCACGTTTACTAATGCTGGCACCAGCTGGCACCGACTTCAATATATTTTTGTTATTTTATGCTTTTTAGATAATTCTCTTTGAAGCCAGTTTTTTTTAATAGGTTATTTAGAACTTTTAGTGACTTATTTCACTAAAAAAATCAGCATCAGCACTATCACGCAACTCGAACGTCTAGGTTACAGTAACTTACTGAAAACATATAAAGTCTATATCTCTTAAACTACTAGACCGATTTTGATGAAACTTGTACTCATCCCTAAGTTGAAAAATACTCTAATCGTAGAATTTTTTTTTTCGAAATTGGATATGTAGTTTCTGAGAAATCCGTGGACATACCCACATACATACATACATACATATTGAACACTAGCTGACCCACGTAGCTCCGCATGCGCTATTTTTACGTTAACTAAACTTTTAATAACAGACATTCGCATCGAATACCTACATAACCTCCTTTTTTATAGTCGGTTAAAAACTGGGACCCACTTTTTACTTGCTCTCCGAAGCACGGACCCGTTTAGTTCAAATGGCGTTAAACGGTCACCCATCTATTTAATGACCTTACCTAACGTTGCTTAACCCGACCGATTACAAAACCTTGATAAAAACTCTCTATGAGTGTTCCCTTACTAATATTTATTATAATTATGAAGAAAAATTGATAAAATCGGACCAAGCGTATAACCAAGTACCCATTTTGACTTTAATCCCCTCTCCCAAAAGAGCCGTGCTAGATTACGGGATCAAAAGTATCCTATGTCCTACCTCGTAGTAAGATCTCAAATCATGCCAAGTTTCATTTGAATCCATTCAGTAGTTTCGGCGTGATGCGCAGCCGTGATACAGACAGACAGACAGACAGACAGACACAAAAATTAAAAAAAATACATTTTCGGCCTAAGTATCGGTTATAGAATGCCCTCCAAATATAATTTTCAAAATATCTTCAATGTACAGAATTGGACCTGTTACAGTTTTATTATAAGTATAGATACCTCTATCCTGTAGAAGGCGATAAAGATAAAGTAACAAATTGAGTGAAATTCACTCAATTCAGTTCTTACTAAAGATGTTACAAAAAGAAGGTTCTCTATTCGACGCGTATGTATGTAATATTAATAAAAATGCGTAATATTCACATATGTTAGTCTATGTGGGCTTCTAAACAAATTTACCAAATTTTACGAGTGTATGTATGTATAATATACATACATACATATATACACTCTTTCTACAGGATAGAGGTATGTTCATAGTTTCGCCACTAACTTCACAGACAATATGTTTAATCACCGTTGCTTGCGCCTGTATAAGCACGTGAGCAAGCCACCGAGTAACGTTTCACGCGAAATCCTTCCGTTTTCCGTGCAGAACAAAGGCCCGGTCTTATCGTTATAATACTAGTATAAACTAGTTCCGACCGGTTCCAGCCAGTATGCATGCGTTTAAGGGTTACCACATCGGCATTTTAGAGTTTCTGGATTTGTCCTTGTAATATTTCTCTATATTATTATACTTTCTCTTGCAATAGCTTTCGTGATACAGCGGCATTCGCTTCTATTATAAACTAGAAAAGAGATGTTCCAAAATGTATGGAGCCTGGGCTAGGACTTTGTACACTATACTCTAAAATAGGCAAACACACTTATAACAGTTTTTAACTTTCCATTTACTTTAATTTGGCTTTATCTGCTTGTAAAACTTGAGAGTTTTTACCTAGAATTGCAACACATAACAAAAAACTGGCATGGCGGAAAAGTGTCAGTCATGTGTTATTTTTATTATCAATGGCGTTAAAAGTATTTTTACTACAGTACTCTTTGTATTTTTGTTTCTGTTTTCTCATACGTCATTTTAATAATTAAAATATCAATGATAATCAATTCACTACATACAATACACGCACCAACCAAGTGTGACAGCAGCAGTAGCTATTGACAGCTGGCTGGCTGACAGTTTAATTCGGCATCAGTGAGACGCCATCTTAGGACGCCATGTTGAATATAGATATAAAATAAATGATAATTGTAATTAAAATTACAACAATAATAGTAATTTAAACGAAATATCTATATTTTTCCCGAATTCTATGGATTGTCCTCGATTTTTTGAGGTGGTGTACATATTCCTAGCCCATTTTGCAACAACTCCTTTATTCTTTATACACAAAACAGTACATAGGCGGACTTAATGCCAGAGGCATTCTCTACCAGTCTACCTTAGGGTGATGCAGAGACAAATCGTGGTAGGTGCAAACAAAACAAGTGAAACTAAATATAAAATAAATAATAAAATAATATTTTAAAACTATAATTTAACTTACAATCTTCTATACTATAATAAAACTCAAAGAGCACTTTTTCTGTACATTGAATATTTTTCCAAAATTTCTATGTACTATCGACTAAACTATCGACATAGAGGCCAAAACAATTTTTTTTTGAATTATTGTCTGTCTGTCTGTCTGTCTGTCTGTCTGTCTGTCGTTCTGTTCGTCCAGGTATCATTTGAAAACCCGTGGATGGATTTTGATAGGACTTTCACTGATGTGTTGTGTAGAAGTCAAGGTATAAGTTGGTATATGTACGTGGTAAAGATGACCTTAGTTTACATGTTACTCGTCTCCACAGAGTAAGTAATTCTTTTGTAGGACAGTGTATACGTTTCTATAATAAGCTTCCCAATGGTATCAGAGATCTGCCTATAAATAAATTCAAATGCACTGTTAAATCTAAACTTGCTAAAAAAGGCTACTACAAAATTTCCGATTACTTGGAAGACAAAACAGCCTGGGAATGAACTGCTCAAATAGTTTTAGTTTTAGAATACTAATTTTAATTTTAAGACTGAATACAGCAAATGTCATAGTGAAAAGTGTTTTGCTGGATGATGTCTTATGTACTCGTATTTTTTTAATATATTTTATTTTTTATTTCAAGACGCAAGGCTACTGGGATTTTGGTTCGGTCATGCTCGCCATCGAAAAGTCTCTGCTTGTGGCGGCTTTGTGTAGCGGGTCACCCCCTTCCCTCTAATATGGTTGAGGGGAGTGATGGCTGCTGCTCAAGTCAACTCGTGCGCGGGTGCTGCTTGGGGGGACTGGTCCGGCCGCTGTCCTTTTATCCTTTTTTTCTTTTATTTTTTTTCTTTTGTAGTCTAGCAGCAAAATTGATTATTACTTTATTTACGTTCTGAAGGCAATTCACTTGAGCTTGTAAATTATTCTTGGTGTGTATCTAACTTAGACGACATGTGACAAAAGTTGGTAATATGTTAAAGTGCTTTGTGTCTTGCCTGACGAGGCACTGCTTAACAGCAGAAGGTAAATGTTTAACGTGTGCCACTGTGATTTTGGATCGGTCATGCTCGCCATCGAAAAGTCTTTGCTTGTGGCGGCTTCGTGTGGCGGGTCACCCCCTTCCCTCCAATATGGTTGAGGGGAGTGATGGCTGCTGCTCGAGTCTACTCGTGCGTGTTTATTTTAAACTTTGTCTCTTTCCAGTCGTGCCAGTCTTCCGTTAAGACCAATTGGGAGAGTTACAGAAGAGAGAAGGGTCGTACGCATGCGACCTCAACGACGTGCATCACCCCACTGAGTTTCTTGCCGGTTCTTCTCAGTGGGGGCACGTTGTGAACCAGTGATAAACTCAGCCCTCTCTTAAGCGACAGCCCAAGCCGAGGCCGTGCCTCCCTGAGGTGCCCTTGAGCTCGTCGCTACTTCTGCCGTTAAGGCTAGAGCGCTTTAAGCGCTCGCCTCCTATCGTCCGGTAAAGCTGTAATGGCCATCTGCGGCCAAAGGCGTCTACCATTCCCAAAAAAAAAAATGCACTTGTGTCTATGGCAAATACTTGCACTTTGGCTGTGGGCCATCGGTCAGAAGAACATAATTATTACAATTTATTATAGGTGATAATTCTTCACGATCATATTTAGTTAAAATATCTGAACATTTATCATCATCATCAGCAGCCGAAATACGTCACTTCTGAACAAAGGCCTCCCCCTTATAAGGGAGGGCTTGCCATAATCCCCAAGCTTGGGGATCGCATTATAGGTGGTAGGCATAGAACGACGCTGCTGCCCGTTTTCTTGTTTTTCTTTAGTCGCCTCTTACGGATACCCAGCGGGAGGAGATGGGATGGTGCTATTCTAACCCAGACACCCCACGGGTGTCCGGGTAGTCCTTAACAGTTAGTTAATAGATGGTGTAAATTGTGCCAGCCTTGACGTTTGCAAAAGAAAATAAAAATTGAAACTGCATTCATGTTTATTTTAATTTCACCTGTTGTTTTGAATTTTCTGTAAAGTTGATGATATTTTGACCACAGATGCTACATTCACCAATTCACCTGAATGGATTGTATCTACTTTATTTCTGAGAAAGGAGAAGAAGTGAGCAGTTAGGCTTTTCAAAATATTAGCTTGTTTGAGGATTCCACCGTTCTTTGGTCTACTATGACGTTCATAATCGAACTTTTGTTTATCTTTCATCGCTTGCAGATGAGTTATTTTTATTTCGATTACATACCCAAATGATCCAATGATTTAAGCGACAAACAGCCCTATTTTCCACTAAAGTCAATTCGCACACACATTTTAGCGACAGATGAGCGTCAAAGTTTGTTGTTCCTAGTTAACTGTTAACTTCGTGAGTGTTAATCTTTTAGACTGAAGTTTTAAAGTAAATCT
This sequence comes from Furcula furcula, assembly GCA_911728495.1. Taxonomy (NCBI): domain Eukaryota; kingdom Metazoa; phylum Arthropoda; class Insecta; order Lepidoptera; family Notodontidae; genus Furcula; species Furcula furcula. The sequence goes on from OU452246.1 coordinate 26,897,287, forward strand.
ACGTTCGTATTACGTGAAGTTTTGTGCTAGTTTGGGCATGACAGTTCTGTCTCTATGATTAAACGCTCGAATGAAGATTCAAAGTGGATATGAAATTTGGCGATGTCTGGCTAAGTTTTATTTCTAACTTATATTACTGTCAGTATGCCTCCAAGTATATATATTAGACTTTTTTTTACTCTGTGGGATAATAAACGCAATTGCGTAGCAAGTTATAAAATTATGCTTAGGAAGAAGTGTTTGTTTTATTTAGTTAGAGTCAATTAAAATAGTGTGATCAATAACGATTTTATATTAAATTTTTACACCAGACCCTTCAGCATATATCTATTCATTAAAGATATTCCAGATTTGTTCCATCATAGCAACCAAGACATCCACTGCTGAACAAAGATCTCCGCCTTTGAAGGGAGGGTTTGCCATATGCCCATGGTATGGTATCTTAGAAGAAATGGAAAAAGCTACCAGTAGCACCCTCTTGCGGCGTGATTTGCAACTTTTCTCTGTTCGGAATGAAACTGAGATAGTAGTTCAGTATTTTGCATCTGACGTCATATGACTTACAGTGGTAGCGGTAAATAGGTTGGAATCAAATTAATACGAAGTCTAGTGGGCGCGGGTTCGAACCCCAACCCATGGGTGGGGCTGTGGATGGGGTTCGAAATCATTTTTCTTTTATTATTTCATTCCTTAATGCATATACTATTGACGTCCGCGTACTTTATATCGAATACTACAAAGTTTTAGCTATTTTTTTTATTAAAAATTCTTGAGGCTATTAAAGTTTCAAATCACACCGCTGGAGGCGCTGGTGTTAGGGGGCGCGTTTTGACGTGGGAGTTACCTATCTATTTCTAAGTAATATACTCTTATCTATGATAATGCCCACGCTTGGCAGGCGTACTGGGGATTGAAGTATGTATAGGCAGTAGGTAACCCAATAAAAATACGCTGCAGTCAGTTTTCTTGTTTTCTCTTAGTTGCCTCTTGCGGACCTAACGGGAGGAGATGAGTTTTGATTTGAGAAATTAGGTACTTGATTGAAGGGATAACTAATATTAACGTTTAATGTTTTAAACGTAATGCTGGCGATTGAGCTATACAATGCAATTTTCCATAGGCGGGTTGTCGCTTATCATAAGCCGAACGTCTTATACAACCTAAAAAAAAAAAAAGTTTAAAATCTACACTCTGTAGTTTTATGTTATAAAACTTTAGAGTGTTGACTATAAAGTGAGAACCGCAAGCTTGGGTGTAATATGCCTTCCTTATATCACCGAGAATAGGCAAAAATAACAGTCTAAGTGCCAACTGCAAGCTTTCTTTGCACCCATGAGACATTCTCGGACAATCTAAACGCGTTTTATAGAGTACGTACCTTCTGCAAGAGAGAACTAAAAGACTGTTAAGTTAAAATTATCCTGAAAATATTATTTTGTAAACACAATCTATATCAGTATAAACATAGTCAGGGTGTTTGTGTAATAATTGCGCCCGTACATATCCTCCCGTTAAATGTCCTCAGAGGTTACTAAAGGAAAACAAGAAGACTTTCTATTGGATTACCTACCACCTATAGGTACTGCGATCCCCAAGACGCCTGCCAAGTATGGGGATTATGGCAACCCCTCCCTTCTAAGGGGGAGGCCTATGTTCAACAGTGGACGTTTTTTGGCTGCTGATGATGATGATGCCGTATAGCAAAAAGTATTCTTAATCACGTTCAAAAGTAACTTTTTGTAAAAAGCTTCGGTAGATATGTTTGATGATTGTGTATTCGAAACTTGCCAGAGAGTGAAAAACTAAGTTTATATGTAGTTTCGAAGAAACTGTCCAAACGTGCACCTTAACCTGCTGAATTGCGTCGACGTATTTTTTTCTCACTGAAAGCCCCTTTTGCGTAGTATGTGAGGTGCTTACTAATGTGAAAGAAGTACGGAGTTATTCTAAACAAGTTTGCTTAGTAAAATGTTTGTCGGAAAACTTGCGAAAAGCATGTGAACTGTAAATTCGTAAATCATGCGAATTTTTAATACGTGTATTTACAGATACATAGTTATTTATTATCCACCACCACTGAAACGCTCCTAATAACCAGACATTAGACTTTAAAAATTTACATATTAAAGAGAATTAAGAAAATTAAGGCTGTGTTATATTAATAAGCTCTATCAAATATTCATATTGTGATTGATTTATGGTGTTTAAAATTGAAATTATTATCTACTAATTATTAAAACATTACTTTTAATATATAGGGTGTAAGGGACTACGTACCGAAAACTTTTTTATAAGATTTCCCATATTGTCAGGTACAACATTACAGAAACCATTTATGGATAATGACAAATTACTAACTTGTTAATTTCTGAGCATATATTGAATACGTGCGGAATAATATTTATCCCTCCCTTCTAAGGGAGACCTTTGTTCAGCAGTGGACTTTTCGGCTGCTGATGATTGCTAATTATGCACAAATAAGTAATTTATTATTTTTAAATTGAAATTAGGCTTTAGTATTATACCAATAATGATGTTATCCTAATTTAATTAAAAAACCGCTTTTTTTTTAAATTTATGAAATAGCCGAATAAGCTTATAGCAAAAAATTACAACACTAGAATGTTCAGAATCATGTACTGGATTCCTGGAATCGGTTTTCGGTACGATGTCCCTTACACCCTGTATAATGCATTTTATTAAGTACTATTAAATTTAAGTACTATATATTAACACACGTACCTTTGTACACTTGTACTCGTACTTCTTTATCACACCTTCTCCCAGTTACTACAGTTATTTTATTTCTCAGTTCAGGGTACGACAATACTAGGACTGTTTTTCTACTTAATATTAGCTACTGCTTGATGACGGAAAATGACGATGCAATCTGAGTTGATCATACTAGCTTATTAAAAACCTATTCAATCGTAACTTAAAGACATCTCATTGTAATTGGACGGAAATGGAGGCAAACTATTCCAGATTTCATGAATTGAAAAGGTCCATCCGAACTAACGAGAAACAGCATAAGGTTTGAGTATAGGATAAAGGTGGACATGTCCGTATACAAAATTTGAACACGCTCCCTTTCCAATACTAGAATTAAATGTAGATATGGGCCGCAGTAATCGGCGCATAGTATATCATAACACCCCTTATCTATTGTCGTCTAGTGCTGCTCCGGTAACCGGATTACCGCACATCACCTGACTAGGTAACGAAGCCCGGGTAGCCGTAACAGGGTTAATGGGACATACGGGTGTAAATTGTGCACTGAATCGTGGCGATTATTTATTATACACTGCTTACATCGACACACGATGGTGTAGCCTCCGTGCCGCCTGCTTTGTAATCCAGAGGTTCGAATCCCTCAGATGGCAACATCGATGTTCGGTACTATATGACAACGCAGGCCAATCAACTGATTGTCTGTAAAGTAAGAAGATCTATGCGTCCGATGGGCATGTAAAAAGTCGGACCTGCGCCTGGCCTCTCCCCGATCATGTCTGTCTTCCGTCCAATCGAATTGTGAGAGGTAAAGGAAGCGAGAGTGCACTTGTGTCCACGCAAGCACTTATTGTGCACTATAATATCTCCTGCGTAGATGGCTAAACTTGTGATAGACTTTCACACCTACCGGTACGACCACAGCGACTGTGGTCGTACCGGCCAGGAGGACATTTTTTGTTATTTTTATTACATCGACACAATTTATTGACTCTGCCTAATTTAGGATCAATTTAGATCAATTTAGATATTTTAATATCCATAAATACGATACGAAACGATAAAATGCTGGTGTTTGAGAACGGAATTCTGTTTTGTATAATTCACAGCAGCAGTCGGGCGTTTGTCAAACTATGGCACGTGCTTCATTTACGTTCTTTTTTGGTAGTGAAGTTCCGAGTTCCGAATCTTGTCAGACTAGTATTAAGTTGTCTTCTGAAAAAGGATGTGCTGTATTCAAACCACTTCAAACCAAATTCAAACCAATATGTATTTTTATACCTATGTAACAACACAGGACTTTAAAAAAAATAATAATAATACCCTAGGACTATATAGAAATGTTTGTATATACTTTAGTATATAGCTTACTGTTCTAAGCGGTATCTTTATACAGAAACATTGAACGTCGCTTTTAGTCACGCAAACAAGGAAACCGCATCAGAATTTCAAATGTAACGCGTGCTTTGATGCGGCGTCAAAAATTTAACGTTACACTGTTTATGGAGATTACAGGTGAATTAATTTAATAAAAGGACGAGCATTCGTGAGTGCATAAACGAGCGAGATAAGTGTTTAGACTAATTAACAGACGAGTTATTTTATGGAATGTGTTTGAGCGTGAGGCCTCTTGTACAAAAGTTCTTCCGGATAGGTATCCCTGAAGTATTACACCTTATAGAAGGTAATTCCTTTGCAAGGGACTATCCAGGTAGGTACTATCGTATTCTGCCTCCTAGCAAGAATGTTTAAGCATCGCTTGCTGTGTAGAGGGCACTGTAACTGGTACAAGTGTAGACACAAAAACCCCACTGCGAACAAATAAATTACATTATATATACATAAAACATACACATGTATATATATTTCGACTCGTCACGACCTTTCATTTAATTCCCATATCGATATTTTTGGAAGAATATATAGCCTATGTCACTCCCACAACTAAGACGAATCCAACGACATAGTATAACTCGCAGTCCATCAAGCCGTTTAGGCTGTAGGCCGTGCCAATGAAATAGACATACATACCTACATAGGTACTCTCGAAAAACATAATCCTCTTCCTGGGGCATTCGGGCAAAAATGACCTGACTCGAGAAACTAGCATCGTCTCGGTTGATAGTAGTAGTGTCGCTTACCATTGGACCGATGGCTTTCTGCCATACCATTCATGCAAGAAGGCATCGGGCATGCATGGTATACCAGATTGGTTTTTACAGCACGCGCATCCCCTGGAGCATACCACAAAATTTCACGCCCCCTTTACTTTTGACTATGCACCTTTGTACTCAACTTTCGAATTTTTGTGTTGAGTAACCTGGCATTTATGACTATGAGTTTTTCTTTTGAAGCCGTCAATCGCGTTTGTTGTCCGTGGTACCACCAGTAGTACCACCAGTGGTACCACGGACAATTATTTTTGTCCGTGGTACTGGGGGTACTACGGACAAATCCGTGGTACTACCAGAGATAAATGAATTAGATTTAGGTATATAATATTTCATTAATTTCGTTCATTTTGTAATCGTTTACGTAGTAGAGAGTATTCAATAATAAAATAAAATATAAATTCAGGAAGTATTAGGGCAGCATTAAATAGAAGGTGCATAATCTTGTGCCTTATCTTGTGTGAGCATGAATGTGGTCTAGAGCTAACATGTTTATACTAGAAGTACCAGGGAAGCATAGGACATAAGGAAGAGTCCTCAAATCCACCTCCAATCCAATGTCCGATGTGATTTTAACTACGTCCAGGATGTACCTACTGAGGATGTGGTACCTATTATAAGGACGACCTTGCTCCGAGGAGAATAATAGAAGATATCATCACAGAATTTAAATCACTTTTATTATAACACACTGTTTCCAAACTAAAAACTAGATAAATTAAATTCACAATACACAGTTACTTCCAACTCTTAACAGTCTCGTGGTTGACACTCGAATACCCGCATTGTGCTCCCAACCATGGTTTTATCGGTAAAAATCCCTACCATCACAAAACCCCCAAACGTCTCACAACGACCAATCACAGCCCGCATCAGTTCTCTTTAATGCGGCCCCGTGATTGGCCGGCGCTACGAATCAATTGAATAGCTTTTACTTCTGTCAGTACTCTAAAAGTAGTTGCCAGTATATTAAAATATTAAACAATGAAAATAAAGAATTAAATAATTTGCGATAAATCTCTACAAAATTGCAAACCCTAACAATCGACCATCCTGACGTCGTGTGCGTCCCCGCACATGACCCAGGTGGAACCCCTAACAATCGGTATCGAGTACATGGTCAGCAGCACGAAAGTCCCCAAATACTATAACCATTACATGAATTAACAATTAAACATTCTAATACAATCAATTAAACATCAACAATTTGTACAAACTATAGTTTAAAACCTGTTTTATTTTTATTTTATTTACATCATTTAAATATTTTACATTACAATAAACTTCGTTAGTTAATTAGATAATTAATTCCATTCCTTTTATTTTATTAAAAACAAATGTATCATCAATATAATTGCTGTTAGGAAAACTGTACACTTGTATAATATTGTAAACATCTAGTTATCCATTCTATTCTAATTTATTAGACAACGAATCGAAACCACATCCAAATATCAATATGTACATATATCAATAATTGCCGTTAGGAAAACTGTACACTTGTATTTCTATTCTAATCTATTAGACAACGAATCGAAACCACATCGAAATATCAATATGTACATATATGGACTTACTCAGGTCTACGAAAGACTGGTGACTGGCACACCAGCGCAAGCCGATCGATTGCTTCACACGGCGCAGGTGAGACTACTTAATGGCATTGGGATCGAATCGAGTCCATGAGGACTGCCCAACTACCATTTCAAAATAATATAGACGCCGACTGGCGGATATACAAGCCGATCGATTACTTGATACCGGACAGTGGCACAATGCATCGTGGTGGCTCACACAAGCCGATCGATTACTTGTGGAGACGCACCATCGTGGCACCGAACGTATCAAACCATGGCACAATCGATTCGATACCATGCATGACCGGCCGACTACCAATTCGAAACACCAACTGGCGGCACAAGCCGATCGATTACTTGATACCGCACAGTGGGTCGATGCATTGTGGTGGCTCACACAAGCCGATCGATTACTTGTGGAGACGCACCGTCGTGGCACCGAACGTATCAAAACATGGCACGATCGATTCGATACCATGCATGACCGCCCGACTACCAATTCGAAATCAGATTAAAACCAACGGCGTGCACAAGCCGATCGATTACTTGCGACGGCGTAGTGGGTCGATGCGCACAAACCGATCGATTGCTTGCGATTTATCTGGAAAGATACAAAAGACCTTCTGTAGCAACATTACTCTTAACATCTCAAATTATACACACAAAATTATGGATTCAAATTAATCACCATCATTACTATTCTAACTACATTAGCTTTAGATTCATTTTCGTGAACTTCTATTGAACTTATGTGGCTCAAAGGCCTGTAGTTCATACTTTTGTTTTGCATGCGTGCTGCTAAACCGCAAAACATTAATGTCTTGATAGGGTTCTATAAACATGGACATAAGCTTTTTGCTTTGCCCATCACTGTTAATGCAGGGTTTATATTTCTGTCTTATTTTACCTATCTTGAACCCCACTGCGAATAACAGACCGCTATTAAGGAGTTTTTAATCGACTATCAAGTATCACGTTAAGAATGAGCTTTGACCCCATTCATGCTGCCACCAAATAACACCTCTGAATACACCTATGTTTTATTTTAACGTTGTTAAGTATCCAGCGAACCCTCCCCAAAAGCCTATCTCAATCTTTCTCATCATGTTAGTGCGTTTAGCGATTCAAGGATAGTACGATTGAATCAACAACCATCAACACCGACTAAACATTGTTTAAAACCTTTTCAAAAGCAAATCTTGTGAAAGCATGTGATGCAGAATAACTACAGTGATCGCTTGCCAAGCGATCCCCTGATCGACCCTAATTGTGTAAATTATAATCTTCAAAACGAACACAGATTGTTTGTTTTCTTGACAGGTATAATCAATCAAGTAAACACACCCACAACTACAAGTAGGTGCGTATAACCTTACTTAGATCTTAAGAAGGGCCTAAGGTGGTCAACATACAAATCATGAAACGGCACCACTATTTTTGTTTTTGCGACATTGTGGAGTAATCCCTCATTCGCTTTTAAATTATGTTTTTTTTTTTAATAAGAGACTTCTATGCAAACGTTTATACATATATATACCAACGATATTGTACCATAATTTTAATTTTATTTACTTTTTTTGTAGCCCTACACGGTCCATAATTATACTTAGCTTTAAGCTACCAATTTAATAAATAACCACCTTGTAAATATTATGGAATGCAATAAACGATATGAATATATTAATTTTAACATTGTTTTCTGACTGACGAACCAGAATTGTCTGTTCTAAGGTCTTCTTTTGACACTGAAATGTTCAATGTCGCCGTGGTTCATACGACACAGTTGTCACCCCTCGGAACTACCCATCGAATACTGCTTTTATTACCATGTAAATAACTTAATACTTGACAGTCTTTTAAAACGTAATTATTTATGTAATTTAGGCACTTTTCATCACAATCGCTGTTAATACTTTTGATCCTACAGATTTGTCTCCCAGTTGGACAGTGCAACCAGTAGTCATTAAATATTGTTATTACACTCAGAAATTGGTCATTGACGGCTACGGGATTTCGCGGTAGCTTATTTGGCGACATGACCCACTTTTGAACCAGTCCTATGTTACAGAACAATCGAACTCTTGCAAAGTTTACACATACAGCCACCCACTAGAGATTCTCAGAATTAACCCCGGTACAGAAATGTGGAATGCAGTTCACTGACCGGTAATTATTAAAATACCGTACCTAGCAGATAACCCTAAATTTTCGCAGAAGGAAAATAACAGCTAAACTTTATAACTGAGTAGAGGTTCTTCGCTTCTGCTAAAGTCTGTGATGTAGTATAGTAAGCGACGATATGCTTGCTCTGCTCAGAAATTGGAACCCAGCTATCATCCCAACTTATTGTAGCAGTGCATGCTAGACGTAGAGCCAGCACCGAATTAGACATAGAGCCTAACGCTGCTGGGATCCGTACTCACTATCGAATTTCTGCTCAACGTAGAGCTGACCGTTAAACTATTAGACCTTAAGTAGTTTCACTGAAAACCATAACCCTCGTGACGGTAGTGCTGCTTAAGCAAATTTATTGAACACGAAAACGTGAAAAGCCACTGTCGTAGCATCGAGCTCGAACCCTTGCTGCTTAGAGAACAGCACTACGGGTAATACCGATGACAGGCCTGTTCAGCAAGTAGAGGTATCTAGTCTTCAATGACAGGAATAAGATAATTTCAAGTTAACAGCCGATAATCAATGCACATTCTAAATGAACCATCCCTTTTACGAACAAGCAAACTAAGACTAGTTTGAGACGGGCTAACTATTTCGGGATACAACATTTTCTAATAGACGTTGCTAATTTTCAGACACATTTTTTTTTCCAACGAGCCTGATTATTATAATGCTGTGATTGTGACTACATTTGACGGTGGTCCCGTTATGGCCTTGTCCGAAAATTGCACTATTCTCACGACAAAATACAAAATCTATCAAGATCCGACAAATGGCTGATGATGGTACTATCACAACATCAACACGTCCGCACTTAGCTTGATAAGAGTACTTTAGACATGTATTACTGTTTCTACTCTCTTTCATGTGTACTATTCGGGTGCAATGCGTTTTTTTTTCAATACTGCTACTAAATGGTAGATAAATCAGCCAATACCGTGGCTGCACCGTACAACCCAAAGACATCGACTGATCAAGCTGTAAGGGAACATTCACTCATTTGTCAAACTCAGGTTAAGGAGAATTTATTACCTACATCAAGAAATTGCAACTGAGTCAAGTTTTTATAAGCGATTAATGTTCGTGCGCTTCCGCTGAAGCCGCATCAACACTGGCTTGTCTTACATGCATTCACCACCCCCTGATACAACTTGGGCAGTAACGTCCATGCATAGTTGAGGTGATAACATACCCAGACTTAACAAAGGACCATGCCCATAGTATGGAGCTGAAAGTCAGCAATGCAATGCCCAAATTGCACTCTATGTCATAAGATAACTTTTTAACAGTATTTATATGATATCTAGATTTAATGTTATTTATAGCACCGGTTCAAAAGATATTGGACATTAAACATGATAACTTCCTACTGGTTTTTTTTTTCCTTTTATCGTTCACAGACAGCATTGCTATTCGTTTTTCACTAGGAACTTCATGATCATCACATAAGCTAAGTCAGATCAGTGTTCTTTTATATACTTATCTGTATGTTATCAGATAAACATGTCAGTTATTTAGAATTATCTAGTCTGTCTCCATTGTATAATGTCAATATGTATGTGAAAACAATTTGGTTAGATACACTGGTACTGCAATGTTAACAATAACGTCTTATTATTATTTTTTATATCTAGTGCTTCATATGATTTAAAATTAACAACATAATTCTAGTTTTTATTTATTAGAGCAATCTTATAAATTACTTTATCTGGGCATTTATGGGGCACAGATGGGCATTGTCCTTTGTAAAACCGATGAGAGATGATTAGACAAAGTCCTAATTTTTGTACAACATATCCATTCGTTAAAGTGGAGTCACTGCCAAAGGGTCCAAAGGCCGTGAAGAGTCCTATTTTCCGTACTTCATTCATAAATTTTGAGTAACGGCTCGGCTATTCTGACTTAATTAAACCTATACATGTCGCTTTTTGCAATGCATTTTAATAGAAAAAGGATAGCACCAGTAATTCATACTGGTGAACGCATACTGGTGAACGCATACTGGTGAACTCATACTGGTGAACTCATACTGGTGAACTCATACTGATGAACTCATACTGGTGAACTCATACTGGTGAACTCATACTGGTGAACTCATACTGGGGACCAGTCAGCAACTTTGGCTCGTAAAGAGAGTTCGATCTTAAAAAGGACTGATGATCTTTAATGCCACAAAGATATTGCAAGAGTTTATCAGGATATGAGCATCGCGATGCCAGAGAGCCAGACCTCAAAGTTCGATACTTATATCTGCGAATAATACAATCTACCGCACGTTTTCCCTACAATATCACGTTGATTGTGTGTCAATTCTTCATAATAAACCTCGTACCTACTCCTTCGTCCTAAGACTCCTAAGTAGCCCCCCCCTTCAAGACATGACCCGGCTATGTTCTGCTCGAAAGGAAAAACAAACAGTAATTTCTCTTGCCATTCTTACCAGGCCAATAGAATCGAACTACCAGACCTCGGCCAGATCCTAGAACTTCTAAATACCAAAATCAGTGATAGTTCTATCACCCTCCCGTATAGCGATGCACACTTGTTAAACAAATATAATTAATTTAACAAAGCATGCATGCGTGATTTGAAGGATCCAAAATCTATGTCTCGGTTTTTGCGTCCTGGGAAGATTGCAAGACCATCCCTAACGCATTTACAATATCGAAAACCACTTTTTTTTAAATGAAGGACTACGTGACCTGTTAGATTGTCCCGCGTCGACACGTGGCTCTGTGCTACCGCCAGTCAGCGGACCGATTGCGATGGCTCCTTCCACGTCGGTCGTTGTCCCGCCGTGATTGTTAACGCTGATTCCGATCCACCTGTATCATCCTCGCAGCCGTCATTCCGTAGCTCACGCTCGACTCGCAACAAAAAGGTTGTGTGAATATTATGCTACAGACTTACACGTGTATCGTATTATGACGGTAGCTTGTAAATAGTAGTAGAGAGCATTTTATATAGGCAAGCTAAAATTACTACCTATCTACCTAACACAATCACTGCCATACGCTGTAGGAATATTTTGGTATCAGGTCACCCAACAATAACCGACGAGACCATTACTAATACTGCAATATGACACTAATACTGCGCACTTCAGCTATAATTTGATACAATACAGGCAGTGCTATCATCTTCCATATTATTCCATATCATGCAAGAAATGAATACAATCTCCCAATTATATTATTAGTTATAGGCTATCCGAAACTGTTACATACCTATGTATTTTTTTATAAGAATACAATTGGTATGGATGTATCTGTCAATCATTGGACTACCTATTGAAATTTCTCCGTCTTGACCGTCTTCTGTTTTTATTTGCAGAAAATAGCGGATTATACTACGGTTTAAGACATTTATTTTCTCAAAAGATTACAAGATAATCACTTACAGAGAAAATACAAAATATAATATACGAACAGTTTGATTTGCTCAATTAGCGTTGTACATAAAAATAGGGGTAGGTACTTTTAAAAATATTTAAACATTTTTATTTTTCCAGGTATTGCGGGTACCTTCATTTCATTTAGAAATCACAATGCACGATAATAAATTTTAAGCAGCAAGCCGATATAGAAAAACTACAACGCATAGAGATAAATATCAATTCAAACTAATTCAAAAGACAAAGATTACTTAATTCAACACACACAACACACACACACACTTCTTGTCTAAAAATTGTAGATTTGGGCGTGTACTTACGTTTTGTTGAAGTTAGTTGCGATATCCCACTTCTGATCTATAAGGACGACCTTGCTCCGAGGAGAATAATAGAAGATATCATCACAGAATATAAATCACTTTTATTATAACACACTGTTTCCAAACTAAAAACTAGATAAATTAAATTCACAATACACAGTTACTTCCAACTCTTAACAGTCTCGTGGTTGACACTCGAATACCCGCATTGTGCTCCCAACCATGGTTTTATCGGTAAAAATCCCTACCATCACAAAACCCCCAAACGTCTCACAACGACCAATCACAGCCCGCATCAGTTCTCTTTAATGCGGCCCCGTGTTTGGCCGGCGCTACGAATCAATTGAATAGCTTCTAGGAGTGTTCGCAACGGCTATATATTGAAAACGCGTTATAACGATACGCCTATTATTTTTTACGTTATAATATATTACTTCGCTCCACTTCGCTCGATTATGTCCGCGCTGTTAAACGTTAGCGTTGGAAATAATCTAACGTGCGATACGAACGAATAAATATATTCGAGCGGCATTATATTCATTTCATTACTGGACACTGATTTCAATATAGTTCTTAAGTAGTTGTCTTAGAGTATTAATTGGCATGCAACTCGTGATAAAATATTATACGGCAAAGTGAAATTGACCTTGGTCCTTGAGTCGAGTCGTCGTGGCCAACGAGGACGAGTCGCGTGCCAATTACTCTAAGACAACTGCTTAAGAACTATATTTCAATCAGTGTCCAGTAATGAAACAAAACATAATATTGTTTACGTTATTTTGTGCCGCACGGCTAATATACTCGCGTTAGTATCGTCGCCGCGTCGTGGCAGGCGGGTGCGTGGGCAGGCGGCTGTGGTGGTCGTACAATATCTATGTAATTTAAATAACGCTTGTCTAAGATAATAAATAATAAGCGATTTGATTATTTATAAATAATAGATTATCTTTTCAGTTATCTAATATAACGAACACTCCTAATAGCTTCTACTTCTGTCAGTACTCTAAAAGTAGTTGCCAGTATATTAAAATATTAAACAATGAAAATAAAGAATTAAATAATTTGCGATAAATCTCTACAAAATTGCAAACCCTAACACTATTAAGTAGTAGCTAACATATTTTATAGCAGAAGTACCAGGGAAGCACAAGATACAAGGATATCTCGCCTCTTGATACATCCGTTACCACGGACAACAAACGGTCAATCGTACCACGCCCAAAGCCACGCCGTTTAAAGATAAACAAAAATTATTCACTCTTCAGTTTTCTAATATCTTTGTTACAGTAATTTAGGTCACAACATATAGGTCAAAGAAATAAAATCTTCAACTCAATAAAGTTATAGTCCAGACGCTTCATACGCTTGGAAAGCATTAAAAATTAGACCGAGAAGTCTGCCTATTTATTTATTCCAGACTTAAAACTACGAACTCAACATCATAAGGTTGTCCAGTGATTGTCCCGGAAAGTACTGGTTTTTTTCGGCTACATTGCCAGACCAAGTAATGAAAACCTGGAACGCAGTCCGATGCGTCGGGTGGAACCGCAAGTCTACAGACAGCAATATCTATGTATAATGCGCTACACACGGCTGTTGACAGGAACAGATGGCGTCAAGTTATTTCGTCTAGTTTGTCATTTGGGGGTAGTCACGACCCTCAGCAATGAGGCACTACGACGCAAGCAGAAGGAGGAGGGGGAAACTTACAGGCTAATAATAACCTAAAGATAAGTAAAATTGTGTTTAAACACTTAATAATACCAGCCCTGGTTTATGTCCCACTGCTGGGCACGGGCCTCCTCTCAAGATGATTATGGCTTATTCATTTTCATTTCTTCATCATAAATAAAATGAAATATTTGTATACTATTTTCTAAAAGTGGTGTAAAAAGCATTTTGTGCCTACAGAAGATCCCAATTTTGAATATTTTTCTCACATATTCTGTCAAAAAAATAATTCTTACCATCACCGCTGGAAAAGAACCGGTTCACTACAGTGTCGCATTTGAAATGCAGATTCGATGTCTTGTTTGTTCTTGTGGCGGTGCTACGAGAAGCGTGGTTCCGCATAGTTGGATAATACGCTTTGAATGAATTAATTCAATCTCTGTCGTATGAACTCCATACGTGATTCTACAATCTAGGTTTACGGAATGTGGAAGATTAGAACGAGATCTACATTTCGTTCTGTTTAAATTATTGAACTCTCCTTTATGTGTCGAAGCGTGTTCAATATGGTTAAGGGGAGTGATGGCTGCTGCTCGAGTCAACTCGTGCGCGGGTGCTGCTTGGGGGGCTAACTAAAAGGCCAAAGGGATAACTTTGGCCTTTTAGTTTGTTGTACTTTCGTCGTCTTTTGTTTTCTCTCTTATTTGATCTTTTGAACGGCAAAACACACTGTCGCTGATGCTGATCTAATTGTACATGACAAACACTGTTTAAAAAAATAAAGTAATAAATGACAAGCCCACTGAGTTTCTTGCCGCTCAGTTGAGGCCGCGTTGTGATCCGGAGGTAGCTATTTAAAAAAAAATAATTGACCGTTCAAAAGTGCGTTAGCGTTAAGCCTATTTGAAATAAACAATTTTTGACTAGGGATTAAATGCTTAAAATTATTTACTATGGTGCTACATAAGCTGATCAGATTTTCACAACACAAATGTAAATTACAGCAAAATATCTAAATACGTTAGCCGCAACCGCAATTGTTTCGGTTCTAAAAGTGGTTTTCGTTAATGTTGCAACGTTTCTAATTACACAATGCAATTGTGCAGGGGTGATGATTAGGCGGTGTTAGGTGGTCAAGTTAAATCACCGTGATTAATGGAGTAATTACAGTCTTAATCGAAATTAACTTAACAGATTATATCGCGGTTGCAATGTGTGATATTCGTGTAAATATCAGAAATCATTATGTAAATCGAAACTTCTTAAAAGTTTTCAACTACAAGGTTTACGTGAACAATAACCTCTTACAGAATCCATTACAAGACAGACAGTTAAAATAAAACGCGAAAAGTATACATACATGGCTGAAAATATCCAGATTGTC
This sequence comes from Furcula furcula, assembly GCA_911728495.1. NCBI lineage: Eukaryota > Metazoa > Arthropoda > Insecta > Lepidoptera > Notodontidae > Furcula > Furcula furcula. The sequence goes on from OU452246.1 coordinate 26,912,709, forward strand.
AATATGTTTCTCAAAACAACCAATTCACCTTAAAAAAATCTTTGAAAATAATTATTCTGAAACGGCTACATTGCATTCGAGGATGGTTAAAAGGTTTGTAAAACTAAAATCTTAGAATAGGTACGTTTAGGGATCGACTACAATGGAACGGGAATCGAATATCGGACTAACAGACGTACTCATCGGAAATTCTGATAGCTTTGTCCACTTGGGGAATGCTCGCGTTGCGTTGTTGAATGCCAATTTAGTTTTCTCCTTTTTGATTCGGCAGCGTGATCGTGATAGGTGTTTCATGGAAATATAAAGTTGAAAGTGTGTAAATGTTTATGCAGTAGAAACATAAAAAAAAAACTCTCCAAAAGTCAAATCAGTCAAAGTGATATGAATGAAATTCAAAGTCTCTTACACAAAATATTTTTTTATAAACTACTGAAACTACAACGAACATGAATCGTTAAAAGGCAGCTAGAGAAGAACCGGAAACAAAATCAGTGACCTTGTCTTTTTTCGTCATAGTTTTTATTTTTTAAATATATTTTACAAGAGTATTGGTACATGATTGATGATTGGTATTTAACAAAGATATTATAGTGAAAATTTTTATATCTATGGTATATATAGTACACCAACATTAAGAAATTATGTAAAAAAACAGTTTAATAATAGACAAGTAGCTCCTTGTCATTTCTGACACCAGGGATCAAGATCACAAAGTAAGAAAAACCACTGAGAATAATGAACATCACGAAATATTACGTCAAAAACAATTTTCTCAAAGAAAAATGAACACTCTAAAAGCGAAATGGCGTTAGGTTTTATTATCATCCTTCATGTAAGTAAAAACTTAAGATCGCTTAGAAACCGGGGTCAGGTCGGCGTCCTCGAACAACCTCTTGTAATATTCTAAATGAAATTCTTAATGGAATATATTCTATGGGATGAAATACGGGACAGAGCAGACGTCGTACTTATGTATATTTTTATAACTAAAAGAGATCGAGCAATTTGTTGAACAATTCGGAGTGGATTGAATCTCAGCATCGAGCTTCTCCGTTGCATCTCAGACACTGAAACAAATATTTTAATTTCAATTAGTTACTTAAAAGGTTAGTAAGATTTACTTAAATATTAATATAATAATATAGATAACAAAGAGTTTTTGAAACCCAATCAACTGTTGGAGTAATTCTGTTTCAATTAATAAAATGTTAAGTACACAATAAAATACAAATGTTTGGTTATAATATCCGCAAAATATGTAATAAAGCAAAAAAATAAAATAAATAAGAAATAAATAAATAAAAATATAATAAATATGTAAAAAAAAGTATATAAGTATTAGTATCAGTTGTCTGGTTTCCATAGTACAGGCTCTGCCTAGTTTGGGATCGGATGACCGTGTGTGGATTGTCCCAAGATATTTTTTTTTTTTTATTAACTCACGGGCTTAGCCCGGTCTTTTAGAGGCTTGCGTGGGGACGGATCCAACACGTAGAGGCCCGTTTTAGAAGAAGTAAATGGTGTCTAAAACACCTCCCGGGGTCAACTGCCACAATGATGAAATTACAGCAGTTGACCTCGGTAGGTGGTAGGGACTATTGCAAGCATGTGAAAAGAATTCTAGGTTTATGGGGTTGAGCATTTGCTGGACTGGCGACTGGGCTATTGCAAAGGCCGGGGTCACTTGCCATAATTACATTCATAATTATTTTGTGGCAAGTGGCGGCTTGCCACCCACTAGATGGGCTCCCCAAATGATCGTCCGATGACGACAGAGAGCAACACCGGTGTGAGTGACTCAGGGGTGTCGAGAGGTGTGCTGCGCTTTCTCCGAAGTTACTCGCGGCGTTATGCCCTTTAACACTTCCACCCCTGGAGCATATAGCTCTAACAGCTCCTCTCTGGACGGCCAATTAAGTTAAGCCAGAGCTGAGAGTCCTGCGGGCCCCCTTCGGCTTCCACACGGCCGACGAAGACACGCCGAGGTGGGGACCCTGACCGACTCTCTGGAGTACTCGGGTCCGTGGTGTCGCTACGTACCAACAGCTCGCCACAAGCTGCCCTGCGGGTATTATTATTATTATTAAAGCAAACACCAAAGCTGGAGACGAAATTGGAAAGTTTCGCGAAGCATCAAAGTGTTCGTCCCTTTGATGTGTTGGAGATAAAATTTCATATGCTAAATAAAATTAGAGGGAGCGTGGGACGTGTACGCTAAGCGTAGCGTGTCATGTGTAATAAGCGTGCAAAAAGAGATGGCAGCTTCAAGTGGCAAAGGACTACTACTGGTTACGCAACTCGACGAAATTTCGTGTCACCGAAAAATATACGGTTAGCAATCAGTGGAGTGGTTTCTGTTTCAAGCTATCTTATTAACAGGGTTTTATCTAATAAGTAATCTTTCTTCCTGAACATAATAACTCTAAAGTTCACTGTATGAATAAAACCAAAATAAAAATGATGGTTAGATTATAAAAAGGTGTTTATACCTTACAAATTTGAAGCATTTCTGGTACGCTTAATTCTATTAATATGTGGCATGAATATCGTCATTGCGGAATATTTCGAGTTTAGCTACTGGTTTAAATCTATAATACCACGGATGCACATAATTTACTTATTTATTATAATTTTCTTGTTCGTTTATAAAGGTTGTTTAAAAATATTTATTTTTGACTATGACTGTTCATTCCTCTAATTTAAGGTACGTACTTCTGCTTGAAGACTACTCGAATTTCCGTAGTAACATAGAAAAATCCATGGGGCCAAAATGTAGTAAAAGTTTTCCGAATATAAAGTTGAGTGATTTCTTAAAATAGTGTTGGAGACGAATTGTTTCCGAGGAATAAATAACAAGTTGATTCTTTATTATCTTCCCTTTCCCGACTTGATTTACTTTTCCTCTTTGATGGGAATTGGAGTCAATATTAAGCAACATTGTAGAAGAGTGTAAAAAGGACTATAAAATTAGTTTTGTTTTGCATTTATTTTGTCAACCACGGGTAAATTAAATTTAGTTATTCTCACGCCACGTATTTTCATTGTAGATTATGAAATGCGCTACAATATTTGAGTACGGTTTGAGAATTGGTTAATTCTTTTAGACCAAAATGAATAAGTGCTATTTAGAAGTAAAATAATGTTCTTAAGCTGAAGTTAAGAAACGGTAATTGAATCAAGCAAATTTTAATAATACGCTGACTCATAATAGGGCTGAAATGTTATAGGTATGATATGCTACAGTAATAGTGACAGTGTCCGTTAAGATAGTTAGAATGATCACTATGTCCAATTTCCGTAAAATTAAAATAACATTGTCACATTGTCTTGTTTCGTATAGTCTTAAACATAACAATGTGACAATGTAGTTAATTAAGAATTCAGGAAACTTAATGTTTGTGAAGCTTAGATTGACAACCCCTTTCACCTACTTATCGACTCTTGATTTCGTCACGGGATTCCATCAAATCACCAACATAAAACTTATATCTCATCATAATACAGCAACGTGCGCAGAAGGATTCATGACTTTCCACGAAAATAAATATGGGATAAGTCGACGTGGTTCGATGAAAATCGCACGGCTCATGCATAAAAATGTGTTTGTTAAAATCCAAAATTGCCATGACGCCGAGGAACGGTTAATTTTGTCTGCTCCGAGAATAATTTTGCGAGTGGGTTCCAATATATGCCTTGGCTATAGGAAAAAAAAAATGGAAATGTAGGGAGAACAAGTTTTTAGATAAGTTCTAAATTCTTGTATTGAATGGGCTAGTCTGAGAATTTGAAGTGTAATTGATTGGATACTTCATTAAAAATTCAACTGTAAATTAGTTTTGTTATATTAATTATCTTTTGCTACGTATAAGGTTATGTGGACCCGAGGGGTGACCGAGTAAGAATATTGACCGAGTATTGGATTATCTACCACCTATCTATACTGCGATCCGCAAGCCGCCTTCCGAGCGTGGGGATGATGGCAACCCCTCCCTTCTAAGGGGAAGGTTCAGGAGTTGACGTCTTTCGGCTGCCGCTGATGATGATGATAGATTATGTTGTTGAGATGCGGGATGTGCGGGACTATTATAGAAAAGACTAGTCACAAATGAGATCGCAATAATTGGAAAGAGGAAAGGAAGGCCTTTGCCCTGCTGACAGTAAAGGCTAAATAATATTAGTAAAGATCATATTTTCTATAAGCTCAGAAGCAACGAACGAACAACTAGCTATGGAGAGAGCTATGTTCTTGCGCGACAAAATTGCTAATGAGGAGATTCGCCGAAGAACCGATAACCGATGGGGAAGAAAGGTTCTCGAGTGGCGACCGCGAACTGGAAGACGCAGCAAGCCTCCCACTAGGTTGACACTTGGACAGACGACATTGTGCGCGTCGTAGATAACCTGTGGATGCAAATAGCCAACTGTCGCTCATTGAGGCGTTCGAAGGGGGTTCAGCAGTGGACGTGTACGGGCTGGTGATGATGATATATCCCTTACCTTCTACTTCTACTTTGTTGAAACCAACCATAATAGCGATGTAATAAAATCCGTTAATTTTATTGTCTAAATGCGCAGCCGGTACGGCCTAATTTTATTTTATTTTAACATTTTATTTTAACATAATTGCTAACTAACAGCTTTTTTAACAAAAACTTTGATTAAGGGTCTCATTAGGATTTCAGACCACATTAAAATTACCTTTTTATATTAAACAAACCTTTCATGTTAATTACCTATCCCGCACCGGAATAACGCGACAGGTATAATGTGTTTAACCTTATACGATTTATGTAATGTAATTTTATCTGGCATCAGCTTTTAAAAAATAACTTGTAAATCATTTCTGATACTGATTATCTTACTTTAGCGATTGTGTATAATTTAATTCAACCTACCAAATTTAATCTGCGCTGGGCGGTCCATTGCATGAGTGCACCAGGATTACGGCAAGCAGAGAGAGATGGTGTGACCCCTAGTGACACAACATAACGGCCATGACTGCTCTGTCAAGAGCGTTACGATAGACAAGAGAAGATTATTTAATTGAAGCATGTTTTATAAGCGAATAATTATTTTATAACAGCCGTCAAAGTATAGATGCTCCTGTCTAAATTCGCTTCGCTGTCGATTAGCAAATGTTACAATATTACAAAACGTTTATCAAAAATCACGTGATAGCATCACTTCAGAATTCCATATCTACAGAAAATGAAAATGTGGTGCACCCAAGCGTTTAACCAATTACAAACGTTTGAACACACTATCTCTCACTCTATGTTGATGTGTTAAAGACGATTTTGGCTTGTTGTGTCAAAAACTGTGATAGTGAAATACCATTTCGGTAACGTAGATGTCTCGCATCTGAAATTCAGATGGAGTTTTTCAGGGCCACTTTTGGGCAGACGCCAATGTTATGCGGTCGTGTTTGTTTTCACTTAAATTATGGATGAGAATTTAGAATTATAAAGAGGTTATGAAAATTAAATATGATGTGGCTCACGTCCGGGGAATTATGGGACCGTAAGCTTAGGGGGAAGGGATAGCAAAAATTGTAATTAAAGGGTCGTTTAATATTAGATTAGCTAAAGGAGGTCGTTCACTTCCAAGGGTTGTCTACTGTTGCTCGTTTTTTTCTTGTTTTTTTCTTCTATATACAGTTAAAGGATTCTGATGATTAATTTATGTGTTTTGTCGACTCTTACTATGTAGTGTGATATTTAAACAACTTGCTGAATATATCATCATACTGATTTAATTTTACTCCTGCCCTTAGATTTAAATAATCATATAATTTAAGGTTTTGCATTTTCCTGAAGTTTATGTCATTCAAAATACCTTACCTTGTACCTTAAGGATACTTCTATGGATCATTACTTGGGAATACCATAGAACGGAGCTAGTAGCATGTACTGCAGTTAAAATTTTATTGTTATTCGATCATAATTTTGAACAGGTTCACAAAAAACTAGATCGCGAACTACTCGTTACCTCAACTTCTTTATATCTTCCATAATTCCCACAATTTTCCGGCAGCTGCGTTCCGAACATAATTTGGTGGCAAAGTCATTTTTTCCGGCGTTGACGTGGGATAACAGTGATAATACCGGGTTTGATGGATCGACGCCAGTACCTGTCGCCGGCATTAGACAATACGTGATGTATGATCCGGCAAACTATCAATTCGGGGACACTATCAATATCTGTCCATTGTAATGAGAGAAAACTTGCAAGAGTTGATATTCTTATATAAGGGAATTTGATATTTTTAATTATTTGGCGCTGTGTTTCTCTGTTACCCGTGCGGTTTAGCATAAACCCATCTTTTCCCGTTTCCGTAAGAGGCGGCTAAGTGAAAATGAGAAACGGGCAGCAGCTATCTCTACGTATACTGAGATCTCCAAGACGCCTGCCAAACGTGGGGTTTATGGCAATCCAAGGGGGAGCCTATGTTCAGTAGTGGACGTCTTCCTTCGAATGATGATGATGTGTTGTGTGCTTCCGTAAGATTGGATGTTCTATGTAAAGTCACCGTGTCAGGTCAAGGAGTCATCGTTAAGTATCTAAGTATGTGTATTTGTTGTCTGCTTGACAACTTAATACAAACGAAAATTAATATTAATTTATTTTATTACAGGTAAAATCACCTGTGGGAAGTAACTGGCTGATCACCCGATTATTGGTAACGTAAGATAAATGCGTGTCGGTCAGGAGGACATTACTATTGTTATAAGTTTAGACTTTCGCGAAAATATAAGGTAAATCCCGTTAATTCCCGGATGAAAAATATATCGCATATGTTGCTCCTTCTTGAATAATTTTCTTAAAATAATTTAGGTAAATCTACGTTATACAGGGTGTAAAAAAAACACGTGTCCGATCCTTGAGGGTCTTATTCAGTGCATCAATACAAACACATGTATATAACTCATTTGTTGAATATCTCATATTTTTTTAACTACTTTGTTCCAGAAAAACGAAATTGATCTTGTATTTTTGGTACAAATTAGAAAAAAAAATTTGAGATAATTAACAAATGAGTTATATACATGTGTTTGTATTGATACACTGAATAATACCCTCGCGGATCGCACACGTTTTTTTTTACATTCTGTATAACATCTATTATCTATGTGTTATGTATACACCAACTAACAACCCAAAAACAGAGCTTTGTTGGCACCGTCCCCTTCAAATCAACCCTTTTACTTATTGGTTTAATTTTATAAATTTCGACGCCTGCTCATCTCGCAGTGTCTGGAAAGTTCTCGCTTTGATCTAGTAGTTGAATACTGCGCATAAAACTTCGGTTCATTATGTTTTGGTTTACAATTAATCGTTTTTAATAATAAAGTTTTCGCTTTTCATACGGCTTCGGTAATTGTGAAAGTTTTTTTTTGAACAACGTAAATTGTGAAGTTTTGCAATTTAGAAAATATAGAATTTTATTTTTGGCACTTTCTTTTTAATTTTTCACTAGCCTGATTTAAAATTAGTTAGGAGAGTTAGCACATACTTTAACGAGTATACTTTTATATTGAAAAAAAATTGAAAAAACCTCAGTCAGTATTTTTTTTTCTCTAAAACATTCAGCCGCAGCAGACAAAAGACGTCCACTGTTAAACAAAGGCCTCCCCCTTTTAAGAGAGGGGTTGCCATCATCCCAACACTCGGAAGGCAGCTTGAGGATCGTAGTATACGTGGTAGGTAATCCAATAGAAAGACGCTGCTGCCCGTCTTCATGTTTTCCCTTACTCGCCTTTTACGGACACCCAACGGGAGGAGATGGGAGGGTGCTATTCTTACCCGGACACCCCACTCTAAAACATTCATCAGCAGCCAAAATGCGTCCACTGCTGAATAAAAGGCTTCCCCCTTAGAAGGGAGGTGTTGCCATAATCCCCACGCTTGGCAGGCGGCTTGGGGATCGCAGTATATGTGTAAGATAAATACAATAGGAAGACGCTGCTGCCCGTCTTCCTGTTCTCGCTTAGCTTAGTAGCCTCTTACGACACCCAACGAGAGGAGATGAAGGGATGCAATTCTAACCCGGCACCCCACGGGGAAAACAACAAAAAAACTATAAAAATATCAGTAACTAATAACAGATGGACGAAGTCGTATCAATTATTATAATCAATTACGCTGTATATACCTAATCGATACTATGCTTATATACTACCTAATTACAGCGCGTCAAGAAATACATAGAGTAAAATTTAACAGCACGCAGCAGCTCTATAAAAAAATATGTATAGCAAAAGAATGGCAAAGAGGCTAGTTTAAAGTATGCAAAATCTAACAAACGAATGACCTCTATACAACTAGACAAGTGCGTATAACCTATTCATATACGGCTATTTTACCCTCCACAAAATTTTATGACTGCTAAATGATTCTTACTCTGATTCTTCTTATTATTCTGATTTGATTGATGATGTTTGATTTGATGATATTTAAACCTAAAGAACATTCTTCGTAAACATACATATGTTTATTGAAGATATATGTACTTATAAGTAAATTATATATAAAATATATTTTTTTTATCTTTATTAGGTATTAGTTGGTACCTACTGTCTTTAAACGTGAAAAAAGTATACTAAGTATTACATTGTACTTATATTTGCATTTATATTTTTAGCGTAGAAAATAGAGCCTTTGTACCTAAAGCTAATTTTCTTTGGGCTTTGTTTAAAAGTAACGTAATAAGAGACAGGTGCTTAACAAAATATAACGTTAAAATTCGGCGCTATAAGATACTTTTAAAATCCTAGAGCACAAAAGGCTTATTCAACAGATATTTACTTATAATTTTATCAACATTGTCTTTATAACGGCAAAACTTAAAAAAATAACGCCAAAAAAGTGGCTGCGTTGGGCGTCACTCGAATTTTTCTCCCTAAAAATAATTTAACAAAGAAAATATTATTTCAGGATTCCATAATAATTTTATATAATTATTTATGATATTTTTTGTAATTCTGTTGAATTTTTTTTACAGCTTTGTACTTTATTCATTTTTTTAATCTACATTATTAGAGCGACAGAACTTGATTTCTATATTTCTCTAAAAGCAGATTACTTAGCCACAACAGCCTATGTGTAGTGACTAGTAATCAGCCACTAAGGTGCCGGTTTGACCCCTTACCTAGCCTAGCAGTATCAAAGTCAAAGTCAAAATTATTTATTTCAAATAGGCTTAACGCTACTTTTGAATGGTCAATTTTAAAAGCTACCACCGGATCACAACGCGGCCTCAACTGAAAAGATCCGGCAAGAAACTCAGCGGGCTTGTCATTTTACCACTTTTTTATATCAGTGTTTGTCTTGTTACAACAAGATCAGCATCAGCGATAGTGTTTCTGTATCAGTTGTCTCGTTACCATATTACCTACAGGATCTGCTAGTGTGGATCAGATGACCGAGTGAGTCCCAAGATATTATTATAATTCTACATATAATAACTACTAATAACTTACTATGGTAACCAGACAAGTGCTGATCTACAATAACAGTAAATGTTGCCTTCACAAAGGAATCCATAGCTGCGTATTAAATGAACACAATATATGCAATTTTATATTATTTATAATATTACTATTTTTCAATATTCGGTGCATCAATCCCCTTTGATGTACTGTATCTAATTGAAGTCGATTGTAAAAGCAATTTTTATATTCCAATGAGCCGTACAGAACCTTTTTAGGCTGCGAAAATTGTTGATCCAATTTTGGCGTTTCCCACTCCATCGGCGGTAAAGGGAATTCCCTTTGGGACCTGAAATATTTGTAAAATGGGCAAAAGCTGTTTCCCGTAGAATATATTGTGAAAGCCGCGAGCTTGTTGAAATGGACCCCTCTTCTGTATGCGTACATATTCTGTTAAAAAGGGTAACAAGATTTTCGCTAGTTTTTGGAAGGAGGAAAACTAACTCCATATTTTGTTTACATGCAAATTCGATTATCGCGTAAGCATATTTATCTCCATAAAGTGAAACTTGCTTTTGCGTTGGCTATATATTTTATTTTTTGTAACTAAATAATGAGATAAGTTGGTCTTTCTGATGGTATGTCTATCCATGGATAGCCGCGTCCACACAGGGCGCACGAGCTCGTAAGGCAGCCTCGCTGTGTGGCTCGCTAGCGCGCGCTTCGACTACGACTCGACCCCGAGGAACTGAGGCTAAGTTTATATGACCGCGCGGTACCGCGCGTTGCCGCGCGGTTGGAGCATTCACATGATGGTAAATGTACGCGCGGCAGTCTGGCATCAACATTGCTTGATAATGGACGTGGAGGAGGCAATTTGCTTATGGATTTCCTACCGAAGGCTGAGACGCTGCAGTAGAAGACTATTGTCTTCCTGGGTGCATCCTCTTTTAAGTGAAAGACTTTCTTCAAGCCACTTATATCCCAACCTGAGACTACATGCTGATTTTTTTATCTATTTCAGGATGTCGATAGCATTCTTGATTTTTTATATAATTGGAAAACACAGTGATGATGCTATTAGATATTATTCTATTTCGTCGATTAGCAAATCAATAGGTATGATCTCGTCTTCGCCACTCCATTCCATCTATGTGTCAGCCCGTCTCATCTCGCGCGGATCAACTAAACAGGTCAATGCAGTTTCGTAGAACTTGAACCGCGTGCTACCGCGCGGTGATGCGTGGTTCAAGATCTTGCGCGCGGGTCGGAGCGCGCCGCGCGTTGCCGCGCGGTACCGTGCGGTGATGTAGACGATAATCACGGTTTATTTTGATTTTGTACCGCGCGGTTACTAGTTTCGCGAGGTACCGTGCGGCCATATAAACTTAGCCTTACAGTCGAGGCAACGTGTGCCCGAGCATCCCCGAGGCACGTCCACACCGGCCACATAGTACATTTGGCCCGCGAGGCTGCCGCGCGAGCCCGTGCGGTCGGTGTGGACGCGGCTGATGGCGTTGCACTGCCGCTCGTCACTTAAAACATTATCTATTAAGCCTCCTGAGTCCTGTCTCATCGTTTTAAACTCTTAAAAAATAAAATACGGGTCAAAATAGACTAAATCAGTATTTATCGAATAGTACTTACAGTTGTGTGTAACATACAGTGTTATCGCGGTATAAACAAATCCAGATTGAAATATATTAGTGTTTTAACGAAGTGACATTTTATAAAGTGTTATATGAACTTATTAACTAGTACCCTCCAATACTTGTAAAGTGTCTTTGATAATACAAACCAGTGTTGTCATATAAATATAAATAGACTTGTCGTCTGCCCCGGCTTCGCACGGGTGAAAATAATAATATGCCCCCTTCTAAATGCAACGGCTGTGGCAAGTTCTTGTCGACGCAAGAGGCTGCCACATGCACGAAATGCAGATCGATATACCATCGGGCTTGTGTGGCGCTACCTGGCTCTGGTATTTTGCCACCAAACTGGCGCTGCCCTGAATGTGGTAAATCCGTTAAGCGTGATAATAGACCGGAAACTCCTGTAAGGGGTGGAGCTTGTTGTCAATCTGGTGGCAACGCTAGCCTGGATGCTGACACAGCTGTGATCGGAGTTGCGGTTCCTGAAGGGCCTACTGGTGGCAGTGATATCATGGCTGTACTTGCTGAGTGGAAGGCAATGAAGGGAGGTATGATGGAAGATTGGAAGCTCTTCAGGGAACAAATGAGGGAAGATATAAAGGAGTTATACGGAGAGATGCAGGATATCCGCCAGGAAGTAACTCAGTGCAGAGCCGATGTAAAGTGTTTTAATGAGAGGCTGAATTTATTAGAATCTAGGATAGAAACCTTGGATAAATGCATCAAAGAGAAACGGGAAACTTGTAGCAACGAAAAGCTGATAGCTGAGATACAAAGCCTCCGTTGTGATTTAGACGACCGAGACCAACAATTACTTTCTAACGACATTGAAATTTCCAATGTCCCTGAAGACAATTCGTTAGAAAATACCGTGCATTTGGTCACTTTAATTTCTTCGCAAATCGGGGTCTCACTGGAACCGCGCGACGTAATATCGGCTGAGCGAGTCGGAGGGCGCCGCATCAATGCTACTAGCGCCGACGGCCCCACCGTTTCCCGGCCCCGCCCCATTGTGGTTCGCCTCGCACGCCGCTGCACTCGCGATGAACTACTGAGCGCTGCGCGCGTTCGCCGGGGAATTACCACAGCAGACCTCAACTTATCTGCGCCGCCTCGTCGTTTTTATATTAACGAGCGGCTTACAAAAAACAATAGGATGTTGTTTCAGAAAGCCCGTGAGGCCGCTCGTCAAACAGGATGGAGATTTGTATGGACGAAAAGGGGCCGCATCTATGCGCGAAAACATTCGGAGGACTCTTTTAAAATCATTAAATCAGACAGTGATATATCGCTTTTATTTGCAGCTAATAATAGTTCTTAATTTCATTTGGATGGTCAAATTTGTTTGTGTCGATGGTCAGCTAAAGATTTATTATAGAAGATATTTATTATGTAGGAGTTTTTTTAAGACGTTATACTTTCTTGTCATTCTATTTCTAAATCCGGAATTTGTGTGTCCCGGGAAGACATCCTTTCTCGTTGTATACTTTATATATATTTTTTCAATCAATTCAAATAGCATCTGCTTAACATGGTACTTTATTACAGTCCTGCAAACATTGTGTTATTTTGGTTTTTTGGTACTTTTCTGGTGGCTTTTTTTCTTATTCGCGTCTCAATGATTCGTAAAAAATATTTAAAATTAGGTCTTTTTAACGCTGGTTCATTAGCAACAAACCATGATGAATTCATATCAGCCATGTCCCTTTATTCCCCGGATTTGATGGCAATAAACGAAACTTGGTTACGCCCCGGACGACATGGCCTAGCACCTTCAATTCCGGAATATCGGCTACGTCACGTTCCACGCCCGGAGCATGTGCACGGAGGAAGAGGGGGTGGAGTTGGATTTTATATTCGTACGGGCCTTAGCGCACGCGTCCGTACACATCCTGTACATCCAGATGTTGAGCAAATGTGGTTGAGCCTGAGCATAAACACAAAAAAAATTTTGGTCGGCACTGCTTACCGTCTGCCATGGCTCAGCACTGACACCTTTTTAGATTCCCTGACTGATAGTTTAGCATTTTTTTCCCGCTACGATAATGTAGTGCTTCTCGGTGATTTTAACATCAATATTTTGAAAACTGAAGACTCTAAATCAAAAAAACTAGCCGAATTTCTTAATTACTGTAACCTCAAACAGATTGTTCACAGCCCAACGCACCACACCAATGAAACCAGCACTCTAATTGATGTCATATGTACGAACTCTCGAACACGTAACCTTTCTGTAATAGACATACCTGAGCTAGGCCATCATGCGTTTATCACCTGCGAGCTTCTGATTGAAAAAGTAAAAATCACACCTAGACAAGTAGTTTATAGACCATTTAAAGATATACTTCCTGAATTATTTGAAAGAGACCTCACGTCGATTCCCTGGCACGAAGTCTGCAAACTGAATAATGTAAATGATAAAGTCCAGTTATTCAATTCCTTAATTACATACTTATTCGACCTGCATGCCCCTGTTAAATCAAAAAAGATCAAGTCCCCTCCTAGTCCGTGGATTACAGATAACATAAAACTAATGATTCAGCAACGGAACGAAGCCCATGCAAAATCTAAAACAACTCTATCAGAAGCGCATAAAGTGTATTACAAAGAATTAAAAAGGCACACAAGTATTAGTATGTATACGGAAAAGGAAAACTACTTTCAACAGCACATCAATAGTAATATTAATAATCCAAAGGCTCTTTGGCGAAATCTTAAAAGTGGTATTCTACCTGCTAGTAACAATGAACTTCCCGTTCACTTTGACAATCCAGAGGAAATTAATGCGGCTTTCATGGACGTACCTGGCCCTTGCATAGTCAACTCATGTTATCTGTCAAGGTTTGAGGAAAACAAGTATGGACCAGCAACATTTTCACTGAAAACCGTAACAGAGAGCGACGTGCTAAAATATATTAATACTCTAAAGTCTAATGCAGAGGGGATAGATAGTATTACGCTGGATATGATCATGCTTACTCTTCCACAGTCGTTGAGCGCGATTACATCAATTATTAACACCTCAATAGTCACTAGTACTTATCCAAAGCTGTGGGGACATGCTGTAGTCAGGCCTATACCTAAAAAACCTAATGCCCAAGATATTAAAGATCTCCGACCGATAAGTATACTCCCGTGTCTCTCGAAAGTTCTTGAGAAAGTTGTTAGTGCCCAAGTCACCACATTTCTCGAAGAAAATAATATCTTGCCCACACATCAGTCAGGTTTTAGAAAGGGAGTTAGTACATCGACAGCACTTGCAGATGTAGTGGGTAATATTCTGGAAGCTCGTGATGAGGGAAAGGGTACTATTCTCGTGTTACTCGATTTCACTCGTGCGTTTGATGCCATTAATACTAATTTACTCCTGTCAAAGCTAGCTTATTATGGAATGGATGACAGCGCTATAAAATGGTTTGGTAGTTATCTTGGTAATAGACAGCAACACGTAGAAATTAACGAGCCGGGTAAAGGCTCCAAAATCTCCTCATCTTCCAGTCATGTACAAAGAGGTGTACCACAAGGGTCAATTTTGGGGCCTTTGCTGTTCATCCTTTATAGTGCTGATGTAACGAACTGTTTGCAGAACTGTAAATACCATATTTATGCTGATGATATTCAACTTTATTTGCCAGTTCAACTAAATTCAATAGAGGCAGACGTTAAGCTTATAACCGATGATCTACAGCGAATATCTGTGTGGTCTCAAAATAATTCGCTGGTTCTGAACCCGATGAAATCAAAATTTATGATTTTGGGCAGTAGACGTCAGGTAGACGTGATTTCGGCGTTTAACCCAGAAATTGCTATAAATGGACAAAAAATTGAACGAGTCCCTCAAGCACGTAGTCTCGGACTGATTCTGGACGCTGAGCTCCGCTTTGAAGCACGTATAGCTGACGTAGTCAAAAACTGTTTCTATAGACTGAAAATATTATACCGTATACGTCAGTTCATTAATATCGAGTTGAGAAAGCGCCTTGTAGATGCTCTTATTTTGACCAAATTAAACTATGGCGATACCGTATATGGTCCTTGTCTGCTTAAAAGGACAGAAAATCTCATTCAACGGGTTCAGAACGCTTGTGCACGGTTTTGCTTTAATATCCCCAGACGAAGTCACGTCACACCTTTTTTAAATAATAACGACGTTTTAAAAATGGCTGCTAGACGTAAACTTCACCTCGCAACTTTAATATTTGGTACGATTCTACATAAAAAACCGAAATACCTGTACGACAAGCTAACGTGGAGACACAGTTACTTCCCCTATTCGCTGCGACCATCTGCAAATAAATTATCCGTTCCACGACATGCGACATCTGCATTCAATGGGTGCTTTAAATATGCTGCATCCAAGATTTGGAACGATCTTCCTCCACCAATGAGAGACCTGAAAAGTAAAAACAGTTTCAGGTATCACTGTAAAAAACATCTACTCGCGGTGCAAAAATTAGCCCAGTAATTGGTATCGGATGCTTCATATTTGGAGTCAAAGTTGTTTTTTCTATGTTTTTATTTTTAGTTAAGTTTTATTTTAATTTGTGGTTAGTTATTTTTAGTTCATTTAGGAAATGTGTAGGTACCAATGTAATGCATAGCTTATTTTTAATGATAATATGCCATACTTACGTAATGTTTGTTCTCTTCGATCGAGCAACAACAACGACAAAACGAGCAACGCAGAGCGAGCGAAGAGCGAACTTTAGTGAAGTATCTGCTGAATAACGCAGACAGCGTTATTCAGCAGATACTTCACTAAAGTTTGGTACTATGGTTGGTGCAGTTACTAAGTAGTGTATTTATTTATTTGTTCTTAGATTATATTCCTGATTTTGGTCTACTAGACTTCTATATACTTAGTCTAAGTAAGTAGTTATATGAACTCACTCGTTAATGTAAACTGAAATGTCCAAAACGAGCTCCGAGAAGGGCGTCACTGAAAAACAGCGCTGGGACACTTCGTGTCTTAGCATTATGCTGAGTGACGCCTTTTTCGTTGAGTGCGGCAGCATGCCTCCAATTCCTGTAGGTTAAGTATGTTGTACCTACTTAATGCATGTGCAGTGCTTAACGAAATAAATTTATTTCATTTCATTTCATTTCATTTCATTTCATTTCATTTCATTATCGTCATCGGAGGCCGAAACCCGTCCACTGCTGAACAAAAGGCTTCCACCTTAGAAGGGAGGGGTTGCCATAATGTCCACGCTTGGCAGGCGTCTTGGGATCATGTCCAGCCTCAGTTAAAAGAAAATACCACTTTCGTAACTACTACAATTAAATTACCTGCATCGATACGTATAGACGACGGTTTATAAAGCAATGTATTTCCTGCAGGATTTTGAAGAGTTTTCCACTTTCCAAATAACATTTTCTCAAAAGCTACTGACAGGGGGTTGCCCACCCCATACTTATTTTGTAATCTTTGGTCCGCAGCCTCGGCATTTCTATTCTGTGTCATACTTGTGAAAAATACACTTTGATGTCGAAAGTGGAGGTATTTGATATTTCGTGTCATAGCTTTCTCGACAATACTGTACGGAGGGTTTAAAGGTCCTTTGTCGTGTTTGGAATTGCGCTGTCGATGGTAAAGGTCTCGATTTTGACAGCGCCCTTGATAGGGCTTAGTGTATTTTTTTTGTGTCGAGGTATTTTTGTTTTTGGTAATACTTTTTATTGTTAGTATCTACCGTTAACTGTTTCGTCTAACGATGCTGCCATACCTATCCACTAAAAGCCCACATCTAGCGCGTTTCTGTTTGCTATGATAATGTTGTGATTTTTGTCGTATATTATCTTATATTATTCATCGTATATTATTTTACTACATTTACTTTGTTTAGGGTTATTTGTTATATGAATATATATATTTAAAATTTCAACATATTCATTAGTAAGAACACATTGGATATTATACAATGGTTATGTCAGCCAGAACTAAAATAAGCGCGATTTTTTAAATAAATTAAGCTGAGGCAACTAATATAAAATCCTGACTATTCTCTTAAGTCCAGTAATTTCACTACCTACAACTGAAGGATACCCTTATATGGCGGCTTTGTGGTACCTAGTACCGTTATATTTGTCTGGTCACTTGCACAAGGATCTATCAACAAGTAATAATAAAATTCATTTAGTAGTTCATATCATTTTACATTTTGGACGTGTCCTGTTTACTAGATATTTTAAATTGTGTATTGCCAAACGTAAGTTTCAAAGTCGATCAATCGCAACGAATGGTGACGCAACAGATTAGTGACAACACATTAACCTGGAAGGGAACTATGACCTGAATTTCTCACGTGTTGGCTTATTAGACTCAATATATGCCTTATTTAACGAATACCTCTATTGCATTTAGAAAGAGAAACGTTCCACTGGTCTTTAACCAGTGAATAACACCAGAATTTGACAAAATCCTTGAATTCTTATTTTCCGAAGAAAATAAATGTACCTGCTTACTGTTTTGTTTTCTTTCCTATTCCTTACTTTTAATCCTTTATTTCCTTTATTGTTGTATTAATATGAGGAGTAAGTTTATTCAATTTTAAAATACCATAAAACAACTAAAAATCTAATTCTTCGTAGAAGTTAACGTGGTTCAAACTTAATCATAGAACAAGCAGCAATCCTTGCTTCAAAGCAAATCGTTATTAGTTATTAGTCTAATGATAACAATGAATCCAACTACACATATTTGTACATTTAACAACGATAACTACTTCACGAAAATGCCTATTTTCGTGAAATAATTATGTTCACAAACGAATGTGAAATGTCAATAAGTCGTCGTTTTCCGGAAGGGATTTGAGGCATTACATACGCTTCACATCACTACTGTTATCTCAAGCTGATGTGAACAAGCCGATCAACTGTAGTATCGAATTTTCAATCCCGTGTTTTAACGCTTCAGTAATAAAAATAATGTAAGGAAACCTTTGTGGTTGATTTTCATTTATATTTCTGTATACAGATTTTATATTAGTCTTTTTAAAGATTGTCATAATTTTAATTGCTTTAGGTACCTATTGAGTTAAAGAAGAAGAAAAAATACATTTATTTGAATAAACATACCCTTTGTCCGTCTCAGTTTCGCAGCGGGAAACATCTCGCTATGCAAACCGTTGGTTACAGGTTCAAATCCCGCAAGGTGCAAAATTTTTTGTTAGTTGTGTCTTAGTGGCTATGACATTAGAGGCTAATCAGGTGATTGTCTGAAAAGTAAGATGATCCATGCATCGGTTGGGCATTAAGAATCAGTACTCCACCTAAACTCTTCCCGGTCGTGTCGGTCTTAAGTCATATCAGATTGTGGGAGTTAAAGACAAAGAGAGTTTACCTGATCCTATGCAAGCACTTGTGCATTATAATATCTCCTGCATATTAGACTAATCGTGTAAATTTTTTTGGAGTATTATGATTAATTATGATAGGAAATGGAAGTTTAAAACTGGTTAAATTTTACAACTTTTTTTTTTTTTTAGTTTTTACCAGTTCAGTACATAACTATATGCAGTGGCGGTCTGAGAGGGGGGATTATGGGACCCAACTAACGGATTAAAGAATGGATGGAAGAAAGATTTTTTCAAATCGGTTCATAATTGCCAGAGTTATGCGCGAACATACACATAAAAAAATATATATATACAGACGAATTGAGAACCTCCTTTTTTGAAGTCGGTTAAAAAAGATGTGGGGAAGACAACAGTTTAGATAACTATTTTGTACTAGTTATTATGAAGGTATTATGTTGGCCCCTGGACGAACTAGTTTTGTTGAAAGTGCTAACTAAGCAAAACAATGTTAATTCAATACCGTAGACGCTATGCTTCGAATAAATAATGTGTGGGCGACTTAGACTAAACACATAACCGTGTAAAGCGCATAGCCCTCATATAAATGGTTTTGTTGGAAACAGATTCGTCATTCGTCTAGGGCATCAAAATCTGTTCGGACGTCTCATTAGTTTAGGATTTGTTTAGAGCATCCATTTCTGTTCAAAGATCTCAATTAATTTGAAATGTAATTCTTTAAAATTAATAAATTCATTTTAATTATTTTATGTCTTTTTAAAAAAAAACAATACGCGCTCCGATAGTCATTACTATGTAACATAGTTGTCTCGCGTTGCCTGCTCGCTGCCTTAAAACCATGTCACATACAGTTAACCAAATACCGATAGCAAATTTTGTCCACTGTGTCATTTATAACCAATAGAATATCAACTTTATTACAGTCCTCCTTATTTCAAAAACAAAATTTCTCGTCACGCGCCGCCCAGTTAGAAGCAAAAGGCGTGAAACAGTAATTCCATAACGAACTCCATGAGCTGACGCAAATGGACTACTAATTTATAGTAACAACGAAAATTGCTTTCGAAAAACCTCGCGAATGCTATGAATAAAATTTCAATTACCACACCGACACTTCTCGACTCGATTTAAATATTTAAGGGCTAATATGGAAGGAGTGTTGCGTAACCGTTCTAGGGTCCTCAGTACGTTCGACTGTTCGTAAAATTGTTTAGAACAACCCTTCGCAAATGGGTCTTGTCTGTTTCACACTACGAATACTAACCCTTTTATAAGCAAGTTTTTGAAAGTGGAATTCTTATTTTCTAGTGTAATAGGATACGAGTAAAAAGGAAAGGTCATTTTATGTAAACAGTATTACCTTTTTTGAGTATGATGAAGTTAATAATATCAGCCTTATTCTGATTTTTGTCAGTGTTTAATGATGTCTGCATTTGTAATACTATCTATTGCAAAAATATTACTTGTCCATTACATTGCTTTACTTTTACTCCCTCTTATCCTAGTGCGTTTGAATGTACGAAATCTTATAAACTACAGAAACTTGAAACACTACTTATTTTGATTAATAACAGCATTACTTTTTTTTCTCCTCTGTGACTTCGAGTCCGCCGCCGGAGGGCACTTTGTAGCCCACCGGGAACCTGTCACGGTGATCTCGGGGACGGGGGTCGTAACTCCGCCGCCGCCTCCTCGGAGTCGCCGCCGTACTCAATGGACGTCCTAGAGCCTACACCCCGAACGTCCAGCGACTCCGAAGGAACACAACATTACTTAAGTCAACCTAATAAAGACTACATTTATCAAAATACATCACGCTAAGCAGGGTCGGTGAACTAATTATTCTAAAAGAACACCTATAATTCAAACATCCTTGAATGTCTCGTCTGAATTTTGCCAGAAACGTTCAATATTAAAACACCTCCGACAAATATTTTCCATTTCCACTGATATTCTACAGCCAAGTACAACATTAATAGGCTGTCAGATGTACTAAAACGTATAGCCTTTTCTAAAGCTCTCATTCTTCTCATCCCCTTGTAAGTGAAGGTCCGGAGTTACGAGCGGATTGTCCGATTACAACCTTTTTTCTTTGCGATTTTTATGAGAGGTTTTGTGGCTGAGCCTCAATGGGTCGGATAATGTCTATCCATTGATTTTTTTATTGGCTATAGTGTCAAGCTTTAATGTGTCAGGCGGTGCTGTTGTTCGTAGTTAAATTTGCATAATTGCTCATGGGTACTTTTTGGATACTCGATGTAATTCTTGCCCGTGGGTTGTCCGGGTAAGATTGGCACCCACCCATCTCCTCCCGTTGGGTGTCGTAAGAAGCGATTAGTCGTGGGTGTCATAAGAAGCGATTAGTCGTGGGTGTCGTAAGAAGTGATTAGTCGTGGGTGTCGTAAGAAGCGATTAGTCGTGGGTGTCGTAAGAAGCGATTAGTCGTGGGTGTCATAAGAAGCGATTAGTCGTGGGTGTCGTAAGAAGTGATTAGTCGTGGGTGTCGTAAGAAGCGATTAGTCGTGGGTGTCGTAAGAAGCGATTAGTCGTGGGTGTCATAAGAAGCGATTAGTCGTGGGTGTCGTAAGAAGCGATTAGTCATAGGTGTCGTAAGAAGCGATTAGTCGTGGGTGTCGTAAGAAGCGATTAGTCGTGGGTGTCGTAAGAAGCGATTAGTCGTGGGTGTTGTAAGAAGCGATTAGTCATGGGTGTCGTAAGAAGCGATTAGTGGTGGGTGTCGTAAGAAGCGATTAGTCGTGGGTGTCGTAAAAAGCGATTAGTCATGGGTGTCGTAAAAAGCGATTAGTCGTGGGTGTCGTAAGAAGCGATTAGTCATGGGTGTCGTAAGATGCGATTAGTCGTGGGTGTCACAAGAAGCGATTAGTCGTGGGTGTCGTATGAAGCGATTAGTCGTGGGTGTCGTATGAGGCGATTAGTCGTGGGTGTTGTAAGAAGCGACTAAGGGAAAACAAGAAGACGCGCAACAGCGTCTTTCTATTGGATTACATACCAATACTACAATCTCTAAGATGCCTGCCACGCATGGGGATTATGGCAACACCCCCTTTCTAAAGTAAGCCTTTGTTCAGCTGTCTTTCGGCTTTTGATGATTTTTTGGTTGTAATATCTCGAAAATGAGCTATATTTTATAAAGTAGACTAATAAACCGAGTACCTACGTTAAAATAATTGAGCAGGTATTTTGAGTGAAGCTTATAAACTTGAGATAATTGCCCTGTTATATCCTGTCAAAACTTTGTTGTTCAGCAAAGTTGCCAATTACTAGCCCGAAGGTATTTATTGGTTTTTGAGGTAGTTCGGAGGCTCTGAAATTTAAACGCTCTCATTTATCCGACGTTCCACCGCTTTATGTTAGCCATACCATCAGGTTGGCAAATAAATAATAAGTACTTTGCCGTGTAAAAGTTAACGTAACAAAATGGCCAATGGAGGCAGTAAAATAAAAGCGGGCCGTTTAACTTTTAATGCCCGACAAAATATAGCAATGAATGCGACGAAGTCAAGGTTATATTAGAACGGGGTTGTTCCGTATATAAAGAAGCAATATCTGTTAGAACTGCTACAACTTTTTAATACATACTTAGCATTGAGAGTAACATGGAATAGCTTAGGTACATAGAGTTTATATATTAAGAATAGAGTACGCGTTTGTTTATGGTTCCCTTCAACAAAGTGTAGGCAGATTTTCTTTTAAGAGGCAGGTGAACTACACTATTTAAAGTTTAATTAAAAGAGTTATATTGATATGTAAGTGATAAGTAGTGATGGGTTTTATATGTCAAAAGCGTAAATGTCGATAAATACAGCTGACTGTATAGCACCTTTTGTCGTGTACCTGATATTTATGTATTTTGATGTTCTTCTAGCCAGGAGGGCTACATGTTCTTACTTGAATTAAGCATTCTATAGTACTTTTTTTATTTTATTTATTTTTTATTTATTAGCTTAGGTAACTGTTCCTGTGTCTATGGTAAATATCTTAGCTCGAAGTTAGTGATATAAAAGCACCCAGACTATATCACATTCATGACCTGATCTGACTTGAGGGAATTGTAAAGTAGATTATTTAACGTACCTAACGTCAAACAAAAAGACAAGTGGCATTTACAGATCTTTGTCTTTCGAAAGGAATTTGCATATGTCTTACATCCCACGTTATTGTACCCATTGTTCTTATTCTTCCACGGCCTTTGTTTTTGTCTCACTGTTAGGCACTGGTCTCCCCTCAAGATGAAGGAGCTGCGAGGATGGTAGCCATCAATGCATCTCTGTCAAAGAGTCCATAGGGGTTTAAAATTGTTTGGTGGAATTTAAAATTGATTTGGTTTATTTTTATTTTAATAACATTATGATAATCCAGAGGTAAATTTAACCATAATTTTATCTGAACCTATTGATCACTGTCAGGGTCAGCCGCAACATACTAGTTATTGTTACCAAATAGTTACTTATAATTTAATCATTAGTGAAGATTTTTTGAAACGATGGATTTGAACAGATCCCTAAAAGTAAAAAAAATAATTCCCCGTATCCATGCTATAAAGATGATGAATCGCTTTGTACACCACTGTGGTATGCTCTAATGCTGAAACAGAAACAAACATTTTTAATATTTAACACTCTGGATTAGCACTTTTATGTTTATAGTCTGACGATACGCTATGTGTAGTAGCTATTTTTCTACTTATACTTGTTATACTACAGGATATCCATTTGTCGATGGCTGAACCTTTCAGACTCTTGGGAGTGAGTGCCGCATGAATATTACACACATTTTCCGGGTTTAGGAGGGGTATAGCACATTGGCATTGCCTGTTTAAGGAATTGAAGCGACCTGACTGGGGATGTATTTCTACTTTACAGAAAATATCAGCCAAATAAGGTGTTATTGAACTGGGACTTTTGAGTGGCATTATGTTTCTAAGATGAGAATTGTTACTCTTTAAGGAGTCTCTCTAAAAGCTAACTTATTTGCTTTTTGGTTGGTACTATTTTATTTTGTTATTTTTTTTTTCGTTTTTCCCATAGTTTATTTTCTTTTCTTCTATAGATACTATTATTTTATATGTTCTTTTTTAATGTTTATTGATTTCATTATTTACTTATGTACCAAATTATTGTTTTTTCCCTTTTTGTGATATCACCAAGACTTCCTGAATTCTCAACCAGCATATTGCTGCCGTGTAAAATTTATTTTAGATTTTTATTGTCTTATTTCATCTTGTTTCATAAGTAAATGTTTTTTTCTTCTTTCTCTAAAGAACACTTGCTTCGTCCATTTTACTATTAGCGCAGCTATTATTATTGTATTAATCATCCCAATTTATGATCACTACCTTTTATAAATAATAAAAAATAAGGATTATTCTTAATGTTAGATGCACGCTTATTATAAATGTAGTCTGTGGTATGTTAGAGAGGTACTGAAACATGCCTATACCTACATATGTTAAACACATACTTTGTTACTATGATTCCAAAAAAGTATTGATATTTTTTGCCAAAATGACTTACCAAAGCTCTATTATATAGCCTTCAGGAACTGTTTCACAGAGGAAAATAAAAATACCTTTTGAAGCAGTTAGAATAAAGTAATATACAGTGTCTGCGAAGTCATAAGCTATGGCGGGATCCACTCTGCGTCCTAATAACATTTTAATAATAAACTTGAGCATGGAACAAAGGGCACGCCTCCACTAGTTTGTGGTTCGAGATACAGGAGATTGGCGAGATTATAACAACAGCCGTAAGACCGTCCACTACTGAACAAAGGCCCTCTCCCTTAGAAGGGAGGGGTTGCCATAATCCCCATGCTTGGCAGGCATGTTGGAGATCGTAGTATAGGTTGTAGTTAATCCAATAGATAGACGCTTCTTCTTGTTTTCCCTTAATCGTTAGTTACGGACACCCAACGGGAGGAGATAGGAGAGTGCTATTCTTACCCGGACAGATACCCCACGGACCATGGGTAATGGATATCTATAATAATAGTAATAATAATAATAATAATATCTTGGGACAATCCACACACGGTCATCCGATCCCAAACTAGGCAGAGCCTGTACTATGGAAACCAGACAACTGATACTAATACTTATATACTTTTTTTTTTTTGTAAATACATACTTAAATAGATAAACAACACCCAGACACTTGGCGGGAATCGAACCCACGACCCATTGGTTAGCAGGCAGGGTGTCTGACCACTAGACCAACGGGCCCGTCAATATAGTGTCAATATATATAATAGTGTCTTTAAAATTATCTTCTGTGATGAAAACTCTCTATAAAAATGGTGACTGATAATCACTGATTGTTCTAGCTAGTTGGTAGCGGATCAACCATAATTAAGGAACTAAATTAGGGTAGATTTAATAGATCAAATTTGACACTTCATCAAAATTTAACAACGTAACTTTGTAACGGCGGGCATCAAATATTATGATTTTTTTCGAAGTTAGAACTGCACCATTGCTTTTTTCAATTACGATTACATATTTATTGTAATAATGATAAAAGAAACAGACAGAATTTGACAGATGTCAAATTAATAGATCAAATTGGACTTACATTAAAATGCTGATTTTCATAAATGTTAAAATGTAGTAAGTATAAAATAAATATTTATAAAATTGAATGCCTCTTACTGTCACCTTAATTCTTTGAAATTTTAATTTGACAATCATTAATTAATGACCACAATTATTGCTCGACAATGACAACCACAATCAATCAATTTATGTAAATAAATCTTTTATTAATTTTATTATGGTCTTGATGCATTTAGGTCAATATTATTGTAAGTCAAACAAATAAAAGCTGTTACTTAAGTCATCGTTGTAGTCAACATAAAAAATAATAAGTAAGAAGTACTAGTAGTATTACATAATAGGGTACCTACTACTTACATAACAGCAGTATTTCAAGAGCATAAATAATTTTGCTGCGATTCGCTTCCGATTGTCGCTTTAAGTTCACCGTTTGTACCAGAAAAAGTAAAAGAATAAAGATTTATAGTGGATTCCCGCGGCCACAAATCAACTGTAGCCGTCCGAATTTGTGTGAATTTATACGATGTAGTGCAGTTTTTCCGACCACTCTCTGCTTTCTTGCGTATAATGTACTATTAATATTGTAGCAACTTATTTACGTTGATGCTTGCTTGCCAGTTTATTTTAGAGTAGGGGAGCCCAAAAACATTTTAAAGGTTTGTAATTTTCGTGAAAGTGTAATTTATTTTTTTAGAATGTGCATGAGCGAATTGTGGTTTCAAAAACAAACAAAAATATGTTTTTTTCAGAACTTTAACTGCCGGTTCCAATATCCTATCTATCTCTTACGACATATTTCCGTTTCAATAAACAAAGATAGAAATATCTGTCCTTACTATTGGTCTAGCTTTGAGACCTTGCAGCTTACTATAGATAAGAAAATTAATATCAAGTGTCATATTGTTACTTTTTAACTGAGATTGCTATCGGCGGTAGAGTATTGGGACCGGCCGTAAGAGAACAGCAATTCTAGACAAGATGTCATTTGACAATACGAAACGCTAGAGAATAGAAAACAAATGTATGGAAATAGACGCGTCTCCAGCCGCACATGCTCACGCGGCAGCTTCGCGAATCAAAAGTACGGTCGAGCTTCACAGCTAAGGCAACGTGCGCCCGAACAACCCCAAGGCACGTCCACAACGACCACACATTTGGCTCGCGAGACTGCCACGCGAGCCCGTATGCCCGGTGGAGACGCGACTGTTGACATATCATGTCATTTCCATTTGTTTTCTATCATTTCGTATTGTAGAAGGAAAACTTATCTAGGCCCTCAGTAGGAGTGGGCATTGAATGAATAAATTGTTTTTTTCGACTGTTGGCTTCAACGAATAAACCAGTTGTCACCAGTTTTGTTGTCCACCGATAAACTAGTCTACTAATGACGTATGACGTAATGATGTAGTAGACTAATGATTTACTACACACATCAAAAGTGTCTAGGGATCAACATATATTTTTGCAATAACTTTTATCCTGATTGATATTAATTAAAATTTTCTTTAAGGATTCATCAAATAAAGTGTTTTCGTTTGTCACAGTAACGATAAACCAAGTCACCTTTGCATTAATAAAGAAATTTGCCATTTTCCTAATAAAGGGATTTTTGACATTTGAACCACTAACACAAAAGTTCGAAAAAAAGACTGAAATAACAGTTTTCTTTAAAATTTTATTGGGTAACTTAAACAATTAATAATCCTTGTTTCTACCGCGAACACTAACAACACAAGAACATCGGTTTGGCATACTCAAAATGAGTTCATCCAAATCACGCTGTGGAATGGCCGCCCATGTTCGTTGCAACAACAAAAAAAGGTCTTCTTGCGACTGGATACCCTCCATATTCGGCAGAGCTCTTCTCTGTAGCATATCCCATGCATGCTCAATCGGGTTCAAGTCTGGCGACTGAGCAGGCCAGGGCAGGACATTGATGTTAGCTGCGGCGAGAGTCTGTCTTACAACTCTTGCGGTGTGCGGTCGTGCATTATCATGCATTAACTGAAATAAGGGACCGATTTGCACTTGTAGAGGAACGATGACGTCTGATACAATCGTCTCAGCATAAATTTGAGCGTTGAGGTTGCCTCTGATCCAAATCAACTCAGTTCTTCCGCCGATCCAAATACCCGCCCATACCATGATGGTTCCACCACTATAAGGATGGACTTCCTGGCTGGATTTTAATCGCTGTTGGCGTCCAGGGGTTCTCCAGTGTCGTATACGTCTTGTATCCGGTCTCATACCAAAACGAGACTCATCAGAAAAGCACACGAAACGCCATTGTTCTTCTGCCCATTTTTTTGCCCAAAAATGCTTGATCCCTAGACACTTTTGATGTGTGTATTTTTTACCAGTGAACTTCATGCAATACGTAAGTACTCTGTAAACTTCGTCAACAGTATAAACTATAGACCGTTTTATAAACCGGTTTATCGCTGACCATAAACGGTCTCGTTTCGTCGACAGTAAAGGTCTCGTGTCGACGACCCACCTCAAGCCCTCAGTGCCTATACAAAATAGAGTCGATGGAACTCCTCGTTGTAAAGATACTTTTTTTTTGCAATTGGCAACTCCTATTACAATTTCTTTTCTCATCGTACATAGTAAATAATTAAAGTGAAGATAGTTATTTTTATGAATCTGAATAACGTAGGTGTACGTTTTTATAATAAACTGCCCCAGGATATACGAGATTTACCAATAAACAAATTTAAAACTACAAACAAACACTACAACAACAAAAAGGGCTTGAACTGCAGTACTCTTACAAGCTAATAGTTTAAGATATATTTATTTATTTTTTTCATTTATTTTTATTTTATTTATTTGTATATTTGTTTTAAAAAATCTTACATAATTGAAAACAGACAAGCCCGCTGAGTTTCTTGCCGGATCTTCTCAGTAGAGGCCGCGTAACGCGACTGGTAGTTGTAAAAAATGACAATATGTAAGAGCCCCCGTGAGGCCTATGCATAATAATTTTGAATTTTTTAACAAAACTAATCAAAATTCAACTATTAGTGAGTACTACTGATTAATTTTATAACTTACTAAATTGATCACATATTCAACAAACGCAGTAGTACAAATGACCAGTAATTGATGATCGACTTATCCAATTTGTTTCAGTTCAACGAGTTTACTATTTGTGGATGGATTAATTACAGAAAATGAGTTCATTGGGTTAGCAGATTATCTTAGGAACCGGATTTAAGGACTCTTGAGATGGATTAAATCCTCGCTCCTTGAGTATCGGAAAATTAGCGCTAGAGCGTAATTAATATTGTTCCTCGTTGTCTTATAAATAAGCTGCAGTTAGTCTAGTGCTTTTGTAAGCACCATACTAACTATAACTTATTAGCATGTATTGTATTGTATTGTATGTTTGTGGCCTTGTAACTCCCAAACAAATGGAAGGATCCGAATACAGATATTATTATTTAAAAGCTGCTTCGATTGGGCTGATTATTAGTTATGTTTTAATGAAAGTCTATTCATTGTTTTATTTGGGTTAGGTTTGCAAGATCATTTAATTATTATTTGTTATTTTTTTAACACGCTTTTATTAGCTTGACCTGTATGTATGTATGTATGTAAATATGTATGTATGATGGTAATGGAATCTTGCGATGCAATTTTGACCCACTTCTACACGTCCAAATAATTTGAAATTTTGCACATGTGTCAAGAACCGGTGACAATACAATAATATGGTATCATTGAGCTGATCAGATGCTGGGGCTCGAAGCTGGATAAGGGAACCCTTGGATGGTAACTAGTAAACACATCGAGTTTGGGCTCATTTGATTTGTTTTAAAGAGTTCTTTTCACTTTGACCATTAATGAGGACCTGATGATGGAACAGGAAGGTGGGTAACGGAACCCTGGAATGGCTACTAGTAAACACATCGAGTTTGGGCGTATTTGAGGAGTTTTAGAGAGTTATTTTCACTTTTACCATTAATGAGGACCTGATGATGGAACTGGAAGGTGGGGGACGGAACCCTGGAATGGCTACTAGTAAACACATCGAATTTGAGCTCATTTGATTTGTTTAAAAGAGTTATTTTTACTTTACCATGAATGAGGACCTGATGATGGAACTGGAAGGTGGGGGATGGAACCCTGGAATGGCTACTAGTAAACACATCGAGTTTGGGATCATTTGATTTGTTTTAAAGAGTTCTTTTCACATTAACCATTAATGAGGACCTGATGATGGAACTGGAAGGTGGGGGACGGAACCCTGGAATGGCTACTAGTAAACACATCGAGTTTTGGCTCATTTGATTTGTTTTAAAGAGTTATTTCCACTTTAATCATTAATGAGGACCTGATGATGGAACTGGAAGGTGGCGGACGGAACCCTGGAATGGCTACTAGTAAACACGTCGAGTTTGGGCTCATTTGATTTGTTTTAAAGAGTTCTTTTCATTTTAACCATTAATGAGGACCTGATGACGGGACTGGAAGATGGGGAACGGAACCCTGGAATAGCTACCAGTAAACACATAGAGTTTGAGCTCATTTGATTTGTTTTAAAGAGTTCTTTTCACTTTGACCATTAATGATGACCTGATGATGGAACTGGAAGGTAGGGGAATTACGTAATGCTTTCTTAAATTTAGCAACCTCATTGCGATACCTATGCGTAGGTAATATCTACCCTGTAAATATATGTTTTGCAACAACCTGCCTACGATTCAAGCTACGAATAAATAAAAATTGCCAAGTTTATCCGTATTTTAGACTAATATTTCTATGACTAAAAGGGTAAAATAAACTCATAGTTTAAAAAACTAAAAAACACGCTTTTATAAAATACTTATACTGCACTAAAAAGTAATAAATAATTTATAGAACTCGTTCTTTCTGTCTACCCCGTATTTGTCATTAAGCATTATATTTAAGTGTGAAAGCGTGGGGCGCCTTTTCTGAATAACAGGTGAACATTTCTTTCCAATTTCAAGTAGGTAAGTAAGTACTTTTATCGACATGACAATAATTTTTAATCAGTGAATATAGAGAAAGCGCCCCACGCTTTCACACTTAAATATAATGCTTAATGACAAACACGGGGTAGAAAGAAAGAACGAGTTCCATAAATTATTTATTACTTTTTAGTGCAGTATAAGTATTTTATAAAAGCGTGTATTTTTAGTTTTTTAAACTATGAATTTATTTTTACATATTATCGTACTGGCTTGTGTTCAATATGTTATTTCAGATCTACAGTCAAAATTATTTCTAATACTGTTTTGCCAGTGATATAAAATAACTCTACACAAGTTTTCCGAGTCATCGTGTACCTATTTAAGTTTTTCCTTAAGCAGTAACGAAGCGGTACAGTCGCTCACTAATGAAATTACGCTTTTTTATCTCGAATAACAAAAAGTTTTTCAATTAAACGTACAGAAGTGCTCTTATTGTGTTACTTCTCGTCTTCCCTAACGTTATTCAATGCTACTTTTTGTCTCATTTGTTTAATCTTATTACGTTTAGTTAAAAGAGTAAAGCTTTTTATGTTTAAGAGGTTTTATACATCTTTAAATTCGCTAACCAGTTTGCGGCAATTTTGATAGAAAGCAACTTTAACATAGGAATAAAAGACCATTATAAATTTGGTATTGTTTATCTGCAAGTCTTCTGTAAATTGGAGCTACGTCTCCAGTAGGCCTGCTTCAATCAAATTCCTATGTTTCCTACATCTCTTAAACTTACTATTGGTTCTCTTATTACTAGCTTTCTTCTTTCTTCTACCTCCTTTCTTACTTTTATCTATTCAAACGGGAGGAAATACCGTTGCTGATGCTAATCTTAGTGTAACAAGACAAACACTGTTTAAAACGTGAAAAAAATGACAAGTGCGCTGAGTTTTTTGCCAGATCTTCTCAGTTAAGGCCGCGTGGTGATCCGGTGGTAACTGTTAGTAAATTGATCGTTCGTTCGACTTTAAATTCCAATAGCAACACATTGACACTTCAATAGCACCATATTGACATTGACTGATAAAATAATAATGTTTGTGAGCACCAGATGTACAAACTATTTTGAAAAAAAAAAACATAAATAGAGTAAATATTGACCAGCCCTCCGAGTTTCTTGCCGGATCTTCTTAGTTGAGTCCGCGTTGTGATCCCGTCGTCCGCGTTGTGAACAAGCGATATCATTACTTCTTATAGCAATAAGAAGCTAGAAAGCTAATTATACTCCACATTATGGAGCTCATGACATAATGTGCAATCATTAGTTATCTTAGCAATTGACCTCATTCATATTCTTAATTCGCAAACCAAAGCTTTGTCTTTTATGAGTCTCTGTATTACCAAGTGTATATTAAGCACGTTAATCACTCTGAGTAGCGTCTCAGCTAATCGGTTTAACAAAGTGTGCATTACGTCAGCTACCGTTGGAAGTGGCTGTGCAGACGAGATAATTCCAATCTAATGCCATACATTTATAACCCCTATTATAGTGGTTATTTAGGTCGCTGTTTAAGTACACTATTATTTAATATTTATAGCTTCATGATTCGAGGGTTTGTTACAATATGGTGATTTAAATTGTGCGGGAAATGTTTATCTCAGTATATCTAATCAACGTCCTTTATGTGATAGAACATGGCTGTGTAGTATAGTTTTTTTATCCTCGGAAACAAATTTTATTATTCCAATCTACACAGGAAATACTTCCAATGCTATGATTGACTAAAGATTCATCATCATCAGTATCCGAAAGACGTATACTGCTAAATAAATAACTCCCCCTTAGAAGGAAGGGGTAACCATAATCCCACGCTAGGCAGGCGGCTTGAGGATCGCAGTATTGATGGTAGGTTAATCCAATAGAAAAACGCTGCTGCCCGTCTTCTTGTTTTCCTTTAGTCGCCTCTTACGGATACCCAACAGGAGGAGATGGGAGGGTGCTATTCTAACCCGGAGACCTTGACTAAGAAGCTACAGAATTCAAAAGCTCCAAATGAATTCATGATTCAAATGAAGAATAAAAATGTAAAGTAATATTTAATTGTGTAGTGTTCCTTTCTTGCTAGGACTAGGTAATCCCATCGCCTATTCCTACACTAGAAGCTAGTATGTTCCGTGTTCAACAGTAATAACATCGTGGTTTGACCTACGGCTAGTTATGGACAAGCGTGCAACTATCAACGTACCCGAAACAAATTTAATTAGAAGGAATTGTTGGTATTGAAATGTTGTATACGTATATGTTAGACACCATTAAAGTTGAAAGAGGCGCGATAGCATATAAAAGCTTCTAAAAATAAGCTATAACTTACAATGTTATCTAAACACTTAAGACTACAATGCTTCCGTTGAATACCGAACTAATAACAAAGGAAGAATATTTTCAGTCTCAGAAGCACTTGTTCAGACATTTTGACACCTACGGTGGATGTGAAAAGGGTAAAGTGCTGGTTCGAACACTTACCTGCCAGTCATTAGGCGAGTGCACGCATCAGTAGACTTTTAAGGAACTTTTCAATAGGTATTGATCGGGTTGGCGCTCTGGAAATTTTGTACCAATATTGTTTACTGTCATTTGAGTATAGTGTCGATACGAGTAAAGTTTTTGCTTCATGTTAAGCGACACAAGGGATTGTTGTGTAAAGTTAAACAGCAGCTACCACATATCTTCTCACCGATAATCCAGTCCTACCTGTCAGACAGAATATTTCAAGTGAAGTATGGGGAATTCAAATCCAGGCGTTCCACAAGGCTCAGTGTTGGGGCCAATTCTATACAAAATCTATACCTCTGACCTACCACAAACTCGAGGTGTAGTGACTGCAACGTTTGCTGACGATACCGAAATTCTATCTTGCGATGATTCCCCACCTATAGCCTCTGACTTACTCAAAGACCAACTTGAAAGGACCAGAAAGTGGCTACATAAATGGAGAATACGCACCAGTGCAACTAAATCCACACATGTTATCTTTGCCCTTCGTAAAGGAGATTGCCCACCTGTGAAGCTTGGTGATGATGAACTACCACACAAGAACTCTGTGAAATACCTGGGCTTTACACTGGACCGACGCCTTACGTGGAAGGAACATGTCAAGGCCAAACGAACAGAACTTGATACTCGATTTAAAAGCTTGTACTGGCTGCTTGGACCTCAATCGAGACTACTACTGCGGAACAAGTTGTTGGTTTATAACAGCATCCTAAAACCAATATGGACATACGGGATACAAATATGGAGCACATCTAGTAAATCAAATCTAGCTGTAATTCAGCGCGCCCAAAATAAAATTCTGCGTACACTAGTCAATGCATGGAGCATTTGGTTTACTACCAACAACGAAATTCACCAATACCTTGAAGTTCCTACTGTCGATGAGGAAATACGCCTCAGAGAGAGTCGCTACCGGGAACGCTTAAAACACCACACCAACCCCCTCGTAAGAGCTCTGGTTGTAAACCCCACCACAACAAAACGGTTAAAACGGCGACATGTCTTAGAAAACCGAAACTGAAAACAAAAAAAATGGGAAGAAGGACTAAAGAGTCTGAATCCTTAACGTCATCTTAAAGACAACGCATCCACTTATAGTCGCTTAGGACTGATTGCAGATCCGTACATATAAAAATAAAAAAATGTTAAGCGACAAGTTTGTCAACGGACAGTGTATTCTATAGCCGGTAGTCATCTGAAACGTTCGTATTTTTTAGCCTGTACTTTTTGTTGCTTTGAGTACCCTTCACACAGGAATAGAGCAATATTTAAAGGTAGGCTGTTAGAAAATGCTTAAGGCACTAAGTCTGTTTATACAAAAGTTGATTATATAAAAAAATACTCACTTAAATATCTGACACTGCAGTTATATCTACACGATTCGATCTAGGATAGATCCTTAATACATGATAAATCCGTGTTGACAATGTAGACATTAAGTAGTGTACCTACCTAATTTATTAAATTGTTATTGCCTTACTCTCTTAAAATTTTGACGTCATTTTGATACAGCTAGTGATGACTCTATGTTAAAAACTATATCATATTCCATACTGATCTCTTGTAGTCTGCTAAAATGACAATGCAGAGTTACTAAAGCCCCGGACGGACCCGTTGGTCCAATGGCTAGACACCCTGGCCCGTGCCCAATCGGTGGTTTCGATTTCCACCTCGTATGTGTGTGATCTTTATTTAATTATGTATTGTTAATTATTATTTCTGAGCGCACAGATAGACTGACCAGAATACATTGAGGTTCCACCTTAAATACTACTAGACATTTCTCCCACCACATTGAATGTCATTACAACAACCAATTCATAACACGTTACAAATATTACCCTCCAGCTTGTTATTTTTAAAATACATCTCAAAATATTATGCGTTACCTACACTCAACAAGTTCACAATTATAAAACTACCTGCCTACAACTTTAAATCTGTGATCTTCAAAATAGAGTTTTACAATCACACTAACATTCGGCCTATCCTGATACTGAAATAACGTCCTCGTTAAGTCTAACCAGTTATACATAATTGAATGATATTAAACACTACAGACATACCAAAGACGTCATGACGCTAAACAGCTTAGCTAAAAAAATAAGCTAAACAATCATTGCTCATGTATCGGTCCTCAGTGACCTTTACAGTATGTATTAAAAAAAATGGAATATAAGTGTTTATTTATTAGTTGTTTGGTTAGCATAATACAGTCTCTGCTGACTAGCGTAGGATCCGTTGACCATGTGTGAATTTTCCCAGGAAATTATTTTTATAATAAAATACTTTGTACATGAACTTATGGCTTGTTATTAGATATTAAATGACTTGTGTATACAATTTTTATCAATTTGAATAAAATTAAAGCGTACAAACAAAATGCAGCGTTCAATACAAAATAAACGAAAGAAATCTTAAATATAGCAATAACACGGACGGAATAATGTAAAGGTGAAAGTGCCACGGATGGCGTAAATGACGGAGCAGATGGTTGATGGCGGAGTGCGGAGTGGCGAACTCTGCGTAAACAACTTAGGGTTACCACTAGCATTTTCATTTATATTTAGTCCTACGCCTAGACTTTTAGGTTTTATTGTATTTACAAGATGTCGACTATGAAATACACTGTGCAAGTTCAACGTTCATTCAAATATAAGATAAACAATTGTAATCCATTGACGGGCCCGTTGGTCTAGTGGTTGGACACCCTGGCTGTTACCCGATGGATCGTGGGTTCGATTTCCACCAAGTGTCTGGGTGTTATTTATCTATTTAAGAATTTACAAAAAAATAATAGTTGTCTGGTTTCCATAGTACCTACAGGCTCTGCCTAGTTTGGGATCGGATGACCGTGTGTGGATTGTCATAAGATATTATAACTATTGGAAACCTTCAATTTTCTCGCTATGATCACACCACGCAGTCGCCGCCTCGCATATCTCTTTAATTTTATAATGTGCTACCGTGCAAATATCAGTTGACATCTATGAAAGCAAAGTGACTGGAACAGTAAAACTAATTAACGTTGCAGAATGTGGTATGGAGTATGTAAAAAACTAAAAGGGATGAAAACGCAGCGAGCAGCGTTCTCGCGGCGGTGTCGTTTCAGCGATCTATGTCAATAGGGTCTAAATACCTCTGCGTCTT
This sequence comes from Furcula furcula, assembly GCA_911728495.1. Classification (NCBI taxonomy): domain Eukaryota; kingdom Metazoa; phylum Arthropoda; class Insecta; order Lepidoptera; family Notodontidae; genus Furcula; species Furcula furcula. Next base: position 26,948,311 of record OU452246.1, read on the forward strand.
CCCTCGTACTCTACCATGACCGGATCTGGCAAAGAAACATTCTTTGTATTAATGAATATACCGCTCCATCACCGTCCAACACCGTAGCTAGTGTGCGTAGTAGTCTCTGTCATTTTGTTATCCGTGCATGTGCCTGATACGTTCATAGCACGTCAATAGTAATATTATAGTAAATGGTAATGAGCAAACGTATTAAAGTCACAAATTCTCTGTAACATTAAACCTTTCTCAATCTCTAGGATAAAATGTAGTATTTGTATTACTATATTATGTCAGTTTAGGTAGGAACACGTTAGAAATACAGAATTTTTAAAATCAACAACAGCCTATAGACGTCCCTCTGCTGAACAAAAGCCTCCCCTTTAAAAGGAAGGGGTTGTCATCGCAGTATAGGTGGTAGGTAATCCCATAAAAAGACGTTGTTCTCCGTCTTCTTGTTTTCCCTTGGTCGCCTATTGCGGACACCCAACAGAGGAAAGTGGAGGGTGCTATTCTTACCTGGAAACCCCACGGGTTTTTGAAATGTTACAATATTAATCAAAATGCATAATTTTTTCAATCTCGTCACCAACCCTAAACGGCGGGGCGGGCGGTGCTGCCAATCTTGCGACAAATAACATTTTAAAAATTGCAACTTTGGAAAATACAGATACGAGGCTTTGAAGCGTTTAATAGTGATTTATGTCGCGATAAAAATTTCAACTTTCAGCATTACCGTACCGAGTGTGTTCGCCTTAAATTGAATAAGTTGCGCAAGGGGGTAAGTAAAAAATATTGCGATAAGAAAGTTCTAGCTTCTAGGAGTTTCGCGAAAATCATAACTAGAATAAACGAAGTTTTAAATTATGGGGCAAAGTATCCCTTTTTTTCTACAGCAGTTTGTTGAGAGTTTATGAGTAATTGCATTTCTGGTGTAAAATTATAACGGCGGTGAAAAGTTGGCAGGAATTTTATGAATAGGAAAAGAAGTGTTCTGGTTTTCTTTTCAATGATAATGAAGCTTAACAATCACCAGATACATATCTTCCTATTCCAAACACACTTCTTTTTAAGGCATACATTACGTCATCAAGTAGGCCCTAAAATAGCCGAGTGATTAAGCAGAAACTGACTGTGTATGTTAAGCGATATAACAATAGTATTTACTGGTGTTTAACATTTTTAACCGACTTCAAAAAAAGGAGGAGGTTCTCAATTCGTCTGTATATATTTTTTTATATTTTTTTTTCTATGTATGTTCGCGCATAACTCTGGCAATTATGAACCGATTTGCAAAAATCTTTCTTCCATCCATTCTTTAATCCGTTAGTTGGGTCCCATAAAAAAATTATTGCTTCCGAATAAGTAGTTCCTGAAAAAACAATAATGGTGACTGCGCACTGAGAGCTGCAAGAAAGCCTATATAGCCTAGCCTAGACTTTTTTGTCGCTTTTTACGGACAAAAATGTTCATAACTGTGTTTACCAATTTCAATGATTTTTTTTTATTCGAAAGAAGAAACCACTGTTATGAATCTGTATGAAATTTACACACAATTTACACAACCGGATAAGAACTTCCTGGAAGACCATGAACGATGAGGAGGAATTTATCTGGTAAAAACCATAAAACTGATGTTCTCCATTACATTGCTCTGACAATTATGAACCGATTTCGATGATTCTTTTTTTATTCGAGAGAGTAAACTACTATGATAATTCCATGCAAATTTCATTACGATCGGATATTTTTTTCCGAAGAAACATGGAATTATGTAAAACTATGTAGATGATAATGTGATCATAACCTACCTAGATCATTTTCCGGTCTTCGATGGTTCAATCTTTATATATGAAAATATCACCAAAAAGTTTAAAATAAAATCTTTTAAAAAAAAATAGAACCGACTTCAATATCACTGAAAAGTATAAAATAATTTAAATATTATTGAAGTTGGTGCCAAATATACACAGCCGGTAAGCTAACACCAACTTCAATAATATTTAAATTATTTTATACTTTTCAGTGATATTGAAGTCGGTTCTATTTAAAAAAAAAAAGATTTTATAACCGCTTGCTTGCCCGTGTTAACGGGTAGTTAACAAAACGCACTCGCTAAAACGTCCATGTTAGCTGGTAGTTAACATCGCGATTCAGTCTACTATGCCCGTGTCAACTAGTAGTTAACATGGCGCCGCCATGCTACCGCGATTGAAAAAAAGTAAATATACTTGTCTTTATCGCTCTAGAGCTTAGTTTGTATTATTTATCTCGTTTCTCCGTTAAATTTCCCGTCCTATTAATCTCAGTCGAATATCCAAGCCATAGAGAAAAAAAATACAAAAAAATAAAACGTTCTTTCTCTTTCTTGTCATTGAGTGTTGATTCGGTGCGGGATGTGTGCGATATTTTTGCTGATTTTCTTGTTAAATTTAGTTTTGTTCTTCAAGATCGATTGTGTTTATCAAGGTGTATAAATAACTAACACGTAGATATAAAAATCCAGCATGAAAAGTAAAAGTATGTAGAATAAAAAAAATCCGAAAAACTAAAGTGATTTTACTGAGAGCATGGGAACTGTTTCAGAAATGTTCATATTTATCAGAAGTGGTGAATGCTATCCCAATGATTTTTGTTTGTTTTAAATGAATATAAAACTACTTATTTACTGTTACTTTCATTCTATGCCCAAAAATGATATTTGTGCATGATATGCCTTGTCAAGTTTTACGCCGCGCGGCGCCAGATAATGGTATGGGATCAGAGGCCTGTAAATTAATAAATATGTATGGACAAGAATGCGTTTTTATTTCTTATTCTATTATCTATTATATAAGTAACGTAATCAAAGATTAAAAACCACGTATCATCGCTTTAATTTTTGAGTTATGAGCTTTTAAATACAAGACGAGCTTTAAAACGCGCAATCACAATTTCAACACAGCATAACTCTGCACCAGAGTCGTAATATGAGGAACAAAAGATAACATTGTATAAGTAGTTTCATAGTAAACATAAAAAATATAACACTTGACCATCTTTCTAAACAAATTGACTCACAAGGACCGATTGCGTGAAATCCAACTCGCGCGCCGCAGCTGTAAACAACGGCGGGGTGCATAAGTGTTTGTTGCCGGGCAACGGTGTCAGGTAACGCTACGGGGGCCGGGCAACGGGAGTTTGAGCGAGACAAGCGAGCGGATAACACAACTAAACAAGATTAAAAGTCCAGATATGTAGAAATAAAGTACAGTTATCAAACCATATTATTATAACCAAATAAGCGATACACCTGCCTATAGATAGCTGCGTTGCGCTGCTACCATCCTTAGCTATTAAGTCTCCTGTGTCCGGTAATTTTACCAGCTACAGTGCCCTTCACACCGGAACACAGCAATGATTACACACTGCTGCTTGGCGGCAGAATATCTGACACTGCGGACCACCGCAGCCAACCCTACCAACCCTACCCGGGTACCAACCCTATCTTGCTGGTCACTTGCACAAGGCACCACCTAGCAAATTAATTGACACACGTTGAAGTTATTTCTAACTTTAGCAACTAAGCATTAGTTCTTACTCCAAAGGATCAGTTCACAGAACCTCGAAGCCATAAGTATTATATTTTAAGCTGACAATACAGTCAAAGGAACCAAAATATCCGGACACGATTAGGCAAGTTTCCTTTGTTCAGACCCCTGACAGCTTCGCGAACATAAAAAGAAAATAGTGTTCCACGAATTTGGAAGCTAAGAGGGCTCGTAAAAAAATTGTCCCGAAAACACTTTTCCGTAAACGGTTTTGTAGATCAGACACGAAGCGCAATCACTGTAATAACAATAAAATATTACGAGGATTTTTTGCATTCTCATGATTCGAGAGATATTTGGAGTACGATTTAGGGTTTTCCATCTATTACTCACATGTGTGTGAATAAAGCATTTTTGGTGTATCTAAAGTATAATGTCCTATACTATTTATTCCATTGCCATTTAGCCTTACTCTAATTCAACTTTAGTGCCTTCTTCTTTATTATATGGGTTGGAGCCAACCTGGTGTCAAAGATCTTCAAGCTGTTCTAAGGCCTCTAAATAGGCCTATCGATTGTTGTTAGATTTTGTAATCTAGCTATTGTTAGCTAGATTGACTTTTTATGTACCCTCCACGGGTACTGTGATAACAGTTATCACCATTGAGATAGTATGTAATGTAAACCGCAACAGATAATACAGTCTTTCTCGTTTCTTTCTAGATCATGTTTGTGTAACTTAAGTAAAATTCTACACAATTCATTTTTTTTTCTAGGGCAGCGTTTTGCACGAAAATAAGTGTTCTGGTTTTCTTTTTAATTATTAAGAAGCTTTCCATTTCAAGTAAAATATCTAAAAAATATCTATATCGACTTTATTACCTTGATTATATTCTGCACTCAAAGCTCACAACTTAATATATAACTTTATTTCATGTAAATATATACGCACTCAATAACTTTTGCCATAAAAAATATTATATGCACATAAAATTCTTTCAGTTACGTCAGTTATATGCCTAAAACGTAATCTTTCAGCAGGATCGATTCCTCAGTGCCTAGATAAATTTTATTGGAGGCTATATCTTCAGAACTCATAAAAAACCTACCGAGATACGAGCACTAGATTCTTCTCGGAGCTCCATCCGTATGACATTAGATAGAGATAAATCTAGAGAAAAAAACTGAAGTGTCTGTTTCCCACTGGTAAAATCTATGTACGTAAAAACTTTTTTGTCTGAAACTATTTGACTCAAATATATTACTTTTCACTGTGCTAAAATATCCCATTTCCATGGCTAAATGGTTGTTACAAGTAATCTCAAGAGATAATACCCCCCTTACTGGGCACAGAGGCCCTTTTTTCTTAGATTACCCCACTACCGAGAACATAATATTATCATGGACAAGTAATTTTACTCTCACCATCCAATCGGTTGGAGGACCAACACAATTGGGCCCAAATCAGGTGCAAGACCAATCTTTCTGTCAATCTTTATTTTTAAACAATTAAGTGATCAGCGTTCTCTATCCTATAAAAAACTGTAAGACAACTTCACAAACTCGCTGCAAAACGTACAGTGTAACAAATTTACAAACTTGGTGCAGTAAAGAAATATCTTACACTACCTACTGATTATTTAGGTATTTAATGGGCCATGTTATGTCACCCTTTAGAGAAGTCAAAGATTTAGAACTAGCAATAATTACTATTATTGCTAGTTCTAAATCTTTGACTATTTGTCTGTTCTATTTGTCTATTTCTCTGTAATTAAATTTGACTGTTTCGCTAACTTAATGAGTGATGAATCACACGAAGATTCTCCTGAAATGATATTGATCCAAAAATCTTGCAACTGGCCCATGAAAGTGTCACCTTTAATCATTGAAAGCATCTAAAACTAATTTATTTAACCTAAAAAAACCTTATATTTTCATTGCTTATTAATGTCAAGATAGATAAAAGCCCAAACAAAATTGTCCAACGTGAATTTCAACGCGGCCATAATGAATTTGATCCCAGTAACGAGGGAGCATCGACTGACCTATTCCGAACACCCGCGGAGATGATAAATTACTCCATCGCTAGAGCAATTCGCTCAACAATTTCGCTTAATTAAGCAATCTGTATTAGGCTTGTAAAGGTGGTTAGATATTCAGGGATTGCTATTAATCTCAGCACTTGTTTCCACTACAATTTCAGATTAGAAGAGATTATGTAAAAAAAATTGTAAGTATTAATATCCTGGAACAATCCACATACATATCGCAAGGGGAACCTTCAATAGGTCCCTGCGGGGGTCAACCCTGGTATATGGAATTATTATCCATTAAAACCCCCGCCGCTGTCGCATTGGCGCATAAGTGGGGCGAGGGGGAGGGGGGGTCGGGCTGTGTTACTTGGGCTCTCCGGTGGCAATTGCTCCAGGAACCCCTCAGTGCCTTGCCTTTGAGCCCGCCGCCGGGAACCCGACACAGTGCTCACGGGGACGGAGGTTACAACCCCGCCGCCGTCCTCCTCGGAGTCACCGCCGTACTCAGTGGACGTCCTAGGGTCCACACCCTGAACGTTCAACGACTCCGAAAGTAAAGAACCTACCACCAAGTAAACTACTACAGTACTAGTACTTGAGCAGAATACAACAGTGTTCTTTAAAATAACATGCTTCCCAAGTGAGATTATTTTTGAAGAACAAACTTTTAATTTTTATCATATCTCTGAGACGTATCTCAAATTCTATCTAGTGTACCTCTCCGCATACGGATCTCAATATCCGCGTTGAGTATGATAAATTATCCGCCGGATTAAGTTATCCGTACATCACTTTCGCTAATTAAAACCGATGTTAGACCGATATTGATACTGTTGTAATAATAGTGCTCTTAATTATGAAAGCGTTATGTTCGCATCATGTTGACGTATTATGTATGTAAGTAAGCATCTCAAGGTACAATGGCTTGAGATGCTTACTTACCAAAATAACTTAGGGGTGAGATGAGTGATATTTGTACATTGGCAAGTCAGTTTCAAAGCACTTCCGGTTCCGTGTGACGACTTGAGGTATTGGTTATAAAACCTGAGCCCCAGTAGTTTTCGTAAACATCGTTGGTGATAACATGTGGATTCATTTTTCAAGAGCCTCTTTAACTGTAGGAGAAGAAACATTCTGAGAATACCCAATTTTTGGAAGAGCAGAGAGTTATATGAGTTTGTTACCGATAAGACTCATCCACATTATTTCCAGAGTTTCTGAGCATACCATGCCAGAGTCTCTTCAGTGTCAGATGATTGCTAGACTCTGCCACAGACCATTATGGGGCTAGCACCTAATTAAACCTAGCTACCAACTAGAGATATGTACATGATTAATTTTCTACTAATATTTATAGCTGCTGGCCTTTTAGAGAAGCTCAGAGTCACACAACGAGCTATGGAGAGAGCTATATCAGTTTGCGCGACAGAATCCGAAATGTGGAGATTCGCCGAAGAGATGAGGTCACCGATATGAATCTGCGAGTTGAAGTGGTAGGTAGGCCACATCGCTCGAAGAACCGATAACCGTTGGGGGAGAAAGGTTCTTGAGTGGCGTCCACGAACCGGAAGTCCTAGCGTAGGCAGGCCTCCCACTAGGTGGACAGACGACATTGTGCGCGTCGCAGGTAACCGGTGGATGCAAATAGCCAATTATCGTTCATTGTGGCGTTCTAAGGGGGAGGCCTATGTTCAGCAGTGGACGTCTTCCGGCTGATGATGATGTACACTTATAAATTTCGAGAGACCATGACTTCAGTTCCAAGGTGATGTTAATGAGATGTAGGTAGCCCTTGTCGCGTCGTCGTGTCGGATGTCATAAAATACTCGTCTTCTATATCTGTACAGTATAAATAAACTTGCATTAGCCTTATGGGATTAACCCGGATGGGGCCGTACCAAGCCTATATAATTTATTATGCCGTTAATATTTCGTTTAATATCATATATTATGCAGGACTATACTGTCAAGCCGTGGGGTATCCGGCTAAAAATAACACCCTCCCAACTCCTCAAGTTGGGCGGTGTAGGAGACGATTTAGGGAAATCCAGAAGCGGACATTTCTACGTATGTTGCGGTCCCAGACGCCTGCCTAGCGCGGGTACTTCCCACGCTCCACGCGTCAAACCATAAGGGTGAAGCCTGTTCTCAGCAAATGTTCATACGTGGACGTCTTACGGCTGGTTATACACTGTCAAAAAATTCGTAATTGCCTTTAAATTACTTTGATATCTATACTTATAATAAAACTGTAACAGGTCCAATTCTGTACATTGAAGATATTTTGAAAATTATATTTGGAGGGCATTCTATAACCGATACTGAGGCCGAAAATGTATTTTTTTTAATTTTTGTCTGTCTGTCTGTCTGTCCGTCTGTCTGTCTGTCTGTCTGTCTGTATCACGGCTGCGCATCACGCCGAAACTACCGAATGGATTCAAATGAAACTTGGCATGATTTGAGATCTTACTACGAGGTAGGACATAGGATACTTTTTATCCCGTAATCTAGCTCGGTTCTTTTGGGAGAGGGGATTAAAGTCAAAATGGGTACTTGGTTATACGCTTGGTCCGATTTTATCAATTTTTCTTTATAATATAATAATAAATATTAGTAAGGGAACACTCATAGAGAGTTGTTATCAAGATTTTGTAATCGATCGGGTTAAGCAACGTTTGGTAAGGTCATTAAATAGATGGGTGACCGTTTAACGTCATTTGAACTAAACGGGTCCGTGCTTCGGAGAGCAGGTAAAAAGTGGGTCCCAGTTTTTAACCGACTATAAAAAAGGAGGTTATGTATTCGATGCGAATGTCTGTTATTAAAAGTTTAGTTAACGTAAAAATAGTGCAGGCGGAGCTGCGTGGGTCAGCTAGTACATAATAAAACTAGGTACATTTCGTTCTTACAATGCCAGCGTTGTAGCGACTTAGCTATTACTACCGCCTAATTATATATGTCATCCCGCCTTGAGGAACTTCACAATATTCCTCAAGCCATTTATCTTTAAACGATAGACACATTTTGTTACCCAGGAGTATTTAAAAAAGTTAAAGTAAAGTTGCCACAATTCTATAGAGCGTTAAAATGTATACCAAGCCGCAATTTCAGTTCTTTGTCCCAATATATTAGGTCCTAAATCATCTCAGACAATACTATTGAGAGTGAGGTCGACGATCACAATATGCTAAGTATGTACGTACCTTTGAGTAACTGTTATTAATTCTTGGTATCTATTATTAGATATACCTACCTAATATTGGTTACGTGCCTGCCTTGCTACGGAAAGAACTTTATTGAAAAAAATAATCAGGACAATTCTATGTTTATGTAATTCCATACTAAGCAGGGCCTGAAACGACTGAATCTATTAAATCTAGTTGAAGATGATTTTAACGAGTACAATCTGATAGTTTGCAGCGTAAGTACTTAGTAGCTTGTAGCCTCCGGGGTGCAGCGGAAAACTGCTTCCTTTGCAAACCGGACGTCGCGGGTTCAAATCCTGCAGAAAGCAAAACCTTTGTGTAGTTTTTTTCCTACTAGTAACGATAATGCAGGCAGGCCGATCACCTGATTGTATTATATGCAAAGTAAGATTATTCAAAAGTCAAAAATCGGTCCTAAGCCTAGTACTCTTATGTGGATGCTTTGATTTAGGGAACGACTGGCCGCTGTGGTCGTATCGGCTAGAAGGCATTAAGTATAATTATTGAGCCAGTCTCCTGAAAAAAATTCACTCCTGAACACTCAAAAAATAAATCATTCCCAACGTGGACACTAGAAAAATACACACTCGAATTAAAACTATCGACAAATCTATTGATAAAGTATTTGGCAAAGAGCGATTACGCAAGCCTCTGCCACCGGATGTGGCGTAAGTAAAGCAAATATGGCGGGCGGATGTGGGCCGTAAGTCAGGACGCAAACACCCGCCCGACATCCGGACGACTGATACGTGGTCACGGGACGACTGCGCGACGATTTACGTACATTAAAGATTTTGTTTTATGTATGCTTGTTGTCTTAATCAAGGCTTTGTGTGCAATTAGCACCTGTTGGTTGAATCATTTAAACAAAATGCCAACCTTATCCCTAATAAAAAAATATAGTTAATAATTTAGCAGTAGATGTCGTCTTCCGGCTGATGATGAGGATTGTTTTTTTTTACGTATTCTCTTCTTGTAATTTCCTTCCCAAATATTCAGAGAATATAAAAAAACATGTAAAGTAGAGACTTAGTTCATTTTTAGATGTTAAAACATAAGTTTCTTGTTAAAAATCAGAAATTAGTAAACACCACGTGTAAAACGACCAGGATAGAGTCAGGGTAGAGTCGGTGGAAAATGGCGCTTTGTGAAACCTGACCAAAAAGTACAGTTAAAAAGCGTTCAATATTCATAAAATGTGCACAATCTCCGTTAGCTATCTCCGCACAATCCTCTGAATATTTTAAAAGCCCGCATAGATAATGAACCATTCGAATAGCAGCTATTATTTTGTAAACGTATTATATGGTAACTACCTACATTAAATATAAATGTATCTAAGAGTGTAAGTAGAAAACAATATAAGATCTAGTACAGGCTGAGTCAGGCCGCCTGACGGGCCTGTCGGTCTAGTGGTTAGATACTCTGGCCACTACCCAATAGGTCGTGGGTTCGATTCCCACCAAGTGTCTGGGTGTTATTTATCTTTTTAAGTATGTACTCACAAAAAAAAACTAGGTAAATAGGTATTACTATCTGTTATCTGGTTTGCATAGTACAGGCTCTGCCTAGTTTGGGATCAGATTACCGTGTGTGGATTGTCTGAGACTATTATTATTAATAATTATTAAAAACAGACATGGCAATCGTAATTTCGGGCTTTTTGTGCTTTCATAATTTATCAATATCAATAATAATGTTCTCCTGGCCGATACGACCACAGCGGCCAATTCCTAACAAGATCATCCATCTAGGCGGGAGATATTATAGTGCACAAGTGCTTATCTACACACAAGTGCACTATCTCTCCCTTTACTCTCACAATTCGATGAGTCGGAAGACCGACACGACCGGGGAGAGGTCACGCGCGATCCAGACAGTTAAGTGATCGGCCTGCATTGTCCTAGCCAGTAAGGAACGATTACACAAAGTGGTTGCTCCCCGCGAGATTATTTAAATAAAAAAAAATACCTATTATTGAAGTCAGTGCTAGTACTGACTAGCACCGACTTCAGAAACGACTGCGTTTCTGATGTTAGCGTACTCTGTTTATTTCGCAGGTCAGTTTTTTTATACTTTTAAGACTAAAACCTCATTTCAAGGTGGTGTTATCGCCATCTTCAAGACTCTTCGAGTGGTGTTTCATTATCATAATCATCAAACGGAAGACTTATACTGCTGAACAGAAGTCTCCCCCTCAAAAGGAAGGAAGGTTGCTATAATAACCCACGCCTGGCAGGTGTCTTGAGGATCGCAGTATAGGTGGTAGAAAATTCAAGAGGAAGACGCTGCTGCCCGTCTTCTTGTTTTCCCTTAAACGCTTCGTAATACGGGAGCAGATTTGTGTACGCTTTTCTTTGCCTCACGGGTCCGAGTGGTGGTGGTTGGTTCGTGAAGTGACTATTTCTCTTCCTTTTTACTGGCCACTTAGCGATTCCTTTTACATCATCACCAGCCGAAAAACGTCCACAGCTGGACAAAGGCAAAGGTTGCCATAATCCCCACGCTTGGCAGGCGTCCTGGAGACCTCTTACATGGGTTTCTTTTGATGTTAAGCTAGTACGCTTCCATCTTCAAATACATCACCACTATCGCATGGGTTGCTATTTTTTTATAGAAAAAATAACACTTCATATACTTTAAGTCTTTGAGCGGAAAACACGGTAATATCAATAAACCAGAATAATCGCGCATAAGTCGATACTATAAATCGTATGAACGATCCAAGGACTCCGTAATAACTTTTTGATAATGATATATCGGACGAGCAGTCGTGCCCCCATCTTTTTATAACGCTTCGAAGTTTAACTGGATTTAGTACCGGCTCTTTGAGGATATATTACATTATGTATAGTTTATTGGTGGGATGTGAAAATTATATAGGAATATCTCCCCTTCTGTCTCTCTATCTGTCCGCGTTTATTAATTCATTCTGATGGTGGGGTATGCTCTTCCAGTCTTAGCTCTCCACTTGCTCTATTGTTATCTATCTTGAAGATTTGCAAGATCGTTTTTATAAATACTTTTGGCATGAGCGACGTGCGATCACTTGAATGCATTGCGTTCTACCGTACTCGTAAGCCGTCGGAAAGCATATATGAGTGAGAGAACGCATGCGCTCAGAACGCATAGGCAGCACGAATTGTTCGCTGTAAGTAAAGCCCTTAAAAAGAAATAGGTATTATATGAAAAAGTGGTCGACAATTCCAGTTAGAATGGCACTGTAGTCAGTGAAATTACTGGGCTCGTGAGGCTTAATAACTAATGTCTCCTGTGATAAGTGGTAACGCAGCTGTTTGTCGGCTCGCGTGTCACTTAACATAAGGCGAAAGTCCTTCTGTTCTTGTAAGTTAATTATGAAGGACAACTGTTTTACTGTTTTGGAAGACAACTGTTTTTTGTTTTGGTTTGGTTTTGTTTTGGTAGTTTGCTTATAAAGAATTTCATAATACTAAAAGAAGTCATGGGCAAAAACTGACTAGCGGCAGTTTTTCCATGGGAAGTCATGACTTCTTCATCGGTTTTGTTCAATAATTCACTTAATGAGTTAAGCTCGCCCATTGTAATACCTTTACTTTTGTAACTGTTTTGTGTGTGTTTCTGTGTACAATAAAGAATAAATAATATTAATAATAATGAACCTTCCCAAGTAATTCTTTAATTAATTGTGAGAACCACGTCAAATCCATCCAGACTAATTAAATTCAGAAGTAATAAGCGAAGAAACAAAGAGACGCGACTTTGTTTTATAATATTTAGAAATTAGAGATGTAAGAAGTTATAAAGGCTAAAAAAAATATTGTATTCATAAAATTGTTAGTCGGCATTTCTTGACGAAAAGCTTACTTAACGAATCAGTAGCTATACTATGTGATCATGGAGGCAGTCTTAAACTTAGAACTTAGTAATAAATAGAAGTATTATACCCGTAATCGGGCAAGACGGAAGTTTTGTCCCTGATTCATAAAAATCATTCGCAAGAAAACACATAAATATGGAAGACAAAAAACTAATGTTTACCATATCCCGCATACACGCCATGACTTGGCTACTCTCCCTTCCATAAGTCTGATTTATTCTTTATTACGTGCTGCTAAAGTCGTTTATTCGAGTGTTTGTTACGTAACTGTCTCATTGGTCAAGTGGTCTATGGACTCAAAGTACTAGATTTGATACAGACGGGGATTTTTCTCTATACCGGGTGTTTTGAAAAGAGTATATCTTACGATAAGGTATCTACACTCTTAAAGGTGCCAATTCTGAAAAATATATCAATTATTGAACAAGTACACCTATTAAAAAAATATCCTCAAACTATAGTGACCCTGAATCTTTTCTTCTTCTTGCCTTTACGCTTATGAAGTTGCGTCATTCATTATTGCACGCTAGCTGGGAGAACAGTGAATTATATTTATTTTCGAGCAATATTTTGAATATGTACTACTAACTGGTATGACATCCCACTTCTGATACAACTTTTTATTGGTTAAAAATCATTCCAAGTCATTTTGTTTTGGCCTCTGCAAGATGTAAGCAATCTTCTGTCCATGTCATTGCCATGACAGTTCCAATACGCCAGTGAGCTGATGATAACCTGATTACACTTCATACCCTTGACTTTAAAACAGGTCCCTCACCGCTAAAGCAGAGGAGAGGCGCTTTAAATAAAGACGAGACGACGACGACGACGAAGTGGAAATGGGTAGGAAGCCAAATGGCTTCCTGGATGGCGAGAAAGTGGAAATCCACTATCTCGTCACTTATCCGTTAGTTAATAATAACATTCTACAACAATACACACACGGTCATCCGATCCCAAACTAGGCAGAGCCTGTACTATGTAACCCCAGACAACTGGTAATAATACTTATAAACTTTCTTTATAAATACATCCATAGATAAAACAGGGGATTTAAGTATTTAACTTGGTGGAAATGGAACCCACGACCCATAGCGGCCATGGTGTCTAACCACTAGACCAAGGTATCTAGCCTAGTGGTTTAACCGGGGTAGTGGGTGGTGGTGGTGGTTCTAGTGAACAACAGGCCCGTTGAAATTCTAGTTGTACCGAACATCGATCATTCGATAATGTTTTCAGAAAAGAGTTCAACTGTTCACTATTTCACTCTATAATATGTTTAAAAGCAGAATTTACGGTCAACTGTTGACGTCATTACAGATGACGTGTGCATGATTAAGATTATACATAACTCAAATTTACGAGACGAGAAGAGATCAACTCATATATTTTAACACTGAATTGTTTTGGCAAACAAAAACAACAGCTATTGTTACAAAAAAAGTTGGATCTTTCATATTAGTTGTCGCCATAACACCGACCAGGCGTACAGTTATAGTAAAAATTTACAACCGTGTCGTTGTTATATCGTAAATGATTTTAAGCCTTACCGCTCAGACATAAGATCTGCTACCATGGCAAACGTTTAGAAAGTTATAATAATAAAACACGAGCAATTATATTCTTTATGACGTTGTAAATAAGGTTTGTGATGATAGTAACACGAAGTTTGTTCGGCGATTTTATCATACACGCCCGAATTGGCTGTCAGTGGCGAACGCTGTAAATTTTTTCCGCCACTTGAAATGTTACCGAGTTGTTTCTTTTTCGGCTAGATATTTATTAGACTAACGAATGGCTGCATTTTAACAGAATATTTCTAACTAATTGACAACTTGGATCCTTGACACATTTGTATTATCTTTCCGCAAAATAATAAAAGCACTCTCAGATAAAACTGACTTCTTACGAGTTCTTGATTAGACTATATTATCTGCTTCTGCATTTGTGATTATTACTAAATTAAGTTCTTACCATATTGCTTAGAATAAGCCTAAAACTATCGGATCGTTTTCTGTAAATAGAGACCAGGCCCCTGGCATTATATAGCATTCTCAATTAAACTTATGTATAAATTTTAGAAGCTCTATGTAGCTCCTTAGATCAATGATATTATAATTCCCTCCTAAACGATATCGAAATCGATTACATCTGAACACGTTTGTATTACGATTCAGTCTTATAAATCTCTTCTAGTATTCCCTTCTTCATTCACAACAGTCACCTTACTTGAAGCGTAATGGTCACAGTGTATTAAAATTCTAATTAAACAGTTAACTTCAACCAAATCTTCTTTGAGGTGTACCATGTGTCGCTTTTCCAAAGTTCTCAAACTTATATGCGGGTTTAGATTGAATTCTAGTCAAGCGAGATGTCGAATAAGATAACCAGTCTTTGAAAGTTAGTCCAACTACTTAAATAGTTCCCATGTATGAAAGCTACTTCCTAACTCCAGCTTTATTCCAAATTTATGTAGTATTTATTATTATAAGCTAGTGTGTGATTTCAATTTGACCTAATGGACATACCATTAAGTGGTCCTTTTTCACAATATCAGCCGTCCTCGTGGGTTACAAGTGCTTGTGTATATACAAGGGAACTCACTCTTCCGGGACTCTTCTTTTCAAATTCAAATTATTTATTTCAAATAGTCTTAACGCTTGCACTTTTAAACGTTTAATGTTATTATTTCTTAATGCTATAATATCAGTCGCATCCTTCCAAATCTCTCTATTACGAGCCTTCTGCGTTCAATCTGGTCCACACCTTTGTTTAAATATATCTACATCTTTTCCTATGTCTCTCTTGGTTGCTCTTTCCTTCTAGTGGGATCCATTCGAACAGAATGGATTTTAGTCCACCTGTTATTATCCAACCTACTTAGGTGACCTGCCCAATTCCATTATAATACTCGTACTACCGAACCTACAAACGCCAATTAAAGTTAAATCGTCGTGTTCAATGATCGAAATTAATCACAATCGGCTCCGACAGTCGAAATAAATAGGTTTTAAAAAGTGACTTAATTATATTGCAATCAATCTATTCTTACGGATTATATCGCGATTTATTTTATTTTTCCCGACGTTTCGAATATGTCCGCCCGTGACCATGGGTGCTGCAAAGCATTCGAAACGTCGGGAAAAATAAAATAAATCGCGATATAATCCGTAAGAATAGATTGATTGCAATGTCTAGTATTCGCGTAAATAAAAGACAACATTATGACTTAATTATAATTAAAGTTAATTGGGGATAGTGAGTGCGGCTGTTATTACATCTGTTAATTTTGTTTTCATTTCTTTCTTTGTTCGAGACTTTTCTTCCTCCGTTAAAACCCACGTTTGGCATCCAGACGTAAAGTGCCGCAATGACTCCCTCAGGTCCGGGTGATACGTATTTGTATCATCCGCCGTTGACGGAATTCACATTTTTTTTTTCATGGTAGAAATGACTGAACTGTAATATTATACCTATTTCTATGATGTATTATGGCGAAGCGGCTTGGCGTACCTAACTATTATATAAAAACAGTAATGTAATGTGTAAGTAAATGTTTTTCAAATAGAATAGAATAATATGTTAGAAGATTTTAATATTTCTCTTTATAAGAATAACCTATAAAAACTTATTCGTGCTCGCTCCATTTCAACTCGCTATTCCATTTGGCCTTTTTGAAGCACGTTCCTTTATTCCACGTCTTTGAATAGGTTATATTCAAGTAAATTCAGTGGAGATTCCGTTATAGAAGATAATATTTTATACTGAATATTATTTTTAAAGTATTTTAATGAATGTTTGTTAAGTGGAAGGTGCACTAGGCTTCCAACGAGATAAGTACGGCGGTGACTCCGAGGAGGAAGGCAGCGGGGATTGTGACCCCCGTCCTCGTGAGCACAGTGTCAGGTTCCCGGGCTATTATGTGCACCCCAAAGGCAAGGCACTGAGGGGTTCCTGGTGCAGATCCCACCAGAGAGCTCTGGGGTCCCCTTTCATGTGCCGATGCGACAGCCGCGTGGGTTTTAGTGGGTAAGAATCACACATACCCCGGTCGAGCCCCACAGCTCCCGGGGACCATTTGAACATTTCCCACGCGAAAAAATAAGGTCCCGGGGACCTATACGATTAAATAAGTAGTACATTGCTGTACTAGTATGAATGGCACTGGCAGATATTCTGCCACCAAGCAGCGATGTGTGAACATTGCTGTGTTCCGGTGTGAAGGGCACTGTAGCTGGTGAAATTACCGAACACAAAAGACTTACTAAATAATGTCTCGGGTGACCAGCGCAAGTGCAGTGCTTCGTTCTATAAGCAGCAGTGTCGCTAACCCCATCAGGCGAATATCTTTCATGTCTCGTCACTAGCTTGAATAAAAAAAGTTACGAATTTTGCTGTTAATTTACGATCGCAATCTAATTCAGGCCTAGAAAGATATCGGTAACGTTCTCTCTCCAATCGTCCTCCACTCGTCCGCCGATAAAGCAATTTCCAATCCGATCTAGTAATGCCTTTTTGACCTCTTGACACGACACTCCTCCCAATTTTTCTACTACATGTTTCATGAAACTTCGCCTTGGTCTTCCTCTTCCCCTTCTTCTTCTTCTTCTTTTTTACCTTCCACTATCGTTTTAAAGAATGTGTCGTATCAAGTCGTTATTTTTCCTCTCCTATTTTCAATAGATCTTCAAAACGTTAAAGGGAAAGAAAACATTATAAATGTATTTTCAAAGTTAAGCACCAATTTGTAACCTACAGAAACACTGTAAGAGGTTTCACAAGTATCGTCTATCTATCTAGACGCGTCGACTTTCTTAGACGAGGCTTAAGGCCATCAATTTTATTTACTGGCAGCGACTTGAAAAGGATTATCGTGGACGTAGACGGTTAATACCGTCTACTGAAGAATTAACAGTATAACTTCTTAAAATATAGACATATTTTATTGTTTTTGGTGTTTTATATGAGTTTACAAAAATTGATTCAGTTAATATTGTCGGAATTTTTAGTTAAAGAACAAAACAATTGTCTTTGCAAGTCATTAATAAAGATGTAATACTTTAAAACCGATAACGGTTGGGGAAGAAAGGTCCTCGAGTGGCGACCACGAACCGGAAGACGCAGCGTAGTCAGGCCTCCCACTAGGTGGACAGACGACATTGTGCGCGTCGCAGGTAACCGGTGGATGCAAATAGCCAATTGTCGTTCATTGTGGCGTTCTAAGGGGGAGGCCTATGTTCAGCAGTGGACGTCTTCCGGCTGATGATGATGATGATGATGAATACTTTAAAATAAAACTATTTTTACGGATTATATCGCGGTTTATTTGAGATTTCACTTCTTTCCTTTGAGGGAAAGTGAAATCTATACTTATAATAAAACTGTAACAGGTCCAATTCTGTACATTGAAGATATTTTGAAAATTATATTTGGAGGGCATTCTATAACCGATACTGAGGCCGAAAATGTAATTTTTTTAATTTTTGTCTGTCTGTCTGTCTGTCTGTCTGTCTGTCTGTCTGTATCACGGCTGAGCATCACGCCGAAACTACTGAATGGATTCAAATGAAACTTGGCATGATTTGAGATCTTACTACGAGGTAGGACATAGGATACTTTTTATCCCGTAATCTAGCACGGTTCTTTTGGGAGAGGGGATTAAAGTCAAAACGGGTACTTGGTTATACGCTTGGTCCGATTTTATAAATTTTTCTTTATAATATAATAAATATTAGTAAGGGAACACTCATAGAGAGTTGTTATCAAGGTTTTGTAATCGATCTGGTTAAGCAACGTTAGGTAAGGTCATTAAATAGATGGGTGACCGTTTAACGCCATTTGAACTAAACGGGTCCGTGCTTCAGAGAGCAAGTAAAAAGTGGGTCCCAGTTTTTAACCGACTATAAAAAATAAGGTTATGTATTCGATGCGAATGTCTGTTATTCAAAGTTTAGTTTTAACGTAAAAATAGCGCAGGCGGAGCTGCGTGGGTCAGCTAGTCTAAAATAAACCACGACAGTAATCCGTAAAAGTAGTTTTATTTCAATGTGTAGTATTTGCGTAAATAAAAGACGAATTGACATTGTAGTTAGTAAATTAGACACGTCTAACATCTGAACCTCCTGTGAGCACGGAGGCTTGTATAGTGTTAAAATAAACCGCGATATTATCCGATGAAACGAAACTAACTTTTTTGAAATGAAACTAACTTTACGGATAAGGTTAGTTTCATTTCAAAATAAAACTTATATTTAATTTCACCTTAACTTGACCCGGTAATTCTTCTGTAAGTTAAGTAATAACTTAAGAGTTAATTAAACTTGTCTCAGAGGCTTACTTCAGTGATTTACTGGACCACGTCGGCGTAGCCAGACGAGTTTTGAAATTAATTTCACTAGTTAAGATGGATTAGGGGTGGAGTGGTGCTAATTTTAAACTAGTTTTGTTACGGTGGTCATTGTACATATAACGTAAAAAATGTACTATAAATTGTATAAATCGTAATCGTAATCGTATAAATTGTACGTAGTTTTATATGTATAATGATAATATTTTCGGATAATCCAGGCAGCTTTAAATTTTTTTATTTAATTTTGTAACATTTCAGAAATAGGCTTGAATATTTATTGTTCATAAAAAAAGTAAATCCACTTGGAGACATGGATTGTTGTAAGGGTTAAGAACAGTGGTTTAGGCTGTGTGATGTTTACGGGCTAAAAAAGTTTATAAGTAAGTTGCCTTAATAAGTAAGTTGCGTTTGACTTACCATTAAGATTAAGTTTGGCATGGCGTGTCCATAAATTACGTAATATTAACAATATATAAATTTATAATTATTGAAAACACATAATATCCAGAAAATATTATTACTTTTCATTTTTAATTCATATATAATCTATGTGATTCTGATAAGATTTTGTGAAAATGAATCACATATTTTAGTTATGTTTACCTACATAGTAACTACATATCAAAAAGTCATGTAACTCAACGGTGTAATGTTTAAAAAAATGTGACGAAAAAATTAATGGGGCAATGTATAAAATATATTTATAGAGATGGAGTTTGGCACAATAATATAGAAACAAAAGCCAATGTCAGCGCGGCGTAGTGCGTCCAACTAATGATACGAAATAAACTATTTAAAAAAAAATAAAAACCGACTTCAAAGTAAATTATCTAAAAAGCATAAAATAACGAAAATATATTGAAGTCGGTGCTAGCACATCATGTTAACTAACACTAGCACCAGCTGACTCATAAAATTTGGTAAATTTGTTTAGAAGCCCACATAGACCAACATAAATATTAATATTACGCATTTTTATTAATATTACATACATACGTGTCGAATAGAGAACCTTCTTTTTGAAGCCGGTTAAAAATAACGGACACGGGTGACTTGACAACTAATGTCATAGGTGACCTGCGGCAGTGCAAAGCAGCTATAGGCTGGCGTGTCGCTTACCATCACACGAACGTCTTGCTTGTCATTTAGAAACTTAGGAGTAGTTACCTTGAAAACCAATATCACACAATTATTTTGCTAACTAGTAGGGGCAACAGGTACAAGAATACATACTTTTGTTTTTTTTTTGTAAACCTGAGCACCATTAGGTATGTTTCTCGACTAGAGATTTATCAGTCAGTTCGTTTCATATAAAATTAGGGGTTTACCGCTCTAAAGATTACCCATCCATTATGAAACTATTCAGATCCTTCTACGTTTTACCTAAACGCTTGTGGTGAGATAATTAATTACCTGCGGGTTTACAAAACAATATTTCAAAACAAAACACCACACTCGGTAGAAGAAAAAAATACTAGCTAAAACTTTTTTTATACTACCAAGGTGGCAAAACAAGCGGTCTGCCTGATGGTAAGCAGTCACCGCAGCCTAAGGACGCTAGCAACACCAGAAGAGTCATTAGCACGTAGCCGATCCTAAAAACACTAGATATTAAGTTTCTTGTGTCCTGTAATTTTACCAGCTACAGTGTTCACACAGCAATACACTGCTGCTTGGCGGAAGAATACCTGTCACTACGGTGGTTGCACAAGGAACCTGGGACTTAATAAAAAAAAAACTTTTGTCCTATAAAACATTCATGCCTGGTTACACTACCCTCAAAATGATGCCAACCGTCTCATAGGTTCTTCGGTGGCTTGGAAAAAACAAACTGAAAATAATCAGCGACGGATTCACGCCGGAAGCCGGTTGAGTTCAAAATAGATCGATGGATGAAGAGCAGTTTTTTTTCATTTGTTTTTTTTAAGAACTCATTCGTTTAATGAGATTAAATGGACTGCTTCGAGTAAAATCAATTCGCGTTCCATTATCAAACTTTATTTTAATCGGGTACTAGTGCGATTTACCTTATATTTTGGCTTGACAATTCGGTCGGGTGACACAAGCCCTGGTCACAAGCAGACTGGTCTAACGTTAAATCAACTACACACTACACTCACAGTATGACAATGAGAAACGGTTCCCGTGTAGCTGATAATCTAAAGCCATTGTCCGGATTGAAATTTTTATATTTCTTGATTTCAATCGCTTGAATAAAACTGTCGATCGGTGGAAAGGACTTGTGGGCGATGAAACTCAATCCAGAGATTTGTATTCGACTGAAGCTTGGCAATCGCTGACTTGTTAATCTGGCGATTCTTTACAGCGGCGATATCCTCCTTAACTCTTTCAGCGATAGTCCGCTTCGTTTGATTTTTAAAGGAGGTGCCGCAACTGCAATTTATTTTGTTGACACCTGGTAGTAATGGCGGAACATCCTTACAACGTTCCTTACCTTGGACCCTGATACAGTGGCTTTAGATTATCAGCTACATTTACAGGAACTAGAGATTAAAATGACAAAACCTCAGTATTTGCTGGCGGTCAAATATACAGATAGTATGAGTGTAGTGGACTTAACGTTACAAGTGAAAGAACGGAAGTAGACGAAGATAGTTCTACCTCACCCACGGAGCCGTGTCGCTCAACCAGTCTTCTTGTGACCACGGCTGGTGTAACTCGGCCGAAACGGCAAGCCAATTAAAGCGTTTGAAGGCTGGGAAGGACACTTGTTCGATATCAGTATGTTTGAGATTTCGTTCGCGCGAACGGAGTTTGCTTGCGATGATCGCGGTGACCGCGTTCTATGCGGACACTCCCTATGACGTCGCGCTATGGACGAAACTACTTCTATAAGACATCGTAGGTCCCTTGAGCAAGACATCGTCCAGGTAGACCACCATAGGTACCACCTTAGACAGACATTCGGTTACAAAGCAGCCGTATGAAGGGCACTGAAGTAGCTGGAAAATATTCTAGGAACGAGTGACTTATTAACTGATATATTTTATTTAAGACCGACGATTACAATGCTACTGTTTGCATTCAGGCGTCTGGCTAGCCAGTAAAAGAACGTCGTTACTTGCGAAAATAAACTAAGTATAACTTTTAGGTATAAAAACATGATAACTTTTTATGCGTTTAAGGCAATGATATTATAAACCATAGATATGTTATATCCATCTTATATCCCTACTAATGCGCGTCAAAAATTGTGACTCATGTAAATAAAATATTTTCTCATATATAGTTAAGGTATGATACCTATTCTTTCCTTATTAGGTATGTGCATTTTCTAAAAAATCAAGTAAAATGCCTTGATGCGTATTTAATATGCATGAAGGCATTTTACTTGATTTGACATTTTACTGACTTGACTCTACTGCTAGTTCACTCAATTTGGATGAATTTCGTTGTTTCACTCTTCGTGCGCTAATGGCATATCTATTGTTTAAGAACCACCTCCTTTTTTGAAGTCGGTTAAAAATATCATTGGTTTAAGGTAATACAAAGGTTGTCGTGTGACCTTCCGAACTCTCTGGGTTGCGTATATTTGTTTTTTTTTTTATGAGTTTCTAACGGTAATAATTTTCTTAGAATATTATTGTCAATAGAACTTTTTAATACACACCTATTCAGATATTGATCTCGCTTCTCAGAGGTCTAATAAAACAACTAAGTGCCTTAGCAAACAACCGAAGTTCGTACATTCCCTAGTACCTACATTTCAGAACTTACCTGTACATTTGGATCTGTCCCTATAACGACGGGACATTACGTCCTCGTTACGTGCGTCGTAAGAACTTATTAGGTACGCACATACCAGTGTGTTCTGGTCAACGTAGTAGCTATATGCTACGTACTGGCTGGCCAGTGAATGGTTAGGGTTATTTTACCCTTTTTAGAATTTCTTTGGGTTTAGTTACTTAGAAATATAGCAAATAAAACAAAAGAGAATTTAGGAATTTAAATTTAGAATCTCCGCATTTTTGCCCGAATTCCCCAGGAGGAGGGTTATGTTTTTCAAGAGTATGTTTGTATGTATGTATGTCTATTTCTTGGGCACGGCCTACAGCCTAAACGGCTTGATTAACTGTGACTTATAATAAATGTCGTTAGATTCGTCTTAGTTGTGGGAGTGGCATACTTAGGCTATATATTAAAGAAAAATGGCAGCCATCAGCCGCCATTTTGTATTTTTTTTTCTTCAAAAACATCAATTTGGGTATTAAATGAAAGGTCTTAACGAGATGAGTTGAAATATAATATTCATGTGTATACGTTTTATGTATGTATGTATAATATAATTTAAGCCCATTTTGTTTGTTCGCAGTCTGGCTTTTTTGTGCTTTTATAAATTACTAGCTGACCCACGCAGCTCCGCCTGCGCTATTTTTACGTAAACTAAACTTTTAATAACAGACATTCGCATCGAATACATAACCTCCGTTTTTATAGTCGGTTAAAAACTGGGACCCACTTTTTACTTCTCTCCGAAGCATGGACCCGTTTAGTTCAAATGGCGTTAAACGGTCACCCATCTATTTATTGACCTTACCTAACGTTGCTTAACCCGATCGATTACAAAACCTTGATAACAACTCTCTATGAGTGTTCCCTTACTAATATTTATTATATTATAAAGAAAAAATTATAAAATCGGACCAAGTGTATAACCAAGTACCCATTTTGACTTTAAATCCCCTCTCCCAAAAGAACCGTGCTAGATTACGGGATAAAAAGTATACTATGTCCTACCTCGTAGTAAGATCTCAAATCATGCCAAGTTTCATTTGAATCCATTCAGTAGTTTCGGCGTGATGCTCAGCCGTGATACAGACAGACAGACAGACAGACAAAAATTAAAAATAATACATTTTCGGCCTCAGTATCGGTAATAGAATGCCCTCCAAATATCATTTTCAAAATATCTTCAATGTACAGAATTGGACCTGTTACAGTTTTATTATAAGTATAGATTTATATTTAGAAGACGGTTAAACATACAAACATTTGTTTTAAATAGCTAACAAGGTTTGTTTTTGTTATTTAATTTTAGGTTAGGTAGTATAAGCTTTTAATCCGTATAATGAGTGTGTTGATAAATTGAACCTTATTATCCCTCAACATATGGAACATAATCACAAATCCCTTTTATTTCACACCACAATCATGTCAGTTGATCCGCATTATGGCAGCACATGTTTCGACCAATGAATCGTTTTATTTGCATCGAATACACAAATTTGTTTACCACAAAATTGTACCAGAGTGAAGAATGTGCAGTCGGCTCGTTATGTGAAATTATTTAAATGGCGAATTGCGCATAATTTTTTTTTTCTCGATGGTACCTATAACGAGGTATTTTATATAAAACAATTTGTGATTTTTCGTTATATTCTGATGCGGTTTTCGATACTCACCATTTCGTAATTAAGAAGGTACTAGTTTTTTTCTTTTTTTAATCTAGTTACGAGACTTCTGAGAGAGTTTATAGGATAGTAAAATTGCCATTGAAAAAGATACAGATTAGTATGAATTGGATCGAATGAATTTCGGAATGAATAACAATAACACTGATGATCCTTTGAATAACGTAGTACTAACTTGCTATTGAGCCAATTCAAAGTATTCCGGCTATCCCCAAACTTAGAACAAAGTCCGCAAATAGAAACTTTGACGTTTATACGTCAATAGATATAAATAAGAAGTAAGAAACATTGTTATAAGTTGCTCACAAGTTTTCTGCTGTAACTTTGTATTTGTGAACAAATGCTCCAAATATCCACTTCAATGGGTGTTTGTAACTAAAATTCTTGAGCCATTGGGACCATTGTTTAAGCTAAATAGTGAGGCTAAATTAAAATTTTAGTTTAAGTATTGAGATGAACGTTATTTTGTAGGTATTGAGATGAAAAGTTTTGTAAAATTTTGTAGTATCCACCCACATTAAGGGCGAGAAAATCAACGCAAGCAAACTATTCTAGTTCCTAGTTGTACGTATTATAATAATGAAGCAAATTGCTTTGTCCGAACTAATGGGGCGTTAAAGGGGTTTGATTGCCATACAACTCATCGTCCAATGATGGAAGAGTATAGTCGATTCAAGTTATGTAATTCTTGTGTTAAGACTAAGTTGCCAGAGTTCTATGGGAACTTAAAGCAAAGTTACCAAAGCTCTATGAGAAATTAAAGCTAAGTTGCCAGAGCTCTATAAGAAGTTAAGGTTATGTTGCCAGAGTTTTATGGGAAGTTTAAGGCTAAATTTCCAGACTTCAATGGGAAGTTAAGGCTAAGTTGCTAGGGCTCTATAGAAAGTTAAGGCTAAGTTGCCAGAGCTCTATGGGAAGTTAAGGCTAAGTTGTCAGAGCTTTATGGGAAGCTAAGGCTAAGGCACTATCGTTTATTTCTTTTTGACGTCTGAAACAGCACTTCTATCAACATCAACATTATCATCACGTGAGGTTGCGTTCAAACACCAGTTAACAAGATTTTTTAAGAATGAATCTTAAATAAATATTCAACGTAGCCATATTCATCTCTAGGGCAATGGCCGCTCACACCAATTCTAAATCTTATCATAAGCTTATTAATAGCATACATTAACTAAAAATATTAGTAAATAAAACCAATCAAGCACGCGTTCAGGCAAGAGGATCCATTATACCGAGATAAAAGAACAGCCGAACATGCACTATATATAATTCTTTATTACCAGCAATATTTGTAACGTGTTTTATTTATTAAAAAAGAATGTATAACGGACGCCCCGAGCGGACAGGCAGACGCACGAAATCTAAATTTAAACAGCACGCGTGCTCAGAAAACAACAACTCACAGTATAGAAACCAACGCGGGGACGCACGCGTCGATAACATAGTTCTAATTGGTGATTTCAAATTCAAAAATGGAATATAGAACGTGCTAATCTAATTTAAAAACGTAGTATAAAACTGTGAAATTTTAGAAATCCTTTCTAGATTCAAAAATATTGTACGTTTGTTTGTATTTTAATGAGTGTATAATGTGCCAGTGATGTGTTTAGTGCAATGTTTTCCAATTTCAAACTGCCGATGTTGAAGCAAAAAGCGGCCAAGGAAGAGCCGTTGTATTGCTACAGGAGTGTGAAAACCAAACCACCAAAGACGCCGACGCTTTCCCGCGTGAAAAGACATCAGAGACGTAAGTTTCAGGGACAAACACCTTTAGGTACATGAAAATTATTACAGATGTGCATACTATTTGTTGATATTCTTATGCTACTTGCAGCTTATGTGATTAGATCCAGCGCTTATTACATTCTTTTTATACAGGTTGGAGACGTTTAGTGTCAGTAACATACGATATTTTTGTAAATTATGGTGATATTATAAAAACTGAAATTAGAATTGAAACTAAGTGTCCTAATTAGTAAAATAACATTAACAACTTGTTAAAAAAAAATGAGTTAAATTCACCCATACGTTTCGCACGTTCGGTATGACATAGGCAATGCAGCAATCCTACTTTAATCATAAACGATATAACATTTTTTTTTAACGGACAACGAAAGTAGGCATCCTTCTAATTAAAATGTGGTGCATAAATTATGAACATTAAATAATATTGATTGAATTGTACCAGACTTATAAAAAAACAGTCTAAATTATAAAATTCTCCACGTTCTTAGTACTTTTTTAAAGGTAAATTGTAGGTATGAATTCCAACCAAAAATGCTTAGTAAAAAAAATGATTCTAAATTTAAAAAGTTAGACACCAATGTAACTTGTTTTTATATTGTAATCCTAAAAGACAGCTAGAGAGAGAGAATAATGTGAATACCAACTATAACTGATTCAGTCGTCATTGTTGACTGGGCTTGACCCCAGTTAGTTACACTCTCCATAGTATTTCCAAAATGAATAGTAGATCTTAAATTCAAATCCTGCTATGCAGGACAAGATGAAGAAGAAGAAAAAGAATAAAGAGGAAGATGGGGAGATTATTTTCACATTATGTATGACCAATACCTAATATCAGACGCACAGTAGCTCTTGTACGTACGTACAAACTTCAAAATTAAATGTATCCATTAATGGGATCCGTCTCAAGATCCGGGCTTTGCAGTGGGTCCCGAGTAAATTGGAACTCGGATCTATTCAATCGCTTTGTGCTAGGATTGTCGTGTTGACGCCTTTGATTAGCCTGCATAGGTAGTTGTCGACGCTGTTTGCATTCAACTAGCTAATATCCTAAAATAGTTTGAATTTAATTATTACTGATATAGAAATTCTCACAAACTCAAGATCAAATTCGCATATTCAACCCTCCCTGTCTTTCGCTGGCCTCCGGTTGGCCAGCTAAAGTTTTTTACTAGGTGGTAGGTTCCTTGTGCAAGGAACCGTCCAGGTAGGTACCACCGCAGTGGCAGATACTCGTATTCTACCGCCAAGCAGCAGTGTGTAACCATTGCTGTGTTCCGGCTTGAAGGGCACTGTAGCTGCTGAAATTACCGGACACGACGACTTAATACTTAGTGATTCTTCTGATGTTGCTAGCGTCTATAGGCGGTGACGGCCGTACGCTTGCATTGCCATAGTATAAAAAAACATTTATTTTTCCAAACTTGATCTGGTAAAGAAAAACAGGGTATTTACAGGGTATTGTTAGATTCTACTTGTAGATAACGCATATGTTAATGACCAAATCCGCAATTTACATACAACACAGCTTATGTTACTAGCTGATTGTTGATTGATTGTTTTTAGCCAAAAGAGGCTGTTAAGTGGTTGCTGTGGTTTCTTAATACCTGATACACTGGAGTAGCTTGTCGATCTTTTTTCTATGTTGAGATAAATACAGAAGAGATTAAACATAAAACAGCAGGTATTATTGATCAATCAGCAATATAACACCAATCACTCACAATATTCTTAAATTTAATAGCAAGGGAAAGGAGACTTGCATATTATATTACGATATATGTACAGGGTGGAATTTTGTAATGCCACCTGAAGGGGAAGTACTCTTAATACTGTAGATAGAAAATTTTACTCAAAGAAAACATTCCTTTATTTTTTAAAAGAAGGAAAACTGCATTCGAAGATTTTTTAAAATTCGCTTGCCGCACCCGGTAATCGAACCGACTAAAATCTTTAAAAGTTGCACCCTGTACTTTTATTGCATCGATCGTTAGGGTCAATTATAAGGATGAAATCTCTAACAAACTTCATAAATTAAATAAAAGGAAAACAATGAAATCTTAAGTTATTAAGCGCCATCTATCTTGTTGGATGTGATAATACTCGCTGTACCACATGTGGCGCCATCAGGTTATGTTGAGTCGCCACAGATTCTTCGAGCGATGTGGCCTGCCCATTGCCACTTCAACTTGCAGATTCTGAGAGCTATGTCGGAGACCTTGGTTCTTCGGCGAATCTCCTCATTACGGATTCTATCGCGCAAAGAAACTTGACACATGAAAAAAAAATTATATTCAGCCTAGTGATAAGATAAGACGTTCGCATGAAGGTAAGCGATACGCCTGTCTATAGACAACTGCATCGAACTGCCGCTTTCAACACGAGACACTCGATATTAACTGCCGGTCCAATATCCTATCTATCTTTTACTATAAGTTAAAATAGTTACCATCGGTAGCTTTATGACATATTTCCGTTTCAATAAACAAAGATAGAAATATCTGTCCTTACTATTGGTCTAGCTTCGAGACCTTGAAGCTTACTAGAGATAAGAAAATTTATGTCAAGTGTCATATTGTTACTTTTTAACTGAGATTGCTATCAGTGGTAGAGTATTGGGACCGGCCGTAAGTCTCTTATGTCCGGTAATTACACCAGCTGAAGTGCCACCGGAACACAGCAATGTTTACGCACTGCTGCTTGGTGGCAGAATATCTGACACTGCTGTGCACCTAGGCAAATTTGTAACAGAAATTGTGGCTGTAACCGGACGGTGCTCCAATAACGGTTTGTTTACAAATACGACGCTATTTATACTGTAACCAGAACAGATTCAAACATCGCAAGCTCTGTGGGCGTGCTTTTTGATATCTGTCGTTTACGGGAATTACGATGTAAAAAAATACACGGGGAAGACCGCCCTGATAATTCGTGGAATTCGTGGATTATTTATTAGGCTTCGTCATAAGATTTCAACAAATATCTAATCTAATGGTTAATGTTTTAAGAATTTACAAGAAATACGTGTTGTATAATATAATACTAAATAATTTAGTGGTAGTAAAAGGACTCTAATTAGTAGGTTTCAACATGGCTAAGTGGTTTTTAAAAAGTACCTACGATTTAAGAAATCGTTTCAAATCATAATTGAACTCATTAAATGGCCAGTTTTCGTTTTCAGATCACTTATCGATAATTATCTCAGTGATTTATAAGTTTGGGTGTAAATAATTTAAATTAAGTCATCATTGTAATGATTGCGGTATTCGTAGACAGATATACAAATATTGTGCTCCACCATGTAGACGATGTTAAAAACTTTGTTAATACAAGAAAAAAAAAACAATTTAGGCTCCGACAGTTAAATTGGTGGAGCAAAGTTTTGAATTTGGAATCAGTCGCGTGTGAAAGGAACAAATACAAAAGCGTGAAAATTTTCCTTAATTAACCCCAGAAATGTCTTGAATTAACGGCGACACTCGAGTTTTGTAATTAAAGTTCTATTCTAATTTCAAAAAGCAATTTCCAATTATAATTTAGAATGTTTATGAAAAGATTTTTTTTTTGATATTTCTGTTTTTCGATTGAAATGTGTAATACGTTTACTGGTATCTACTTAGGCTGTCTCTAGTATTTAAACGGGATTTAGTAATTTCCATTAGCTTACGCATTTACAACGTAGGTTACCTGAGAAGTGTCTACGAGAATAACAACTGCTTTTGGCTTGTCATTTCGGTTAGAGATTATAAGGTAAGTCATGTGAATTCAAGAATATAAACAATTATTATAATGGAATATATAAGTATAGGCCATATAGAAATTAAAAACTGTTTTGATTTTGGTCTAAAAGCCATGTGATTTATAAAGGACAAAAATACGGAACCTCAAAAGTAACGCATTAGTGCTAATACATTATTACTCGCTAATTTTAAATTATCTTAGATCAAGCAAACTTCACTAGGTGGTAGGGTAGGTCCAAACGCAGTGTCAGATATTCTGCCGCCAAGCAGCAGTGTGTAAACATTGTTGAATTCCGGCATGAAGTGCACTATAGCTTGTGAAATTACTGAACACAAAAGACTTTAATGTCTTTAGGATTGGCAACGCGCTAGTGATTCTTCTGGTATTGCTAGCGTCCATAGGCTGCGGTGACTGCTTACCATCAGGCAAGCCGCATGCTTGTTTGCCATCCTTATCTCCCCCCCCCCCCCCTCCATCTTACATATAAAAAAAACGCACTCTAATATTTAGTGTGTGGCGTGACATTTGCTGCTTAAAAATAATTTGATGAAATCATCAGAGACGCGCATTCTAAACTAGTCATTAGCGGTATATTATCTTATTGACTCTTTATTATTGTGACGTCACGGTACTTTAGAAAAAGAAATGTGGCGTTACTATTGAAGCGTTTCAAAGATGTGATGAAGTTTAGGTATTGAACATAAAATGAACTCAGTGAAGTCCGGAAAACGAATCTATTCTGAGGGCCCAGACAAGATACAACCGCTTTATAGGCATTCTTTTTCTTCATTCGCTAACGGTTTCAATTCCCTATAATTTGTCACGTGATTTTTCTATGTCTTATGTTATTCTCATACATTTTTATACTTTCTGTTCGCGTTAACGCTCGTAGAATGTTACATTGTCTAGAGTGTCTGGTTAGTTAGTTTAAACATGGTGAAATGCTTCTTTTTTATTTTTAGTCCGTTGGTGTTTGACATGTAACTCATGGTTTCGTCGCAGATTGCACACACCTTTGCTGATTAACAAAAAAGGACACAATGCATCTGTGTTAAAGAGGTTGTTTGACAAAATGCAGATCTTTCTTTCTTCTGTCTTTCTCTTTATCTCTTGCTTGGCCTTTCTTTTTCTTTCTTTCTTCCTCTTTTTACTATCTCTTTCTTATTCATAAGTCACATGATGTACGTATTCAAATCCGTCCATTCGTTTGGGAGCTGCAAATCCACAAACAGAAATACAAACAGACAGACATAGCTGCTAAACTACCATCCCACCCTTTTTGGTTCGAGGTTTAAAATTATACGCGTCTAGCACAAGAAAAATCCGTGAACTGACACAGAACCTGAACAAAGGCACATTACACAAAATTGTTTTCGATACAGAGCCGGCTTTAAACGGCGTCCATTATTGACCGGCCCGTCTGCCGTCAAAGTCCCTCCCATTGAGGAGTCGGTATATTTAGACCGTTGCGTAAAGTGGCTTGTCCCTAATTATGGAGAGCTTGGACCGCGGCCATACCGCTAAAATACGGGATGAGTATTATGAAGTGAGGCTTTTTTTTTTGTTTTGGCAAACGAGTCGTCGGGAAATATGGTCTCGAGTCTTTTGAGAGACTGTAATAATACTTTCGTTGCTAGGGTTGTTTGAAGTAAATGTTGGAATGGTGTAATTCGTGAATGAGCCAGTTTTTAAATGTATTTGTGTAAAAGTGTCAAGAGGTGGCCGAACCAAAGAGTATAAAATAGAATAGGCCACGGAGAGGCCTTTTCGGATTTTTATTTGTACAAAAACTAAATGTGTATGTGAAAATAATTGATAGGATTTTGTATTTTTATCATACGGAGTTTCGCAATATCGATTTTTTCTATACTAGGTACCAAGGTGGCAAGCAAGCATGCAGCCCGCCTGATGATAATCAGTCACTGCAGCCTATTGACGACAACATTAAAAGAATCACCAGCGCGTTGCCAACCTTAAACACATTAGATATTTAGACTTTTGTGTCCTGTAATATCACCAGATACAGTGCCCTTCACACTGGAACACGGCAATGTTTACACATTGCTGCTTGGCGGCAAAATATCTGACACTGTGGCGGTACCTACCTGGACGGTTCCCTTGCACAAAGAACCTACCACTTTGTAAAATTGGGCATATTATTTCTTTCAAAAATATTTTTCATCGGCCAAAA
Organism: Furcula furcula; assembly: GCA_911728495.1. NCBI lineage: Eukaryota > Metazoa > Arthropoda > Insecta > Lepidoptera > Notodontidae > Furcula > Furcula furcula. Next base: position 26,980,379 of record OU452246.1, read on the forward strand.
TTACCACAGTCTTACTTGAAACGTAATAAACACATAGTGCATTGAAATTCTAATCAAGTAGATCGTCGCAACTTGCTCTCTGTAAAGTCGATCATGCGCTCGCTTTTCAAAAGTTTTGAAACTAATATGCGGGTTTAGATTGAACTCTAGCTAAGCGTCAAATAAGATAACCAATATTTGAAAGCACGTTAAATCCAAAAGATTTCATACATGAAAGTGACTTTCTAACTTAATACTTAACTTTTTTAACTTATTATAATAAGCTTATTAAAGATGCTTGATCACAATCGTGCTTGATTCTCTTGATTAATCTGACTTGATAGTGCTTAATAGTAGCTTGTTAATATCTATTAGATTATTTAATCTGTATTAAAAATTTCCTTTGTTTTTTTCCTAAGTTAGACCTGACTCAAAAGGTGTGTTTTTTTTTCGATGCCTTAAAAAAGTGCTAAAGTTCTTTATTATATATTTGTAACACATAATAACATGCAAAATATAAATATTGCTATATTTATGGAAAGGTATACCAATAATATCATGATGTTATCAGTCTAGGTTCGATCTTAGACTCTTTCACATGTAGTCCTTATCCTAGACTGTTTAGCTTGAGCTTAGGATTTTCACCACTAGAAAACCAAGTAGAGTTTTTTGATCACCTAAGAAAATGTGATGCTCGTATTACCTACTACAATCAGGTTGAAAACTGGCAACCCTAAACTAAAATAAAATTATAACGAATAAATCACTGAACTAAAACTTAACCCTCAACTGCGTACGTACCTATACCGCCTGTCAAACCTTTCAACGGACGCGTCAACCCGTAAAAGACCGCGGGGTCCCCAAATTCCAGTTTCAAGCTGAATGCTCTGACCCGGCACTAACGTCCGATCTGGCCCACGTGCCTTGAAACTCAACGTAAATGTAAGTAAAGCTATGGACACACTAGTCAAATGCAGTATACAGACTACAAACTTTAATTAATTAGTTTTTGATGTACATTCAACATAATTACATATATAAATCATTGACTAATGTAGATGTAATGTTCCTGGAAAATGTATTGCACTGCTAGGTTTCGTCTCTTGTGAGCATTTTATCTTCTGAAGCCGACATTTTTTCAGTAAACTTTGTCTTTTGCATCAAAATACAGATGTATTTACACGCTGCGTCTTGGCGGCAGAATATTCTGAAGAACAAACCTACTGCGAAATGGGCGGAGTGCCCATGCCCACTTCGTAAATAAAGTTGGTTAAAAAATTATACGTTTTGTGATTATTATTTATTACCAGCCCTTTATTTGTCCCACTGCTGCACGGGCCTCCCCTTAAGATAAATTGGGCTTAGGCCAAAATCCGCCTCGCTGACCAAATGCGGGTTAGCGGACTTAACCCTTAGCAGTTTTGTGATTAATAAACGTTAATTCTATCAAAATTCCATGAATTAAAATAATATATAAAAGAAATCTCACGTTTCATAATAACTTATATAAACCTAGCCTAAATTGTAACCGATTTTATGGCCGGACCGTCCCGTCTCGTCACCTTCGGTGTGATACCAGATGGCCGTAGTACGCGTTACTGAATACATGTTTTTAGTCTTACAGAAAGGACGCCGGGACCCTTAACGGTTTTCGAGGGTTGACTTTGGCGTTATTGAAAATACGAAATGTTCGTGATATACTTAATATAAAAATATTAATACGTGATGCAAAAACTTTGTACGAAAAAATGCATTCCGTTTTTATGAAAATTACGCGGACGGACGAGCATAAAATTTGGCACAGTTAAAGTTTATATGTAGAAAGAGTGCAGAAAGCTAATATTAGAAATAAATTAAATTAGTAAAAAAAATACACCTTACTATATAGACGTTTGACGCATATACACATATGTTGGAGAGTCGCGGGGTTTTGTCGCTATAAGCCGGAATACAGGTTTTAAAAAGCTTAGTACAGCAACAGATGCTAAGTACTACTGGATATGAAACCTTTCATTGTATGTACTCTTAATGTAAAAAAATATTGGGTATTAAAGAAATATTATTATACCATTTGTTTATCTTTTAACAATTATTTATTATTATTATATATGGTATTATGGCCACAGTGGGTGAACTAGTAATAATAAATTCCTTTCATAAAAACATTATAATCCTCATAACTTTCCCTCGAAGGTAACGGCAGATGTTTCTGTTTGCCAGCCACGCCGCGGTATTGATAGACACAAGTTTTCTGTCATGTTTCAATCCCTACTGAGAGTTTCTTGCCAAATTTTGTTTTCGACATGTACACCGAATTTCGACATGTACCGCACACATAGCAACCGCAAATCGCATCTAAACAGGAATTGTATAATTTTATTTTATTTTTCAACTAGCGACCTGCTGCGGCTTTATCTGGCTGTTGACCGTTTCAAATCTGAAAAGGTTTACGTGGTATTTTTTATAAACATAAACTTTTCAGATAAAACTGTATAAATCATAGAGAGTCGTACGAAACTTTAATATCAATTTGAAAATTTGAAGAAGAAAGCAAACGGAATTGATAGTCTAATAGACTAAACTTAAATAGAAATACATAATATACAACAAACAACAGTACAAATGCCAACAAAAGTCTCTCATATTAGGAATCACTTGTAATATTATATTGATATCCAGCATATTAATGTAATGAAGATGGATAAATACGAGCTGGCAGGGCACTTATTTCAGAGGAATTAATAAAAGACAGTGCAGAACAAAAATAGTGATGTACCTAATAAAAAAATACTAATGATATCGAACGTGTGTGCGTATATTATAGGTCCCTTGTGCAAAGAACTGTCTAGGTCGATACCACTTAGTTTCAGACTTTGTTTATTTGTTCATTCATTCCAAATCCTGTGAAATTATCAAGCTTAAAAGAATAATTAAAGTCTCAGGTGACGAGTGGCAGGCAGCGCATTGCCCAAGGGTCAAGGAAATGTGTTGCTCATGTTGTCATTAAGTATGTTGTATTAAAAAAGATTTCCCGCATTGCATGGAGTATTTTATACGTTATATCTATCTATTAGTATTATCTCGGGTTTTTTTTCAACTAAGAGTCGAGACAAGCAAGACTTATATACCATCTACCTAGACTGATATTATACGCCTTTAGTAATGGCTTTCACTGCGCTGCCACACTTCACCCGAGAAATTACTTGTTAAGTCTCCAGAACCCAGTAATTTTCAGGAATTTTTTCAGTGTCTGTAGTTTTTATTTTACAAGATTAATTGTTTGTTTTTTCTTCTGTATTTGTGTACAATAATTCCCTATGATGTGCCTGTGTCGAAATAAATGAATTAGCTTTATTTATTAATTTTAGTATTATTCAGGAATATATCTTTATAAATAAATTTTTTCTAGAACTTTAAAGTGGTAAAGAACTGAACCTACCTATATGGACGCTATGCTTTGACGGTAAATCTTAATACGCTTACCATTACTTCTATTTATTGATATTACTTTTCACAATATTTATCATTTACTAAATACTAGATTATATTACTCGGCACATCACTAACCGTAACACGATTGTATTACCATAATGGCTGAAGATATTTTTGATAAATGATATCACATTATAGCGGGAATCGATTCCTAATACTCATATAGATAATTATTCAATAACAGATTAGCTTTACTACTAATATAATGTGATTGTATTAGGATGATTTACAATTTACATGGTAATGTGATATTAATTTAGCGTTACTTCATATCAGGGCCCTAATTCTATTTAACCATTTTCAGATTCCACGCCCAAATCTTGTCGACGCAATCACCTGTATATCGATAGAATAATGTTACTTTATTATGAACTAGCTGACCCACGCAGCTCCGCCCGCGCTGTGTTTACGTTAACTAAACTTTCAATAATACATTCGCATACAATACAAAACCTCTTTTTTTAAAGTCGGTTAAAAACTTGGACCCACTTTGTACTTGCCCTCCGAGAGCACGGAGACGTTTAGTTCAAATGGCGTTAAACGGTCACCCATCTATTTAATGACCTTACCTAACGTTGCTTAACCTGATCGATTTCCAAACATTGTTAACAACTATCTATGAGTATTCCCTTACAAATATTTATTATAATTATAGTGAAAAATTGTTAAAATCGGAACAAGCGTATAACCAAGTACACATTTTAACTTTAGTCCCCTCTCCCAAGGGAACCGTGCCGAATGTTGGGATAAAAAGTATCCTATGTCCTACCTCGGAGTATTAACTCAAATCATGCCAAGTTTCGCTTCAATCCATTCAGTAGTTTCGGCGTGATGCTCCGCCGAGATACGGACAGACAGACAAAAATAAAAAAAATACATTTTTGGCTTTAGTATCGGTTATAGAATGCCCTCCGAACATAATTTTCAAAATATCTTCAATGTACAGAATTGGACCTGTTGCAGTATAAGTATAGATGTATAAACGATGTATACAACAACAAACATTACATATTGCTATATTATGCGATATTAACGTTGTTTTAGTCTACTAAACTACTAGAGCAAGACTGTTGTGAACATTTGTTTTAGTGGTCATAGGGCCCTGTAGCTATGCGCGTATCTTTTTCACACGTACGATCAAGTAAATTACTAAAATATGGCCAGTAAGTACAGCGAGTGTACTTGAATAAAATATGTAGAAATACTGTTTGAGCTCAAATATTAAGTACAAATAAATATGTAAGCAGAATAGATAAAATGACTTTTTTTCTTAGTTATTTGTTTCATTACTTTTATTAATTTCTTCCTACACACTACAGAACTATGTCCTTTTTCATGTTTTCTCTCTCGGGCCTGCTGGAAGAGATAGAATAGAGAGAGAAATAAGCTGTACCTCTGTACATGTAACTAGTACAGTAACAATAGGTATCACGGAATTTAGAGGTCGTGGTTGAAGATTCTTGAAAATGTTTAACGACGGCTTGGATAGCTTTAAATTCACGGCACAAGACGCCAAGCGTAGAAATTATGGCCTTCCTTTTAGGGGGAAGCCTTTGTTTAGAAGTAGACGTCTTTCGGCTCATGACGACGATGACTTAATAGTTGGATAATGACCTCAAATAGCATGTAGCATATCCAATTCGTGTAGTAAAAAAAAACACTGTGGTCCCGACATTTGATTTTATTACGTAGTCAACCTCTTAAACTGACATTGCGTTTTATCTTAACCCATTGATATTCGTTATAACCTATTGATAACCTAGTGGATATTTTTATTTATAGGCTTGTATTATGTCGGCTTGTGAAAAGCTTTCCATGAAGTCGTGAAAGTAACAAAACATAAAAAACCTGAACCTTTCATAATCGGCGGTGGCATCACATGCCGTAAACGTTTGACAGCCAACTGACATAAAAAAAATATGGCTCACAATGGTAATATTCGCAAAAACCCTTCGCACGTACAAAGTACCTGCCAAAGTTCCCTTTTTACAACATTTTTACCATTCATCTGGGCGCGCGTAAATTTTCAAATCAAAAGTCGACGCGTCAAAGATTCTCAGCATGGTAGGCTATTTGCTGAAATGAATGCAGACGAAATATGTCCTGAAGCAAGCGACGCATAACAGTAAGGGGGTACAAACAACTTTTTCACATAATTTTGCTTACACAAACTATCGGCGATATTCTCTGATATTAGTATAGCTACTATAAGAATTTTGCCTATTTTCATCTTATAACTTATTTAGCATGAGTTGTTCAATAAATAAGAAGATAAAGCTGATATAGATAAGTTTATAGAGGATGATAATAAAACTCAGTTTGTTAAGCTCGTATTATAAATAAAGCTCATCTTATAAGTAATAAGGAACCGCCAGCCTAATCACAAGTTCACTAAGAGCGGTAAACAATCGAGCAATGTCCACACACCCTTATCCTGGCTGCGATGTTAAGTAATTGGGGTTATGGTAATGAGCACAATGCAGTGCTCCCAATTGCTAGCCGTTGGGTATTTTTTACAGTTGGCCTGAGTTATGGGACCGGCCGTTTGCCCGACTCATTTTGTATATGGACTACTTACTGAAATTAATATTTGGCTGTATCGTTGTTGGGGTAATATTTCGCCGATGAAGTTTTAACGTTTAAAGTATAGGGCTGAAAGAATGTCTGTGGATTTGTAGCATCTATTGGGAAGGGGTGGTATAAGTTTCAACCTACATATCTATCAGTATGGTACTTTGCTGTTTTTGATGACAAATGTTTATAATAAGCTGTTTATTCTGAATTTGTTTTCTTGTTTGTTTTTAATTTTAATTTTTTATATATCAAATTTGACTATCAAAATAGTGTAGTGTCGCTAATATTTTAACAACGATTGAATGGATTTTTCCCGAGAATCACGATACACATTTATTCAGGTTTATTTTTACATTGATATCAAACAAATAGTATACGAATACATAGTACCTAACTTCATTAATTCTGACATTTGACATTAATAAATTTAACTTCTCTGCAGATAAAACGATACATACGACAAATTGATAAACTCGAACATATCATGGTCTCTATATATTGAGAAATTAGAATTATCTCATTAAGAAACATGCATCTTTTAAATCACGGCGTACCTGTATGTTTTGTGAATTGAAGATTAGATTACTTATACTTACTTATGTGCTGTCTTAGAAATTTGGAGAATTACGTTGACTCTATTTTACATAAATCTAATGATTGTAAATTTAGCTTAGATATAATTTTCGTGAAAACACTAACGGTAAAGGAAGAAGCTCCGAAGAAACAATTTATCGAAAACAATACATAAGAGTCACGTACATTTAAGGAATTGTAACCACGTACGAGCACCGACGCTACCAATACATATTAAAAAATTCCTCTTGATACACTCTTCTCAACCGCCATTGTAACGGACCAACGCATAGTATTGAAAATATATAGCGGGTGCTACACGAATGTGGTATCATAATGGACTATAGTCGAAATCCGACGCCAAGAGAAATATTTTTATTACTCACAACTAGAGCGTAGAACCACGGCTTCAGAGGCATCCTTATGATGTACGAGTATGTCATCATGGCTAGCATATAAATAGTTTTAAAACAACTATTTTTAGTTTTGTAAATCAATTTTCTACTTTTACTGTGTGTGACATTTTCTCGGAACCGCTACAGTCAACCTACTTTTCGGAATTATTCCTCTTAGAGGACAATGGGTAAACTGTTAAATGTCAAGGTTTCATACTATACATAGAATACATAAAAATGTATTGTACCTACAGTTCCAGCAATTTAGATCAGCGCTTCCCAACACAGGGGCGTGAACAGTTCAGCTATGATCCAGGGGAGGCGTGATGTAAAAAAATTTGAAAACCCGTGGCTCAAAGGATACTATGACCAACAAGTATATTAGTATTTGAGAAAAATAATGAGCGACTTACACGAATACATTCATTTGATGGTTAATGATATTAATAATAATTGTGTCATTGTAAGATTAAGCAATATGAACAAAATTATAGAATTGAATATATTTTAAAGTAGGCATAGAGCCCCCACGCGGCTCTTACACAAAATCAGTTCTTCAGTATTACTTACTTCATTACAAGGAGAGATATCATTGTGATTAGATATGTATATATTTATTTGTCAGTGCGTTTGGTACCTCAGCTTGATATTTTCTATTTCTTATTTTTAAAATCATTACACACGTTAGTAGTAAAACTTTATGACCACTGGCGGTGCGTCTTTCAGTTAAAAGCTCCCTTTTTTCAAGTGATCCGCGCGGACACCCAGCGACTGTAAATGGATTATTCATTTGATTATCGGAGCAGTCGTAAAGAAACTCAATTTTGGGTTCTGCGAGATGAAATTTCTGAAACATCCTTTACTCGGCTGCAAATAAATTTACAACTGGAAATAGGTTAGCCCCGTGGAGTCAGCACTGAGTTGTAGACGTGGTGTGTGCATCTTATGTATTATTCAATCGCATATTTATTAAGTATTCGTGTGATCTCAGTGTAACAAAGGAATCACGCTTTAGCACCTGACGGACATTCAAAAAAGACTTTTAGAGGAAAACATATAATATTACACAGTTTCATCGCCTAAGTCCTCTTGATATGACAGTGGCGGTTAAGTTGAATAAAGGTATAGTGAATTCTATCTATCATATTACATGTATTTACATACGTACTACATTAAAAATTATAAACGAGTTTGCAGGCACGAGTTTGGCGGTATACTCACCTATGACTTTTGCAAAGTGATAAGGGTAATTTTCTACGAATGTATAAGGAAAAGTCAAAATATAAGGAGCTTAGAATTGTTATTATGAGTGATGACGATAGACTGTATTTATGTTAGTAAAGTGGTACTTCTAAACGATGCAAACAACAAGAATGTTGCCCTTTATGGGATCAAGATGAAGCTGTAAAAGCTAAGTTCTAAACTGATTTTATCCACCTCTTCTATTTCCAATTGAAGTCGTAAATGTGAATGATGAACTTGCACAACTTTTGTTTTTTAGTGTATAATAAAGATTTTAGTCTTGCTTAGAGATACCAAAAACAAAAAGTTAAAATATTATGTACAAATTATAAAGATATTACAAATCAAATGTTGACTTTTCCACGTTGGCGCGAAAACGCTTATTGAGATTGATTTGAGCCGTGACGTCATTTCTTTGGTTTTGACGTACGAGTTAGTAAATTTTCATGGCGATTAACGAGTGAATAAATAAACTACCACTGATTATAATAATATGTTCTCATTAGACTTTTGACGACTAATATAATCAGAATGATAAAATGATCCCTTAGAGTTATCAGTTCAGAGAAAATTAATATTATCCATAAACAAAATATGTTGCACCAGTCATGTAGTTGGACAGGCCCGTTGGTCTAGTGGTAAGGCACCTTGGTTACGCTACTTACTATATCGTTGGTTTGATTCCCACCTTGTGTCTGCGTGTTATTTATCAATGTATTTACAAAAAAGTACTATAAGTATTTGTTTCAGTTCTATGGTCACCTTAATACAGACTCTGCCTAGTTTAGTATCAGATAACCGTGTGTGGATTGTCCCAAAATATTAATATACTAATACACACATCAAAAGTGTCTAGGGATCAAGCATTTTTAAGCGGATTTCTTGAGATTGAGATGTGGCTTTGTAATAAATTTATGATTTTATAAATTTATATGGATCCTTTTTGGTGCATTTCATAATTTGAATCAGGAACTGTGAATCAAATTCGAGTAAAAGATGAAAATCAGCTGTCAATATTTTCCCTATAAAAACATACAACGCATTGAAGACATTATTAGTGCTACTGTTTCCCTACTACTGATTAAAACCAACGTTATTATGGAGCGGCGACGTCATTTAAGCAGGGAAGAAATGCTCAGAGCCGTGGGAATGATAGAAGCTGGTTCCCGGCAACGTACTGTGGCTTTAGCTCTGAATACAAGTCAGAGTGTTATCAGTCGACTTTGGACACGTTACCGAAGCACTGGTACCGTGGCTGAGCGCCATGGAGGACGGTATCGCTGCACCACACGGAGACAAGACCGATATATTCAAATCTTAACTCGAAGAGCTCCAACAATAACTGCCATGATGTTAGCCGTGAGGCTTCATCACTCTTCAGGGAACTTAATTAGCGACCAAACAGTCAGAAACCGCTTGCATGAAGTGAACCTTCATTCCCGAAGACCGCTACGGGTACCACCTATAGCAATGCACAATCGTAGGATTCGATATCAATGGGCTCTTGAACACAGAAATTGGGCAGAAGAACAATGGCGTTTCGTGTGCTTTTCTGATGAGTCTCGTTTTGGTATGAGACCGGATACAAGACGTATACGACACTGGAGAACCCCTGGACGCCAACAGCGATTAAAATCCTGCCAGGAAGTCCATCCTTATAGTGGTGGAACCATCATGGTATGGGCGGGTATTTGGATCGGCGGAAGAACTGAGTTGATTTGGATCAGAGGCAACCTCAACGCTCAAATTTATGCTGAGACGATTGTATCAGACGTCATCGTTCCTCTACAAGTGCAAATCGGTCCCTTATTTCAGTTAATGCATGATAATGCACGACCGCACACCGCAAGAGTTGTAAGACAGACTCTCGCCGCAGCTAACATCAATGTCCTGCCCTGGCCTGCTCAGTCGCCAGACTTGAACCCGATTGAGCATGCATGGGATATGCTACAGAGAAGAGCTCTGCCGAATATGGAGGGTATCCAGTCGCAAGAAGACCTTTTTTTGTTGTTGCAACGAACATGGGCGGCCATTCCACAGCGTGATTTGGATGAACTCATTTTGAGTATGCCAAACCGATGTTCTTGTGTTGTTAGTGTTCGCGGTAGAAACACGGATTATTAATTGTTTATGTTACCCAATAAAATTTTAAAGAAAACTGTTATTTCAGTCTTTTTTTCGAACTTTTGTGTTAGTGGTTCAAATGTCAAAAATCCCTTTATTAGGAAAATGGCAAATTTCTTTATTAATGAAAAGGTGACTTTGTTTATCGTTACTGTGACAAACGAAAACACTTTATTTGATGAATCCTTAAAGAAAATTTTAATTAATATCAATCAGGAGAAAAGTTATTGCAAAAATATATGTTGATCCCTAGACACTTTTGATGTGTGTATTAATATATAATAATAATATAGTACTTACATTTTGTAAATAGAATTGCTTATATTTTCCCGCTAAAAATTAACCTTTCTTCATTTTATAAAAAAAAACAATGTGTTTACAAAGAGATTTTCTCTTGAAAATTGGTTGGCATGGCCGCCTAGTCGAGGTATCACTCACGATTGGTGGTGTTTCAAATTGCGTTCCATTTTACGTAACTTAAAGTTGAAATATTTTGTAAAATAATAATAATTTTAGAAAAAAATCTTTTAGCAATGCTCTTTGTAGAACTATATCTAATAAATTATAATGATAATTTAACATTATATCTTTTATGAAAGTTCCCCATTGAGTAGTGACTATTTAAGCTTGAAGTACTAAACTGGTAAGATAGACAATTCCTATTCTATCTTTACTAATAGGCAAAAGTATTGCCTCTCTTGAAACAACAATATTTGAATTCGTTATTTAACACTCATCGTATCCCAGGTTAATGGTATACTCTGTTATGTCTCCGACCGAAGCGCTTCATATAATAATGATCGAACTTCACAGGTGTTATATGGTTTTCAAACGCCCATCTCTGCGAATGTAGGTACGTTTAAAAATTGTCGTCAACAGATTTTAATTCCGTTTTTCAACCCCTTTTGGTGGTATTTATGCACCAGAAATCGACTCCCGGCTTGCTCATATCATTTTTATCTAAATTATATTAAAACGCATATTTAACTATGTTGACGGTATTCTATTAGTATTTAAATGTGAAAAGTATGTTGATCCATTTTGGAATATTTAATCGAATCTAATGCCATTTACATATTAAATAACTCAAATTTATGTATATAGGGAACTGTAAATACAAACATTAACATTGGAAACAAACTTAATGTAAACGTTGGGGTTAATTTCGCTCGTACAGGATTAGTTTTGCAACTTGTTTCAAATATTGACTTGTACCATTTAGTATGATAATTAAATTCTGGTAAGGAACAGGTACACGAATTTTAACTTCCGATGTGTATTACTTTACGACGTCTTGCTAGATGTAAAATATCTATTAATCTATTGTAACAAGAGGCCAGCCTTGTATTATTGAGACAGTTACATATTTCGAGTTTCTACTAAACAAATCTATTAACACTTTATAATCGAACCCAGTACCTTACAACTACAACAATTAAGGGGATAAGTTAAACAAAAAAAAAACTTTAACGTTTACAATGCGTCTCCTTATTTAACTAGCTGTACACAATTTGCTTTATTAGCTGTTAGAGACGGCTTATAATAACTACTATGTGTAATAATTACAGAACAAAGTGGTAATCAGTATTTTATTGAGCCCTGTGCTTCTTGTCTTTTTAGTAAAAAAAAAAATGCAAGAAGGTGAAGCTTAGACGTGTGTTGTTTCTACGGCATTTAGTCATCGTAATATTAAGAAACGAAGTCATATAACAAAGACATTATGTTTTATGGGACACTCGTGAATAAAGATGATTTATGAGGTATTAGTCGTTACTTGGCACAGTCACACCAGCAGGCGTTAGCTCATATTTGTTATGTTATGTCTCATCTGGTGCCACCTATTATCCTTTTTAGTACAACATGTTATTTACAATTATTAACATGGCTGCAGTTGATTATTTTAGAGTAGATAGATTTATTAGTATGTAAAATATTGAAATTAACTTCCTGAACTCTCAAAAGATAGAAGGTAATAAGATATTAATGAAGACTATGAAAGACTTCGATATTAAAGGTAATCTACTACAAAATTTTAATACTTAAGTTTGATAGGCGACACATAGTAATCAACTAAATTTAATAATAATCAAAATTAAAAAAAGAAACATTAGTATTTAAAAGTCTAATCATCGTTCCATATTCATGAGATACTCAATAGTAAATCTCTTAGTACTTGGCCGTGATCTCAACTAATACTAAGTGTAGTATTGCAGACATAGATGGAAGTGCACTAGCTTATTAAGGATGTTAGAGGTTTAACCATTTATTGTAAAGTTATCGATACTACTGACCAATATTTACCAATCACTACATCTAGTATTTACTACTAATAAACGCTATGGTATTAATATGGACATAAAAAGAAGAGGAAGATAATAGATGTCCAGAACGACTGTTAAATCCAACTCCGACTGCGGCTTACAACGTCAATCCGACGCGTAATTGACAATTGCGACCATGAATTGTCACATGTCAAGTCAACTGCGGGATTTAGAAACGGCAATTAATCGTTCTGCGCGACTGTACCCGTGCAGCGCACTTGATTACATTTGTAATTTGACTTTTATTAAATAACCAGAGTGTAAAATACGAGTATAACTTGATTGAATGTTATATTATGAAACTTGATTTTTAGTTAATTAAATTAATGTTAGATTAAAGATTGATTCAGTTTTCAACTCATTTCATTAACATGCCTTTTTTGGGATGACAGTCGCTGTTGGCCGCAGATGGTCATTACTGCTTCACTGGGCAAGAGGGCGAGCGCTTAAAGCGCTCCAGCCAGATTCATTAACATGGCACGTTTTACGTTTTCTTATAATGTATTCATCATTCATCATCATTATAACTATTTTTATAAGTCCGCCGTGGTTATTGACTATTGAAGACGCCTTCTGTTTAAATTAAAATATTAATTCAATTAATACAAAGTGTTATAAAAACCTTTTCTGATCACTGAGGATGTATCAGCAAGATTATGTGTATGTAACACCAATCCAATCTTGTATTTTTGGTACAAATTAGAGAAAAAATGAGATTTTCAACTTTTTGAGATATACTTACAATTGTATGTTTCATTTATCATACATGGAACAAAGCTAAATGCTCCAACAAATAGGATACCATTTCTTTAACGTGACAGCCACGAAACTCTGAAAATTTTAAAAATGAGCAAAATAAACTGTCACTAAGCAAATGTGTTAAAGAAAACATGTTTTTCTGTTTTTTTTAATATACTTATAATTATACGTTTCATTGATCATTCACGAAACAAAGTTAGCGCTCCAACAAATAGGACAGCATTCCTTTGACGTGGCGGCCGTGAAACCCTTAATGTTAAAAATGAGCAAAATAAACTGTGTTGTCACGTTACTGAGTGCGAATGACAGTTGTTTCTACCCGAGTACGCTGACGCGTGGCGGGTCGAGTGCGGAATAAAATAAAACGCAAATGACTTTTGTTATTGACTGTACTCCATTTAGCTTGTTTAGCGTCAAAATGAGGCTTTTGTGAAATTTGAAACATTTTATGAGCGTTCTTTATTTGAAGGAATTTTGTTGCTCTAATTAATTAAGTAAATATTCATGTAGGGTGTATTGTGAGCTTATTTTATGAAAACTAACTCTTTAACTTTGCTAGCTATAATTCATCGCGTTCCATTTATTCTCAATGTATGACACATGTGCTTAAATAATCACTCTACTCTTAAAATTATTTTAATTTTATCAATAAATCTCATTTTCTTACTAACTAATATAAAATTAATCCACAAAAACATTTGTATATTTCAACCTTTGTTATCCATTTCTGGATATATTCCATTTTATTTCAGTATGGGTTATTTTCTTTCTTTTAGATCACAAACGTTACATAACTCGAAACATTTCTAAACAGAAAGATTAATTACAAACAACGATTCATACCGAGAACCGCAATTTCGTCTGGAGAACAAAAAAGTAACATTAATCTCAGCCCAAAAATTCCTTATTGAAATACAACAGAATTTAATTACAGAAATCCCAAACTTTTAGCGTCCACACTTTATCTCCAAGGGCCTGCATGTTTTACCCTCATCATGGGTAGTATGGACTATAGAGCCACGTTGAGGCCGTAAACTGAAATATTTATGGACCTGAAATGTCCGTAAGTGGACACTTACCAAATTCATTGTTAAGGCTTAGGAACTTGTTTGTAATGGCTTGAACGTTCTAAGTTCAAAGATAAGTTCAGAATTACTTAGGACATTACAATTTATTCAAATATACTATACATACAGCATAGATGGTTGTCTGGTGTACAAGTAGGAAGTATCTACAACCTAGTCATTTCTCTATCAACAAGGTCCTTTACACTGAAACATAGAAATGTTTACACGCTGCTGATTTGAAAAATATGACACTCTGATGCTAAATAAATATCACCCGAAATTGTAGAAAATGAGTTACTTGCAGTTGCAATTATGGGTTCTAGTTAAATTTGTTGGACATCGTCCTACCTAGATGATCCATTTAGTAAATACAAATATTTTATTAATACTGTAATTATTAATACTGAAATAGATATTACGTATCTAAAATCTCTTTTACCATCTTTTTTCGTCGTAATTACAACAAATTACAATTTTATTGGCTAAGAAGTTCACTAACCAGTAATTTAAGACCGAACGATATATTTTACTTTAGCGCCGTTAGCGCTAGACAATATGAAATACTGTAAGAATAAAAAAAACATAAATGAAATTTTATTCGGCGGGCTAAATCACGTTTGTTTCTTTGTGAACAATTATTTATATACTTTTACGTTGTTATTTAAGTAAGAAATAGGTAGGTATGTGTCGGAGACTAGTGGAATTTTCAGTACATTTTGAGAATATTCTTCATATCGAAATTTAAATGCTGCGTTTTGTATGTCTCAATAACCAAGACGCCTTGTTTCAGTATTTATGTGTGTCCCGAACATAAATGCTCATTGAAAATTCCGTGTATTCCTATACCGAAAATTCCGAGGCGTGTCCGCTACAATAGGAACATGTTTAATCTCGTGCCGTTACTACGTGTGACCCAAAATTTTAGGACAAGTGGCAGCTTACAACGTCGAGACCTATACAATACGTGTATTCTCATATATTATTTAGGTCTCTACAGGATAAATGACGTATTGTGTCTCCTGTATGATTATTAGTTTTAAAAGTGTATTCTATATTTTCCTTAGTTACTTGAGGTTTTTTGATTCCTTTCCTTTCCATTTGATTTTTGGTTCATAGTCTCCAGCTCATTAAAGTTTGCAGGTCAAGCGTAGCTATATCTTTGGTCATGGTACAGAGGTTTGCGGCAATTATTTGTCATACATTAAAAGTATTGTTACGAGAAAGTCATGCTTGTCAAAATTATTCTTCTAATATTGTATACTCACAGTGACATCACCATGAATAAGCTGAAAGCTCTCACATTGCTTTAACACTAGACTTTCCTCATAATTGAGAATGAATAGCACTAACCTAATTACCGTAAGTGATGCATCATTAGCTTCATGACCATACAATCCATTAACCATTTCTTTAACAGAGATCATATCAAGCACAGTATCAGCAGCAGTATTAAACCTCTAGCGTGACTTGTAACTCTCAAAGAGAATTTTCAACTTCATTGAGTATGCATTTACACAGTACATCTGGTCGGCTTTGAGTCCTAGCATTTACTGCAATTGCATGTTAGTTGGTGAACAGGATCTGGGAGTTAACTCGTCACTTAATAGAAGCTTTAGATTGTCTGACGTGATGTATTGTCTCTTCGCTTTCTGTAAATGTGTGACTGGAAGGTTTGTTTTAATTACTTGGCGATAGGCCCCATGTATACGAGACCGCAGACGTAGGTCTTGCTATTTTATTACCTATTGCTGTATTAAGGACATTGTACCTAAAAAATTACGATGATTAAGATACTTAATCTCTCAGTGAAAAGCAAGTGTTTATGGGTAAGCATATAAATACTCCGAGTATCTTCTTCTTCTTCACGTGCTATTTCCATCTCGGAGGTTGGCGGCCATTTGTCATTTTTGATTGTACTCCGAGTATACCCTTGCAGTATTTTATTTCACATCACTTACTAACACGCGGTGTGATTTTATCGTCTGATCATCAAGTTGCATTAAACATTTATAACAGAAAATAACTCTAACGATCCCATTTGAGTCAGCTCTTAGTGTCCGGTCAGATAATCCAAAATTAATTATTCTTGACCAGAACTTCCATTAGACTCGTGACCGCGTTAAATTTCAAAGATGATAACTGTATCTAGCGAAACTTTAATCTCACCATCTGCCGAGAGCCGATGTTCAGCCGGGGCTGGGTGGACAACTAACTGAATTTACCGGCTGAAATCTTTGACTTGTAGAGTATGGTATAAACGACTATACAGCTATAAATTATGGGCACTTATTTTTTTATTTTAGTTAAAGTCACTTTATCGGCTAATGCACTAAATTAAAACACAGATATCACGATTGGAGATGGATGTGTCACATAGACAAGATGTAAGAACCCCTGTCCGATTTGTATGGGAAATATTTGCATTGCTATGATAAATCAGGCAGAATATTTTAGCCAGTTTTTTTTTAAATTTAATAAATAAGATTGATTATATTGCGACACTAAATATAATGCCCTCAGCAATCGGACAGAGTTTTATTAACACTGTGTATATAGATATAGGAATCACATCACTTACATTTAATTAAACTTACATTTATCGGGTACAAGTTTGAGTGTATCTATTTTTTGATCGTTTTTTACCCGACTACGGAACGGAGGGAGGGTTATGATTTTAACAAGAATGTATGTATGTATGTATGTTCATCTGTTCCCACATATCTTTTAATCCACTGAACATAATTTAACAAGTAGGCTGTCGTTAGAAGCGTATTAATTGTCCGCTGGTTATTAGACTGCGTTATCCGTAGTCGGGTTTTAGTTTTTAAAACTTATTACTTGTATAATCAAGACTAAGGACGCGTTAAGGGACACGCCTGCCCATTAACAGTTGCACTGGACCCACAGCCAGGTGTAATCACTGGACCCATAGCCAGGTGTAATCACTGGACCCATAGCCAGGTGTAATCACTGATCGGTAAACGATCAGTTGGTTAAGCAACGTCAGGCAAGGTGAGTCTATAGATGGGTGACCGTTTGGTAGCATTTGAACTGAGCGTCTGCATGATTCAGAGGGCACGTAAAAAGTGGGTCCCTATTGTCATCTAGACAGTCGTTAAGCCAAGTCAGAGGCCTAAAGGACAGCTTGAACAAATCTGACACCAGGTTGGCCACTGATCATACGACAAAAAAAAAGATGCTATGGTCACTTGTCACACAACTTATTAAGTCTCTTGAGCTGTATAACTCCTACAATTAGGGCGACTTCAAGCTAGCAGTTGCGCTGATTTGTAAATCCATATAAAAACGTACGATAGCAGCGCGGCTGCAGCGCTGCAGCCGCGCTGAAAATTTCAAGTCACCCTTATAGTGCCATTGCTCCTTCGTTGATTTCAGCTGCTTGTATGCTTGCTTGATGCGCTACACCTACATTGTAAAGGGTACTCGTTAAATCAGATTCGTTTGGGGTGTGGGCCCTAGACGTCTATAGAGCTACGTCGCTGCCGTTCTCCTTGGATTTCCCCGTACCCGTAATCATAGTGGCAAGTTCCCGAGGGGCTGTAATTATTAGCCCCCCGGCGGCGTACTAAATACATTTTGGTTCATCTTGTGTAGATCCCACCGGACAATTTACATTCCCACCGTTAAAACGTGTTTAAGAATCCCACTTACCTACCCTGGTCACAATCCCACCGCCTCCTGATAAACTTACGGTTTCCATCGCGAGAACAAAAAAAAAAAGATGGCTACAAACCAGATGTAAACTTTGTGCCTTGGCCTAAGATCGCATTCAATACTGTGTAAGCTACGCTTTAGCTACGTCACCGTAAAAAAACTGAAAGCCGCATGTGATTTGGGATTTTGGTATAATAATAATGCCTTCCTGGTTGATACGACCACAGCGGCCAATCTTTCACAAGGTCAGCCATCTACGCGGGGAGCCGGGGATATTATAGGGCCCAAATGCTTGCGTAGGCACAAGTGCACTCTCTCTTCCTTTCCCTCTAACAATCCGATGGGACGGAAGACCAACGCGAACGGGGAGAGGTCAGGCGCAGGACCGACTTTTTACATGCCTATCCGACGCATGGATCATCTATCTTACTTAACAGACATTCAAGTGATGCATTTTTCTAGCCAGTTAGGAACAACTACATGAAGTTGTTGATCCCCGCGGGATTCGAACCCGCAACCTCCGGTTTGCAAAGCAAGCAGTTTCCCACTGCACCACGGAGGCTTTTTTGGTATAAATGAGTAATTAACGAGATTGACTAGCAGCGAAACGCCTAAAAGCCCATTAATATAGGCTAATAGAAATAATTCTAAAACCATTTAGTTTTCTTGGGCCATCTGCAAATAAGGGCAATTCTCCTAAACGACAGTATTAAATATAATTTAGCTGAACGCTATCGTGTAAACGAGTATCGTCGGGTATATTGGAGTTTAGTCATTGTTTATGATGCTCATAAGCATTGCTTCAGGAAATAGCTGTAACGTGGGCCGCACTCTAACTCTAAAATCTGAAGTTTTGTCGCAATGTCATATCAAATATTTCGGATGCAATCCCACTTAATATACCTAAGCGCTGCTGTGCTGTGACAGAGAAATCCTTGCTAGACAAAGAGCGTGCTTGACAGAGAAGCTAGTTCCCATATAATACTAGCATTTTTGCTTACCCCAGGAACTGAACGCGGAAAGTGATGATTTCAGTTTGATTAGATTTCTGCGTGGGATTTTTTTTGACAATCCACATACTGCCATCTGATTCTAAACTAGATAGAGCCTGTACTATGGTACCAAACTTCGGACACTTATGTAGGTACTTTTTTTTGTAAATACATAATAATAATAAAATTAAAATAAAATATTAATGTCCTCCTGGCCGGTACGACAGCGGTCAATCTTTTGCAAGATCTTTTGCTATCTACGCGGGAGTTATTATAGTTCACAAGCGCTTACGCAAGCTCTTCCTTTATACCTCTCACAATCCGAAGGGATGGAAGAACGACACGATCGGGGAGAGGTTATGTGTAGGACCGACTTTTACATGCCCATCCGACCCATTGATCATCTTACTTTACAGACCATCAGGTGATCGGCCTGCATTGTCCTATTAGGTAGCAAGGAACAACTATAATACACAAAGCTATTGCTCCCGCGAGATTCGAGTCTGCGACCTTTGGCTTGCAAAGCAAGCGGTTTCCCATTGGCGAGGCATTAAATATATACTTAGGGAGACACTTGGTGGAAATCGAACCCATGTCCTATTGGGTAGCGGCTAGGGTATATAACCACTAGACTAACAGACCCGTCACAAATGTGGCCGTATATGTGGTCAAATATTAGGTTCGACAGCAGAAATCATGAATTAGTAAATGTACGGGCTGAGTAGCATCGATATAAATATTTAACTGCGATTCCGTATTATTTTCGCATCGATAAATATTTATTTATTTATTTATTTATTTTTATTTTAAAATTCAACACATCTAAAGCAACATGTCCCACAGCTAAGGTTAGGATTCCTTTTCAATATTGGCGGGCCTGTTGGTTAGGCACCTTGGCGGCTGGCCAATAGGGTAGGGTAGTAGCTGGTCGTGGGTTCGATTCCCACCAAGTGCCTGGGTGTTTTATCTATGTAATGTACATACATTACATAGATAAAACTAATAAAAATAATTTACAAAAAAAAAAAGTATATAAGTGTTAAGTATCAGTTGTCTGGTTTCCATAGTACTAGGCAGAGCCTTGGGATCATATGACCGTGTGTGGATTGTCCCAAGATATTATAATTATTATTGGAAACCTTCGGTTTTCTCGCTCAAACTCGCCGCCTCGCATATCTCTTTAGAATATTATGATTATACTGTAGAAGATCGATGAAACAGACACGCCATTCGCATATACTCGTAATGTAGAAATATGCCTTGTTTGAACACGAAGTTTAATTCTTGATACAAATTGTACCTAAATATGTAGGTGTAATGTAATAACTGTAGGGGAATATACCTCACCCGTCACCCGTGGGGTATCCGGGTAATAATGCACCCTCCCATCTCTTCCTGTTGGGTGTCCGTAACGTCTTTCTATTGTATTACCTACCACCTATACTGCGATTACCAAGACGCCTGCCTAGAGGGGGGGTTATGGCAGCTCCCTTCTAACGAGGAGGCCGTTGTTCAGCAGTCTTTGGGTTGCTGATGATGATGAAGGTGAAATTCTTATTCGTGTAGATCTAAAGTGAGTTCCGTGTCGATTTTCACTACTACACTAGTCACCGGGGTACCGTCACAGTTTCAGCAAACATAAAGAAACCGATTTTTAGCATCGATCGTTAAACAAAAAAAAAGGCATTAAAGAAATCGTAAGAAAGACGTAAATCGGTCGACAGGCCGTTTTACATAAACGTTAACGTGTAATGGCCCATCACAATGAAATATAGTGTGTGGCCAGGTGGCTTCCTGTTTTCACTAATAAAATATCGAATTTGGCCCCTAAATTTTACATAATTTATCGCAATAGAATAAAGACACATTTTATGACAACAGCGTCATACCTTTTCCTCTGGCTGAGTTTTTGTATGGAATTGTGTGACGACACGGGCAGGACATACGGTTTATAGTAAGCGCCTGCAATAACTTATCCAGCTACAGTACCTACCCTTTACAAAGAAACACAGAAAAGTCTTAGACATTGCCCTTGTCCGGTAGAATATAAACACTGCACTGATTTCTGGACCACATGTGTTAAATAGAATCACTTTCCGGCAGCTGTATTAGGTTCTATGTAATAAGAGGTGGACCTATTCCCATTCACTGGACACATCTCCAATTCCTGGATACTCAAAAATTCCTGACTAAAACTAAATAGTATTTCACTCAAACCTGAAAAATACAGCCGGGTAGTCCCTATTAGTATTTGTAAAACAATCTAATTTGTTTACGTCAAACACATATTGAGTCGTGTTGAAATCTTATCTGCATCCACCTTTAGGATTCATATACGCTTTCTCGGACAGTCGGCATTAAGCTATTTTAAGGCCAGAAGTCACAAGTGTGTGACTTGGGTGACAAACACGACGTTTTACACACACCAAAATTATTATGTTTTCAGCGGATCTTAATTTATATCCTCTGTGTATTTCAAACAAGTAATACTTTAATATAAGTAGATACATTATAGCACGGTATATGTCAATTATCCCCGTACCGTGCCAATAAGTTTAATATTACGCTTAAGGTAATTCCAGGGTTCAATCAACTGAAGCTTGAATAACGGATCTTGAGGAAATATACGGAGGTTGAGTTCGCTCACGCATGGAATTTAATCACCTACCTTATGTAGGTAGGATAGAATCAAGAATGGATAAAATAACAAATTTGTTTTTTCCTGTTACTATTACCATGGGTAGATATTATTTACTATTCGTAGCATATTGTGATGTCAACAATGATTTTCATTTCATTTCATTTATTTACCAAACTTAAAGCTATTTTTATTATGAACCATAGATATGTTATATCCCTAAAATTTGTGCCCGATGTAGTTGTTATACCAATTGTAAATATACTTACGTAGAAATGAGTGATAGGGACAGAAATCGCCACGACAACAGTGAGAGAAAAGGAGACGAATATATGGTCGTTCGGGTAGGGCCATCGATATAACTAAACTCACAAATTGCCATACATTTTTTTTTTATAATCAATAGGTTTGCGCTTGACCACAATCTCACATGATGGTAAGTGAAGATGTGGTTTAGGATGGACCGCGCTTACACATAAGATGCCTGTTCACTCTAGACTTGAATACACCCAAGTTATATTTATCAGGGAAAACGTTGTCCGGGAGGGTATTCCACAGCTTGGCCGTGCGCATGAGAAAAGAAGAAGCGAAACGCTTATTGCGCAAGTTGGAGTGTCAACGACAAAGCGGTGGAGACCCTGCCGGCGCTTGGTAGTCCGGTAAAAGAAAGGGGATGGTGGTACAAGGTCAAAAAGTGCTTGAGCGCATTCACCGTGGAACAATCTGTAAAAAACCGATAAACATGCAACTAGGCGACGATGATCCAATTGTTGCAGTTTTTCATTTGTTTTGTTAGGTATTTGTGACATTATAATAAAGTGTCTTTTTTTTGGTATGGTTTTTAGCATCTCATAATCATCATCATCACCAGCTGGAGGACATCCACTACTGAACGTAGGCCTCCTCCATCTAATGTTACAATGAATGACACTTGGCTATTTACATCCACCGATGACCTGCGACGCGCATAATGTCATCAGTCCACCTAGTGGGAGATCTACCCATGCCGCGTCTTCCGGTCCGTGGTCGCCACTCCAGAACCTTTCTTCCCCATCAGTTATCGGTTCTTCCAGCGATGTGGCTGCCCATTGCCACTTCAACTTGCAGATTCTGAGAGCTATGTCGGTGATCTTGGTTCTTTGGCAAATGTCCGCATTATGGATTCTGTCGCACAAAGAACCTCCGAGCATAGCTCGTTGTGTATAATAATTGTTTATGCCCCTATGTATTGCACGTAAAATTAACCTCACCTATCAAATTAATTTGAAGCAGAGCAAGCAAACCAAATAACATTGGCAATTAATTCCTGGTAAGAATCTCAAATTTCACCCCCACATTCATCAAAAGCTCTCATTAACAATGTTAATGACATGAATGTACGGATCAGAAATATAATTAGGTTTGTCTTAAAATAGAACCTTTGATTAAATTTATTTCAATTTATAAAAACCAGGATTTTTGATAAATCTTAATATTGTACTTCAATATTATTACTTACACTAAAGTAGATTTTCCAAGAGGCGAAAAGTGTTATCGGGTTTTTCTGTCAATACATTCTTAATAGCAGTCCCAAAAGCATTTTAGAAATCACTTAGAAATATGTGAACAATATTTCTATATAAATATAAGAAAAGCAAGTATTGACTAACAAGAAACGTATAGCCAAAATCACTGCCGCGCTGGTCATACAAACTTGTAATTTTGTGAAGAACCTCCTCCCTCCTTATTAGGGCAGAGGCCTATGTTCAGAAGTGGACGTCATTCCGCTGATGATGATGATGATGATAAACCTTTTTTAAATATTTTTCTTATTGTATATGTACTAGCTATAACAGAAATATATCACATTCGCACGTGTCAAACGTGTTCCTTAAGACAGTTCCACATCACCCTGTAGTTTCCCTGTATGTCTCCTGAAATTCGTTTATAACGTGACGTGAATCCTGTAAGAATAACACTAGTCCGTCAAACGCACAACATGTTCACATCAGCGTTGCTCTTGCTAAATTGAATTACTGTTTATTTGGTACTGGGCGCGTGCGATACGCTATGCTGGCGTATATGAAAATTAGCATTCAGGTCCACCCTGTTTGATTATATCGACGTTGTTTGATTTATCATCAAATATATTTATAAAGGAAATATACGCTAATTTTGTATTGCGCAATGATATTTTGTATGCCAAGCGCACGAAAAGTGAAGACATGAAATTCACCCAATTGTATGAACTAGCAGTACCCGCGTTGGTAAAATGCAATGAACGTGACGTGTGCTTTTGAAAATAAAGTAAAATGATGTCATGCTTAATTAGAAAATGCACCAAGTACTGCACAAAAGTAAATAATAAGGAAGGGATATTAGCACCTTAATATTAGGAAAAAAGATGTCCATATGCGAAAGTAGGCAGAGTACGATCTAATGTATGGTGGTTTTAAAAAGTTGGCATTGTACTACCGATTACATTAAAATACTAAAAAGTTATCAAAGTGCGAAAGTAGGCAGCGCGCGACGAAACAACAAATAAAATAAAGAAACTACTACATATTATATGAAAAAATATTTCAATTACATGGTCCACAATTTTTTGCGAACATTGGTAGGGATATAACATAATTATCTATGGTTTACGAGTAGGTAGGTATATAATCATTCCTGTTGCGACATTGTAAATGTCACTAATATAATAAAATGACTATTTTGTATCGATAGATAATGCTTTATTGCAACCACCTTTTCTAAACATCTAACAAACAAAAAATAGCAACACTATATTATTATGTGTGCTAATCGAAGCAATGGATGCCGCTCCCTGTCCGCCGTAGCAAGCTCACGCTAATTATGATTCAAAGAAGTCACGCGACACGGCCATGAGTCAAATTAGCTGTATTTGTTGTTATTGTCATACATAATGTCACAATGTACCTTAAATCCTATTAAATATACGCTTTTTTTATACTACCAAGGTGGCAAGCTAGCGTGCAGCCCGCCTGATGGTAGGCAGTCACAGCAGCTTACAGACACAAGCAACGCCAGAAGAATCACTAGCGCGTTGCCGACCCTTAAAACATTAGGTAATAAGTCTTTGTATCTGGTAATTTCACCAGCGACAATGCCCTTTACGCCGGAACACAACGATTCTTAGACAGTGCTGTTTGCTGGAAGAATATCTGACACTGCAGTGGTACCTAACTGTTCCTTGCACAAGGAACCTCATCATCATCATCAGCCGGAAGACGTCCACTGCTGAACATAGGCCTCCCCCTTAAAACGCCACAATGAACGACAATTGTCTATTTGCATCGATCGTTTACATGTCGTCTGTCCACCTAGTGGGACACCTGCCAACGCTGCGTCTTCCGGTTCGTGGTCGCCACTCGAGAACCTTTGGGCCGAGCCGTGAGATGCTGGCTAAGAATTTGCATCCCCCCCCCCCCCCTCTCTTCCTGTGGGTTTCGTAAGAGGCGATTGAGGGAAAACCAGAAGACGGGCAGCAGCGTCTTCTGTGTAATATATCCATCTCTTCGAAACCCACAGGAAGAGAGGGGGCCCCCCCCCCGATTATGGCAACCAACAATGATTGACAATGTTTATTTACAAGGAACCTACCAGCTCGTAAATATGGATTTTATAGATTAAACACTAATAGTAATAACATACTTATACCTTTTCATTTAAAATCTAATATAAATCTTTATAATAACTTACTAATCAAACACAATGCCGATTTTGTAGCCGATATTGTAGCTTTTCAATAAATAATAACATTCAAATTTGATCATTCGTGACTAGATATCGGTTTATGCTTATAACTCCCTTTTTTTTGCGTCGGGACTAATTCAGAGAAGATCGAATCGGGAAGCGAAACCACGATTTCTTGGACAGTCAAAATGTCTAACCACTAAATCAACTGAACGTAATAATGTCTTGCGAAGACATTTTCGCATGCAATTATGCTGGGTTCTCTAATTGGATCTGCACTAGGTTTTCGCCGGGGGGTCCACCCCCCGGCGAGCGGGGGTCGTAATACAGATTCCCGGGGGCTATAATCCATTATAGCCCCCGGGAATCTGTATTACGACCCCCGTCGCCGTGACCACCGTAACAGATTACTAGGGTTGTACGCCCCCCGGCGGAAACCCTGGTGCAAATTTCATTAGAGAACCCAGGTTCCCCTCACATATGCTGATGCGACAGCCGCTGCTGGTAATAATAATAATCCCGCATATCCCGATTGACCGCCCACACGATACCGGTCTTTTGAAGGTTCCTCCCAAAAAAAAAACAAAAAAAAAAGCCCAGTCTTCCCGTGACCGTTAATATCGCAAATTATTTAAATGTAATGTTGTCTTTTATTTACGCGAATACTACACATTGAAAATAAAATAAACCGCGATATAATCCGTAAGAGTAGTTTATTTAGTTTAGTTTATTTAAATTAATTAAATCTGTTTCTAATCGAGTAAATATAAGGCATCATGACAACACCCACCATGATAAATGACTGCCCTAATTCATTAAAGGACAATCTTTTGCATCGCGTGTCCAACTAATAATAATGACTGCCCACTGACCTAAAAATCGCCCCTGTGTAACGCATAGATATTCATTGTGATATGCTATAAAAATGTTATGTCTACTATAAAAAGAACCGTTAAAAGACCAACGTTCAAACGTCTTGTAATTTTATTTTTAAAATATGTAGAACCTAATGTTGTTTATATGTATATACCTAATTACTTTAAAAATGGTTATTAAATCAATAACAATAAAAATCAAAGTAATAGTTTTTAATGAATTTTAAAAAGCCCATTTGATTACTGTAATATATTAATTAGATAAAAATAATTGAATATTATTAATAATTTAATATGAATAAAAAAATGTGTATTTTATCGCCGCCAAAAAAATGGTACTAAACAAAATACAATAGCTCAACGGATTAGCAAGCTGAAGTGGCAGTGGGCTGGTCAAATTTCCGCGGAACCGATGATGGTTGGGGAAGACCGGTTCTGGACTAGAGACCACGAACTGGAAAACGTAGCGCAGGACGCCCTGTGACCCGGCGGAGTGACGATATACGCAAAGCAGTTGGCAGTGACTGGATGAGGAGAGCCGAAGACCAGGCTCAATGGCGTGTATTGGGGGAGGCCTATGTCCAGCAGTGGACTAATGTAGGCTGATAATGATGAAGCAAAATACATAGAAAGGATTTTTTCACTTGGTAGAATATCAGCAAGATGTCCGTATCATAAGCGAAGCCGTATGTAAGCTAAAAAAAAGTGTGTGTTCAAGTAAATAATATTACGATACACAAATTTTACACGAGAATATACTAAGCAATATTTTTCATAAAACCTCCTCTCTAAATATATTTTGTTCCTTATCAAATCCCACCCAGCAATTATTCATCCAAATATTCTCATCCATTCACAGCTTTACAAAAGAATATATACACCATATTTTATTTATGTGTTACACGTGGGAAGGCAGGGTAAAGCGTTCTCTTAACTTGAATTATTGAAGGTGCTCTTCCGAAAATTGCCACCAAATGAAAATGGTGTAGAAATTCTAGCGAGATTGTGATTCAGCCCGTTGCTTACCCGTACTCAATCCGTTTCCCGTGAAAAATATTGAAATACATAGAAGCCGAAAATATATCTATTATTTAGTTTCTAATTTATGAGAGGTAGCGATTTTATATCGCACCCGTAAATATATATCGCACCCGTAAATATGGAAAGCTGCCAACGCACCGAACAGTAATAGATGCGTCGTTTTTATACTTTACTAGCTGACCCGTGCAGCTCCGCCCGCGCTTTTAATACATTTTGCTCCCCTTTTCTCCCTCCTCCCTAGATTTATCTCTCTCCATATCTCTCTCTCTTATAAAAAAAATCTAATTATATGCTCTTTCTCTCCTCTCTCTTTCCCCCTCCCGCTTCGGTTTCCGTCACACTCCCCCTCTTCCTACCCTGTTATCCCCTCTCTGAACCCTCTCCCCCTCTCTCTTCTACGAACTTGCTCTTTCTCACTCCCCCCTTACTCCACCTAACTCCCCCGATCCCTCACCCCATCGCCCCCTTCTCGAATCCCCTCTCCCTCTTTCTCCTCTCGTGCACCCTCCTCTCGTTCTATATATCCTCGTCAATCATGGTATCAGCGGCATTAAATATACTTTATGACCTATTCTCAGACCTCCCCGATATGCACACATAATTTCATACATATCGGTTCACCCATCTATTTAATGACCTTGCCTTATGTAGCTTAACCTTAACCTAGCGGTATGAAATATACTGTATGTCTGGGAACTGGGTGCCCAGGCAGAGTAGCGTTCAGTGGGAAGGTTAAAATAATTAAATAGTAGATTATCAGTAAAAATGGTCATTAGTTTTATTCAGACAGACAGTTACATGACAGTGCTAAGAATATGTTAAGAACAAATTTAAACATGTACTTATTATAGAATGCCAGTGCTTTGATTATAAATATTCAACGTAGGTTTTAACACCTCCCCGTAATCAGAGTGCTGTGTATACAATAAACATCTTCAATGTAAATACACTTTATAAAACCAGTACAGAAAAACAAAAACCTCTAAAATAAGTGATTACCTAAGTTAGACTAACTAAATTAACCCTAAAGAACTAAGGCACTTGTAATGTCTCAACTTAGGCAATGGCTTAGTAAGGATGTCTGCCGTTTGATGAGTTGATGGTATGAATTTGACATTGACTTGATTGGTTGCAATATAATCACGGACGAAATGATGCCGAATGTCAATGTGCTTAGTGCGAGCGTGATAAGTGTTGTTTTTAGTTAATGTTATGGCACTTTGATTGTCGCACATTATGGTTATGGGTGATGAGAATGAAAAAATTTCGCTGATGAGTGAGCGAATGTAGATGGCTTCTTTACAGGCTTCACTGAGAGCCATGTACTCGGCTTCGGTCGTCGATTGGGCTACAGTTCTCTGTTTTCGTGATTCCCATGACACTGATGAACCGCTCATCTGAAAGACATATCCCGTATAGGAGCGTCGATCCACTAGATTGCTTCCGTAATCAGCATCAGCGTATCCTATCACATCACCGGTGTTGTTACTATAGTATGTGAGCTTTTTGTCCTTGGTGGCTTTTAAATATCGGAGAACCCGTTTGGCAGCTCTCCAGTGTACCTCCCCGTAATGTACGTTGAATTGGCTGAGAACTGATACTGCGTGTGAAATATCTGGTCTAGTACCAATGGAAATGTACATTAAAGACCCAATGAGCTGCTGGTATGGTAGATCTGGCTGTTCATCTAAACTATCTGGCAAGGTGAGCCTTGAGCCAGTCTCTATAGGAGTTGTAACAGGGATGGCGTCTGTCATTCCAAACTTATCTATCACTTGTTCGATATATTTAGTTTGATCGAGTGATATACTGCCATTATTCCTTGTAACTCTCATACCTAAACAATCTTTAAGGGGACCTAAATCTTTGGTTATAAAGGACATATTTAATTCCTTTTTGAAATCTTCTTTCATCTTCTTGTCGTTGCTGAAGATGAAAAAGTCATCAACAAACACAGTGACAATTATAAGTTTGTTATCTTTGTGCTTGTAATAAATGCAATTTTCTTTTTCTGAACGTTTAAATGATAGTTTGTCCATTACTTCACAAACTTTCTTATTCCATTGTCGTGGAGCTTGTTTAAGTCCGTATAGAGACTTCTTCAGTAGACAAACTTTTGATTTATCATTGGAGAACCCTTCTGGTTGCTCCATATAAATTTCCTCCTCTATATCGCCATTAAGAAATGCTGTTTCGACATCTAAATGGTCGATTTCTAAGTTCAATTTAGCAGCAAAAGCCAGTAATAACCGAATAGACGATAATCTTGCTACCGGAGAAAAAGTTTCACCATAGTCGACTCCATAGACTTGTGTGAATCCCTTTGCCACAAGCCTTGCTTTATATTTAATAATTTCCCCGTTGGTATCCCTTTTGACTTTGTACACCCACTTACATTGGATAATTTTTCTATTTACAGGTCTATTTACAAGTATCCATGTCCCATGCTTTTGCTATGAATCATGTTCCGATTGCATAGCACTTAGCCAATCTTGACTATGAATGTCTTCCAGAGCTTGTTTGTAAGTCTCTGGTTCACAGTCAGTGCTGGTAAGATTTGCATTCTCGCAGAATCTGACCGGAGGACGTCGTTCTCGGAGAGGATATCTTCGGTTAGCGACATCTTCTGACGGGTCAGCTATTAATGGAATAGGTACATTATCCTGAGCATCAGAGAAGACCTCGGGTTCCACCTGCGGAACAATAGGTTCAGGTTCTGAAGAATCTTCGCATGGTGCGTTTACTTGTATAGATTGTAGGTCAGGTGCAGGTAGGGGATTTTGGATATTTGGAATAAGGATTTCAACATTGTCAGACTGAACTCCATCTGACATCTTAGTTAGGTCTTCACCAGTTTTGATAGATGGTGGCTTGAATTCGACGAAGACGACATCTCTCGCGACGATAATACTTCTCGGATTGTGGGGATCGGTAAGACGATATCCTTTGGTATCTGCTGAATATCCAACGAATATAAGGATTTGTGTCTTACAGTCGAGTTTTTTCCGTTTCTCCTTCGGAATAAGGACATGGGCTTCGCAGCCAAAAACTCTCAGGTGACGTAAATTCACCTTCTTCCCAGTCCACATTTCTTCAGGAATTCTGTTATTTAATGCACGAGTAGGCGAGATGTTTTTAAGATTGATAGCTGTGGAAACAGCTTCACCCCAGTATGCTCGTGGTAAGCCTGCATCTTGGAGCATAGATCTAGCTTTTTCGATAACGGTCCTGTTGACTCGCTCTGATACTCCGTTCTGTTGCGGTGTATAAGGAACTGTGGTTTGATGAATAATCCCATTTTCCTTAAGAAATTGAGTCATTTTACGATTTACGTACTCTGTACCATTATCCGAGCGTAAGGTTTTAATTTTGAGACCGGTCTGATTCTCCACTAGGCTTTTAAACTCGACAAATTTAGTAAAGACTTCGCTTTTCGATTTTAGCACGTAGCCGAAAGTCTTTCGCGTGAAATCATCTGTAAATGTAAGTAGGTAAAGTGCTCCACCCCATGAATGCGTACTCATTGGTCCGCAGAGGTCTGAATGAATTAATTCCAATTTGGTATTGGACCTACTTTGTGAGTTTTTAAATGGTCTCTGTGACATTTTGCCTTGCAGACATGGCACACAGGTATTATTCAACTCACTGAATGATAAACTTGTATAGTCTATACCTATGGCACGATTTTTCAAAATATTAAGGGCTCTTGGATTTATGTGACCAAGACGTCTATGCCATAGTAAGGCAGATTCCTTCACACTTGTGTAGTAGACACTATTTTGTGAAGTATCTAGTTTATACATGCCTTGATGGTTTGACGCTGTTGCTACGACTGAACCTGTCACTTTACATCCTTTATTGAGTAATATTGTAGCACCTTTCTGAGAAAATACTACTATTAGCCCTTTCTGAACTAATCTACTCACTGAAAGTAAATTAATTGCTAAGTCAGGAACATATAAGACATCT
Organism: Furcula furcula; assembly: GCA_911728495.1. Classification (NCBI taxonomy): domain Eukaryota; kingdom Metazoa; phylum Arthropoda; class Insecta; order Lepidoptera; family Notodontidae; genus Furcula; species Furcula furcula. The sequence goes on from OU452246.1 coordinate 27,011,794, forward strand.
GAAATTTGCTTAACCTTATCTGAAACATTTAAAGAAATAGTACCTTTGCCTTCACTTTTTATTTGTTGTCCATTAGCCACAGTAATGGGTTTTGGTGTGGATTCCTGCTTGAGATCCAAGAACCAATCACTCCTGTTACTCATATGAGTTGTAGCACCAGAATCAACGTACCAATCAGTACAAAGTGAGGGAGTAGTGGAACCTGTAGGAGAAGTATGAAAACAAGATGAAAGTGTAACCTCAGATATATTGTTGCATTTATGAGATGATGATGTATCACCCTTCTTGTTACGATTTATGCGTTTCCTACATTGAGACACTACATGGCCTAGTTTCTTACAATATGTACAAAACATCTTATTATATTTACAAACAGGCACACTATTTACACTAGACAGGGCACTTGATGAAGTAGGGGCATCACGGCGTTCTTCCTTCAGTAAGATCGATGCAACCGAGTCTGTGGATATTGGGGTGCCGGAATGTTCTATCGCCATCACCATCGGACTGTAGCTGTCGCTGAGTCCTGCCAGCATAATCACACCAACAAGTTCATCATCTAAGCCAGCTTCGATGGCAATTAGCTGATGCTGTACATGACGTATGTCATTTACGTAGGCTTCTATGCTTGAGTACATTTCAAGCTTGGTACTTAGTAGCTTTTTCATGAGTTGTAAGCGTCGAGTAAGTCCGCTGTCGGCGTAGGCTTCTCGAAGTCGCTTCCAAGTTTCTTTGGATGTTTCTGCTGTCATGACTATGGGATAAAGATGCTCGCTAATACATAGGCATATCTTTGACCTTGCTTTAGCATCCTTACGTTCAAAATGAGAAACCTCTTCCGCAGGCTTTATGACGCAATCCCACAGTTCATTGTCAATGAGACACATTTTCATAGCAAAAGACCAAGTCGCGTAGTTGCTGCTACCTTTTAATTTAGCAAAACTCAAGGTTGTGTTGGTAACCACTGCTGTCGAAGAGCCAGTAGAGGCTGATTGTTGTGGTTGTACCGACGACGACTGTTGGTCTCCATCCATACTGATTTTTTTCGTTACTAATTAAAAATCTTTACCTTTTAGCGTCTTCTGGGCCCATAACCTCTGGGAACTGGGTGCCCAGGCAGAGTAGCGTTCAGTGGGAAGGTTAAAATAATTAAATAGTAGATTATCAGTAAAAATGGTCATTAGTTTTATTCAGACAGACAGTTACATGACAGTGCTAAGAATATGTTAAGAACAAATTTAAACATGTACTTATTATAGAATGCCAGTGCTTTGATTATAAATATTCAACGTAGGTTTTAACAGTATGACATATTCTCAGACCTACCCGATATGCACACTTTCATACAAATCGGTTCACCCATCTATTTAATGACCTTACCTAACGTTGCTTAACCTTAACCTACCGGGATAAAAAGTATCCTATGTCCGTTTACTGGTTCTAAGCTACCTCCCCACCAATTTTCAGCCGAATCGGTTAGGCCGTTCTTGAGTTATAAATAGTGTAACTAACACGACTTTCTTTGATATAATATATAGATTAAAGTTCTATAGTTATTGTATGTTCAATTTCACCGATAGATGGCGCTGTTCATAATGTAAATCACGCTAACATCGTAAATTACTGTCTAATGATATTCGATAATGAAAGTTTTAAGATTTCCGCATCTTTTATTGTTGCGACTGTAATACATACATAATATAGTTTGGATCCGCTCGGGATTTACAGATTTTAACTTTTCAAAGATATAATGTCATATTGCTATCAGCAAAGTACTTAGAACAATACAGAAATCTAATGAAAATGTCCTGGGTGTACCGGACCGGCTTACCCCTTACAAAAATTGACCCTTCGCCAATGCTATATCTTATGCAAACTAAATGTCTGCTCAGTCCCTATTGTATATAGCGTAATAATACATATCTTAATGATTAACTGATCAGTCTATAATTACCCTATTCACATACAAAGGAAATTACGTGGTAATATGTGCAAGTAATGTTTCACTGCTTAGCCCCTATGAAACATAGCGTGATGTTTTATATACCAACTTACACCTTGACTTCTACACAACACATCAGTGAAAGTTTTATTAAAATCCATCCACGGGTTTTCAAATGATACCTGGACGAACAGAACGACAGACAGACAGACAGACAGACAGACAGACAATAATTAAAAAAAAAATTGTTTTGGCCTCTATGTCGATTGTATAGTACATAGAAATTTTGGAAAAATATTCAATGTACAGAAAAAGTGCTCTTTGAGTTTTATTATAGTATAGATTGTTTTAATTTACTAAGTATAGTTTTTGCGACTTGATTTTTATTTTTAGTGTAACAAAGTGAAATAAATATTAATTCTTGACTATTATATTTTTTTTCTTCAAACTTTTTACGAAGTTAAATTATGAATTGTAAAGTTGAGATAAAAAGGGTTTCCTAAAACTTTTGACGATGTTAATTTTTTTTTCTGTGGAGTTACGATAAATAGGGCTGGGTTTTGTTATCTCCACACAGATAATGTTTTAATTTAATTAATAGTGATCCAGCTGTCAGGCTCATAGTTTTTATATATTAGGAATAGAATACGCGTTTGTCTATGGTCCCCTAAAAAAAATATTAAGCAAGTATATTATTATTATATATATCTTGGAGGATGGACTAAAGAAATATAAAGTTACTAGCGGGCCCGGCAGACGTTGTACTACCCAATACTCTGATTGCAGCGCCACCTACCGGGTCCAATTGTCTTTTAAAACCATCCAGAAACCCATTTAAATATACACACAAAATTTCATCCAAATCCGTCCAGCCGTTTAGGAGGAGTTCAGTGACATACACACGCATATGTATAGTAGAATTATATATTTATAAAGAAGATAAATATATTGATACGAATTGATATATATGTGACAAGTAGTGATGGGTTTGATCTGTTAAATGTCGATAAATACAGCTGACAGTACAGCAGGTATTGTCGTGTACGATATTATGCTTTTCACTGTTCTTACTCGATGTGCCCACGGTTTTTACTTGAAAATAAGTATTCTATAGTACTTTTACTTATTCTAAGCTTCAGGCCCACTACACTAGTCCCAATTTATTCATATCATTTTTCACGCTCTAAATAATCCCGGGTTAACGCAATTCGTCCTTAATTTGTCACATATATTGAAAACTACTGTTCTACTTTACACAACACATACCTAACCATTTAAACGAAAGGTGTAAAAAAATTCAAAAAACTACACCAAATACATTTTATTAACAGGCGATATATTTTTTTAATTATCGCTTATAATTTGGACTACAGGCGCTAAGTCGGTTCAGTAGTTGAGCTGCTGAATTAAAGATAGCACACGTAGCCGTCTGAGCGCTGATATGATTCACTAAGTTGACTCACGGCCACAGTGATAGATCGCGTGCTGAGCACTCCACTACTGGCACCCACTAATACTATCCTGACGTCATAAGCTAGAGCTCGGTAAAGACTGCGTACTAAAGATTATTCATTGATACTTTTACTTGGAGCCAGTAAAAAAGTGGGTAAATAAGCAAAAAGGATGATAGAGCTTTCATGTCAGGTATCTGCGTAGGGTATTACTACAATATGACGTTTTGGGAAGTGGACATTATGCGAAGTGGACGTTTTGGGAAGTAAGCATTATGCGAAGTGGACGTTTTGGGAAGTGGTAATTATGCGAAGTGGACATTTTGGGAAGTGGACATTATGCGAAGTGGACGTTTTGGGAAGTGGACATTATGCGAAGTAGACGTTTTGGAATGTGACACTATACAAAGTGGACGTTCTGCGAAGTGGATATTTTGCGAAAAAGTCGAGTTGACATTACGCGAAGTGGTCACTGTGCGTCAAAACCAATCTACTATGTAGGTCCTATTTTTTATAGGGCGTGCTAGAGAACCGATGGATACAAATAGCCAATCGTCGTCCATTGTGGCGTTTCAAGGAGTAGGCCTTTGTTCAGCTGTGGACATCTTCCGGCTGGCGATGTGCGAGATACGAGAGAGGAGATGCCAACACAATGTCAGATATTCAGCCGCAAAGTAACAAGTTGCGTAGATATTGCAGCGTTTCAACATATAGACGCTGTAGCTGGTGAATTTACTGAGCTCGAGATATTAATACCTAATGTCCTAAAAGTGATTAATGGGAGCGCAGTTCAGCTGTCTAGCAAAAGACAGGCTTGTCGCTTACTGCTCACAAAATAAGCAGTTTCGAGAATCTCTACGCTAGGATTGGTCCTGGGGATTGCAGTATAGACAGGTGGTAGTTACTTCAATAGAAAGACGCTGCTGCCCGTCTTCTTGGTTTTTCTTGCCCTTAGTCGCCTTATTACGACACTAATCGGGAGATGGGTAGGTGCTATTATTACCCGGCCACCCCACTAACGGATGCTTAATTTTCAATGCTTCCATAAACCTTAGCGAAGGATAGATCTTTCAGTCTATACTTATAATAAAACTGTAACTGTAAGTTCCAATTCTGTATATTGAAGATATTTTGAAAAGCATTCAGCAGCAGGCATTCTATAACCGATACTAAAGCCAAAAACCTATTTTTTTTTATTTTTGTCTGTCTGTCTGTCTGTACCTCGGCTGCGCATCACGCCGAAACTACTGGATGGATTGAAACGAAACTTGGCATGATTTGAGTTAATACTCCGAGGTAGGACATAGGATACTTTTTATCCCGACATTCAGCACAGTTCCCTTGGGAGAGGGGACTAAAGTCAAAATGTGTACTTGGTTATACGCTTGCTCCGATTTTAACAATTTTTCATTATAATTATAATAAATATTTGTAAGGAAACACTCATAGACAGTTGTTAACAATGTTTGGGAATCGATCAGGTTAAGCAAAGTTAGGTAAGGTCATTAAATAGATGGGTGACCGTTTAACGCCATTTGAACTAAACGTCTCCGTGCTTCGGAGGGCAAGTACAAAGTGGGTCCAAGTTTTTAACCGACTTTAAAAAAGGTGGTTTTGTATTCTATGCGAATGTATATTATTGAAAGTTTAGTTAACGTAAACACAGCGCGAGCGGAGCTGCGTGGGTCAGCTAGTTACTAAATAAAAGTCACGTAATGTTGAAATTCGCATCTATTCGGCCAGACTAGGGATTAGGCAAACTTAGTCGCACGATGATTAAACATTCAGTGTAGTAATTTAAGGCTACTCCAACCTCACCCAAAGTAATTAAACAAAGCACTAAATAACTATGAGTACGCACGTTAACTGCACATTAGAACGGCACAACATGAACGTAAAAGTTTGCACAACACGCAATAGCAGTAACCGCGAACTTTAGCAGTTTATAGTTAAGCTCACTACCGTTACACTAACCTTTTATTGTTGTTGGTAACAGTTTATCTAACCACTATATTATTTACCGGTAAACTGCTTACTATAATACAGTATATGATTTTTTTTTCATGAATGATCAGGGTATTGATTTAATGTGAAGAAAGACATGACAGTAACAGTTTATCTAACCACTATATTATTTACAGGTAAACTGCTTACTATAATACAGTATATGATTTTTTTTTCATGAATGATCAGGGTATTGATTTAATGTGAAGAAAGACATGATAAATTTGCCAACAATTATTATTGAAATAAATAAAAACTGTGTAGCTTGTCGAAAGCGAAATTCAAAATTCACAATTGTACTTAGCTGTAAGCTTCTAATTTAAGACCTTGTCAACATTGTGGAAAGCAATAAATGATATGAATATGAAAATATAAGGGAGAATGGAAAATGGGAAGAGAGGCCTCTGCCCAACATTTAGTCAGTAAAGGCTGAGAAGTTACTTAGGCCAGTAGCCTAGTGGCTAAGACACCTGCTTGGCAAACCGCGCCGGTTTGTTCCTCCCGGTCTCACATCCTCCCTGTTCCCGTGGGTTCGTATTTTCTATCTATAGCTATATATATTACCCAGTTGTTCCGTTGCAACCATTTAGATTGATAATACTGTGTTATTATAAGAATTGCAGTCAAGAAATGGCAGTATACTGGGTAAAAATAAATAAATAAAAGACACTCATAAAATACTATCTTCGTCAATCTATTATCATACTTTTGCTTAACACATAAAAAATAAAAGTTAATAAATGTCAGGGAAAGCACCATAGTCAACCGCTAATATAAATACTTTTACTCTCAAAATCGAGGCATGCCTCAAAGGCTTTGCCAGGGATGAGCCGATGCAGGAGGAATTTCTTACTAACCATGCCTCTTTGAACAACATAATTTACACAGGTTGGTTGGTTTTTACCCGGAATATCAACTTTGTATTAAATCTTCACATCTCTCTTCTGTTGCAACAGATGAAATTTAACAATAGTCTTAGGTACTAGAAAATGATAGAATTCGTACTGTTACTTTATAAATTTCAGTATATTATTATGTTAAAATACCTATATTTTTTAAATTTATTTTTTTTAAAATTCAGACCGAAATCCATAATAATATGTGTTTCGCTGAGCACACCACCCAGTCATCCCTAAAAGGTGTTGGATTTTGACAATTTTCATACTCCTCGTATCACCATAATTAGCATCAGATCATCAATCCACTTTAAGGCATAGGCCTCCCCAAGGCACACTACTGAGCCAATACAGAATAGTGAGATAAAATAGAAATAATATTTCCAATGCAGAATCCTTGAAATATCATTTGAACACAAATAGCAGCGTATGCCAAAATCAGATCGAAGTGACAAATCCGATCAAATTTATTTGATTCAGATGCGCACCGACAAAATCAGTTTACTGATGGTTACACGCATTACTCTAAGAGGCAGTGGCCAAAATTTTGGCATTATTACACACGACTTATTGTCCAAAGTGTTTCAGAATTATAACTTCTTCTTCTTCTTCTTTTGCCTGGCGGGATTAATCCTGGTTGTTGCTAGGATCCTTTTGAATAGGTTTCCTCCGCATTGCACAACCTTGGTTGTAAGAATGACGTTCTTGGTTGTGAGGTTATTACTTTGAAATAAAACTGGTCAACCGTCCTGGTTTACCGTCCCGACGTTTCCCATGACCATGAATGTTGTTAAGTGTTTGGAACGTAAAAAACAAAAATAAACCGCAATAAAATCTATAACATTACGGCTATCAACGTAAACATTAATCGAGTAAAAATATAAAAATGTTACTTGATTAAAACAGCTACCTATTTAACCAAAGTGAGCCAACCCCATCCTGCCTTGACACATATAGTCTCCACCGTAATAAATATTATAATTATCATTTTATTTGCAATTTCAACGCACATTATTTTATATTTTTTTATTGCACGCTCTGTTATGATTTCTGACGGTTAGGGTTACTCTTTGATCAATAACATGAATACAAATGACAGTTACACTTTGATCTCTTTCTCTCTCTCTTGAATGTTTGTATGTCTGTATGTCCTTTATAGAATCGTAAACTATGCATTTGATCATGTCATGATCTTCAGTAAAGTGTTGTGCATGAGCCCAAAAAGGTTTCTGTGTAAAAAGAGCGAGAGCGGAGATGCACTGGTCAGCTAGTTCTAAAATATTTGTTTCAATTGAACATTGCTACTATGTATTATCTATATTCAAGTGTTTTGTTGACTGAAATAATTTTTCATCAATCTGCTCCTCGCCTATAATAATAATAATAATAATACCAGCCCTTGTTTATGTCCCACTGCTGGGCACGGGCCTCCCCTCAAGAAGAGGGGGCTTAGGCCATAGTCCACCACGCTGGCCAAGTGCGGGTTGGCGGACTTCACACGTCATTCAAGAGCTAGTTAGGCTTTCTCAGACGTGCAGGTTTCCTCACGATGTTTTCCTTCACCGAAAGCTAGTAACAATCGCACAAAGACGATTCGCACGTGATTCATTGAAGAAATCAGAGGTGCGAGCCGGGGTTCGAACCTGCGCACCTTGTTTCCAAGGCAAGCGCTCGCCCACTGAGCTGTTACCGCATACCGCTGTCCTCGCCTATGCAATGAGGAAATTCCATTTCAATCAAAATTGCCAATATTAGCATATTAGCGGGCACAAACGTTCAATCAACGATCATTAACACGGCCCATTATTAACGCTTGTCCGATCTGAATATTGTGTCGTTACGAACAATGCATTATTTATCGTATATAAGTATTTTAATAATGTACCCATCGTGACCCAGATCGTTCGGCACATTTATAGGTCAAATTTTAATCGTTATTTTAAGATTTTTTTTCTCTGAGTCATCAAGATCACCAGCTGGAAGATTTCTACTGCTGAACATTTATGCCTCCTCCTTGGAACACCACAATGAACGACAATTGGCTATTTGCATCCACCGGTCACCTGCGACGCGCATGTCGTCTGTCCACCTACGGGGAGGGAGGCCTGCCTACGCTGCGTCTTCCGTTTCGTGGTCGCTACTCGAGAACCACTCGGACTCGATATCTGAGTGCATTTATTAATTAGCTCGTTACATAGGTTTCAATACAAAATCTATAAGGGATAAAGACTCATTAATGGACTGAGCGAGGTAAATAAAGACGCGCTGTAGGTACCTACGTTCCATCTGAGACATTCGTTAATATGTATTTTGAGTCCAATAGTTTATTTGAGGCCTTTTAAAGTACCTACTTAGTAGACTAGCTAAAGCTAGCAAAATTATTTTCCATAAACTTGTTACTAAGCGGTATTAAGTTATTCATTCAGTACGGGTACGGATTGTACGGTACTAAAACTAGAAAAAAATATTTAGCAAAAAATCTTACCTACGTATAATAACGTTATAGTAAGTATTACAAATTTTAATGTAAGTTAAATTCCTCTTAGTCAATGTCCAAAATATTCTAGAAAGTCAGTAAATAGTTCTAGACCTGGTAACTGTGTGTGCAAGCACCTGTCTACTAATATTGTCTGCGTGGGTCGGCCACCTTATCTAAAACTTTCGATCATGTAAAAATTATACTAGAATACCAAGAAATAATATTAATGTAGGGCCAATTTAATATATCACATTTGACATCTGTCAGTTTCTTTGTTCTGTCTGTTTCTTTTGTCATTATTATGATGAATATGTAATTGTAATGCAAATAAGTTAAGCAATTGTGCGGTTCTAACTTCGAGAAAATAATAATATTTTATGCCTACCGTTAAAATGTTACGTTGTTAAACTTTGATGAAGTGTCAAATGTGATCTATTAATTTGGCCCTACTTTAGGAAATTGGATAGGAGAGTTGGCAAACTGTTTTCTATAGCAAGCAATAAAGCTATACGGAACGGAATCAGTTCAACTCAACTGAGATAACAACCGGATACAAGATCAGCATACGAGCTCGGTTTATTTCCCCTAACATGCAGTTTGTGGCTTCAACGACTTCGGAATACCTCTAACAGAGCTGTTTGAATCGCGTCCAAGGCGCGCCATGCACGTAATGGCGTGGTATTATAGCTTGTTCCTGCGATCACAACAAGCAATGTATGATGTAATAATGATTTTGGCCACAGCGATGTTTGGTAACCGCTAATGGGTGTCGCAAGTTGTTTGTTGGCGAAGTTTGTCTACGCTCCGTTGCGGGTTTAAAAAATATAAATTCTTTTTAATATTTAATATTTTTGGAATTTTATAATCTGTAAACGTTATGCTGTCCTTTAGTCTAGCAATTTGTTTTTTTTTTTTGTTTTTTGCACGGATTATTGCGTAGTTTAAAAGTAAATAAAAGTTGGTTTAATATAGAAGCGCGAGTGGAGCTGCGCGGGCCAGCTAGTTAAAAATATATTAGCGAATTGTGAATTGTGAATGAATTTTATTAACACAATGTTAATTCATCAAACTCGTGCTAAAAAATGTCGCAGCCAGAAGAGTTCTGATGATACTAGTGAGGAGGCAGACCTTTCATTTGATACCTATATTGATGTTTTTGGAAGTAAAAAACATACATAATGGCGATTGACGCCCGCCATATAAAATTTTTGGAAAAATAATAGCTTATGTCACTTCCATAACTGAGGCGAATCTAAAGACATAATTATAAGTCAAAATCTATCAAGCCGTTTAGACTGTCGGCCGTGCAAGGAAATATAGACATACATACATACATATTCTCCAAAACACAACCCTCCTTCTGGGGCAGTCGGGCAAAAAGACTTCTTACCTTAAAATTATAATAATAAGATAAGAGTATAGTACCTAAATACAGGATGTTAAAAATCCCCTGTCCAATTTGTATGGGGACTTTTGGCATTGCCTGTACAAATCACTATAAATATTTATGAGATATTTAACAAATCAGTTATATAAGGATGTTTTTAATACATACACACTTACACACTTTAACACCAAATACTAAATAATTTTTATTTCAGGTAAGACAACTAAGCAATCAATAATTGTTCAATCAAATACAAACATACATGAAATAAATACAAAAGTCCAATCACATTTAAAACCTACGTCCCACACTGCATGTTACTATATGCCTGCCACCCACAGCAGTTCCGGACGTTCGGACAATCTAGCCGGTTGGCGATCATCTTTAGGACGGTATTGGAACTAGCCCTTACTTTGCGCACCAAGGACGCACTACGCTTGCGCATGGTCGCGTGGAAGCAGTCCGTGTGCGCCCATGCGAACATACCGGACCGGCAGCCCCAACACTGCTCTAAACGCGTTATATTGGATACGAAGGACTGCATCTCTGCGTGTAGTTAGCCCACAGGCTATACGTGTACAGCCAGGTGCAGTACGCTCGGAAAAGGGACACTTTTACCACGACTGAACATTGAATGACTACGGGCCAACATGTTCGCTCTTATTGACAGCGCCCTCTACTCCGGTTCGATGTCATCATGATCCCTGTGGTCGGCCGTTACTATATGTCTTAAGTACTTTACTTGTCCCACTCTTACAATGCAAATATTATTTAAAAGTACAGGTAGCATAATATCCTCGGTGATTAGACAAGGTTTTAATAACACTTTTATAACAAACTGCCACAGGATATCCGAGATCTTCCAATAAAGAAATTTAAACCTTTGATAAAAAGCCGATTGTCAAAAAAGGCTTATTATAAAATCTCGGATTACCTGGAGGATAAAGCTGCGTGGGCTTGAACTGCTTAACTCATGCAAGCTTAGAAGTTTAAGGCTGACTTATGTATAATTTGTAAAACTGTTTTAAAAAAAATGACAAAAAAAGACAAGCCCGCTGAGTTTCTTGCCGGATCTTCTCAGTAGCGGCCGCGTTACGATCCGGTGGTAGTTTGTAAAAATGATTTTTGTGTAAGTGCCTCCGTGGGGCCTATACATAATAAAGATATTTTGACTTTTACTTTGACTCTGTATATAACAGTATCATAAATTAAGTCGGAATTCAACGTGTTAACGACAAGGTAATAAAATATATCTATTTTCTATATACTTTATGTCCTACATTTATATACCTACTCTATTTTTTCGATATTCCTAAACAATAGTATTTACACAATTTTGATTTCAATAATAAATAAAACAAACATGACAATCTTTAGTAAAATATAGACTACCGCAGTACATTTATATTGCCATGTCATACGAAATATGGGACGTAAATTATAATATCCGCCCGCTTTCGGCAGGAAACGGAAAGCAGAGCATATCAGAGCAATATTACGTATCGGTGCGCACGGATATCATTTTGTCATTATGCGGGATAAAAAGAAACTGTATTGACTAAAGTAATTTATTATTATGGAAAAAATAACCACACAAAAACGTGACAGATCGGAGATCTCTGATCTCCAACTTAGATTCATCATATCGTAGTACCTGAACGCCTAAATATTTTAGGGTTCCATACCTAAAAGGTAAAAAAGGAGCCCTTATGGTGTGACTTCGTCAGTCTGTCTGTCTGTCTGTCTGTCTGTCTGTCTGTCTGTCTGTCTGTCTGTCTGTCTGTCTGTCTGTCTGTCTGTCTGTCTGTCTGTCTGTCTGTCTGTCTGTCTGTCTGTCTGTCTGTCTGTCTGTCTGTCTGTCTGTCTGTCTGTCTGTCTGTCTGTCTGTCTGTCTGTCTGTCTGTCTGTCTGTCTGTCTGTCTGTCTGTCTGTCTGTCTGTCTGTCTGTCTGTCTGTCTGTCTGTCTGTCTGTCTGTCTGTCTGTCTGTCTGTCTGTCTGTCTGTCTGTCTGTCTGTCTGTCTGTCTGTCTGTCTGTCTGTCTGTCTGTCTGTCTGTCTGTCTGTCTGTCTGTCTGTCTGTCTGTCTGTCTGTCTGTCTGTCTGTCTGTCTGTCTGTCTGTCTGTCTGTCTGTCTGTCTGTCTGTCTGTCTGTCTGTCTGTCTGTCTGTCTGTCTGTCTGTCTGTCTGTCTGTCTGTCTGTCTGTCTGTCTGTCTGTCTGTCTGTCTGTCTGTCTGTCTGTCTGTCTGTCTGTCTGTCTGTCTGTCTGTCTGTCTGTCTGTCTGTCTGTCTGTCTGTCTGTCTGTCTGTCTGTCTGTCTGTCTGTCTGTCTGTCTGTCTGTCTGTCTGTCTGTCTGTCTGTCTGTCTGTCTGTCTGTCTGTCTGTCTGTCTGTCTGTCTGTCTGTCTGTCTGTCTGTCTGTCTGTCTGTCTGTCTGTCTGTCTGTCTGTCTGTCTGTCTGTCTGTCTGTCTGTCTGTCTGTCTGTCTGTCTGTCTGTCTGTCTGTCTGTCTGTCTGTCTGTCTGTCTGTCTGTCTGTCTGTCTGTCTGTCTGTCTGTCTGTCTGTCTGTCTGTCTGTCTGTCTGTCTGTCTGTCTGTCTGTCTGTCTGTCTGTCTGTCTGTCTGTCTGTCTGTCTGTCTGTCTGTCTGTCTGTCTGTCTGTCTGTCTGTCTGTCTGTCTGTCTGTCTGTCTGTCTGTCTGTCTGTCTGTCTGTCTGTCTGTCTGTCTGTCTGTCTGTCTGTCTGTCTGTCTGTCTGTCTGTCTGTCTGTCTGTCTGTCTGTCTGTCTGTCTGTCTGTCTGTCTGTCTGTCTGTCTGTCTGTCTGTCTGTCTGTCTGTCTGTCTGTCTGTCTGTCTGTCTGTCTGTCTGTCTGTCTGTCTGTCTGTCTGTCTGTCTGTCTGTCTGTCTGTCTGTCTGTCTGTCTGTCTGTCTGTCTGTCTGTCTGTCTGTCTGTCTGTCTGTCTGTCTGTCTGTCTGTCTGTCTGTCTGTCTGTCTGTCTGTCTGTCTGTCTGTCTGTCTGTCTGTCTGTCTGTCTGTCTGTCTGTCTGTCTGTCTGTCTGTCTGTCTGTCTGTCTGTCTGTCTGTCTGTCTGTCTGTCTGTCTGTCTGTCTGTCTGTCTGTCTGTCTGTCTGTCTGTCTGTCTGTCTGTCTGTCTGTCTGTCTGTCTGTCTGTCTGTCTGTCTGTCTGTCTGTCTGTCTGTCTGTCTGTCTGTCTGTCTGTCTGTCTGTCTGTCTGTCTGTCTGTCTGTCTGTCTGTCTGTCTGTCTGTCTGTCTGTCTGTCTGTCTGTCTGTCTGTCTGTCTGTCTGTCTGTCTGTCTGTCTGTCTGTCTGTCTGTCTGTCTGTCTGTCTGTCTGTCTGTCTGTCTGTCTGTCTGTCTGTCTGTCTGTCTGTCTGTCTGTCTGTCTGTCTGTCTGTCTGTCTGTCTGTCTGTCTGTCTGTCTGTCTGTCTGTCTGTCTGTCTGTCTGTCTGTCTGTCTGTCTGTCTGTCTGTCTGTCTGTCTGTCTGTCTGTCTGTCTGTCTGTCTGTCTGTCTGTCTGTCTGTCTGTCTGTCTGTCTGTCTGTCTGTCTGTCTGTCTGTCTGTCTGTCTGTCTGTCTGTCTGTCTGTCTGTCTGTCTGTCTGTCTGTCTGTCTGTCTGTCTGTCTGTCTGTCTGTCTGTCTGTCTGTCTGTCTGTCTGTCTGTCTGTCTGTCTGTCTGTCTGTCTGTCTGTCTGTCTGTCTGTCTGTCTGTCTGTCTGTCTGTCTGTCTGTCTGTCTGTCTGTCTGTCTGTCTGTCTGTCTGTCTGTCTGTCTGTCTGTCTGTCTGTCTGTCTGTCTGTCTGTCTGTCTGTCTGTCTGTCTGTCTGTCTGTCTGTCTGTCTGTCTGTCTGTCTGTCTGTCTGTCTGTCTGTCTGTCTGTCTGTCTGTCTGTCTGTCTGTCTGTCTGTCTGTCTGTCTGTCTGTCTGTCTGTCTGTCTGTCTGTCTGTCTGTCTGTCTGTCTGTCTGTCTGTCTGTCTGTCTGTCTGTCTGTCTGTCTGTCTGTCTGTCTGTCTGTCTGTCTGTCTGTCTGTCTGTCTGTCTGTCTGTCTGTCTGTCTGTCTGTCTGTCTGTCTGTCTGTCTGTCTGTCTGTCTGTCTGTCTGTCTGTCTGTCTGTCTGTCTGTCTGTCTGTCTGTCTGTCTGTCTGTCTGTCTGTCTGTCTGTCTGTCTGTCTGTCTGTCTGTCTGTCTGTCTGTCTGTCTGTCTGTCTGTCTGTCTGTCTGTCTGTCTGTCTGTCTGTCTGTCTGTCTGTCTGTCTGTCTGTCTGTCTGTCTGTCTGTCTGTCTGTCTGTCTGTCTGTCTGTCTGTCTGTCTGTCTGTCTGTCTGTCTGTCTGTCTGTCTGTCTGTCTGTCTGTCTGTCTGTCTGTCTGTCTGTCTGTCTGTCTGTCTGTCTGTCTGTCTGTCTGTCTGTCTGTCTGTCTGTCTGTCTGTCTGTCTGTCTGTCTGTCTGTCTGTCTGTCTGTCTGTCTGTCTGTCTGTCTGTCTGTCTGTCTGTCTGTCTGTCTGTCTGTCTGTCTGTCTGTCTGTCTGTCTGTCTGTCTGTCTGTCTGTCTGTCTGTCTGTCTGTCTGTCTGTCTGTCTGTCTGTCTGTCTGTCTGTCTGTCTGTCTGTCTGTCTGTCTGTCTGTCTGTCTGTCTGTCTGTCTGTCTGTCTGTCTGTCTGTCTGTCTGTCTGTCTGTCTGTCTGTCTGTCTGTCTGTCTGTCTGTCTGTCTGTCTGTCTGTCTGTCTGTCTGTCTGTCTGTCTGTCTGTCTGTCTGTCTGTCTGTCTGTCTGTCTGTCTGTCTGTCTGTCTGTCTGTCTGTCTGTCTGTCTGTCTGTCTGTCTGTCTGTCTGTCTGTCTGTCTGTCTGTCTGTCTGTCTGTCTGTCTGTCTGTCTGTCTGTCTGTCTGTCTGTCTGTCTGTCTGTCTGTCTGTCTGTCTGTCTGTCTGTCTGTCTGTCTGTCTGTCTGTCTGTCTGTCTGTCTGTCTGTCTGTCTGTCTGTCTGTCTGTCTGTCTGTCTGTCTGTCTGTCTGTCTGTCTGTCTGTCTGTCTGTCTGTCTGTCTGTCTGTCTGTCTGTCTGTCTGTCTGTCTGTCTGTCTGTCTGTCTGTCTGTCTGTCTGTCTGTCTGTCTGTCTGTCTGTCTGTCTGTCTGTCTGTCTGTCTGTCTGTCTGTCTGTCTGTCTGTCTGTCTGTCTGTCTGTCTGTCTGTCTGTCTGTCTGTCTGTCTGTCTGTCTGTCTGTCTGTCTGTCTGTCTGTCTGTCTGTCTGTCTGTCTGTCTGTCTGTCTGTCTGTCTGTCTGTCTGTCTGTCTGTCTGTCTGTCTGTCTGTCTGTCTGTCTGTCTGTCTGTCTGTCTGTCTGTCTGTCTGTCTGTCTGTCTGTCTGTCTGTCTGTCTGTCTGTCTGTCTGTCTGTCTGTCTGTCTGTCTGTCTGTCTGTCTGTCTGTCTGTCTGTCTGTCTGTCTGTCTGTCTGTCTGTCTGTCTGTCTGTCTGTCTGTCTGTCTGTCTGTCTGTCTGTCTGTCTGTCTGTCTGTCTGTCTGTCTGTCTGTCTGTCTGTCTGTCTGTCTGTCTGTCTGTCTGTCTGTCTGTCTGTCTGTCTGTCTGTCTGTCTGTCTGTCTGTCTGTCTGTCTGTCTGTCTGTCTGTCTGTCTGTCTGTCTGTCTGTCTGTCTGTCTGTCTGTCTGTCTGTCTGTCTGTCTGTCTGTCTGTCTGTCTGTCTGTCTGTCTGTCTGTCTGTCTGTCTGTCTGTCTGTCTGTCTGTCTGTCTGTCTGTCTGTCTGTCTGTCTGTCTGTCTGTCTGTCTGTCTGTCTGTCTGTCTGTCTGTCTGTCTGTCTGTCTGTCTGTCTGTCTGTCTGTCTGTCTGTCTGTCTGTCTGTCTGTCTGTCTGTCTGTCTGTCTGTCTGTCTGTCTGTCTGTCTGTCTGTCTGTCTGTCTGTCTGTCTGTCTGTCTGTCTGTCTGTCTGTCTGTCTGTCTGTCTGTCTGTCTGTCTGTCTGTCTGTCTGTCTGTCTGTCTGTCTGTCTGTCTGTCTGTCTGTCTGTCTGTCTGTCTGTCTGTCTGTCTGTCTGTCTGTCTGTCTGTCTGTCTGTCTGTCTGTCTGTCTGTCTGTCTGTCTGTCTGTCTGTCTGTCTGTCTGTCTGTCTGTCTGTCTGTCTGTCTGTCTGTCTGTCTGTCTGTCTGTCTGTCTGTCTGTCTGTCTGTCTGTCTGTCTGTCTGTCTGTCTGTCTGTCTGTCTGTCTGTCTGTCTGTCTGTCTGTCTGTCTGTCTGTCTGTCTGTCTGTCTGTCTGTCTGTCTGTCTGTCTGTCTGTCTGTCTGTCTGTCTGTCTGTCTGTCTGTCTGTCTGTCCGTCTGTCTGTCTGTCTGTCTGTCTGTCTGTCTGTCTGTCTGTCTGTCTGTCTGTCTGTCTGTCTGTCTGTCTGTCTGTCTGTCTGTCTGTCTGTCTGTCTGTCTGTCTGTCTGTCTGTCTGTCTGTCTGTCTGTCTGTCTGTCTGTCTGTCTGTCTGTCTGTCTGTCTGTCTGTCTGTCTGTCTGTCTGTCTGTCTGTCTGTCTGTCTGTCTGTCTGTCTGTCTGTCTGTCTGTCTGTCTGTCTGTCTGTCTGTCTGTCTGTCTGTCTGTCTGTCTGTCTGTCTGTCTGTCTGTCTGTCTGTCTGTCTGTCTGTCTGTCTGTCTGTCTGTCTGTCTGTCTGTCTGTCTGTCTGTCTGTCTGTCTGTCTGTCTGTCTGTCTGTCTGTCTGTCTGTCTGTCTGTCTGTCTGTCTGTCTGTCTGTCTGTCTGTCTGTCTGTCTGTCTGTCTGTCTGTCTGTCTGTCTGTCTGTCTGTCTGTCTGTCTGTCTGTCTGTCTGTCTGTCTGTCTGTCTGTCTGTCTGTCTGTCTGTCTGTCTGTCTGTCTGTCTGTCTGTCTGTCTGTCTGTCTGTCTGTCTGTCTGTCTGTCTGTCTGTCTGTCTGTCTGTCTGTCTGTCTGTCTGTCTGTCTGTCTGTCTGTCTGTCACTATATATTTCAGGAACCATTGGTGCTATCGATTTGAAACTTGGAATAGTTTTAGATATTACTTACCCAACCTCACCACAATTTTTTTTTTCTTTTACTTTCTTTTTAATGGAAGCCTCCGTGGCGCAGTGGGCAACCGCTTGCTTTGTAAACCGGAGGTCGCGGGTTCGAATCCTGCGGGGGGTAACTTGTGTAGTTGTTCCTTACTGGCTAGGACAATGCAGGCTGATCACCTGATTTTCTGTAAAGTAAGATGATCCATGCCTCGGATGGGCATGTAAATAGTCGGTCCTGCGCCTAACCTCTCCCCGGTCGTGTCGGTATCCCGTGCCATCGGATTATGAGAGGTTTATAGGAAGAGAGAGTGCACTTGTGTCTGCGCAAACATTTGTGCACTATATCTCCTGCGTACATGGTTGATCTTGTGAAAGATTGGCCGCTGTGGTCGTATCGGCCAGGAGGATATTATTAATGGAAGCCGAAATGGGGTGTCAAAATTTCAAATTGAGACTACCTTATCGAGTGGGGTATCATATAAAAGGGCGTGATTTGCACATTTTAAAACAGATTTTTATTTTGGGTCACGTAGTGTTTGGCTTATAATAAAAATTGTCCAAAATATACAATTACCTACTGCCTAAACTGCGATCCCAAGACGTCTGCCAAGCGTGGGCAACCCCGTATGGCAACCCCTCCCTTTAAGGGGAGGCTTTCGTTTAGCAGTGGACATCTTACAGCTGCTGATGATTGTAAAGTGTCCTAATTAAATGACCTAACCAGTGTAGAATACAAAGTTACTACCCCTTGCAGAATTCCAACCCCTAACCCCTCCGGTTTGAATATCAAGCATTTTATGTGGTAAGCTATGGCGGGTGCATTTATAATAACGAACTCACACGCAAACTAGACAACAGTAATTCAGCGTCGAACCCTTATCAAGGGAACTCCAATTCCCACCGATATAAAACTGTACAGACTATTGGATTTATTATCACAGGCTAGATAGATTCTGAGAGGGCACGCCTGGGAATCTATGGACTTGCTATCAATTTGTTTCCATGTTTTTTTTTGTTACATTAGAAGGTTTACAAATACCCTCTTTTTTACAAGAAACTGAATACATATATGATATGTGATCTATAAAAAAATAAAAAAAAACAAACACCATTTATACTTTAGTAGAGTCAATCACAATAATAGAGTGGAATATGAGATACCTCATTGCTATTACAAGCTGAAACTGCATTTGAAGGCTGATAATTTAATTCCAGTTTAGTGCATGAAAATATGTTTGTCTTTGTCTATATTTAAAGCAAACAGATATAGACTAAATAATATATTCTTATCATAACTGAATATATACTATATTCATATACACGAGATTTGTGTAGCTAGTGCTACTAGGAAACAGGATTTTCCATTATATATATATATATATTGTTTCCATTTTTAAGAATTGGATCAAAAGTTCCAGAATTTACTTCTTACAAACAAACTTTGCTCTTAATTGTGACTTTAAGCCACGATGCTTAAAATAAGTTTGAAAATTATCAATAGTTAAATTAACCTATATCTCTTACAGCTTCAACTTATCTTTTCTACTTTCCTAATAAAAGTCGCGAGATCCAAACCATATTGTCTTCACTAGTGATCGTAAATTCTGTCTTACATGAGTGATGGGAATGAGGATTAATAAAAAAAACTCCGATAAGCTACAAGCGAAAATAACTTAGGCTCTGTTAAATAATTAAATTCCATTCACAAAATTAATTGCACAATTGTAAGAGTGGACACTCACCGGAAGATATCTTAATAATCCAATAATATTAAAGGTATACGATACACTGACAGGCTTATAAAAATGTGGGGACTCCCCCTTAGTGGTCTCCACCAGCCCTTACAACCACACCAAACGCCAACTCTGTCCTCTGCTATTCAGTTATCCACTATAATATACATATCCAATCCAATTTTTAATTAATTACTTAACACATTTCTAATTAGTTAATTAGCCCATTAAATATTTTTTTAACACTGTGTATAATTATTAAATTTAGGTACATGGAGTGATCCATGTACCTAAATTTAATTAATAGTAGAAACTGTTGGCTAGACGTTTTAATTGTATGTTCGATATAATGAGCTATTTATGCTGTTTGTTTCTCTCATCTAAATAAATAAATAAATATATGTACACAATAATATAAATATATATACGTAAGAATATTTAGTCAATAATAATCTACAATATTCCGTATTAGTAATTCAAATAGACGATACTGGTCCGCACGGTCTCACGATCCGAGCGACACTGCCCTGCCACTTTCCCGGCCGTTGCATTGTTTGTATTTATAATAAACACAGATTCACCTTTGTGTAAAACTACCTTCAATAATATTTATTAATTTACCAAAATTAACAGATATCAATAACAAAAGTATTTACTATTCAATTATTTCTTATTAACTTCAAAATAATGTGTCCTTAAATAACTCAACCTTACACAATTAATACCTTTGTCATGAATTAAGTCACCTCTGACAAATTACTATAGTTGTCTACGCAATTATCGTTAATGTGTACCTACAGAGAATAAGTAAATAAAGTTGCAAAATTTAACGCCAAAGTAATGTTGACGTTTCGTATACACGTCACAAAGATGGCGGAGTTTTACATCTGAGTTTACATCCCACACTATTATCTATTATTACCTACGAATAGGGTTACCAGTATTGTCACTGATGGTATTATTGTAATAAAAAAACTCAGTTTTAAGAATAGGATAGAATGTCAAGCCCGCTGAGTTTCTTGCCAGATTTTCTTAGTTGAGGTCGTGTTGTCCGGTGGTAGCTTTAATAAGCGAAAAAAAAAACCAGGGCAAACCATTTAAAAAATATTGATCTTTCAAAGGCTCTACCTATCTAAACCTATTTGAAATAAATATAATTTTATTTCATCTCATAATGTCCTGACCCTGATTCTGATGTCCTGAGTCCTGATTTTTAAACAGTTGATTGGATTTTTAACTGACTTCAAAAAAGGAGGAGAAGACTTTATGTCGCTTTTTACGGACAAAAACTCTGGCAAATATTTACCAATCTCAATGATTTTTATTTTTATTCGAAGGAAAAAACCACTGTAATGAAACTGTATGAATTTTATCACCACCGGCTAAGAACTTACTGGAGGACCATGAACGATGTGGGGGAATTTATCTGGTAAAAACCATAACACTGATGTTTTCCATTACATTACTGTGACAAATATAAACCGATTTCGGTGATTCTTTTTTTATTCGAGAGAGTAAACTACTATGATGATTCCATGCAAATTTCATTACGACCGGATATTTTTTTCTGAAGAAACATGAATTATGTAAAACTATATAGACGATAATGTGATCATAACCTACCTAGATCATTTTACCGTCTTCGATGGTTCAATCATTGTTTATGAAAATATCACTAAAAAGTTTAAAAAGATTTTCTTTTAAAAAAAAATTGAACTGACTTCAATATCACTGAAAAGTATAAAATAATTTAAATATTATTGAAGTTGGTGCCAAATATACACAGCAGGTACGCTAAAACCAACTTCTATAATATTTAAATTATTATATACTTTTCAGTGATATTGAAGTCGGTTCAATTTTTTAAAAAAAGATTTTATTGTGATACTTGTTCATACTTTGGAGGACATCTTATTATAAGCTTCGCTTCTAACATTGGCATAGTATGATTATTAAAAAAACATCAAAATTCAATGTGGAGTCAAATAATTATTTTGTATCAAAATACTAAGTGTAAAGATAATGAATTTACAAACAGACTTGAAAGCGGCAAAAAGTCCCACACGTCCAAAAATCAGATTTTAGATCCGGCAACCCTAGCTGCGGCCCTAAAAGACTGTACAGCCATTCCGTATTATGAGCTGTTCCAATACTTTTATGATGGCACGACAGCTCCACATTTACGACTCCGAGTCTAATGGCACATAAACATATAAGTTCCCACCTATAAGTGTTTGTGAACCATAAGAATTAATTTGTTACCTTCAATACTGCTGTGGTGCAATTTTATAAAAACAATTAAATTAATACATTTTGTAATACTTGGTGATTGACTTGATGACTGGCTGTCTTTATGAGTCTGGTTTAATACTTTATGATAACATCAATCTGATGCTGTAAGTATAGGCGGTGCAAAAATCTATCCTATATTTGTTTGTTTTAACTCCTCTTTTGTGTCGTATTTTGTGTCCACGTAGAAATTTAAAGCAACCAATTCCAAAATTTTAATATTTTTGATACGGCTGGCTGTGAAAAGCGGTGAATTACTTACCAAAAGTGGTAGAGCAAATATTGTTCAGTATGATGCAAAAAGGTACCACAAGGTATTAGTATATGTATTTTTAAACTCAAGCTAAATAAACTCAGTCAACCTAATGTCGGAAATACTAACGGTGATTTTCGTATAAGTTCAGATACGTAGGCTCTCTGCTCTCGCTTGGTACGGCTCCCTTCTTGGCTGGCTTTGTTTGGTTGTAGAGTGGTCAGGTTATCCATATCATGTCTACAGATTTAAAAATGTTACACCATTTATAAATTTGAAACACTCGTGACGTCATCGACTCTATTCATTGAGAAAATAGTCAGGAAGATCTGACATTAAAACGATTTGTTAGGTATTTATAATAATATAGTATAGTTAGGTGCCCAAAGTTTTACGGCCACTTTAGTTCTCTTGCCCTTCCCTCATAATAGTTTATGGGATGCGAAACATTCGTTTAATTATAATAATATGTTTTATTGGCGCGTGTTAGTTTCCACTATGATGAGATTTTAGAGGTATTTGTGCAATTGGGTTGAAAATTTGGATGTGTGAAAGAAAAGAAAGACGTCCAATATTTATGAATAATCTAACTCCAAAAACTTCGGATTTCGGTATAATCCTTGTCATTTCAGAAGTTTTTTCTGTGAGAATAAGATTTCAAAGACTATATCTGCAATCTCAGACTGTAAACCAAGATCAGTTATTAATTTACACCGCAAGAAAAATACATTGGCTCAAGAGATTTACATATTTATATTGGCTCAAGATAACTGAAGTCTCAGGGTGACAACCAGCAGAGCAACTATGGATTTGCTCTGCACTGCCGGTCGTCACCAGACGACATACTGCTCAATAATTTCGTCAATAAGATTATTTTTAAATCTAATTCCAAAAAATATATTGTCTACAGGTCGATCAGAGCCCGGCATCGTACCATCTATTGTGGGCTTCACCAAAGACTCCGTGGCCCACGAATCGGACCGGCTTGCTCCGGGAGACAGGATCTGCAGTGTAAATGGAATATCTACTGCAAGACTCACGAACGATGAGGTGCTGCGGCTGCTGGACAATGTGGAGGAGAGGGCGTCATTGGAAGTGGAGTATTACATGCCTAATTATGGTAAGCTTTTTGAACAAAATCGTCCCGTATATCAAACTAATACACCCTGTTTTGCTTTATAAGATCAAAGCGGAACAATACATGTATAAACACAGAAGGGATAGTTGCTCGTTGGCCAGTCAAAGATAATTAGGTAGCATTGAATATGATATATTGAACCCTAGCAATATTAAAATTAAAATATACTGTTATTTTCTATTAGCAATTCAAAATTTTATTATAAGTCGTCGGCATTAATGGATATCAAAGGTCTACTATGAAATTTTGTGGGCAACTAACACAGCTAAAGTATGTAGATAAGGGAAATCATACTTTATAGCTACGGTAATAACAATCAATCTTCTTTGACAATTAATTATCAGATAAATTTCAGCTCGCTCAATCTTTAAAGGCATTAAAGCAAAATATTCGCGCTAAACTCTGACCCGATCTAAATTTTAATGAGCTCTAAAGTATTATAACATTAAATTCTCAAGAGTTAGTTACTGAGCGGCAATAACTTATTCAAAGCGATACTCTCAAACGATCGGCTGTAGAATAACAAAAGTATATTCTTGAGGGTTATCTTCATCTTTATTAGATTCGAGATCGATAGTGGAATTAAGTTTCGAGTGCTAATTTTAAGTGCCTTCGGAGATGATTTTGACGGACTACAAATTGAGTTTGAAGTCCTTTGGTGCTAACTTTATCGGTTCTGGAACAATTTTGGATCCGTCCTATGGAGCGTCTGGTATTAAATTAAGAAAACTAGTAATTCTTGCTAAGAAATTTCGTAGTCGAGGGATTGCGAAGCAACTGCAAAGAAATTGATTATATTTCGCTATCAAAAACTTATAGTAGTCCCACTGAAATAGTAATGTAAGACTGAGTGAGTTTCTAAATTAAACATAGCGATAATATGCCATATAGCCGATGAGAGTGAGTCAATTATAACATATATTGTACGTCCCTTATGTTATTGCTATTAAACCTGTTTGACATTGCAATTTAGCATCTAAAGTCAATTAGCTATTCAGTCTTAACCTAGTGTCTCCATATACAATACCATCAATATATCCACACAGTCTATTGTATAGGCTCCCCTTTGTGTTGGGATTACCATAGCCGATGAAAATGCAATGCACTCTAATGCCGGTCTAACGTTTGTAGGTTTAAGCTGTTGAATATCTGCAGTAATAATGGCTTCATGTTATGTGTGCGTTAGAATTGTTTTAAACGTGTTGGTGAACAGTCGGGTAATGGTGAATTTGCATACTACAATAGTATGAGAACAAAAAATACTTTTACCATTAGCGATCAGAAATGTTGTGCCTGTATCGATACTGCATCTCATCCCGTCAATGATTTTCTGTAAGGTGTATGTGACTCCATCTAAGTCTAGTGACTTAGATGGAGTCACATACACCTTACAGAAAATCATTGACGGGATGAGATCAGGTATCACAAGAATTAAAACACCTACTTTCCATCAATCGGGTATCATTTTAAATTTTGAATAAGCTATGCACCTGACAATTTTGTCCTCTGCATCAGCCAAAGATAGATCAGGGAAACTACAAAGTTATGTTAAGCTATTGGACTAGCTAGTGCTAGTCCAATAGCTAGTGCATAGCTTATTCAAAATTTAAAATGATACCCGTATGGAAAGTAGGTGTTTTAATTCTTGTGATACCTGAGAGATTTTATGTATTCTATTATGAGCAGAACTACATCCACATATTTCATGTCAATCGTGATAGTAAGAACACAATTCATTTTGTACTGACACACCTCTTTCAGCTCGGACTCGGTCATTAATTTTGGAGTACTCAGAGTAATTACGGTCGTATGAAATAAGATTTGTGACTTTAAATCACAGATGTAACTGTGAATATGCTAACAAAAAGGAGGTTCATAATTAGACACGTAGTTTTTTTTGCTTTTATCTGAAATTCACCACCAACATGATTCCATCCAAAACGTAGCAAAAAGCTTCTAAGAAGCATGAATGATGTGGAAAAAATATCTTACCAAGTAACGTTAAGTCATTCCAAAACTAAAAAAACCCATATTAACAAATTCTTTTTTTTATAGCATCCCAAAACTCTCTTTACATCACAACGAAGCTAGCAGAAGTACCGGTTGAAAAGGTCAACGGGTCCCTTGGCATCACCATCCGCGGTGGTCTCCCGGAGAACTCGGCTCCTAGTGCCGACCTGGTGTTGAACAGCAGGTCTTTGGATGCTCAGCCTCTGGTCGTGACACATGTGAGGCCCGGTGGAGCTGCTTACAACACTTCTAGAATCAAACCTGGCGATAGATTACTGAAAGTTGACCATGTAAGTATATTAGGGAAAAATGTTGTCTTAGTGTTAGCCTTTTTTGTTAATGCCCGTTATATGAATCTATCGTTAATGATAGCAAAATTTAGTCCACCGTCATGAGGAAATAGTTCCCTTATGATATGTTCCCGAGAGCTCATTCAGGTAGGTATCAACACAGTGTTAGATATTCTGCCGCCAAGTAGCAGTGTTTAAACATTTCCGTGTTCCAGTGTTCCACCTGTAGCTGGTGATTTTACCATCTTCGAGAGACTTAATAACTAATGTGTTGGGGGGACTAATAGTACTGCAGTGCAGGCTGTCTATAGGTAGGCATTTCGCTTATGATCAAGCAAACGTCATCACTGGGTTGAATAAAAAAGAAACTAATTCCCGTTTTGCTGCTCTATTTGCACCAAATATGGCAAGAGGTATATGCCGATTTGAAGTTATACAATAGTAGCAAATCCTAGACAAACACGCAGCGTACGACTAAAAAGCTAAATTATTTCACAGATATCCCTTACAAACAAAACTCTGTCCGAAGTACACCAAATCCTGCAGAACTGTCCTCAAGTGACGAGCCTCACCATGGAATACGATGTGTCTATCATGGAATCAGTCAAATTGGCCACTGGACCACTGCTCATAGAGATAGAAAGGCCATGCAACGAAGATCTCGGCTTATTCCTGACTAACCAGAGGTGCTCCGAAGATGTGTATAGTTCTGGATCTGATACATACCAAAGAGTTGGAACGTGTAATGCTATTTACATTGACAGTATCCTGCCAGCTAGTATTAGTGATAGGTAAGTTTTTGATAGCTTTTGCTAATTATAATTCAATTTTTGACTACAACATATTTTGGTTTGTCCAGTCAGTAACTTTATTTTACAATTAAGTAACATGTTATAACAGGATTTTCCTAACTTTTTTGCGTCCATTCTACCTTCATTCATAGATTTTTCAGTAACAATTATTTCAGTCTAAAATAGAATAGGTACATGACTAAGAATAAACTCGTTGATTCATGCCTTTTACAATCGCTGTGCCTTTTAAGGGAGACATGCCTATCTGTGGGAATGTTCGTTTTAAAGCAATATCACACTAGGTATCTTTCTCACTATTATTTAAGCTCGTAGATCAGGGTGGACATCAAATTCGCTGGGAGTGCATTCACTTTGTATTTATACTAAAACTCCGAAGAACCACTCAGCTAGGCACTACTATTTAAAGCCAAGTAAGAATAAAATAAAACGCTTGTTTCTTTTCGCTTAATGAAATTACCTGTCTGTTTTTATTTTGTGTGCCTAAAACCTGCACCTTCAAATTAGGTGCTCTCAGCATTTTTAAATTTAAAGGACCAGTGCAAATTACTATGAAGTTTTTGAAGTCTAAATACCCAACAGTAATTAAACTAATGACATTTGGAAGCTATTGGGGTTTTACGTAATTCATATTATGACAGCTATGTTAAAATCTACATTTTTACATAGTTTAACAAAGAAAAAAAAAGAAATGAACTTAGACAAAAGCAAAACAATACCATCAAATATCTGATATAGATGTAAATGTCTTATAGGAATTATTTTAAAACCCAGACCAAAACTAAAAAGAAACTAGAAAATAAAATGAAAGCTTCACTAAATAAGCGTTAATTTGTGAAGCTCGCAGCTTGGAATAATCTCGAAAAGGTGTCGTGAAACTAGCCTGACCTAATTTGGTATATTGTTTAAATTTTACAATAGGGGAAGGGGCACTGTTTGTTTAATTAAAACTACTTCTTCGCTATTCTAGTTACCATAATAGGCTTTGTCTAATTTGGAATCAAATGGCCGTGAGTGGATTGCCCCAGAATATTATTATAATTTTATATTTAACTTATCTATCCATAGCCATAATACTACGCTCACTATATTGAGTACGAAATAATCGTTATTCTTTACTCACTATCAGAGTATAAAGCATTAATTGATTCAGAGAGTCGAAAAAATTTCAAGAATTCGATAAATGATAACTACCACTGATTGACATTTGTGAGTGCAGTAGATAATGTGATTCAAGGAAGGAGGGTCTGCAATCTGACTGGTCGTATTCCCCAAAAGTTCTTGATAACAACTATAATAATAATTAGTTTTAACCAACTGTGGTTGATTTATTAAGATTAACTGCATGTATAAGAGACCTACTTTATCAAAATTTTTGTTTATGCTAGGTGTGGTGCTCTTCATCCAGGAGACCAGATTTTAGCGTTCGATGATCATGTCATTGATGGCAATAATTACACCGCTGAAGAAGTAATGTGCTACTTAGAGACTTGCGAAGGTGGCTTTACAAGGCTCCATGTAGCACCGAGGCATGTTGTTGGAAACTGTGGTAGATATACTAGAGGTAAGAGTCGATTAAAGACCAATAACACTAGACTTTGAAAGTTTTATCCAGGAAATAAAAAAATACGTTACTTATAGAAAGCAAAAGACTTCTTCTGTTGATGGGAAGATGGGTAGAAATTTAAATCTATTGAGTTAATAAACTAAGTGTAACCAAGAGATACCACTTCTCTTGGTACTTCCACTAGAATTACTAAAGAACGAAATTCTCTTGCTGTACCTTACGTTAGCAATTGAGTGGTGTAATAATTACCCAGTTAATTCATCGCTAGCCCGGGGCGAACTTGCGCTGAATAGCCGAACTTAGCAACTAGCGTTCCGCAAGTTAAAAGCGAACTGTTGTTCTTAAACAAGGATTAAAAAAAAAAGGAAAATGAATACTCCTCATGACCCAATCACTTTGCGATATCTCATCAGAATACTCAACCTAAGGTATATCTCAGTTTACCTTTTAACCTGCATAAGTAATTTTTGGATTACATACATCAATAACCAAGCATCAATTGCTTGGGATCCTTGAAATTTGTCCAAAAAATAAGTAGGTGATGTTTCTTCATTTTTATAGTCCAACAGGACGGAAGACCGACTCTTTACATGCCCATTTGACGCATGGGTGATCTTAATTTTCAGACAATTAGGTGATCACCCAGTACATTTTTTTCCAAACCAGTAAGTAGTCAAAATAAATAGGCATCAATTAGACAGTGAAATATGGGATTAGTGACTTTCTTAACAACTCCCAAAACTCATCGTTTGTGCCGCTACTCAACAAGAAGCAATATATGAACATCAAACTTGGCTCGTATAACTCAAAAGACTTAAGTTCTGATGTCTGTAATACCTTCCACTAATGTACAGAGCAGGTACATTAATCCAAGTTTAACTTCAGTTATTAAGTACTTCGCTTCATTCTCTTTAAAGTGGTTGAGTGTTTTGAAAGTCTTTGATGACAAATTTCCAACGTCTTCGACGACAATATAGATATTATATATGTTGTATGAAGTTGGTAACAGCCTGATATTTTAGTCCCTTCGTTTTATAATAATCATAACTTTGGAATAATTTATTTCCTCCTGACTGATCCGGTTAAAATTTTAAGGAATCGCAAATTAGGCAAGATACATGCAGATATCTCACAAATGATTGCAAAGACGCATACGTAATGTCTCTTACTCTTACAATCCGATGGAATTAAAGTCCGACACGCCCTGAAAGAGTTTTGGTGCAGAATTAAATTTTAACATACCCCCATTCTACATTTTTTTCTCTTTTCATATATTTTGGGTTGGTATTCATAGTCGTACTTTAGCAACGAGCATAGCAGCTTGCTCACCTATAAAATACACCTTTTACTTACTTAAATTACACTTACTTACAGTCAAAGTGACGCAATTTCTTAAACGGGTAGCATATTAGTTTCAAAAAGCTTGTGTGGGGATGAATGAATCCAATACTTAGAAACCTGTAATATGAAACTATTATTATATAAAAATTGTTTCAGAAAACTCAATATCAGGCACATCAACACTGAACGCGAAGAAACATCGCACGAGAAACTATAGGCAGAGCTCGATGCCCAAATTAGGTTTACAGGACGATTACGGTGAGATATCGAGCAGACAACTCGATTTGTTTCATTACAGGGATCGATTGAGTAGGTAGCTTTCAAACTACAACGAACTGCAGGCAGTTTACTTTACAAGCCGCTGCTACTCAGTTGACCGTTAAGTATTCACATAGTACAATCTTAGAAATTTTCTGCTTGTAGAAACTATTGCGTTTTATAACGCATTTATAATTTTGGATATATTATGTCTTATTAACGTGATTTCAAGATAGAAACGAGTGGTAAATCCGGTGGTAGATTATTCTATCCCCTAGCAGCACCGCATATTGTTATGCATTCCAATATTATAGGGACACTATAGCTGGTCGAATTATTGGGTGAACCCAGTAGACATAAAAACTTCAATGTTTCACGGGGTGGCGTTTGCTATCGGATGAATTATGTACCCATTTCATCGCTAAGGATGAAAAATTAAAACAAGTAGTAAGCACCATCCGAGAGTATTTTCGTTCGTACGGTAACCAATTTAGCCCAGAAACTTTGATGATAAATCTATAACAAGACGAATTCCAGTTCGCTAAATTAATCTGAATCAATTTCAATAGTTTGCGTCGAGTGCACAAGATCTGGGTCGATCCACTTTACTCTTGATTACTCTACAGTTAAGTGTACTTTTTACTATGAACATGTTCAAGATGTTTCATAAACATTGAACAGACCCGCTTTATTATATACCAATATTGGAATAGTATTCCTCTGTAATATTTTTTCGTTACAACACTACAATTTTTTTGTTGTTGTTTAATGTTTAGTCATTTATGGTGATTCATAAATATGAATCAACCATACATTACATTTTACATAAATATGTAAAATGTGATGTGATGCACTGCATCAAAAGCAAGATAGTGGACACTCTTCAACCTGACAATAACAGTGAAACCCATACTTTGCAAATAAAAAACATAATCCTTAAACGGGTCATAAAACTTAAATTTCATTCCAATATCGCTATAAAATATTATAGGCGTTCTCTAAATTCTAAAAATACCGCTCCCTAATATTTTGAATTTAAAGAAAATCTGTATCAATTGGCACTGGCCAGTCTACGTATGTACCTGCTTGGGTATAATAAAACACATTTGGTATAGAGAATTAAAGATCTTATCAACATGAACTAGCTTTCGTATGACTTTGAACTAAGATAACGGCTTGTATTTTCTTACAAGTAAATAAGGATAAGATCGTTCAACGATTGCATGTGCCAAATCCGTTCCTGTAGATAATTTGTACTAGAAAAATAAACCTGTTCGTTAGAGTTTGTTTGTTTAGGACCAGACCCCGGTGTAACTAGTTCCTAGTTTGGGTCCAAACAAGTTGATGTAAAACATTATGTTAATTACACCGACAGATAGTCAACAAAACTACATGAGCATGGGGGTGTGCAGAACCGAGTCATTGAATATACAATTGGAGGTCCCGCCGGGACAGAGTTCAGGGCTTGCAGTGCACGAAGATAATGCTATGTTGGTTATATCACACGTTGCTGCTCAATCGCCGGCTTACAGGTATATAGGGTTAAATTTCGTTACAGAAATAAGTATTTGGGTATTTAAAAAAAATAACAAATCTTGTCAAAGAAACGTCAGTTTAATGTGATATGGAAAAACCAATTCTTTTAATTCCTTTGCATTTTAAATTATGTAACGTAAGATTCTCTTAAGAAAAGGTACGAATTAATAAGATTTATGCTACAATAGACAGGCTAAGATTAACAGATACAATATAACCCACATTAACTTTAATGGTACAGAGATTATTTACTTGATGACATTAATTATCACGGTGAGATTTAGTAAATTTTATCTCTTTTTACTATTCAAGAGCCGGCTGCCTTCAACTAAGAGATAGGGTGATGTCAATCAATGGCCATGAGAACCTTACAGTGGATGTAGCCAATGAGATCCTTCAACGAAGAAACGACTCTCATAGTCCTAAATATTTAACACTAAACGTGGAATTTAGTATGCCTAACACCATAGAAGCTTCTAGCGGAGTATTCAATGTTAAACTTGCTAAGACCACGGCTGGACTTGGTGTTACTATTACGGGTGAGTTAAGATATATAGTTTTATCCTCGTACTTTATAAATACATACGAACAAATTGGTAATAAAATTTCGCTAAGTATAAATGGAAAATGGCAGATAGAGATTTGGAAGATTAAACACATAGTTTAAATTAACTAGATTTTACTCTTTTATAAACGTTAATTAGTGTTTATCAAGTGTAAGGCAAACATTAACAACATCATTATCGTCGTACTAAACTTACAAATAGAACTAAAAATAACCTTACAAATCAAATAATAATATATCTAAAATAATACAAAGGAAAACATACTGTACCTATTTTTAACGTGCTTTTATATTACGATAGTTCTGAAAATGTTCAAATTGTTTTCTAGTACACCTACTTCACTATCTAGATAAATCACTGATACTGATTTTAAAATGCTTTTAATTTTATGTATTTTTCTTTTTATGATACTCTCTAGTTATTATTTAAACATTTATCTTCTCATCATTTATCTTCATTTATCTCTCAATCTTCTAATTTACCTGGGCTCTTGATCAAAATATAGTAATTAATTCTTTTGAACAGGTTGTAAACAGAAATTATTAAGCAATGAAGAGCCAATGGTTATATCTGATATCAAACCTGGGTCTGTTGCTCATAGAAGTGGTGCGTTAGCTCCAGGAGACCAACTCCTTGCCATTAATGGACAACCTTTGCATAATTTATCACTAGTAAGTAAAAAGTGCACCAACGTATTTAAAGTTTTAAGATGACGAAGCTTAGCTAATAATAAATATTTTTCAGGACACCGCCTTCAATATACTACAAAATTCGCCAGAAGACATAATAACATTGAAAATTCGTAAACGAGATCTAACAGAAGACTGGTCGAATATCCATAAACATAACGCAAAATTAACGTTACAAAGCTTTAGTAATATTGAAACCAAAGCAGTAGTACATAGTGGTGAAGATTCTGGGCATCATACAGACAGTCCTAATAATAGTGCTAAAGAAAGTGAGCGGAGTCACGGTAGTAATGAAAACGGAAATACAGCTGTATTTACTGTGGAATTGATTAAACAAGAAAATGGTCCGTTGGGCTTAACAATTGCTGGAAGTGAAGACGTTACACAACCAATATTGTTAAGCGGACTGGTGGAAGGTATATAACAAAACCTTTTTATTATTCCGGGGAGCCGTTGGATATAGGCTGCACAACAGTGGGTGTGGTGAACGTTTACAGGACAGATATAGCTACGAAGATGATATTTTTGTATTGCAAAACTGTATTTTGTAGTTTTGCTATGTAATTTTTTTAATCTTATTAGTTCAGCTATGTACATTACTCTTTTACTAGATATAAGGTGTAAATATTAACTGTACTTTTTTTTAGGTGGGGTTGCAGAAAAATGTGGTAAATTAGCTATAGGTGATGAACTACTTAGTATAAACGGTGAAAGTGTCCTAAATAAACCTTTGTCGGAGGCGATTAAACTTTTGCAGCAAAGTGGACAAAGGGTCCAACTGCAACTTTGTAGGAAAGTAACAGGTAAGACTGGATTCTACGGTATTTTCTACATACCTATTTTAATACTATGTGTTTTCGTTATTTATCCAGGTGGTACTTAAACGTTTTATAATTCAAAAGATATTTTAGAAAAAAATCCCTTAAAATATGATTCCCTCTAGCGACTGGCTTAAATACTATCATCTTGGTTAAAAGTTTAATTTCGTGTACGAAGTAATATTATATTTATTACAGGGTCACTAGAAAGTGCGGAGTCTAGTGCTAGAGATTCCAGTCATTCTACATCAAGCCCCGGTCTATCAAATGACAGCGCAGTTGAATCCTGGGATCAAAATACCCCAATCAGAACTAGTGCTAATTGTGGTAAGACTTGAATAACTTTTAATTTGGTTTTTCCTGTATTATATTCATATTTATAATTTATACAGTGTATGTTATAGGTAATTCTGAAGTTATAGAATATGCTGTACCAGATAAAACAAGAATTATGGACAAACAGCCATATTCACCAACTGAGGAAGATAAACTATTAGCTTCAAACTTTAATTCAGCAGCGCCTTATAGTGTAAATGACTTGCCTCTTCCAAATTACTCATTGAACAATTCTTTGAAGACGTTCCATTATGAAAACACGTGTATCATTCCTGAGAATACCCTTAAAAATAAGCAGAATATAACGAGAGAAGATGATGTGCAACAAATAGAGATATTAACATCAAACATGAAGGATTGTCAGTTGCATAATATGGAGAAGGCTTCGTGTAAATGTGACTATGTGCAAATGGGTCCATACGGAATTGTTTCGCCTAAAATCAGACGACCAAATTGGGACAGCGACTATTTGAATAATGGAATTTATACTGTAACTACGCCCCAGAAGTCTCCTCTTAAACCAGGCATGCCTGGAACTAGCTTTCAGTTTTCAACAAGTCCTATTTATGAAAATGACGTACCAGGTACACATTAGTCTAATTATAATCAATGGCAGGAACTTTTGTATCATAAAATTATCATCAAAAATATTCTTGTCTATGAATTAGCTTACCTTATTTAAACACTGACAACTAATGGTAGTTTGTAGCATCTTTAAATACCACTAGTTTTTCCAGGTCTCTACAGTACTGAGGCAGTGTCACCAGCCCGAGGATCTGTGCATCACGTCATCCTGTACAAAGACGCGATCTATGATGACTACGGATTCTCAGTCTCAGACGGACTTTACGAAAGAGGCGTCTACATCAATCGTATCAGAAAGGGCGGCCCTGCAGATATCGTTGGACTATTAAGGCCGTATGATAGGATTTTACAGGTAACGTAACATTTTAAAATTACAATGAAGCGATTATACGACGAATGATTATAATCAAACTTCTTAACAAAGTTTTTACGTAGACTAACATTTTTAATAACCAAAATTCTACTTATCATATAACGAAACGAAATTCACCCAAATTGGGTGAACTAGCAGTAAGTCACGCGTCGCTAAAATGTAACGAACGTTACGTGTGCCTCTGAAAGTGAAGTAAAATGCCTTCATGTGTATTTAGAAAATGCACAAAGTGCTGTACAAAAGTAAATAATAAGGAAAGGATATCATACCTTAACTATTTATGAGAAAATATTTTAATTACATGAGTCACAATTTTTGGCGCGCTTTAGTAGGGATATAACATATCTTTCGTTTATAATGTCATTGAATATTATGTGAACAGGTCAATGGCACAAGGACCGTGGACTATGATTGCTGCCTGACGGTGCCACTGATTGCTTCTGCTGGTGATCGCCTTGAAATTATTGTGCAGAGGCTCGTCACTTCCAGGGTATGTTTTCAAACTAGCGATTATAAATTCAAATTTAGCTTTTATGCATAGTCACATACAGTATAGTCTTCTAAATTATGGTTTGTTTTATAATAAAGATTGATCGCAGATGCTCATAATTGCTCCAATCGAGCATGTAACTGCATGATCGTTACCATGGTCGTAATTCAATCATTATACTCTACAGCTCTAGACACGATCACTAGATTCTAGCCTTTGACTCGTAGTTCAAATAAACAAAGCAGTCCGCATCACTATTTAGATAGATGAGGCGATAAGGAGATTAATGCTATAAAACAATTGCAGTTTGCACCTTAAATTATTACCAACATCTTTTTATATTGTCTGTCCAAATCCGGAATTTAAGAAGTACAGGTTTTTTTACATTTTAATTCAGGAATAATGGATATCTAGTGTATCTAGACAATAATATTGTTATAAATATCAGAACATTATCATGTTCTGATATTTATAGTATAGGTAAACATGTGTATGCATAAAAGTATCTCCCTTGCGAAGCGTACGAGCATTATGAAACCGCTAGAAAATAAAGCGGAAGATAAATGGATTCGTAAAGTAGCAATACCTTTAACACCAGATGAAATACACCCGCAAAAGTAATGTATAAAATGTTACGCTCCATATACGACAAATAAAAACCATTTTTGTGAGCCATTTAAATTTATCTTCGGATAAAGAAAATTTTCGGTTCCACTTCTATGAAAGCTTTGCTAACGTAAAATGTGTACATGTTAATAATGTATTGATGGAGTTTTATGAGGGGTTTTGTCTTTTTTGATACAGATGTCATGTTTATTCTCACAGGAGCTAAGCTGCTTCTTGCTAATGGAAATTTTGTTCGGAAATCTCTTTTCCAAATGATGGATTATAAATATTAAACACACGATACATTTTGTTGTTTAAAAGACTAGCTTAAACGTCAATATTGCATATTATTATTTATATTTACTATAATACGAATAGTATCTTCCCAGTATGAGTATAATCTAATTTAACTGTAGTATTTCTTGTTAATTGCGGCCATCCGTAATACAGGCTAGTCCTAGTGCGAAGACTACTATGTTAATCAACATAATATTGTAAATTGTTTTTGCTAACAATAACATTTATAGGTAATTTATTTATTTTGTTGTATGTATTATACTGTATGGATTAATATATCAATCAAAATTATAAAAAAGGATGAAAAGTTTAGTAGTTTGTAGGTTAATTAATGCAGGTTGAGGAGTTATCCGAGTTAAGTGAATTCTTAGGTTTTAATCTCAAGGCGAATAGTTTGCCTGTTCAAACATCCTCTATAGTTTGTTTAATCTGTCGTTGGGTTTGTTGCCAACCTTGTGCCAGAGTTGCCTTTAAGCTCTAGATCACTAATAGATGGTCTATTTCTATGTAATGTCTTTGGTTATTATTAAAAAGCTATTATGGTTCCATCGTCGGTGGCATTCTCCCTTACTAGCTGGCGTAATAGCTTTCAAATAATTAGTTAAATAGAGTAAAAAAAATATTTTATCTTTTAAATTAATTGGTTTCAGGAACTGAAAAATCACCGCTTGGACGACAGCTCGAGCCAAAGCGACAGTAGTATAGTGACAAAGACAATTTAGTGCATAACCCGACTTTAGTGAAATCACGCCAAAGACTATGAAACACTAGCTTTAAGTACCTACATCATTTTGTGGCCGTGTTATATCAGCACATAGTAAAATTATGTATATAATAATAATAAAGTCTTGTCATACCAACGGCCAGTCCACGAGTAGCGATGAATTGTTTTGTCGCTCAAGAAACGAACCAAAGATTAAGGATTCAGATGTTGAAAGTAAATAATGATAGATGAGATGCATATTAAAATAGAAAATTTTCTCGCTCTCTATTTATTTACACTGTCGGATAAGTATTATTTGTTGTCAAAATGTGTAACTATGACAATTATACTTACCAAAAAAAAAAGATTCACGTAAGAGTACACGTGCCGTAATTGTCATTTCATTGTCATTTCAAATGATAGAAATAAAAAAATTGACCGTTTTAAATATTATTTCAGCCGTAAAGATACCTAGCTATCAGTAAGAAAAATTAACGATTTTAGGTAAGTTAAGTCGTAAATCCTATAGAAACATTTTTTTATTTCTATTATTTTTATATTACTACTGCAGAATTGACGTACCTCGGCAACCTTCGTTTTCGCTGAAGAATTTGTAGTGTACAGAACTAAAACGTGTGAAAAAAAGTCCGGTGATGTAAAAATTGACTATCGGATTTGAAAAAACTAAAGTGAAGTGGAAAGTTTTAGTTAGTAATAAACAGTAATCGCCAAAGATGACTCGTAGCGAATAATCGTAACTTAGTATCGATTGTAAATTGAACATTGTTAGTTTGAAGTTGTTTAGTAAACCCATAATGTGCCTACGTGATGCGATAATGCCTAGTTACCTACTAGGCATAAGAAATTATATGATAAGGTATCGAATAAATTTGTTTGAATGGCTGTACAGATATTATGTGTTATGTACTTACTATCTTGGTTTAATATAGTACTAATTGCCATATAATTTATAATATAGAATGTATTGAAAATGTATAATAAATGTGCCTAGGTATTTTTTTTATAATTTAAAATCGTTCATATTTATTCCCTAAATAAATATAAGCTCTCTTATAACAAACTGTGACACCCCACTACGCTCAGAAACGTTGATCTTACATCACACACACAGTTTGTTTTACAGAACTAGAAAAAAATGATTTAAAAACTGCACGTAGTCTCCAGTCACGTATGGGTATATCGTTTTATGGTTGATAATTCGGTTGTAATATTGTGTTTTCTGTAAAATTAACATTTTAAATGTCTGACATCTAAAGATTTTAGAAGAATTGAAAAAAAAAATTATTAAAAATATTTTTTTTTCAATTCTTTTTTTAAATAACAAAATATTTACCATTAAAATATTAATAAATATATTACCATATATAATAAAGTCAAAACTCAAAATATCTTTATTATGTATAGGCCTCACGGAGGCACTTACAGAAAAATCATTTTTTACACACTATCACCGGATCGTAACGCGGCCGCCACTGAGAAGATCCGGCAAGAAACTCAGCGGGCTTGTCTTGTTTGTCATATTTTAAAAAAACTAGTTTATATTTATTGTATAGACTACTTTTTATGTATTATCGTTACAAATTCTAAACCTGCATGAGTTGGGCAGTTCAAGCCCGTGCATCTTAAATCCTCCAGGTAATCCGAGATGTTACCTAGTCTTGCCATAAATACTGAAACAAAGAAAAAAAAATCTATAGCAAATATAATTTATTACTTTTACAATGTGTTAGTTTAATACATAAATATAAAACAATTTAAAATATAAAAAGCTTATCCGAAGTGTCTCCATTGGCTCCAGTACAGTCCTTTAAACGTTGAGGCCAGTTATCAATAGAAGCACGCACTCTTTCCATGGGAAAATTCTTCACTGCCAATCGTACGGATATTTTTAGGGACTCCAAAATTATCATGGCGTTTAGAGCAAGCCGTACTCTCTTAAACTGACCATAGATCATAATCCAGCAGATTAAGATCGGGACTAGACGACGGCCAGTATTCAGCTCTGATGAAGTCCGACACGTTCGTTTCCAACCAAGACTGCGTAGACCGAGCTTTATGACACGGCGCCAAGTCTTGCTGGAAAGACCATTCTTGGTTATTGAACATGGTGTTGTTAAGGGGCTTCACTACCTTCTCAAGAATGGTAACTCTATACACTTGTGCCGATGTTTTGATACCTTTTTCACAAAAGTATGGCTCAGACATTCCTTCATAGCTAATACCCCACCAAACCATCACTGAAGTCGGATAGTGCCCACGTTGCACTCTGTCGAGTAATTGGGAAGCTTCCATGTAAGTGTTTGTATTTGGCTCCATACCTTTGTGTAATGCAATCAGAGCGATTCAGTTCTCTTTATCACCCCACTCCATTTTGATATCGCTAAATATTGTACAATGTATTGGCGCCAAAATGAGAAAACACAATGAACAATCATATAAAAATGACAGATTCCAAATTCAAATGTAATATTTCGTTTATTTTTAATTGTAACTGTATTTATGGCCAGAAAGTATAATAAGCCTTTTTCGAGAACCGGCTTTTTATCAAAGGTTTTAATATATTCCGCGGAAGATCTCTGATATCCTGTGGCAGTTTGCTATAGAAGCGTATACTTTAGCCCATAAACAATTTACCTGTTCTGTGGAGACGCGTGGAATGTAATAAAAAAATAAACACAGTATGATCAAATCATTTTTTGTCAAATTTATTACAATCAATAAGGCAAGGGAATGCTGCTAGCGTATTGTGTACCCAATCACATTTTTAAAATCATTGTTTTTTTTTAATTATGTTCTTTTCTTAATAATCTAAATTTTAAATAATGATGTATCGTAAGTTTTGGCTAATAATAAAAAAAATATTTGATAATATCACATCATATGTAAATTGTTTTCCAAGTAAACGCGCACACTTTACAAAAATAGATATATTAAAAAATTTAATTCTTACTGAACAAATAACCAAAATGTATTTATGTATTATATAGTGAACTGTGTAGAATTATTATTGTTGAATCAGACTGATAGCGATTTTAAAATAGTTTAGAAAATATTTAAAATAATTACAGTTATATTATACCTATACATTTAATACAACGTTAATGTACCTAGATAAAAAAAGAGATTCAATGTAAAATAAATAAATAGTTTAGTCAAAATGTGAACTATTATCATCTTTTTTTATTTTTTGTTTTATTAATAATAAATATACTTACCTACTTACGTGAGTGAATTTTTTTGCATGTTATTGTAAAAAGGTAAATTGATTTCGTTTGCATTTTACATTAAAATATAACCGAAATTAGTAATGAAAATGTCTATAGAAATAATAATTTGTATAATATCAGATACTTGCTTAGTAAGGTTCGTTAAATTTAATTAAATATCTTAGAATAACAGGAAGACTTTGTAATCTTATAGATGTTAATAAATAGGCGCGAAGTTTGTTATAGATTAAAAAAATGTTACGAAGTAATAATATTTCGTGGAAATATCCACAAATACGTATAAAATTTGTATATGTATAGTATGGATAGTTATTACCTTTGAGGAATTCATTCTCTAGTGTGTCCATCCATTGAAACCAAAATTTTCTTTTTTATAAAATATACTTTAATGTTAATTTAATATATATTAAGTCAAAAACATGTATTTATCTTAACCCTATTTATCTTAACAAAATTAATTCAAACAATTATTTCACTTAAAATCTAATTTATTTAGATTAATGAAAATATATTGTTTTTAAGCGTACTTGTGGCGTACTTAAAGAAATTTAAATTGTTATTATTGTCATATATTCCCAATAATTTGCATTCGGAACATAAACCCGTAATATAATTGTGTATGTAGATAGTTTGTAATTTTTTACATTTTATTTTTGTACCCATACTGTAAGGATAATTTATATAATTGTCAATTAATGTGTTATTAATTGGGAATAGAAGAGAGCCTAGCTACAACACTCTTAATAAATGATAATATGCGTGATTTAAATTAATGTATTTTATTATTTGTCAACTTAAAATAATGCCCAAAGAGAAGACGCTGCTGCCCGTCTTCTGGGTTTCCCTTAATCGCCTCCTACGATACCCAACGGGGAGGGATGAGAAGGTGCTGTTCTTACCTGGCTACCCCACGGGCTATCACAGCGAAAGAGATATGACAATAAGATAATTTCAAACAAACTAAGATTCCGGAGCTCAAACTCGGTTCTTTTTGTGTTACAAGCACCATCGAAAACATCTCCAGTAAGCGACTGAAGAGAATTGTACCGGCGACTTTTATGACGACTTAACGCTACTGACACATACTCTGCGACTGATCGCTGTGCCTTGTGAACCATAGTGTATATCATAATAATATTCTGGGGCATTCCACACACGGTCATCTGATCCCAAACTAGGCAGAGCTTGTACTATGGCAACCAGACAACTGATACTAATATTCTCGTTTTTTTCTAAATACATACTTCAATAACATCCAAACACTTGGTGGGAATCGAACCAACGACCTATTGCGAGCAGGTTGTCTAACCGCTAGACCAACAGGCCACGTAGGTACACCCGTACGGAACAATTTAATAATGACTTTCCGGCCAATCTTACAACGGCAAATCTACGCGGCAGATAGGTATTAATAGTGCAGAAGTGCTTGCGTAGCCACAAGTGCACTCTCTCTTCGTTTACTCTCACAATCCGATGGGAAAGAAATTAACACGACTGGGAAGAGGTCAGATTCCACGAACTGTCTTTACGAACGTCCATCTGACGCATGGATGTTCTTAATATACAAACAATCAGGTAATCGGAATGCATTGTCAGTGGTACATTGATATCCGGCTCAAGAGACTTAATATCAAATGTCTCGGGTGCGGCTATCCATGGGCCGGTGGTCTTGTCGCTTATTATCAAGTAAATATCCTGATGTCTGTCTCGTCAGTTTGATTTATAGCTAGAGATCCAAGAGATTTTTTTTTATACTACCTAGGTGGCAAGCAAGTGTGCGCCCTGCCTGATCATAAGCATTCACCGCAGCCTACGCTAGCAACACCAGAAGAATCACGCGCGTTGCCGACCCTTAAGACATTAGATGTTAAGTCTTTTGTGTCCGGTAATTTCACCAGCTACAGTGCCCTTCACAGTGGCAATGTTTACGGGAGAATAATCTGACACTGCGGTGGTACCTACCTGGACGACGTTCCTTGCACAAGGAACCTACAACCTAGTAAATAGATTACCTAGCACCTAGTAGCAGATTGATGTGAATAACTAAATTGGTTTACTTCCTAAATAGACTGGAGACTTTGAATAACTATTATTATGCAGAAACTCCCTGCTGATTCATTTTAATTTCCTAAAACTTCGCCCACCCATGGCGCCTCGCCTCCACAAAATGGCGACACTGAATTTCCTAATAAATAACCGTTAGTCGGTGCACACGAACTCACTATTAGCTGTAATAAAAACGCTACCGAAACATTTTTAGAGTGACTATTAACCACTGATTTAGCCGGGATTCAAATGCGTGACTACTCGTTATTAGCCTGCAGAATGTTGGAAGAAAACTGTTTGAGTCTGTTTATTGAGAACTAGCTGGCCCGCGTAGCTCCGCCCGCGCTGTTTTCACCTTTACCAGCTGGAAGACGTTCACTGCTGAACATAGGCCTCCCCCTTCGAACGCCACAATAAACGACAATTGGCTATTTGCATCCACCGGTTACCTGCGACGAGCACAATGAAATCGTCTGTCCACCTAGTAAGAGGCCTACCTGTGTCGGCACTCGAGAACCTTTCTTCCCCAACGGTTATCGGTTCTCCGAGCGATGTGACCTGCGCATTGCAACTTCAACTTGTGACATTGGTTCTTTGGCAAATCTCCTCATTACGGATCGTCGCGCGAAGAAACTCCGAGCATAGCTCTCTTCATAACTGGTTGTGTAACACTGGGCTTCTAAGCCCTTTTTTTACGTTTACCAAAATAAAATGTAGCTTACAGAAGTCAAGGATAATATACCTTACAAACAGTGAAAGAATTCTCAAAATCG
This sequence comes from Furcula furcula, assembly GCA_911728495.1. NCBI lineage: Eukaryota > Metazoa > Arthropoda > Insecta > Lepidoptera > Notodontidae > Furcula > Furcula furcula. Next base: position 27,053,757 of record OU452246.1, read on the forward strand.
GATCACTGGTACCGGAGATTACCCCAAACATCCAAACTCACAAACTTTACTGTGTATAATGTTAGTAGGTATAGATAACTTTTTCTTATTCAACTGAGTGAGGATAAGAAAAATGTTCGCCTGATAAGCGGTATGAATGCCGCACTGCCACTCGTCAACCGAAGCTTAAGCCTCTTAAGCCCGCTTTTCATTAGCTAAAGTGCCCTTCACACCGGAGCACAACAATGTGTGCACAATACTACTTGGCAGCAGTAAGTGTGAAAGAACGTAGTTAGTGAAATCTACGAGCTTAAGGCCCAAGTGCACCGAAAAAAAGCGTCCGTTTATTTCAGCAAAGAATCGATTATCTATTTTTTACCACCACCATAACCTTGGTTATGGACCCTTAACAGTCCATTATCTTAACCTAGCTCGAAACCCCCGGTCACCGTTAAGGACTAAGGTAGTTAAATAGATAATCGATTCTTTGCTGAAATAAACGGACGTTTTTTTGTCGTTTTTTTTTTTGGGAATGATAGACGCTGTTGGCCGCAGATGGCCATTACAGCTTCACCGGACAATAGGAAGCGAGCGCTTGAAGCGCTCTAGCCTTTACGGCAGAAGTAGCGACGAGCTCAAGGGCACCTCAGGGAGGCACGGCCTCGGCTTGGGCTGTCGCTTAAGAGAGGGCTGAGTTTACCACCGGTTCACAACGCGCCCCCACTGAGAAGAACCGGCAAGAAACTCAGTGGGGTGATGCACGTCGTTGAGGTCGCATACGTACGACCCTTCGGCCTCGCCGGCGAGACCGGTGTCTGATAGCTAGTGTAGCATACGGTTGTCGGGGAGGGTTCGGCGCATCCCGGTCCAATAGGACCGTCATGGGGTCAGGAGGGTCGAGCAGTACGTGCCGTGGTCTGCGGCGCGAGTCAGAAGGACTAGGGGCGTAATCGGCGGCGGCGCGGATTAAACTGTTCGCGTGACGGGACGCGGATTCAAAGTAGCGTTTCGACGCTTCTTTGAATCCTATCACAGCGAAAGAGATATGACAATAAGATAATTTCAAACAAACTAAGATTCCGGAGCTCAAACTCGGTTCTTTTTGTGTTACAAGCACCATCGAAAACATCTCCAGTAAGCGACTGAAGAGAATTGTACCGGCGACTTTTATGACGACTTAACGCTACTGACACATACTCTGCGACTGATCGCTGTGCCTTGTGAACCATAGTGTATATCATAATAATATACTGGGGCATTCCACACACGGTCATCTGATCCCAAACTAGGCAGAGCTTGTACTATGGCAACCAGACAACTGATACTAATATTCTCGTTTTTTTTCTAAATACATTGTGAAGGGGCCGGTGGAAATGAAAATAGTTTATCCATTACAAAATTGATGTACTTATATTTCTATTTAATATGATCACATGTGTCGCCCTACGCGTACAGATTCAGTCTGACCGCCCGGGCTGAGGGCCCCTCGTAAAAAGCGTCACTCGAAGTTTGGGCGCAAAAAATACATAACGCACACGTGTTTGTTAAACTAACTTAAACAAAGAGACAAAAGAATATATCTAATAATATTATCCTATGGTTGGGTGACTGATGTCTGTAACATTCGGCCTTCCTGCAGTCGCTGTGTCTCACGGCGGTTATTCGGACCACTTGGATTGCGCATCTGTAACAAAATTTTCGCAGTAATTTCTTTTTTGTAGAGTCAACTTAAGAAAATATTAAAGTTGAAGAGGGCCTTTCTTTAGAAGTTGCTTTCAGTTTAATTGCCCCTTTTTTTGGTTTGGGACCAATGGATCCATAGTTTTGGCAGCAATAAAGTGACCCTTTTTTTTGGAACATCAAGTGTCGCGTTCCCACAGCATTTATTACCAAACTCATAATTAATTTCGAGTGTGTATACTTAACTTATTTATTCTCCAAAACTGTTTGAGTGATAATGAAGTAGGGTAAATGATTGTAGCATAGCTTTCGACGTTTTTATTTTGGGTCGGATAGGTTTCATTTATAACGACCTAGGTTAACCGGATCACACCACAAACGAGCTAGTTTTGTTGTTGTTGTTGTTAGATATTGATTTATTTAAGATATCGATGTTTTAATCATACAGGGTGTTTTAATCTAGGTCAGCCGTATCACACAGCATAGCTAATCCAGCTTTTTTTGTTTTTAGATATTTGTTTATTTGCACAAGATGTTATAATCTAGGTCAGCCGTATCACACAGCATAGCTAATCCAGATTTTTTTTTTTTTGCTTTATATTTATTTATTTAAGATATTGATGGTTTAATCTAGGTCAACCGTATCACACAGCATAGCTGAGCTAGATGGATCAGCCGTATCACACAGCATAGCTAATCCAGATATTTTTTTTTCTCGATATTTATTTATTTAAGATATTGATGTTTTAATCTAGGTCAGCCGTATCACACAGCATAGCTGAGCTAGATGTTCTAGATTAGCCGTATCACACAGCATAGCTAATCCAGATATTTTTTTTCTCGATATTTATTTATTTAAGATATTGATGTTTTAATCTAGGTCAGCCGTATCACACAGCATAGCTGAGCTAGATGTTCTAGATTAGCCGTATCACACAGCATAGCTAATCCAGATATATTTTTTTCTCGATATATATTTATTTAAGATATTGATGTTATAATCTAGGTCAGCCGTATCACACAGCATAGCTAATCCAGATATTTTTTTTTGCTTGATATTTATTTATTTAAGATATTGATGGTTTAATCTAGGTCAGCCGCACGGAAAAAAAAAATTAGCTGCAGCTACTAAATTTTAGGTGATATTGCAAATTTTCTTACGAACTATAGGGACAGCGAAGTTTGTAGCAGTCGTTGCAAAGTGTTTTTAGCTACCAGAATTTAGCCAAGGTAGCGAATTATTTTAGTTAAAATTACTACATGTCATAGCTAAAATTAGCGGTAGCGGCGAATATTATTTGCTATATTTAGCTGTGGCTGCTAAAAATATTAGCAATATTTAGCTGTGGCTGCGAATTGTTTTTGTGACTCCACCAAACGATTTTAGTTGCGAAACCAAATAAATTTATGAGTGTCAGCTAATATAATTCGTAGTATTGTAGGTTTGTTTTAGCAGCATTAGCTAACTTAATTTGTTACTGTATCGTATCACCTTAGCTGCAATTGCCAGTATGTTAGCTGTGGCTACGAATTGTGTTTGTAACCCCACCGAAAGATTTTAGTTGCAACACCAAATACATTTAACAGTGTCAGCTAAAATAATTAGTAGTATGATAGGTTTGTTTTAGCAGCATTAGCTAACTTAATTTGTTACTGTATCGTATAACCTTAGCTGCAATTGACAATGTGTTAGCTGTGGCTACGAATTGTGTTTGTGACTCCACCAAAGGATTTTAGTTGCGATACCAAATAAATTTATGAGTGTCAGCTAATATAATTCGTAGTATTGTAGGTTTGTTTTAGCAGTATTAGCTAAGTTAATTTGATACTGTATCGTATCACCTTAGCTGCAATTGCCAATATGTTAGCTGTGGCTACGTATTGTGTTTGTGACTCCACCCAAGGATTTTAGTTGCGACACCAAATATATTTATGAGTGTCAGCTAATATAATTAGTAGTATGATAGGTTTGTTTTAGCAGCATTAGTTAACTTAATTTGTTACTGTATCGTATCATCTTAGCTGTAATTGCCAATGTGTTAGCTGTGGCTACGAATTGTGTTTGTGACTCCACCAAAGGATTTTAGTTGCGACACCAAATAAATTTAGAAGTGTCAGCTAATATAATTCGTAGTATGATAGGTTTGTTTTAGCAGTATTAGCTAAGTTAATTTGATACTGTATCGTATCACCTTAGCTGCAATTGACAATGTTTTAGCTGTGGCTACGAATTGTGTTTGTGACTACACATAATGATTTTAGTTGCGATATCTAATTAATTTATGAGAGGTAGCTAATATAATTCGTAGTAGCATGTAAAGTAATTTTAACAGTACAAGCAAAGTTAATTTGATACTGTATAGTATTAATGCAGCTACAATTCCTACGATGACATGAATATTATATTGATGATAAAAAAATATATCACAAAATATGAATTAACACTATCTCATGTTGCTAGAAGTATGTTTGATACGATAGATTGTCCTTACAAACTTGATGGAAACAAAACAAATCTTCAGAAGACGAATAATGAGATCATTTACATATTTAATTAAAGCAATTCAACATCTTTAACTATTAAAAAGAATGTGTAAATAGTTACCGGTTACATAGCTTTAAATATGTTACGGTTATGTTATTCGTTTTCTAATAAATTGTTATGTTGTTGCCATCAAGTGCGTAAATACATTTTTTTGTATTGAAATACTTATAGCAACTCAGGATTATTTGATATTTTGTGATACTTTATTTATCATATTCTATTCATGTCATCATATCAATTGTAGCTACGATGATACGATACAGTATCATATTAACTATGCCTCGACTGCTAAAATTATTTTCCGTGCTACTACGGATTATATTAGCTACCTCTCATAAATTTATTAGATATTGCAACTATAATCCTTAGGTTTAGTCACAAACACAATTTGTAGCCATAGCTAAAATACTGTCAGTTCTAGCTAAGGTGAAACGATACAGAATCAAATTAAATTAGCTTCAACAGCTAAAACGACCTTTCATGCTACTATACATTAGCTTTTTCAAATAAATGTAATACATAACTGAAACGAAATCCTAAGGTGAGCTAACAAACACAACTAACATTTACACTTAAAACACTGACAAGTGCAGCTACAGTGATACGATAGAGTAATAAATTACCTTAGTTACTAGGTACTGCTTAAACTACCTAACATGCTACGAATTATGATAAATTAATCACCATTCTCAATTGTTACATGAAGTCAATACAAAACAAAATTAAAGAAAGTATCTATTTATTGAAATCACAAAAAAGTTAATCCTAAAACAAACATTAGTTTGGATAATTGAAAAGAAAAGTTATATACATAATATTTTTTACTAACAATTTTATGTAACACTGGTATAAGACAGTAATTACAACATATCAACCTTTATAAGTACAAGTGTTAACTAACTTGATCATAAAATCACTATCTGATAAAGTGACAATAAGGGCAAAATCAATTACAATTTTTTTCTATACGGAACTTCTTTGCAACATTAAGCTTATATATTAATTTAAAATATGCAATACTTAACCCCTATTAGGGTAAATGCACATGATCTGCATTTAAACTGCAAGCTAGTTATACAATTGCAGTTTTGGTGCAGTTGAAATAACTACATCGAAACTGTTGACCGACTATCCCACTATCCGTATAGTGAGATAAGTCAACTGCACTAATACCCCGACTAAACCACAATTCTGCAGCTAACTTGCAGCATATACAAATTGAGACTAACAATAATTTATAGCCTATACATTATACTTAATATAAATAACTTATACACTACTACAGGGAGCATTGGAAAACGTTGGCAATATTTTAACCTTTGCTTCTACATAACATTAAAATGATAATTGGTACAAAATTTAATGAATCACTACAGATAAATTCTCGTATTTCAAAATGATAGTCATCATATTCTATACGCAAGTCCTCACAAAAATTCCTGACATTTATTTTAATTAAACTTTTTTATTCCTAAAATGATTGTACTATGGATGTAATTCACATGCAGAAGCATAGTCTTAAATATTGCCGATGATTTCAAATCCATCTTGTATACAACATCGATACACTAGGCATACATATAATATGTATTTACTAGAACCTTTACAGAATATGTTTATAATATAAATAATGAGCAAAATCATATAGTATGGAATTCATAAATCAGTACCACTTACAAAATACATTCACAATATTTGCTGGACTCGTCTCCATGCAGTTGCATTTCAGCATCAGTAGAGAAATTTTTAAAATCGATTTCCAGCTGTGGACAAATAAAAAAAAAATGAATGATATAGATTGGGTAAGTATTATTTGATATAATTACAAAATAATATTTACAAGATATAATAACTGAATCTATAATTTTATTTCATATCAGTTGATATAATAAACGATTGATATAATTTTAAAATAACTATTTTTATTAAGCATAACATACATTGATTACAAAACCATTTGATATCATTTACAAGATATAAAACCTATTTAGCCTAATATAATAAAAATAAAACAATAATAATATCATGCTTTTTTGTAATTTCGCGAGCCCTGCTTTGCGGGGCTCCTAATTCTGGGTGGTCATAAGACAATAACCACGAAGGCTAAGGCGGGAGCTCCGCTTCTAGCCTAACATATCCGAGTCGGATTGCTCTGAATCGAGGTGTTAACTATGTTGGTATAAATATACATTTTAAACTATAGACCAGTAGGTATATCTCACGTTTATTAGATCTTGTGAACGTTATTGAAATGAAAATAGACCAAATAAATTTCTATGAAATGGGACGCACCCATATAGATTGAGTTTCGTAGAAGTTAGTTAAAACGTTCGTAATAAATTGTTACTTACCAATCTATCATCCATGTATTTGTGGATTTCCATTAATCCTGGGCTTAGGCATTGATAATCTTTTTGATGTCGTGCATTCCCAGTTCTCAAGGACAACATTTACCGTTACTGTATTTTGAAGCCAGCTTCATAATAAATAATAGGCTTATTGTTTCTATGGGCCATAGTTGCCTGCAATAAAGGTTTTATTATTTTTTTCATTTTTGGTTACTCGGGCTTTTACACCCGGACTTTTAAAAAGCTTGCATGGGGACGAATCCAACACATAGGCCTGTTAAGACAAATTAATGAAATGGAACATACCTGCCAGAATCAACTGCTGGAAATAAGATATAAACAGCAGTTGACTCTGGCAGGTGTAGGGACTATTGAAGTATATGGAAAGATTTCTGGATTTCCTTAAGTGGGCATTTGGTGGACTGAAAACTGGGCTATTGTAAAAGGCCGGGGTCATTTGCCATAATTAGTAGATACACTAATTATATTTTGTCAAGCGGTGACTTGCCACCAACTAGATGGGCTCTTCATATGGCCGTTAGAAGACGACGGAGTGCAACACCGGTGTGGGTGGCTCAGGTGTCGAGAGGTGTGCTGCGCTTTCTCCGAAGTTACTCGCGGCATTATGCCCTTTAACACTTCCACCCCTGGAGCATATAGCTGTAACAGCTCCTCTCTGGATAGCTAGGAAATCTTCGAAAGATCCTCGGGAGCTGTGGGGCTCGATCGGGGTATGTGGGATTCTTACCCACTAAAACCCGCGCGCCGGATCTGCACCAGGGACCCCTCAGTGCCTTGCCTTTGAGCCCGCCGACGGGGGGTGCATTATAGCCCCCCGGGAACCAGTCACGGTGCTCACGGGGACGGGGGTCGCAACCCCGCCGCTGTCCTCCTCGGAGTCGCCGCCGTACTCAATGAACATTCTAAGGGTTCCACACCCCGAACGTCCAGTGACTCCGAAGAGCTTATGTAAAATGGAAGGTTTAGTAGTATAAGTGGCCGAAAAATTCCTTGTGAAATATTAGCACATTTTCATATAATAAGGCATATGTAGGACTGCTATTCTGTTCAATTAATTGCAGGCAATTATAATTTATTATATTGTACTAACCTTTGAATGTATCAATGACGGGTTGGTCATAAACCCAGATTTCCAATAATTTTGTAACGTCCTCCCTTGCACAATAACTTCACCGTCTATCACCAAAGAGGATGTAATAGATATCTATCACATCAGCACATCACAGATCATGACTATGATCACGCGTCTGTCAGCATTCGAAAAACTAACTACCAAGCAATGTTGCCAGTGCTGTCAAAAAAATACAGATGAAACTTTTCTATTAAAAATGTAATTTCTATCAAATAATATATTTAACATTTTAACATTAAAATGTAAAAAATAAAGGTTAGTAATGTACATGCGGAAATAGACATCAAGCCAGGACCGGGCGATAGGCTAAGTCATAACTGCTAACAAAAATATATGAAAAAAATCTTTATTAAGAACTAGCTGTACCCGAGGCTTCACACGCAGCCAGTAGGTAGGTAATTTTCGCGTTATACTCATAAAATAAAACTCGATATAACACGATTCATCTCCATAGAACATCACCTTCGGTCCGATTCGATCCGACCCTTTTATTTTTCGCGGGGAAACCTTCAAAAGGTCCTCGGGACCTGCGGAGGTCAACCAGGGTATGTGGGATTCTTACCCACTAAAGCCCACGAGGTTGTTGCATTGGCACATGAGTGGGGACACCAAAGTTCTCCGGTGGGATCTGCACCAGTGTGATCAGTGCCTTGCATTTTAGCGTTCACGGTGTCAAGGTGCTCACATAGATGGGGGTCACAACAACGCTGCCGTCCTCCTAAGAGTCGCCACCGTACTGGATGGACATCCTAAGTAAGGGCCACACCCCGAACGTCCAGCGACTCCGAAGGAACTCAATCCGACTCCATCCAACCCAGTCTGACCACCTGATTCGACTCGATCGATTTACATAAATTATATATTTGCGCATCCTATATATTTTGCGCGTTACCCTTATATTTTGATGCCCTGTCCTGCAGGTACCCTTCAATTTTTCGGGATAAAGAGTCTCTTAGTTAAGCGGTCAGCGGGGCACCACTTACTTTGCAAATCGGAGGGCACGGGTTCCATTCCCGCAGGGAGCAACAACTTTGTGTAGGTAATTGTTTCTTACTGGTTAGGACAATGACGGATCTTTTTGTCTAGAAAGTAAGATGATCTATGGATCATCGGATAGGCACTGAGGGGCTTGGATGACATTATTATTATTATGATGACAGCTACGATGGCGATTATGTGTAGGTATGCCACATACAAAATATTACTATTTTGACATTACCTAAATTCATTTTTCCATTTTACTACTAAGTACCCGTACATCCGTAAATCTATTGTTCAAGTAACCCTGATCTTGTTTGTAAGCTGTCTATACGATAAGTGTCAAGCTGCATATCGTGATCTACTTGCTTTTTGTTCTCGCGGGGGACACATGCAATAGGTCCCGGGACCTATGGGGTCAACCGGGGTATGTGGGATTCTTACCCACGGCTGTCGCATCGGCACATGAGACGGGAGGCGTGGACGCTCCGGTGGGATCTGCACCAGAAAACTGAGGGTTTTCTGGTCTTGCCTTTAAGCCCGCCGCCGGAGACACTTTATACATCCACCAAGAGTTAGATGTTAGACATCTAGGGCCACACACCTCAAACTTTCTGAAGGAGTATATTCTTATATATTGAAGAATGTTATTGTAAGTGGTCAATAACATCTTATATTTTTTTATTAAGTACTATCTTTTGTATTTCAAGATCAATGATTCAATGATTTCGATATCTATCACATCAACGTATTTTACAGAGGTTTAGTTTGAGATTTCATGGAACCATTATATTTTTTAACACTATGACTCAAAGTTGATAACTTTGTTGAGATTTCAAAAATAAAAAAGTAAATTCATAAACTATAACCCAACTAGCGAAAAATCACGCTATGAAAAGTATGAAACCATATTTATCATAATTTTCAATATTTATCGCCTATTAAATAAACAACTAACACGTTATATTATAGCGTTTCATCGAGTCGTAAAGCGAGCTGCAAAGTCTTAGTGAATTGATGTGATTAAGTGAATCGTCACTCTGGCAACACCTGCAAGAACCGTTATTTCATTTGTCCGCGCAAAACGCGAATAAATTTGCTACCATCCCAAATTATTGTATGCTACTGCAGCGAATACTATATTTGCAACAGTCGTTAAAATATTCGGGCTCGTTTTAAAACGTTTCTTTTGTACCTATTAACTCGCTTTCTTGTCTTACGAAAAACATAGACCTACTTACTAATATTGGACCATAGGAACATTAGGAATGGTGACCATTGGAACTACTGAAATACCCAAAATAACCCCGTCGTGTTTAGGCTAGATGTATTTGTCTTGACAAGTACTAAGCCTGTATCTGCTGTCTGTGTTCGCCATAATATGAGCAGCTAGCTTAAACGCCTTTTAAACGCGCTTTTGTTAGTTTCACCTGTAATAAGTACGTAGGTATATATGATGGTAATAGAATATTGCCACTCCATTTTCACCCACTTCTACGCGTTCAAATCGTTTGGAATTTTGCACATGTGTCAAAGACCCGTGACAATATATTAATATAGTATTATCGAACTGATCTCATGATAAAGCTCGAAGGTGGATAAGGGAACCCTTAGATGGCTACTAGTAAACTCATCGAGTTTGGACTCATTTGTTTTGTTTTAAAGAATTCTGTTTTTTTTGACCACTAATGAGGATCTGATGATGGAACTGGAAGGTGGGTAAAGGAACCCTGGAGTGGGTACTAGTAATCACATCGTGTTTAGGCTCGCTTGATTCGGCTTTAAGAGTTCCATTGACTTTTCCCAATATGAGGATCTGATGATGGAGCTGGAAGGTAACCCTTGAATGCGCGAAAGTTTGGAGAGCCTAAAGCAATATCTCAATGGACTAAAGCCTAATGATCCATCGGATGTACCTACTGTAAGCAGTTGCGCATTATTGAGGAAAGTCTGTCTGATAACCACAGATCTTGGATTCGTATATCAACTCTCAAAATTGACAACGATACATTCGAAACGATATACTTACGATATTACTCCGAATGTATCATACCTACTCTAACAAATATTCGAACTCCTCATCGTTTATCGTACCTATCTATAGAATTTTTGGTCCTCGGTACGATTCATTTGGTCCTTTTTTATTTTCTTCATTATTTACAATGAACTAAAGGTCACGCGTACAAGTCGTGGGCACTGATGATGTTATCCCGGTTTTACTCACTGTGGGACATGTCAATGTTTAAAACCCATCTCAGAGACCGAGTGAATACAGTTAAATCCATTTGTTCACTATTTTGGCGGATTCCATAAACCAATCTGGTATATCTGGTAATACTTTTAAAGGCCCGTTATCTGAGTTAAACACTAATCTTGTTAGCTGTACTGGCAAATTATTCTATGGTATTGTTACAAATATAATATTTGCAAAAGTCGCAAAAAAATTCGGGCTCGTTTTATAATTCAAACTAAAACGCAAGTATTTAATAGGTAGTAAATGCCTATTACTACATAAGATTGAGTAACCGTAAACAGTGTTTTATTATTATCTTAGGTATTATATCCATAATAATCGGCAACAAGTAGATATGTATACCTAAATATATAAAACTATCCACGAAATGTATGATCATCAGCAGCCTAAAGTAGTCCACTGCTGAACAAAGGCCCTTAGAAGGGAGGGGTTGCCATAATTCCCTCGCTTGGCAGGCATCTTGGGGACCGCAGTATAGATGGTAGGTAATCCAGTAGAAAGACGCTGCTGCCCGTCTTCTTACTTTCCCTTAGTCACCTCTTACAGACTCCCAACGGGAGAAGATGGGAGGGTGTTATTCTTAGCCGGACACCCCACGGGTTAGATGCATGTATGAAGTACATACGTGTAAAATCGAGATATTTATTTTAGTCAACAGAAGTCAAGAAAAGTTGTCAAAAAGCATGCCTTGAACACAAGAGTCCCATGTTCAAACAACGCCTTGCACCTCGGAGATTTTCTTAATTCATGTCATCTTAATTTCAATATTGATTATCACTTGTCTTATGGTGCAGTGTACGATGTAAGTACACACCGTGTGGAAACCTGCACGTCATTCAAAAATAGACGTGTGTAGTTTGCCAACCCGCACGCGGCCAGCTGGTGGGCTATGTCCAGAACCCCCTCCATATAGAGGGGTGTGTCGATATAATGGCTCACCCCTTACACTATGCCTTGATCGCTTGGGTTCGTAATGGAAACCGTCAGTGAAACCGTTAGTTTTGAAAATTTTGATATACATTTAACTTTACGAGACTGCATAAAGAACACTGTCCGTTGTGCGTTGTTGTAACTTGCTGTAAAAAAAATAGTTGTAAAATTTAGAACAATTAGATAAAGTTCCAAAATGATCTTATAAAACACACGCAACTCTAGTTTGCTACCCCTGACAAGGTATTATTATGGTTCACTGTTAAGTTAATTTGAAAGTATTAATAACATATTTCGCTATATAAAGACATATAATTAGCGCCCAGAGCTCGAAATATTAGTTGTGGTGTTTAAAATAATGTGGAAGGTTTACTAAGATTTAGAAAACAAATTTAGTACTTGTTGCAAAATCATTTGCAGTGATTGCAAAGACCATTTAGCTATATGAAGACATTATAATTAGCAACCAGAGCTCAAAATATTACTTGTGGTGTTTAAAATAATTTGGAAGGGTTACTAAGATTTTGAATAATATTAACAAATGAAACTTAACAGATTCATCTGCAAAAACATTTATTACTTGTTGCAAAATTATTTGCAGGGATTGCAAAGACCATTTAGCTGTATGAAGACATTAAAATTAGCCACCACAGCTAAAAATGTTAGTCGTGTTGTCTAAAATAATTTGAAAGGGTTACTAAGATTTTGAACAATATTAACAAATGAAACTTAACAGATTTATCAGCAAACAAATTTAGTACTTGTTGCAAAATCATTTGCAGTGATTGCAAAGACCATTTAGCTATAGGAAGACATTATAATTAGCAACCACAGCTAAAAATATTAGTTGTGTTGTTTAAAATTATTTGGAATAGTTACTAAGATTTTGAACAATATTAGCAAATGAAATTTAACAGATTCATCTGCAAAAAAATTTAGTACTTGTTGCAAAATTATTTACAGTGATTGCAAATACCATTTAGCTATATGAAGACATTATAATTAGCAACCACAGATCAAAATATTAGTTGTGTTGTTTAAAATAATTTGGAATAGTTACTAAGAGTTTGAACAGTATTAGCAAATTAAACTTCACAGATTAATCTGCAAACAAATTTATTACTGGTTGCAAAATCATTTGCAGTGATTGCAAAGACTATTAGCAGGACCGATACAGACATGTCTTTGCTGCTTAAGGCATCTATCTTTTTGCAATAGTGACGAAGTATTTATCCATAAATGGTAATAATGATTTGTAGCCACAGCTAAGGGCAACCCCTAATGTTGTTTTGATGATATAGCGAAAAAAGTTTGCGATAGTTGTTAAACAATTTGTAACACCTGTTAATTTTTTGTAGTTCTTATAGCTAAATGTCGTTATCAATAATAGCTAAGTGGTCTTAGTTGTAATACACAATGCTTTGCTGATGTACCTAAGATATTATACAGAGCAGCAAATGAATTGGCAGCAAAACCAATTTAGCGACCACAGCTAAACCATTTTTTTCCGTGCGTATCACACAGCATAGCTGAGCTAGATGGATCAGCCGTATCACACAGCATAGCTAATCCAGTTTTTTTTTGCTTGATATTTATTTATTTAAGATATTGATGTTTTAATCTAGGTCAGCCGTATCACACAGCATAGCTGAGCTAGATGTTCTAGATTAGCCGTATCACACAGCATAGCTAATCCAGATATTTTTTTTTAACGTATCTATTTACTTTAGATATTGATGTTTTAGTCTAGGTCAGCCGTATCACACAGCATAGCTGAGCTAGAGGTTCTAGATTAGCCGTACCACGCAGCATAGCTAAGCTAGATATTACTTAGATGTTGACGTTTTTGTTATTATTAGATATTGTTTTGGTCACACAGATCTAGGTTAGCCGTATCACACAGCATAGCTAAACTAGATATTGCTTTGATATACTTAATTATTTTGTTTCTTGAAACAAATCGCTTAAATAGCAGTATTTTTGTATGTTTTATTATTTATTTCGTTTCGTTTCATTTCGTCTCATCTATTAATAACATTGTTAGGCTTTTAAGTCTTAAATTTGTTGATATGTGAAAGTAAATATTGGTATGTTATTGTTTAGGACTTTCGAGTTTATATTATGACGGAACGGAACTGACGGATGTTACCGTTGAAACAATGATGTTTTAGTTTCATTATGATCATTTTCATTGAAATACATGCTATCTGTAATAAATCGCTGAAATCATCGCTATCTAATTTTAGTACCTATATGAAGAATTTGGAAGTACTTATGTACCGGCATTGATTTAATGTTCATACGAATATTTCGTCACTGCCAATTTTCAAGGATGTGGTAAAGAAGTTTTATTTGGCGGAATAAGTTAATCGGTATTTGTATAATTGTGTTGTTTTATTAGTACGTACTGATTTATGTATGTTTATAATAGTATTATTTTATGTATGTTTATATATTATACTTATATATATTATTATGTTTTACAACATATGTGTTTATATGTGTCTTTGTGTTAATGTTACCTATGCATATCTAGTGCGCTCAGCCCCTGCTCTTTATATCTTCTTTATTTTCCTCTCCATCCAAAGGTTGCTGCTTGGAAGAGATCACTTTTAGCGATAAGGCCGCCCATTGTTGCATGTCTTATTAATTTTTATCTTATTCTTCTAGTATCTGTTTGTTTGTGCGCAATAAAGAATTGTCTGTCTGTCTATTTATATGGATGGATACCGGTGTAGTGTTTCTTAATATAGTACCTAATAATCAACCTGCCATCCATTCCAAGTGCACTAACATTCAGTCCTAGCGTTGACCTTTTTTTTTGTCGTGAAATTCGTTAGCTCCATTTGTCCGTCTGGTCGTGGTGGGCCCGAGACGGCTTTAAGTTGGTAAGTACATTCTTTTATGCTTCTCAACTGATAATTCTTTGCAATCTACAAGTAGAGTACACGCCTTTATATTGTAATCCTATATGATACCCCAAATTCTTCGTAATTTTAGTACCTACACACATATCTTAATGGATTTAACATACTTACCTACAAGATTAGTAGGTAAACATATAGTAAGAGATACCTTAAACGGGGTTCCACTTTATGTATTTAGTTAGGTATAATTTGCAAATGATTGTTAGGCAGATATCATATTTCTTAATCCTTTATCTATATTCATTCTATTCCCTTGTCGTGAGACGCCAATATGCAATAGCTACGTGGTTTTACATCCGGTCTGTTGCCTCAGTGTTGTCAATTGATATCATTTTGTAATACAGATTACAGGACAATATAATCTCATCACTAAATAAACGAGAATATTTTAGAAGATCTGTAGCAGCGATGGATTGTGCATTTTCGAATAATTTTCTGTATATTTATATAGTAGACAGTAATCGGCAATTGATTGAAGTTTTAATGGAATGTTTGGAATCAGATGACCGCGTGTGTGATGGTCCCAGGATATCAGTATTATTAATTGGCTAGCTGCTTTAAACTAGTTTTAAATTGTCCCATTGACTTACTTATTTAAATGAGTTACCTTGACTTTTATTTTTATACTAAGTACTTGACTTAGTTCACACGTTTACATAATATGCTCTTCCTATGATTTTGAATGGACTAGGTACCTAAAGAGATTGCAAAACAATTAGGCAGTAAAAGCCTAAAACAGATTATAATTTTGCCATGTTACTTCACTGTTGACGTGTTCGATTTTTGTATTTTAATAAGAAATATCCTTATATCTTACGTGATTTGATCTTAAAGTTTGTTAGTTTTGTAGCATCATGCGATACGTGGTTTTCAGCTTTTTGTCATTATTCATAGGCCTAAGTATACATATGTTATTCTCGGTAAAAACGCTTGTACCGTGCATGTTTAAAAAGTATATTTTTTCATTTAAAAAGTAAAAAGAATATATTTGCGATATTAGTGATTATGTGTAAAAACCGAAGATAGAACCTTTTATAAATATCAGTTATGATTTTAGTAATAAGTTGAAGATGGTGGTAAAGAGGCGAGCCATATTGCCACTTATTAAAAAAAGGTTTCCTTAGATGGTTACAAAAAAACAATCTACAATGTTTTAGAGATAAGGGGCAAAGGTACAGCAATATAGCTAATTGCAAAATCTATTGATTGCTTTTCAGGTACGGAGCTATTTATCTTCTTTCCGTATCCATATGATGATGATATAAATGTACTAATGGCAGTTGCTCAATTTTTTCTCATAGTATACAATCATTTATTATACCTAATTATAATAATTACGTTGTAAATGAGACAAATACGTGTACCTCAAATTGTTTGTTGCGCTGCCTGTGATGTTGACGCTTGAGGACTCCCGTAGGTTTTCCCACAGGCGGCGCGATTCTGTGGCTCGACGCTGACTGCCGGCATCTCCTGATCCGACAGACCTGGATACATGATGACTTGTTCTTCGGCGAAGTCTTGTAATGCTGACGGATTGTTTGCCGTTCCGCGTCAATGGTCGCTTACTGTTCCACAATTTTTCTGTTCTGTCCGTTGCTGAAGGAAATAAATGCCTTGAGATTTGATAATTCGTCTGGTAATTTTCTAATGAGTTCCAGGATGCATTTCTTTGGTAGTGATAAATGTTTTCATGGAAATATTTCTGTTTTTTTTTCGTTTTCGTATTTTTGCCGATTCCTTTGGAGTTTTCTTCTTATAGGCGGTTTACATATTCGATAAACCATCAACATTTTTCTTCTTTCCAGTTAGCGCAGTAATTAATGTCGTAGTCTTCTAGTTTGACGCGTCACTCTCTCGCTGCTCCTCGTGGCCGGGTCCACATTATATGATAAATGTCTCTCAGTCTCGTTCCTAAATATCTCCCACTTGGTCGTTCGGCCGGTCGTTCATCCTTTCACGGTTGTTATCTTCTCCGGAACATATTTGGGTAGTTGGTTGGGTAGCTCTGCATCCATACGATGTATCACTCGATATTCCTTGAGTTTCATAATTTGTAGTCCATTACTGTCTGTGTTTAAACGAGGAAAAACATCGTTTTTCTTTAAACATCGATTTATTATATTTTAATATCACTAAATAGGGCGTAGCATTTTCCAAATCCCACTTCTGAGGTGTGAAGGGGCCGGTGGAAATGAAAATAGTTTATCCATTACAAAATTGATGTACTTATATTTCTATTTAATATGATCACATGTGTCGCCCTACGCGTACAGATTCAGTCTGACCGCCCGGGCTGAGGGCCCCTCGTAAAAAGCGTCACTCGAAGTTTGGGCGCAAAAAATACATAACGCACACGTGTTTGTTAAACTAACTTAAACAAAGAGACAAAAGAATATATCTAATAATATTATCCTATGGTTGGGTGACTGATGTCTGTAACAACATACTTCAATAACATCCAAACACTTGGCGGGAATCGAACCAACGACCTATTGGGTTGCGAGCAGGTTGTCTAACCGCTAGACCAACAGGCCACGTAGGTACACCCGCACGGAACAATTTAATAATGACTTTCCGGCCAATCTTACAACGGCAAATCTACGCGGAAGATAGGTATTAATAGTGCAGAAGTGCTTGCGTAGCCACAAGTGCACTCTCTCTTCGTTTACTCTCACAATCCGATGGGGAAGAAATTAACACGACTGGGAAGAGGTCAGATTCCACGAACTGTCTTTACAAATGTCCATCTGACGCATGGATGTTCTTAATATACAAACAATCAGGTAATAGGAATGCATTGTCAGTGGTACATTGATATCCGGCTCAAGAGACTTAATATCAAATGTCTCGGGTGCAGCTATCCATGGGCCGGTGGTCCTGTCACTTATTATCAGGTAAATATCCTGATGTTTGTCTCGTCAGTTTGATTTATAGCTAGAGATCCAAGAGATTTTTTTTTATACTACCTAGGTGGCAAGCAAGTGTGCGCCCTGCCTGATCATAAGCAGTCACCGCAGCCTACGCTAGCAACACCAGAAGAATCACGCGCGTTGCCGACCCTTAAGACATTAGATGTTAAGTCTTTTGTGTCCGGTAATTTCACCAGCTACAGTGCCCTTCAGTGGCAATGTTTACGGGAGAATAATCTGACACTGCGGTGGTACCTACCTGGACGACGTTCCTTGCACAAGGAACCTACAACCTAGTAAATAGATTACCTAGCACCTAGTAGCAGATTGATGTGAATAACTAAATTGGTTTACTTCCTAAATAGACTGGAGACTTTGAATAACTATTATTATGCAGAAACTCCCTGCTGATTCATTTTAATTTCCTAAAACTTCGCCCACCCATGGCGCCTCGCCTCCACAAAATGGCGCCACTGAATTTCCTAATAAATAACCGTTAGTCGGTGCACACGAACTCACTATTAGCTGTAATAAAAACGCTACCGAAACATTTTTAGCGTGACTATTAACCACTGATTTAGCCGGGATTCAAATGCGTGACTACTCGTTATTAGCCTGCAGAATGTTGGAAGAAAACTGTTTGAGTCTGTTTATTGAGAACTAGCTGGCCCGCGTAGCTCCGCCCGCGCTGTTTTCAACTTTACCAGCTGGAAGACGTTTACTGCTGAACATAGGCCTCCCCCTTCGAACGCTACAATAAACGACAATTGGCTATTTGCATCCACCGGTTACCTGCGACGAGCACAATGAAATCGTCTGTCCACCTAGTAAGAGGCCTACCTACGCTGTGTCGGCACTCGAGAACCTTTCTTCCCCAACGGTTATCGGTTCTCCGAGCGATGTGACCTGCGCATTGCAACTTCAACTTGTGACCTTGGTTCTTTGGCGAATCTCCTCATTACGGATCGTCGCGCGAAGAAACTCCGAGCATAGCTCTCTTCATAACTGGTTGTGTAACTCTGGGCTTCTAAGCACTTTTTTTACGTTTACCAAAATAAAATGTAGCTTACAGAAGTCAAGGATAATATACCTTACAAACAGTGAAAGAATTCTCAAAATCGGATCACTGGTACCGGAGATTACCCCAAACATCCAAACTCACAAACTTTACTGTGTATAATGTTAGTAGGTATAGATAACTTTTTCTTATTCAACTGAGTGAGGATAAGAAAAATGTTCGCCTGATAAGCGGTATGAATGCCGCACTGCCACTCGTCAACCGAAGCTTAAGCCTCTTAAGCCCGCTTTTCATTAGCTAAAGTGCCCTTCACACCGGAACACAACAATGTGTGCACAATACTACTTGGCAGCAGTAAGTGTGAAAGAACGTAGTTAGTGAAATCTACGAGCTTAAGGCCCAAGTGCACCGAAAAAAAGCGTCCGTTTATTTCAGCAAAGAATCGATTATCTATTTTTTACCACCACCATAACCTTGGTTATGGACCCTTAACAGTCCATTATCTTAACCTAGCTCGAAACCCCCGGTCACCGTTAAGGACTAAGGTAGTTAAATAGATAATCGATTCTTTGCTGAAATAAACGGACGTTTTTTTGTCGTTTTTTTTTTTGGGAATGATAGACGCTGTTGGCCGCAGATGGCCATTACAGCTTCACCGGACAATAGGAAGCGAGCGCTTGAAGCGCTCTAGCCTTTACGGCAGAAGTAGCGACGAGCTCAAGGGCACCTCAGGGAGGCACGGCCTCGGCTTGGGCTGTCGCTTAAGAGAGGGCTGAGTTTACCACCGGTTCACAACGCGCCCCCACTGAGAAGAACCGGCAAGAAACTCAGTGGGGTGATGCACGTCGTTGAGGTCGCATACGTACGACCCTTCGGCCTCGCCGGCGAGACCGGTGTCTGATAGCTAGTGTAGCATACGGTTGTCGGGGAGGGTTCGGCGCATCCCGGTCCAATAGGACCGTCATGGGGTCAGGAGGGTCGAGCAGTACGTGCCGTGGTCTGCGGCGCGAGTCAGAAGGACTAGGGGCGTAATCGGCGGCGGCGCGGATTAAACTGTTCGCGTGACGGGACGCGGATTCAAAGTAGCGTTTCGACGCTTCTTTGAGGAACTTACGAAGGGGATCTAACTTGAAATCGGAATGCAGATCTACGTTCCGCATGTACCACGGGGCACCGACGGCACGTCGGAGGAAACGATTCTGGATAACCTGGAGGCTATCGATATGGGTGCGGGCGGCGTGCGCGAAAACTACACTCGCGTAAGTCATGATAGGGCGAATGCAAGCTTTGTATAATGTCAACTTATTTCTAAGCGACATTTTACTCCGCTTGTAGAGAAGGGGATACAGGCGACCTAATACGAAAGCCGCTCGATTGCGGACGGACCTAATGTGCGGGCCGAAAGTCATGGCGGAGTCTAAGGTGACTCCGAGGTACTTAACCTTCCTAGTCCAGGGGATAGGGCGATTGAATAGGGATATTGGGGCTAGTCGTCTGTTGGGCCGAAGGCTCCGCGCGGAGAACATATTGGCGGGTCCCCGGGAGAAGACCACCGCGGCACTCTTCTCCGGGTTCACCTCTATGCGCCACGTACGGAACCATTGACCCAGGGCGTCGACTGCGGCTTGTAGAGCACGCGTTAAATAGGACATGTTCCTATGGGAATTATAGAGAGCGGTGTCATCCGCGTAAAGGGCGAGTTGGACTCTGCTCGAACGAGGAATGTCGTGTCGGTGCACTTGGGCCTAAAAGTCTGAACTACTGAAGTTAATGTCTAAGAAATATAGTATATCGATGGTCTAAGACCACAAAAGGCAATACCAAAGTAAGTAATTTAATGGGCAAACAAGTCATTTACCATCAAGGGAATGTCTCACAAAACCCCTAAGTAGTACTAAGAAAAAATATAAATAAATAATTTTGACGTCCAACCATTTAGATAAATCTGTTTTGGTTAACCGCTAGTCAATCAAATGCAGTGAGACGCGAACTGTGATTGTGAACGCGGTCACGATGGCGATGAACCACAATAAATTATCCTCTATATAATGAAAATTAAGGAAATACCTAAGTAAGTTAGCAGATTGGGGTAAAATTTATGTAGTTTTAACATAGGAATGTCGATGTAAAGTACAAGAATCATTTAATGGGTGCGCGTGCAAGACCGGGAGAGCAGTTTGTAAATACCACGTATCTGATTCCAAAGGCTGAGCTTATTTCTATAGAAATCTCTTCCACCACGCCCAGGAGAGAAACGGTGAAAGCAAGAGATAGGGCGCAGTGTGTATAAAAATACATATGCTATTGCATCTTTTTGACTGGAGATAATGTAATCTCTCCTCTTTTAAACTTTCCAACGCCGTTTCTATGAACGCCCATTCGCTAGCCAAAATAGACCTTAAGAAATACTTCTAACATAATATATGCAGCTTATCACTAACTCCCTCATTAAAAAAACTGCATACGTACTAACAATATCAACAACTACAGCTTGCCACTCCTTAACAACAACACATCCAATAAAAAAAGAATTACACCTCTATCGCAATCGATTTAAAGGTTATATTGCCACGTTTCTCCGAAGATGATATTTTCGCGATACCATAACATAAAGTTGTGTACCACAAGAAGCCAGAGGGTGCACAAAATTTCCATTTTCCACGCGATTTACCGCAAATTAATGCCTCAGATCCGTCGGCGCCTCGCAGATTTATATTGGGATTTGCATCTAACGAAGTTAGAGTTTAGGTTTTCGCAGTCCAACGGCGATTACTTTTAATATGGTAACCATTCCTATAGTTGGCGACAGACTATCCATACCAAGACTTTGATAAATTTTATTTTATCATTTCTTTGTTAATCTTTAGAGTGCGTTAAAAGGGTACTATCATGCCATTTGGAGAGGTCCAAATGGCATGATAGTACCTTTTTTTTTTTATTGACGCGAGGTAAATCTTCCAAAGATCCCCGGAAGCTGTGGGGCTCGACCGGGGTATGTGGGATTCTTATCCACTAAAACCCCCGCGGCTGTCGCTTCGGCACATGAGAGGGGTTACCCCAGGGCTCTCCGGTGGGATCTGCACCAGGGGCCCCTCAATGCCTAGCCTTTGAGCCCGCCGCCGGGGGGCGTATTGTAGCCCCCCGGGAACCTGTCACGGTGCTCACGAGGACGGGGTCGCAACCCCGCCGCCGTCCTCCTCGGAGTCGCCGCCGTACTCAATGGACGTTCAAAGGGCCCACACCCCGAACGTCCAGCGACTCCGAAGGGGCATGATAGTACCTTAACCTACCCCTGATTGACCAATCTTTCAAATACGACATCACCTAAGCACTTATTGAACATTTTGATGTCGAAAAATAAAGGGGTGTCTAATACTTTTGCAATAACTTTATTTACAAACTAGCAGTCCCCCGCGACTTCGTTCGCGCAAAGGTAGTTAATGAAGAAATACCGACAAAATAAACTCAACCCGATAACATTTTGCACGACTTGGGAATCAAAATCAGGTCCAAGCGATCAAAGGTCATACTCGCGCCCATCGTCACCGAGGCAGTCCAAATAAAAATCTAAAATTAAATACAAAATATTTTCCCATGAACTTTTAAATGACAATAAACTTGGGAGGAAACTTAAGGTCAAACAGTGAAATTTGTTAATACAACGGGAATATTTTTCCAAATAATAAACTAAAATACACGTAGTTGTCTTTTTAAAGCATCCAAGAACACTATGCCGAATGACACCATAATCCACTCAGCATGTTTTTAGGTCTCCATACCTAAAAGGTAAAAAAGGAACCCTTATGGCGGTACTTCGTCTGTCTGTCTGTCTGTCTGTCACATGTATAATAATATATTTCAAGAACCACTGGCGCTATCGATTTGATATTTAGAACAGTTTTAGATCTTACTTGTTGGATAAGAATACTTATCGCAAATTAAAAAATATTTTATCTCTTTTACTGTTATTTTAATGGGGGCCGGTGTCAAAATTTCAAAGAGGCTACTATATCAAGTGGGGTATCATATGAAAGGGCTTCATTTGCAAATTTCAAAACAGTTTTTTTTTTGTTTATGTCTCGTGTTTTTTTTGCTTATAACAAAAAATGTCACAAAAAATACCGTTCCCCCCTTATCTCCGAAGTTTGTGAAGGGAAAAATCTGAAATAATTATAGGTAATAGAGGTCAATCTATATTTTAAAGAAAAAATAAAATGAAGAAAAAATAAAGTGGTACAGTTTTTTAGTAATCCTAAAAACCTCTAGAAACAAACTTAGTTTTGCGGTTGGGTTTTTGCTATAAGAGGAATATTAAAAGAACTTTAATACGTGCAAAGAAGGTAGGGAACCCTCGATGCGCGGGTCAGACTCGCACATGACCGGTTTTTTTTTAGAATTTTTTTGGTTCGATTCGGTACTTTTTTGTTTCGCGGGGGAAACCTTCAAAGGGTTTCCGGGAGCTGTAGAGCTCGACCGGGGTATGTGGGATTCTTACCTACTAAAACCCCCGCGGCACATGAGAGAGAACCCCGAGCTCTCCGGTGGTATCTCGATTCGGTGCCTAGCTTCGAACCGGAGTATCTTCCCTACTAAAACGCCCAGTACTCAATGGACATCTAGCACCCACAACCCAAACGTCCAACCGACAACTCCAAACGTTGCCCGTTATTTGTCCGGGCTTATGGCTGAGGAGAAAGGCGGCAGCATTTTTTTTTTTAGGCGGCACTACTAAAAATGTAAGAGTATTAATAGGACGAAGTAGTTGTGTGCCATTATTTAAAGAACTAAAAATTTTAACTGTTCCATGCCTTTATATTCTAGAAGTTTCATTATTTGTTAAAACTAATTTACATTTATTTGAAAAAATGTCATCGGCACGAGATGTTCCATTATGCAGTCAATACAGAAACGCCTTGTGCAATTGCAAATGTAAAACTGCTTTATTGAGGAAAAGTATATTAAACATGGCACCGCGAGTATTTAATAAAATACCTGATGCCTTAAAATACCTCAATGTAGCACAATTTAAATTATTTTTAGTTGAAAAATGTTATTACACAGTTGAAGAATTCCTAAATACCTAATATAAATTGTAACGTAGACATTATTTCCTTTGACATGTCTATTTTTAAAGTATAAATTTTCCATATTTACAATTCATGATAAATATGTGGGATATTTCAGGGACAAAAAATGGGTTACTATAAAATACCGTTATCATCATCATCAATCAATATATATAAAAGGATAAGTCCTGACTGACTGACTGACTGATTGACAGACAACGCATCGAGGGTTCCATACCTTCTTTGCACGTTTTAAAATAACTTTAATACGTGCAAAGAAGGTATGGAACCCTCGATGCGCGAGTCAGACTCGCACTTGACCGTTTTTTTTTTTAGTTTTTTTTTTGGTTCGATTCGGTACTTTTTTTTCGCGGGGGAAACCTTCAACAGGTTTCCGGGAGCTGTAGGGATCGACTGGGGTATGTGGGATTCTTACCTACTAAAACCCCCGCGGCTGTCGCATCGACACATGAGAGGGAACCCCGGGCTCTGCGGTGGTATGCTTAGATTCGGTACCTAGCTTCAGAGTCATAAAATAAATTAGTTTTTGTTAAACTCTTTAAAACTGTTAATTTCGATAAATTTGGTTGGGTTCAGTTCGGATTTTTACTATCTGAGGTATTAAAAGAATAGGAAAATAACATTTATAATATGTGCAAAGCAGGTGTAGAACCCTCGGTGCGAGTCCGACTCGCACTTGACCGGCTTTTGTTTTTTGGTTCTATTCGGTACCTAGCTCCAAACCGGAGTATCTTACCTACTAAAACGCCCCGTACTCAATGGACATCTAGGGCCCACAACCTAAACGTCCAACCGACAACTCCAAAGGTTGCCCGTTATTTGTCCAGGCTTATGTCTGAGGAGAAAGGCGGCAGCTTTTTTTTTTTTTTAGGCAGCAGCTTGACGCGTGTGCACGCGGTGCAGGATACGCGCGTTTGCGAACACTCTCGACAGCCTCGTATTGAATTGAAACCTTGCGTGCATTTAGAAGCCACACTCGCGCTAACGCAGCAGTTAGCATAATAGTTTAAATAACTAATATAATCTTTTCCCATCACTTTTAAAATCATATCAAATTCAAATGTTAAACATCGATGTCGTATTTAAGTTTTAAAACCCATGATATAACGCATACCTGCCGCTTATATCATAAATAAATACCAGTCAAGTGCGAGTTGGACTCGCGCACCGAGGGTTCCATACCATCTTTGGATGTATTAAAGTTATTTTACTATTAATGTAATTAACATCTCAGATAGCAAAAAAAAAAACAAACCACAAACCTAAGTTTGTTTGTCGAGTTTTTTTAGTATTACTATAAAACTGTACTATTCAGAATGATCATTTTATTTTTCCTTTAAAATATAGATATACATATTATAATTATTACCCATAATTATTTCAGATTTTTCCCTCCACAAACTTCGGAGATAAGGGGGGATATTTTTGGTGGTATTTTTTTACATTTTTGATTATCAGCCAGAAACTACGTAATATAAACCAAAATAAAAATGTGTTTTGAGATGTGCGAATGAAGCTCTTTCATATGATATCCCACTCGATGTAGTAGTCACACTTTGAAATTTTGATGATCCATTTCAACTTTAAAAAACTAAAACAAAAATTTTTTTTTTTTCATTTGTGTTGAGGTTGGGTAAGAAAGATCGAAAAATGTACCAAGTTTCAAATCGGTAGCGTCAGCTGATCCTGAAATTTATAGGTGTGACAGACAGACAGACAGACGAATTCAGACCATAAGGGTTCCTTTTTTACCTTTTAGGTATGAAACCCTAAAAACGGTTTTCAATTACCTTTTAAAAGACACCATACGCGAGATTTTTAACTTAGGGGTCCTATTTTGACCTTAAGACCCTCATAATTTCTTAAATCTGACTTCGTCCTAATAAACTCTTTCATATTGTATCGGAAAACAGTGATAGGTGTTAAGAAATGGTAATTTTTTTTTTATTACCGAAATTGAGGTCCTGTGACTTTCGAGAAATGCAAAAATACGTAATTGTTTATTTTATTTGAGGTGTATGCGTGTGAAAATTCAAGGCTCTAGTACCAACCATTCATGAATTATAACGATTTTTTTATAAAACCCCCTATTTGGACCCCTTAGGATGCGAATTTTGAAAATTCCGTTCTTAGTGTACGTTTACGTATTGTGAAGAATTTATACACCTCCCAAATTTCAAGTCTCTAGGGCCACCGGTTTAGGCTGTGCGTTGTCTGTCAATCAGTTTTTTTCAGGACTTATCCTTTTATATATATTTGATTGATGATGATGATAACGTTATTTTTATAGTAACCCATTTTTTGTCCCTGAAATATCCCACATATTTATCATGAAAAACGTATTTCATTTACCTTTTAAAAGACATCACACTCGAGAATTTGACTTTGGGTCCCATTTTGACCTTGAGACCCTCAAAATTTCTCAAACTCAACTTCGTCCTATTAATACTCTTACATTTTGTGTCGAAAAACAGTGAGAATTATGAAAAAAAAATTCCAAATAATATTTTTTGTAAGTTTGTGGTCCTGTATCTTCTTCTATATATTTTGTTTTGAAAAATGCTAAGACAGGTAACTCTTTATTTTCTTTAAGGAATCTACGTGTTCTATTTCAAGGTTCTGGTACCACCCGTTTTTATAAACCATAAAACCCCCTTTTTGGACCACTACCGATGTGAATTTTGAAAATTCCGTTCTTAGTGTGCGGTAACGTATTGTGAAGAATCTACTCTCCAAATTTCAAGTCTCTAGGGCAAGCGGTTTAGGCTGTGCGTTGTCTGTCAATCAGTCAGTCGGGACTTATCCTTTTATATATATAGATTAAAATAACATTAATACGTGAAAAGAAGGTATGAAACCCTCGATGCGCGAGTCAGACTCGCACTTGACCGGTTTTTTTTTTGGTTTGATTCGGTACCTAACTCCGAACCGGAGTATCTAACCTACTAAAACGCCACGTACTCAATGGACATCTAGGGCCCACAACCCAAACGTCCAACCGACAACTCCGAACGTTGCCCGTTATTTGTCCGGGCTTATGGCTGAGGAGCGAGGCGGCAGCTTTTTTTTTTTAGATGGCAGCTTGGCGTGGGTGCGCGTGGTGCAGGATACACGCGTTTGTGAACACTCTCGACAGCCTCGTATTGAATTGAAACCTTGCGTGCATCTAGTAGCCACACTCGAGCTAACGCAGCAGTTAGTAAAGTAGTTTAAATAAACAATATAATCTTTTCCCATCACTTTTAAAATTATTTCAAATTCAAATTGTATACATCGATGTTGTATTTTAGTTTTAAAACCCATGATATAAATCAAACCTGCCGCTTATGCCATAAAAAAACGGTTTTCAATTACCTTTTAAAAGCCACCACACGCGAGATTTTTAACTTAGGGGTCCTATTTTGACCTTAAAACCCTCATAATTTCTTAATCCTGACTTCGTTTTAATCCTGTCTATCATATTGTATCGGAAGACAGTAAAATGTGTTAAGAAATGGTAAAATATTTATTATTTACAAAAATTGAGGTCCCGTGACTTCTACTTAGAAAATTTTGAGAAATACAAAAACCGTAATTGTTTATTTTCTTTGAGGCGACTGCGTGTAAAAATTCAAGGCTCTAGTACCAACCGTTCATGAATTATAACGTTTTTTTTATAAAACATAAACCCCCCTATAAAAAAAAAAATAGAAATAGAGGCAAGCGTTTTAGGCTGTGCGTTTTCTGTCAATCAGTCAGTCGGGACTTATCCTTTTATATATATAGATTAAAATAACATTAATACGTGCAAAGAAGGTATGGAACCCTCGATGCGCGAATCAGACTCGCACTTGACCGGTTTTTTCTTTGGTTTGATTCGGTACCTAGCTCCGAACCGGAATGTCTAACCTACTAAAACGCCCCGTACTCAATGAACATCTAGGGCCCACAACCCAAACGTCCAATCGACAACTCCGAACTTTGCCCGTTATTTGTCCGGGCTTATGGCTGAGGAGCGAGGCGGCAGCTTTTTTTTTTAGGCGGCATCTTGACGCGGGTACGCGCGGTGCAGGATACGCGCGTTTGCGAACACTCTCGACAGCCTCTGCGTGCATTTAGTAGCCACACTCGAGCTAACGCAGCAGTTAGCAGAATAGTTTAAATAAACAATATAATCACTTTTAAAATCATATCAAATTCAAATTTGAAACATCGATGTCGTATTTTAGTTTTAAAACCCATGATATAACTCATACCTACCGCTTATATCATAAAAAAACTGTTTTCAATTACCTTTTAAAAGACACCACACGCAAGATTTTTAACTTAGGGGTCCCATTTTGACCTTAAAACACTCATAATTTCTTAAACCTGACTTTGTCCTTTATCCTGTTTATCATATTGTATCGGAAGACAGTGAAATGTGTTAAGAAATGGTAAAATATTTATTTCTTACAAAAATTAAGGTCCTGTAACTCCTACTTAGAAAATTTGGAGAAATGCAAAAACACGTAATTGTTTATTTTCATTGAGGCGTCTGCATGTGAAAATTCAAGGCTCTAGTACCAACCGTTCATTAAATATAACACTTTTTTAGAAAACATAAAACCCCCTATTTGGACCCTTTAGGATGTGAATTTTGAAAATTCCGTTCTTAGTGTGCGTCTACGTATTGTGAAGAATACCCCTGCCAAATTTCAAGTCTCCAGAACCAGCGGTTTAGGCTGTGCGTTGTCTGTCAGTCAGTCAATCAGTCAATCAGTCAATCAGTCAGGACATCTCCTTTTATATATATTGATGATATTTTTACGTACACATACATACATAGATATAGGTTTTTTAAATTATATATGGTTAAAAAGCTAACATTTTAATAAGTGTGTTTTTAAAACTTGTGACTCTCTAAGGAGAGTCACTAGTTTTTAATCTAGTTTTTATTTACACTAGAACTTATTACTTTTACTAGTGACTCTCCTTAGAGAGTCTAGTGACTGTCTAAGGAGAGTCTAGTGACTGTCTAAGGAGAGTCTAGTGACTGTCTAAGGAGAGTCACTAGACAAAACTAAGGAGAGTCAGTAGACTCTCTAAGGAGAGTCACTAGACAAAACTAAGGAGAGTCCAGACTCTCTAAGGAGAGTCACTAGTTTTTATTGTCCAAAAACATTGATACACAAATTCAAATTCAAAATATCTTTATTATGCATAGGCCTAACGAGGACCTAACTTACATATTGTCAACGTTTTTACAATTACCACCAGATCTCAAAGCGGCCTCTACTGAGAAGATCTGGCAAAAAACTCAGTGGGCTTATCATTTTTTAATATATGTATTTTTTTAATAATTTTTACAATCAATAATAATAATGTCCTCCTGGCCGATAAGACCATAGCAGCCAATCATTCACAAGATCAACCGTCTACGCGGGAGATATTATAGTGCACAGTGGCGTGCGTAGACACAAGTGCACTCTCTCTTCCTTTAACCTCTCACAATCCGATGAGATGGAAAACCGACACGACCAGAGAGAGATCAGGTGCAGGACCGATTTTTTACATGCCCATCCGACGCATGGATTATCTTACTTTACAGACAATCAGGTGATCGGCCTGCATTGTCCCAGCCTGTAAGGAACAACTACACAAAGTTGTTGCTCCCCGCGGGATTCGAACCCGTGACCTCGAGTTTGCAAAGTAAGCGGTTTCCCACTGCGCCACGGAGGCTAAAATATACAAGTAACCAGTAGTCTATTCATGTAGGTACCCAAAATACGCCTGTAGAAAACAGGATAACTTAAACAGTAGGTCTACTAAAGCTCTGTCTTCATACGAATACAATTACCTAATCTGTCTGATAGTGATAGTCTGAAAAGCTAATCTTAGCATTATAGCGCTTTATATCCCCCACTCAGAAGCGGATAAGTCAAGTAAGATTTGGTTTAAGCTAAAGTATTAACTTAGTTGGATTGTTTACTGGCTGAACGACGCCGAGAATGGAATTAAAGATAATGGAATAGGCACAAACTCACCTATACGCTTTTCAATTTATAAAACAACAAATAGTATTCAAAGCTTTTTTTTATACTACCAGGGTGGCAAGATAGCATGCGGCCCGCCTGACGGTAATCAGTCACCGCAGCCTATAGATGCTAGGAACCCCAGAAGAATCACTAACGCGTTGCCTACCCTTTATACATTAAATTATTAAGTCTTTGTGTCCGGTAATTTCACCAGCTACAGTCCTTCACACCGGAATACAGTAATGTTTATTTGCTTGGTGGCAGAATATCTGATACTGCGGTGGTACCACCTAGTATTATATAAAACATATACATACTTATGTATTTATTATCATCATCAGCTGCAGCCGAAAGACGTCCACTGCTGAACAAAGGCCTCTCCCTTAAAAGGGAGGGGTTGCTATACTCCCCACGCTTAGCAGGTGTCTTGAGGATCGCAATATACATCGGTGGTAGGTAACCCAATATAAAGACTTCTTCGTCTTCTTGTTTTCTCTTTGTCGCCTCTTACGGGCACCCATCCCTGCCATGATGGGAGGGTGCAATTCTTAACCAGGGAAAAAATTGTGACAAAGTTAAAAGAAGACGCATTTAAAATCTATATATCAACGACGAAAATAAGCGGCTTAGTTTTGAAGGTGTAAGTTGGAACAAATAGATCCGGAAAATGAGAGATCTACTGTATACTCAATTTATACACTCTGTCTGTATACCAATATAAAGTTACCAAAACAAACACTTACACCCATATTCTTAGTCGTTTCCTCCAGATTTCCTCGACTCGACTCAACCTCACTCAAACAAAATCGTATTCATAGTTGTTAAAAATCCCCTCTACTTGAGTTATTCCTCACTCGAGGTGAGGTCAATCAATCATTACAAAAGTCACCTCGTAATTTTTCCCTTTCACCTCACACCTTTCGAGTCGTTCCAAACTCGACTGGGGACAGTCGAGTTTGAGTGGAGGAATGTTCGAGGAAACGTCTAAGAATATGGGTGTTAGTCTAGTTAATTTGTTCTGCTCTTCATTTCCGTTCTGTTTTTTACTAACCAAGTTAGTGACGGGATAAGCCAAAACGCCTGGCCAAGAGTACAGTATCTTCAACCTTTTTTTTTGTCGGAGAGGTAATCTTCCAAATGTCTCCGTAGGGGCAGAGACGGAGTTATGCGACATATTTACCCGCAAAAACTTCCTCGGTGACCTTCATCGACACACAACCGACTTCAATAGATGGTGTCTATTGAAGTCGATTGTGTTCACTAAAAAGTGAAAAATAACTAAAATACCTATTATTGATTCTGGTGTTGGTTATGCACCTACTGTGTTTATTTAGTACCAAATTCAATAATATTTTAGTTGTTTTTGACTTTTTAGTGTGGTGTATTTTTAAGTCGGTAATATTATAAAAAAAATATGATAAAATATATTTTTTATTATTTTTAATTTTTCTGTCATATTCTCTTTGTAGGACACATTACAAGTTTCATTAAATAATTTAAAAAAATCTTAAATTATTACTTTTGTGTTGTAATTTAAACCTAAATCCTCTACGAATAGACTCATTATCTTTCGAAGAAAATGTGAGAGCACCGCGGCAAGCAGGTAATTTAATTAAAATTCAATTCGATTGAACTGAACCATCTAATCCGCTTCATCTATTCCATCAGACGTGGATTTAAGACTGAGTTAATCTGTCTGTTTTATTGCTAAACGATTTTATTTATCTTAAGGAAAAGGTATTGTTTATTTCATTTATTGGGTAATTTAATTTAAGAAAATTACTGATCTGTCTTATTACTCGTGACATTGGCTTTAATTTATTTTTATTATGTTAGTGTTTTCTTTTAAGAAATTACTGTGGATGTTTTAAATAAATGTAATATTTTGTTTTCTTCTTCTTATCATCTCAAAAAAGAAATCTATAATTTAAAATAAATAATAATAAAATAAAGTAAAGAACAAACATGATCTTCGCTTACAGGATAATTAAGCTTACAATATTGTTCTAATTTTAAGATAGACAGATTCGAAGGTGGGAAGATGATATGTAGGGAACAGCAGGCAAAATGTGGACTTAAATTGACCAGAATGGTGAGGAATGGAGGAGGCCTAAGATTAAAATGGACAGACAGACTAAGTTGCTGATGTCGACTCACTGTTATTATGTCAAAAATGTATATAATGTTACTGAATTACTTACTCTAAATAAAAGCTTATAGTATATTGTGTTATTCGTTTGTCGGTGCACAAAACAATTCTTACAAGACTTTTCAGGTTCCACAATCCGCCCCTGTAATTAGTGAATTGAAACCGCTGTAGAGAGACGTGGGGTCTTTCGACGAATTATTTCCTAATCTGATCGAAATTAACGCTCGTTCAACGGTCCGCCACTTACCGGACATTTTTTATAGTCCGTTTACCTGATTGTGAGTGCTACGTCTGCCTACGTAGTATTGGACTGCCGCTCAACATCGGAAGACTAGTTATACTTACAGTCTCTTGAACTCAAAGTTTCTATAAGTACACACGGCGATAATGACTCATTAAAATACGCGGCGACAGTATGTTGTAATTAATAAAAATTAACGATTATTTTTTATTCAAAAGTTGTGTCTGATCAGCTAATCCAGGCTTGGTTTTCGTGATGAAGTGGATCATAAATCTGTATTTTATAGCATAAATGAATTATATGTCGACAACTAGTTACTTTAGAAAATGTACCTACATATGTATAATATGTATAATTGACGGGCCCGTTGGTCTAGTGGTTAGACACCCTGGCTGCTAACCGAGGGGTCGTGGGTTCGATTCCCACCAAGTGTCTGGGTGTTATTTATCTAAGTATGTATTTGAAAAAAAAAGTATATAAGTATTAGTATCAGTTGTCTGGTTTCCATAGTACAGGCTCTGCCTAGTTTGGGATTGGATGACCGTGTGTGGAATGTCCCAAGATATTATTATTATAATATTGCTGCACTATAAAAATCACGCTTTAATTACCCTCTGGTACATTAAATAATCCACTGGAAGCAAAATGGGTGGGCTTTTGCAATCGGAGCATATAAATGTGTAGGGACATGAAACACGTAAATGGAGTAGGTAAGCCTAATTGGCATGAAGCGTTGAGTTTCAATTTATGCCAGTTACAAAGTGATTAAATATTTATTTTAAGCCAGTGCAGCCTGTTAGAAAGAGGTGACGCAATCGACGATAGTGAAGCACACTAGCTTATTTAAACCCTATTCACTCTAGCTTTGAACACACCCACATTATAATCGGGTAGAAAAACCGACGCAGGCAAACTGTTCCAGTCCTGTCCCCTCCGCATTATAAATGAAGAAGCGAATTAGAAGAACCCGCACAGCTAATACTGTCATTCGTCATATCAACCATTCATAATCAAATCACTACTAACGAAGCGTCGTTCTACGAAATTTTTACGTCAATAGCCGCGTCTCTACCGGTCGCACGGCAGCCTCGAGCCGTATGTGTGGTCGATGTGGACGTGCCTCGGGGTTGTTCAGGCGAACGTTGCCTCGGCTTAGCGTGGCTCGAAGGACCACACATATGACTTGCCCGGTGGACTCGCGGCTAATGACGTTTATCGGAACACTTTCAAATAACTACATACTAGTTTCTATTGCATAGATATAGGTTTAGAGAAGTTCAGAGTAACACAACGAGTCATGGAGAGAGCTTTTGGTGACCAGCATATGCTGAGCCAGGCACCTTTTCGACGCAAGTGTACTGGAGTCGCATAACGCACAATTAGATTACATTTTTTTTTTTTAATTCACTTTGTAATATTTTTTTTTTGTGTGTATTTCCTATTTTATTCATTGTTATTTTTTTTGCGTCGAATAAATTTTTTACTTACTTACTTACTATACTCGGAGTTTCTTTGCGCGACAGAATCCGAAATGTGGATATTCGCCAAAGAACTAAGGTCACCGACATAGCTCTCAGAATCTGCAAGTTGAAGTGGCAATGGGCAGGCCACATCATTCGAAGAACCGATAACCGTTAAGGAAGAAAGGATCTCGAGTGGCGACCACGAACTGGAAGACGCAGCGTTGGCAGGCCTCCCACTAGGTGGACAGACGACATTGTGCGCGTCGCTGGTAACCGATGGATGCAAATAGCCAATTGTCGTTCATTGTGGCGTTCTAAGGGGGAGGCCTATGTTCAGTGATGGACGTCTTCCGGCTGATGATGATGATGATAGATATAGGAACCTGGCATAAATCGCAGCGGTGTGAGGCTTACCTGATAAAATATTTTAATTGCTTAAAGCCCGTGCCTGGGACTAGTGAAGTGAATCTGTAAGCTCTCGAGCGATATTATTCGCGAATACGCCGACTCCCAGCAAATTAATACTTAATCCAGCCCGCTCTCGGCCACTGCTCGTGGCTAATCAAAACTCCGAGATTGATGACGTAATACTGGTAATATATGTAGTGTTGGAACATGAGACCCGAGGATGGGCACAATTAGATATATTTATAAATTAGAACAAAATATGAGTAAAAATGTTCTCCTGGCCGATATAACAGCGGCCAATATTTCACAAGAACTTATGTCTTCGCAAGCACTTGTTTTCCCTTAGTCGCCTCTTATGACACCTAACGGGAGGAGATGGGTGGATGCCATTCTTACCCTAACACCCCACAGCCTGAACTAGGATAGGCCGCTCTTACCCATATAAGATGCCTGTTCGCACTAAACTTGAATAAATGTTCTACATGTCTGGAAAAACGGCCCTTGTGTTACCGGCTCTGCGATACCTTTAATACAACGTCCTTTTCCCTGTCTTGTTTAAGGCTATAATAGATCCAACCGTTTATTTTCTTTTTGACAGCACCAATAGAACGTAACTGCGTCATGTTACGCAAAAGTTCACTTTTAAAAGTTCACTTAAAGTGAACTTTTAAAAGTGAACTTCACTTTAAGTGAACTTTTGCGTAACATGACGCAGTTACGTTCTATTGGTGCTGTCAAAAAGAAAATAAACGGTTGAACGCTCTATAGTGTGCTTCGATATTCGGCTCTATTAACACTTACTATCACGCTTATGTTAAGAAAACCCCCAAAAACTTTGAAGAATCATAAAAAAGTTCCAAAAACTTCTACCCAAAAATCCTTAAGTTTATCCGCTTCAGAATTCCTTCCTAGCCAAAAATCCTTACCCATTTATCAAGGAGCTGCGGCCATTAACCTTCATCAAGCAGATTAGGCTGGCCTACAACATTAAAAACAAGAAGATTAAAAACCGCACCCAAATTAAAGCAGAAATCGTTACCCTAAATATCTTTGTGAGTTTCTATTGAAACGAAAAGGGTGACAAGGAGTTTGATGTTGTAAGGATTTTATTCCTTTTTTTTATTTAACAGGCAAGTAGTTTGTACAACTGATAAGTAGCCGTGTCCTAGTATTTTCCTCTAAGTTGCTAAGGTATAAATTAATCGATTTGACTTGTCAGGTCCATTATTAAATTGGTTAAGTAAGTCAATGAAAATGTTTAGTGATGCTATTACAATTTATTTAATTATTTTTCTTTATATACTTACAGTAATGTTCAAAATGTGTATGCTCTTATATAAGTGACTTTTAGCAGGCA
Source organism: Furcula furcula (assembly GCA_911728495.1). Lineage (NCBI taxonomy): Eukaryota > Metazoa > Arthropoda > Insecta > Lepidoptera > Notodontidae > Furcula > Furcula furcula. The sequence goes on from OU452246.1 coordinate 27,089,179, forward strand.
ACAGAACACATCGAAATTAAATTTTACAGATTATTTATTTTACTTTCCCGACATTTTGACCGCACAGTTTCTATGACGGGCGCCAGACGAGCCATGAAAGTAGTTGCATTTCAATGTGTGAGTGTGCGTAAATATAAGAAAATATTTAACATAATAACGTTTTTCTAATACTGTGATCATGTAGTCCGAATATGAGATTATAAAAAAGGTAATTTTTTAAATAAGTTGTTGCCATCAGCTCTTTGGATATTTTCCCAGTGTGGATTTCCCTGGAGAACTGTTGTTGCATTTCTTCCGCGTTCTCAATATCCTGAAAACGGTGGGGTAATATGTGGAAAGCCTAAGGGTCGGATTTAACTGGTCTAGTCCACCTGCAGATTGCGGGCCAAGCCTCGCCAATTAAGAGGCTCGCCTTCATAGATTAGGCGGTTTTAACTGCGCTTTTTGGTATATTGGGAACATAAAGAACGTTGAATTTAAACTGTTTTGGAGTCAGCAAACGTTGCAAATTGTTTGGTATTAGTTCCAGTAATTTCACCAGCTACAGTGCATTGCTGCCTGACGACAGAATATTTGACACTGCGGTAGTATATCCCATGCACACCTGGACAGTCCCTTGCACAAGAAACTTATCATCTAGTAAACTAAGTAAAGTGACTTAGTAACTTGGTGTCAGGTTGGTAATGGGAATGGATTGCAACTGCCATTAAGTAGTCGCATTTTACCAACAAGCAAACACTGCTTATTTCGTTACTAAGTTAAACTAAACTTAGAATGGTATTTTATATAATAGATATGCCATTAGCCCATGAAAAGTGCCGCGTTGGTATATATATTTTTTTTTTCCATTTATTCATGGTAACAAACGGTCATAATACAAAAAACTGAGGTAACTTAATATTAAATTATAAATTACAGACCTACAGTACCAATTAAGTGTTAATTTTAAGAAATAACAATATTATGGAGTGTTAGCAAGACACGGTTTTTAAAAGAAAATTAATACCTACAATTGTTAGGACAATAAAAACAAAAATCGTGTATGGTAGGTTCAAGTAATATTGTAAAGCGAGAATACTATTTATTTACTTAAGGCTTGTCTTAGACTTAATTTTAGTTTACTGAGAGAAATATTCAAAATATCTATATCATAAAATTATTTATTGTATATGTTGGTGGAACGATATAGGAACGAATTACGAGTATATGTTTTGGATAATCGCGGAGGAACAAAAAGTGGCAATGTTCGTGAGGAGCGCGGAGGATGCGAGTACGGACTACAAAAGGTATTCTTCCAAGTAATGTAGTCGAGTCAATCAAGGAATTAATTATTTTATAAAGAAAGACAATATCAAACATTTTCCTCCTATCGCTGAGACTAAGCAAATTATGCCTACGCAACGCATTCTCATAGGTAGAATCTTCGATATTGATACGGTAGTTCAGTGACTTTAAAAACTTTTTTTGAATTCTTTCAATTCTATTTATGTGTATTTGGAAGCATGGACTCCACACAGTACTACAGAAGTCAAGAATGGAACGAACGAATGAAAAATAAAGAATTTTGAGTAATGTTGCATTCCGAAATGGCTTACTGACTCTGAGAATAAATCCTAAACTGCGGAACGCGGTAGCAACTATGTGGTCTATGTGATTATTAAAAGTTAATTTTGAATCCATAGTTATACCTAAGTCTTTGATGGTTGAAACTCTTTTAAGAACGCTATCTTGTAGGCTGTAATTGAAGTAGATTGGATTAGTTTTACGAGTATATGACATAATGGAGCATTTATCAATGTTTAAGAATAATTGATTGCATCTACAATAACGATTTAAATTATCTAGATCCTTCTGTAGATTATTACAGTCGTCAGTGGATTGTACTACTGTAAATAACTTAGTGTCATCAGCGTACAGAAGGTGATGACTGTGATTAATTGATTGTCCTATGTCATTAATGTAGATCGAAAATAGAAAAGGCCCTAAATGCGAACCGTGTGGCACACCGGAGGGTACGGGGAGGAATTGTGATGAGTAGCCTTTAACACAAACTGCTTGACTCCTATTGGTAATGTAAGACTGGATCCATCGAAGGAGGCAGCCGTGTACACCAGCCTTCATAAGCTTCTTAATGAGCATATCGTGGTTTATTTTGTCAAATGCTTTCGAGAAGTCAGTGTACACGACGTCCACCTGTAAGTTATTGTCCATAGCTTGTACTAAGAAATCTGTGAATGTTACCATATTACTTTCAACGCTGCGATGTTTGAAAAAGCCGTGTTGTTGCGGAGATACAGTGTTACGGAAGGCTAGCGCAACTTAGGATGTCACTATTTTTTCAAAGATTTTTCCTAAGACGCATAACTTTGAGATCGGCCTGTATTCAGTAATAATATCTCTTCTACTATTTTTGGGAATTGGAGTAACTAATGATTGTTTCCATCTAGTTGGAAAGATACCAGTTTCAATAGAAGCACGGAAAATTAACGTTAAAGGTACAGCAAGTTCTTCAGCGCAGTTTGATATAAAAATAGGGTGAATATCATCTGGACCTGCACCCTTGTTAGTGTTAACATGTTTTAATTCGTTGAGGACCAGATTTACCGTAATATTAATAGTGTTGATATCTACGGTTGATGGAGAACTAGGGTCATCGGGTATTATTTGAGCACAAGGTGGTGCAAATACAGAATGAAAATGTTCATTAAAGGCATTACAAATTTCGCTGCCATTTGAAAGAATCTTACCTTTATACAACATCTTCTCCGGCATATTGTTACTATTTGTTTTTGATTTTACAAATGACCATAAGAACTTGGGGTTCATTTTAATTTTATCTTCCGAGAGCGCAATATAAGATTTGTAACAGTCTTCTTCCATTTTCTTAAATCGGGACCTTAATAGTGAGAAAATTTGATAATCGCGAAGGTTACAATATTTTTTCCATTTTTTATGAAATTTAAGTTTTTCTTTTGAAAGCTTTATAAGTGGTTTTGTGTACCATGGTGGATATTTTTGTTTTAAATTCATATTATATGTTGGTACATATGTGTTTATAGTATTATCGAGGACTTCATAGAAATAACTCGTCATAGCATTAACATCACTCATTGTACTAAAAGACTTCTCCCAATCTATAGATCTAAGACTATTCTTTATTGCATCGTAATCGGCCCTATGAAATTGTCTTTTCATAGTAGAGGAAGGCTTGAGAGTGGCACAGGCGTTAATTTTGAGGTCAATTTCCAAGGATTTGTGATGTGGTTCTTGTGGGACTAAAGGGTGATCCACATGAAGAAACTTGGCAAGATACATTCGTAAAAATCAAATCTAAAAGCCTGCCATTGTCATTAAATTGGTCATTATATTGGGATAAAGAAGACAAATTCATAAAATCGGCAGTGAGACAGGCTAAATTATTACTATTAGTATGTATATCCATAGAATTAGATTGTATATTATAGGACCAGTTTGCATGGGAGACGTTAAAGTCACCGAGTACGACAATAATATCATTCTGGTTACAAATCGCAAATTCACTCACTCTATCGTAGAAAGAAGATAGCAGCGAACTAATGTAACGAACGTGACATGTGCCTTTCAAAATCACGTAGAATGCCTTCATGCGTATTCAGAAAATGCACAAAGTACTGCACAAAAGTAAATAATAAGGAAGGGATATTATCATATCGTAAAACGAAAAAATATTTGAATTACAAAGGTCACAATAATGTTTGGCGTGCATTAGTGGGGTACATGCTCAGAGTAATTAGAATGAAGCTAGTATCGCGTCGATTCCCCGAACAAATTTTTCGTGGCTCTTTTGCGGGGTGCGGGAGGCGAAGTAAACACACACAGATACAATTTCACGCATACCCACTGTTGGCGACCTGCATCGTTGCGAACCTTTTTGGCCACTTTTATAATTATTTTAGAATTCAAATTTATAGTGGAACATCTTTATATATTTTGTTTGGAAGATTTTGTTTTTTTACCAGTCTGCAAATAAAAGTGCTATGACGAACACGAGCTGCGGCCCGGCTTTTAATTGATAGATTTTTCCCATCCTGCTTTATTGCGTTCTTTTCATTTTTGGTGTCAGAATACGTGTTATTTAAAAACCTACGCGGAAAAAATAATGTTAACTAGGGCCAAAGCTCGTGTTTGTGCATCAAAGGGATCGCCATCCCTTCGCAGTGCTCAGGATTCGGCTTCCAAAAGCAACCAAAGTTCACATTCAAGAAAGGCTCAAGAGCTAGCTGCAAAGGCGGAGCACGCGCGGCGCCTCGCTGACATTGAAAATCAGCTCGAGGCGCGCGCCGCTCAGCGGGAGCAGGCCATCGCGGAGCGGGAGAAGGCCGTCGCGGAGCTCCAGCTTGAGGCAAGTTTGGCCGCAATCGAGAGGTCTTCCCGCAGCGCATCACATGTAGAACAATGGTTAGACGAATCTCATAATTACCAAAATGATATAGATGCTAGGTCAGGAGAGGTTCGTGCATGCGACTTAGCGACCAGGACACCTACTGCTAATGTTACTAACACTGCTGTCATTATGGCTGATGGGTGTGAGATGGCCAACGTGCCCCCACCGCATCTGCAGTTTAGCAACTCAGGCTTAACTGGGTCCCCTGAGGGGCCACAACCTGATTTCAGGCAGGCAGGAAAGGTGACCGCGGAACCTCTACCGCTTTTCTCTTCGGGCGTCGGCTTTAGGGAGTGTCCGGAGGTGCCGGTGCAAGCCACAGCTTGCTCTCATGTACCGCTGCCTTCGACGTCCAAGCACCAGGGGGTGCCGGTGCAAGCCACAGCTTGCTCTCACGTACCGCTGCCTCCTACGTCCAAGCCCTGTGCGCCACAGAAGCCTACGTCTACATGTCACAACTACCATTCAGTAACTTTAGGCACACACCACACTCAAAACACGAATAATTGTAATTTGCATGACAGAAATAAAAATCACGAGATAGGTACACAAGACAGCTTTATTACATTGGCGAACGTGATTGCTGATCTGGGGAAGAGAAAGGGGGTAAGTTTTTTTAATCTCCCTAAATTTGATGGCCGCGCAGTGGACTGGCTCTCATTCAAAAGGTATTATGAGCAGACCAAGTCGGAGTTTACACCCAGTGAGAACATGGTCAGACTCGGGGCCGCCTTGCTGGGTCCAGCGAGAGAGGCGGTCGCGATGTTGTTGGTGTCCGCTGATGATCCAGACAGAATAATCCGAGCGCTGGAGACACGGTTTGCTCAGCCTGAGTTCATCGTACTCCAACAAATTTCATTAGTGCGATCGCTGCCGAGATTGAATATGTACGACAATTCTCGGGAACTGAACTCATTTGCCTGCCGCGTGAGGACTTGTGCGGAAGTAATACGCCTTCTCGAGCAGCCTGAGTACCTAGCTTCTCCTGAGTTAGTTAACAGCATTTTATGTAAATTGACTCCTTTGCTTAGGTCTAGGTGGATTGATTTTGCTGCAACGCATATTACAGCCGGTAAATATAAATTGGAGATATTGGCAGATTTCCTAGAAAATGAAGCGGCTTTGCAGATTAAATTTGGTTGTTATATGTCAGAGTCGACGTTTGTCAGCAGAAATCCACAAAGTCAATCCGTCAAGACAGCCAAAGACAAAATTTTTTCAATCACATCCACTTCTAAATTATCTAAACCAAAGAGTTTTCACTTGTGTAATTATTGTCAAACGGGTGACCATCAAGTAGGCGAATGTCGGGATTTTTTATCTCTTTCTTTAGACGATCGCTGGCAGTGGGTGTTAGACAATAGGGTGTGCCGTAAATATTTAAAAAAGGGTTTTCATCAGTATAGTTTTTGTAAGAAAAGGTGCAGTGTCGAAGGTTGTACCGCGGACCGGCGTCATCATACGCTTCTCCATAGAGTTCGGTCTGCATCAACGTCTCATGTTGAGGTACAGTCTGCACCGTTGGTTACGGCTAGCCTCTGCGCCTTCTTCCAATCCACACGTCGATGTAGGTCAGCGTCATCGAAAACCTTTACTGATGGCTCGCCACTAGAGCTTCCAATTAAAAATGAGAATGGCGTGATCGCTTCTTCTGAATCGCCGTCTACAGCCACATGAGTAAGGGGTCTAGAATTCACGACGTATTCAGCTTCAAGTAGCAGTGTGTATAATATTTCCTATTTTGGTGACCTTAGAGCTGTCCTAATTCTACCCCTACTGTTGAAGCAATACGCTGAATGGGGTCTATGGCTATTGTGGATATATGACGCAGCCGAGTCTGCGGAGGCGGTTGGCTCTCACATGGGTGATGATGCCGAATCACGGTCCTTGTACCGGTCAGTTGTCGCACGACGGAACCCGTCGGTGTCGAGATGAAACAGCGGTCTTAACAGGCTGCCAGTCGTTGGAGTTGCCCGTAACCGGGGCTCTTTGAGTAACGCAGGGTATTTGCGTCGGGGGCCAAATACCCTGCGTTACTCAAAGAGCCCCGGTTACGGGCAACTCCAACGACTGGCAGCCTGTTAAGACCGCTGTTTCATCTCGACACCGACGGGTTCCGTCGTGCGACAACTGACCGGTACAAGGACCGTGATTCGGCATCATCACCCATGTGAGAGCCAACCGCCTCCGCAGACTCGGCTGCGTCATATATCCACAATAGCCGACCACTTTTGGCAGCGTTTCGTTAAAGAGTACCTGCCCACTCTTGTCCCTCGAAAGCGACAGCCAGGTACTGAAAGTCAGACAGGCCAACTCAAGGTTGGGGACCTGGTGTTTATAGCCGACGGGAATCTCCCCAGATCCTGTTGGCCTCGAGGAAAAATAGCGGCAGTGCATCCAGGCAAGGATGGCATAATACGCGTTGTGGACATTGTAACAAAAGCGGGCGTGCTGCGTCGTCCTACACGAAAAGTGGCGCTGCTGGTCGCCGGCCAATAACATTGGGTGCTTCTCACCGTCGGGGGCCATGTTGGCGACCTGCATCGTTGCGAACCTTTTTGGCCACTTTTATAATTATTTTAGAATTCAAATTTATAGTGGAACATCTTTATATATTTTGTTTGGAAGATTTTGTTTTTTTACCAGTCTGCGAATAAAAGTGCTATGACGAACACGAGCTGCGGCCCGGCTTTTAATTTATAGATTTTTCCCCGTCCTGCTTTACTGCGTTCTTTTCACCCACACTATAATAAACTCGCAACACATTAAAAAAGAATACGCACACAAATAAAGAATGACCTGAACATAATATATGAACAAAATTTGGCAGAGGGGTTAGCGCATCATGATCTCTCCAGTGGTATCTCCTCTAAGGGTACATAACATATCTATGGTTTATAATATCATTGGAAACTTAATAATCCAATAATACTAAAGTTCATAGTCCTTTCAGTCGAGACATTTGCCTCGAGGTGACTCATCAATATTTTCTCAATACATATTTTCTAATGTTGAATCCACCGTGTGTAAGTTTATTTTGGTTTGACGCGACATGTTTTCTCATTACTTGTTCGAGTGTAGAGATCGGATTGATAGGTATCAGTAAAAGGAGTTTATTAATTGGATATGTTTGGAAATATCTCGACACGTGTCGGGGAGATTGAAATCTATTGATTTTTTTTATCATCGTGAACGAGATTTAATTTATCCCTCGACTACTACTCGAAAGCTATCGTCAAATACTTAGGTATGTAGAAAGCACTACACCTTTTTCCTGACGGGGTAAACAGACATGCATCATCTGTACCACGTTTTAGTAGCCGTGGGTGGATTATTATGAAAACTCGTGTCACTGGCTGTTATTGAAAAAAAAAACAGTAATTTTCCTAGTTATGAAAGAAAGAATGATGAAGTTATTTCAGATGACAGCCTAACGACCATATTTGTGTGCGTGCGTGTGACTGTATGAGTATGTGCGTGGGTGCGTGTGCGTGCGTACTTGCTTGCGTTTGATGTGTTCCTAAATATGTAGTATTATCAAATAAAAAAAGTACATGATTTACTGAGAAGCAGCAGAAACACGTCCACTGCTGAACAAAAGGCGGGAAGCCTTTTGTTCAGCCTTAGAAGGAAGGGGTTGCCATAATCCCCACGCTTAGCAGGCGTCTTGAGGATCGCATTAAAGGTGGTAGATAATAAAATAGAAAGACGCTGCTGCCCGTCTTCTTGTTTTCGCTTTTTCGCCTCTTACGGACACCCAACGGGAGGAGATGGGTGAGTGCTATCCCACCAGGCAAACTTTTGTATAGATTCATTATTAGAGGAAGTTCATAATGAGGACGCTCAGATGACGCCTAGTAACCGTATGTGTCTTTGTGTGTATGTGTGTGTGTGTGCGTGCTTGCGTACAGGGGTGCTTGCTAGCGAGCGTGCGTGCGTGTAAGTGCGTTATGTGTTGCTAAATATCTAGTATTATCAAAAATAAAAAATACATGATTTACACAAATGGTTTTTACTTTAACGTAATTTACATTCAAACCTGAAGCAGTTACAACTAATGCCATTAGCGAGATTGTTAACGAACGGAAGAAAAAACGGAGAACAAAACGGAATAGAAAAAAGTCGACGTCCGATGGACCGGCAACCGGTTCGTGTCCGGGATAATCTCCCGGGAACGTCTGAACTGACGGATGGCGCGATTTTTCCCTTGCAAACAAATGACATCAGATTTTGTTCATTTTCAACTTGGGAATAAAAAAAAAACTGTTACATGGTTCGTGTGCTCCGTGTGACATAATGGGATATCATTTCGATAGTTTCGTAAAAAATGGTCATAGAATGGATTCACTAGCTAGGCAGTATCATATACTTTAGGAGTGTGATCTCTGGAATAATGAGCGCAATGTTATGTTGGACAGTTTGGTAATAACATCCGGAATTGTATATTACTCGGACCTTGTGGCGACTACGGAAAATGTCCATGCTTTGAAGTGTTTTTGCCACACCTATTATTGGAAACAAGTTTAATAGTAGAAATCTAAATATAGGTCTATCTAAATCTAGTAACTTCCGTGGTACCTTACAGGTGGACTGAATCTAGTCGGTGCATCTGTAAGAATCTTTTGTTCTGAGGTTGTATCGACCTGTGCGATGTTTACTTGTCTCCCGCTTTGCAAGGGAGGGAAGTGGAATTTATATTTTTCTAACTCCTCCTATATACTTTTCTAATTAAATTTGTTGCGGGTTCCAAGACAATTTAGCGTTTCCCCTGGACTCGCCGAACCTCGGCGTCTTCACTGGTGACCACTGTAGATCCTGGCTTACAGGAGGAGGGCACTTTCGTGGGAATGAGTGGTGGGATTAGTCCCATTAGCTAGGTTGTAAGTTCTTATAACCGTTCTTATAAGCCGCGTTACGATCCGGTGGAAGTGGAATTTGTCAAATACTTAATGAATTTTGTGCCTCCGTAAGGCCTAATCCTTATTAAAGATATTCATACTTCTTAACATAATATAATTGATGCACATACTTCTAAACATAATGTACTTATGGTCCCCAAAAGGATATTAAAATAGCCTATTTCTATAAATTAACTTGAAATATCATCTATAAAAAAAACCTTCCTTGGCAGTCAGGTAATAAATATACAGATTAACTTTTTTTGAAATGCGCTAATTTTGCATACATGTTTGTTTGAAAATAAAGATGCGTCTTTTCTAATTTTCTTCACTTGAAAGTATCCGTAACAAGTGCAATGATGATGGTGACGGGCGTTCGCCGCTTGCCGAGGTCACGTGACCTCACCTACCCCCTATTACCTACTGCCGTGCGTATTGTGAATAAAATAATAATAAATAGTACCAACCCTCGTATACACAAGGTCCCACTATTGAGCACGCGCCTCTGCTTCTGACTTCGGCCATGGTCCACCACGCTGGCCAAGTGCGGGTTGGCGGACTTCAAACGTCATTCGAAAGTTAGTTAGGCTTACTCACGATGTTTTCCTTCACCGAAAGCTAGTAACAATCGCAAAGCCCACTGAGCTGTCACTGCTTATGGTGGTGTGGTGAATACAATAAACATATATTTTTTTATTATACTTGGGAAACAAACAAATGATACCACTTATTACTAATATAAGATTCAATTGTACAAAAATCAACTAAGTTTCCACTAAAAAAAATTTGTGGTGGAAAAATGTATAAATGCAGAAATTAATACCATAATTATGTTTTTTAATGTTTTAATATAATATTGTTATGGATACTAATTACGAGATAAAAAGATACGCACTGAATAAAATAATAACGTGTATAACACTACCCCCTCGGGGACTATTGACGTGAAGATAAATATGCATGGGATCACCAGTAACGAGACCCTCCGGGATTTGTTGGTGATTTAGGAGAAGTTAATGAATTAAGCGCGACATTAGTCCTGTTAAAACAAAAGGTTTTTCTCGTGGAACTGTGGTCGAAATATATGGGAGGCTTTCACGAGATCTTTTAGTAAATCTAATTATTTTTGTAACTTAGTGTAGTGTTTGTATCTATCTAATAGATATACCTCATTGTCTCATGTACACCAGTTGAGAGGCGGAGATGTCAGGTGTAGTCGGTCTGGTGACAATGCCCGCGCTTGGGGCTGGTGTAGTGGTGAGACAGTGGTACGAGTCTACACTTAGTATTAACTGATCACTTAGGGGTCGTCCATTAATCACGTGATGATTTTCAGCAACTTTTTAACCCCTCCCCCCCTCCTGGTGATATGTGGTGAGGTTTTAAACTATACCCCCCCCCCCCTATCCAAAATCACGTGTATTTTTTTACAAACTATATTGAAATTTTCGGAATATTATCTTTAAATACAGGTACTTAACTGATTAAATATTGAAGGGGAAGTCGTTGCCGGCAACGGTGAGTCAAGGCCACGTGCCGCTGTTTGGTTTAGAAATCGTGCATTCAACGAAAAATAAATACACTTGATCTCTCATTATACCCCTCCCCCCCTCCTGGTGATATTTCGTGATTTTTTTCGGAACCCCTCCCCCCCTTTTGAGCCTCACGTGATTAATGGACGGCCCCTTAGTGATAAGACGAGTAGCATTTTCACTTAATGTGATGTGATACGCCTGCCCATTGCACTATCGCTAGTGATCCGAGACAGGTTGTTTTCTCGTCCGAAATATCTTTTTAGCTCTCAGAGTAATTAGAATGGAGCTCGTATCGCGTCGATTCCCCGAACAAACTTTTCGTGGCACTTTTGCGGGGTGCGGGAGGCGAAGTAAACACACACAGATACAATTTCACGCATACCCACACTATAATAAACTCGCAACACATTCAAAAAGATACGCACACAAATAAAGAATGACCTGACCATATGAACAAAATTTGGCAGAGGGGTTAACGCATCATGCTATCTCCAGTGGTATCTCCTCTAAGTTTTAGCTACCTTCTCTTTACCGATAATTTGCCGCAGAATATCTGATACTTTGGTGGTTATCTACGAGGGAGTTAATACAATGTAGGTACAAATGCACTCTTTCTTCCTTTACCCTCACAATCCGATGGAACCGAAACAGGACCGGAGGAGATTAGTGATGTGAACCGATTACAATTTTCAACACCGGTTTTTATCGATTACTTTAAAAAAAAAAACGGTTTTTTAAAGGTTTTTTTTAGGTTTTCAATGAAATACACTAAAACAATATCTAATCATAGGCTTAGTGTTTATTTATCATAAGATAATCACATTAATTGTACTTTAGACAGTAATAATCGTCAAACATCAGTGGATAACTTGTCTTGCCCTAATAGTTGTCAGAAGCTATAGAAGAAATCGTGAAGGGAATAATATGTATTATATCGTTACAGTGTATTAACTTGGTAAAACAGGCCCTAAAAATGTATTGAACCTTAATACTGTGCAGACGTGACAGTTCTTGACATCTCGTGGTATTTTCTAGTGATGCTCCATGTTTAGATCTTGATGCACATTTTTCATTAATGCACATTTTTCGAAGTCACAAACTCATGATCATGTTCAGTTGTCCACTTTAAATTGTCTCTCTCAGCTATCTTTGTCTTCATGTTCTCCTTTCTCTTTGAGCTCGGTTACTGAGGGGTTTAGGAATTATATCATCATAGTATTCATAAAATTGTTGTTAGTTTGACCAATACTTGTCCAAGCTATCACTCAGCTATCAAGTGGTTTGATCGTATTCATATCTTCGTGGGCGCTCCCAATCTGTCCGCTTTGAGGAGACATCATCTGTGGGCTTGAAGCGGGTATTCCACTGGGTGGCGTACTTTCTCCTCTTTTCCGTTTTCATCAATATCATCACGAGGGTTTTCTAACTATCATCTCTATGCAGATCATATGTAGCTTTATCGTCATGCCGATATTGATAGATTATCTCGGAGAAGCGATATATACGCTTAATAATGATTTAGATAGCATAAGTAAGTGGGCAAAATCGTTTGGCTTGTTAGTGGACCCTACTAATTCTCAGGGTATCATATTTGGTGGCAGATACATGATGAAACTGATTGTCATTAACTCACTCTCTAGTTTAGTTTTCAATTCCGTACCAATTGCATACTCGAATAAAGTTAATTCTTGATGTTCTGTTTCATTCTAATCTTTCTTGGGAATCTCATGTTGGAGAGTTATTATTATATGATATCAGTCTCACAAACGCCTTCAAAAATTTCTTCCGCGTAAGACAAAAATCTTTTTAGCTTAAACTTTACCTCTTTTCGATTATGCAGATGTATGTTTTCTAGATCCAAATGAGGAGCGATTGCAATATTTGTGTATTCGTTTTATCTTTGGCTACGGATATAATATGGTTACATTATATCATCATGGAATTTCGGACTCAACTAGAATGGCTGCCAATCCCTCAGCGACGGGATTGGCATATTTTTTTTCTAAATTGTATACTTATGAATCTTAACTCTCCTCTTTATCTTCGTGAGCGTTATTCGTTGCTTGAATCTTGTGACAAGCCTTGGTGTTCCACTGCATCTCTTATTTTTAAGTTCCTCCTCATTATTCTAGTCACTATAACGTTTTTTTTACCATGCAAGCAGTGTGGCTATGGAATTCTCTTCCACATTCCTTGTGTGCTAGTTGTAAATTAGTCTTAAAAAACAATTTAAAAAAACATCTCTCCAGATAGATTTATTTTAATATTTTTATTTAGTGTATTTATAATAATATAGTTATTTTTAAATTTATGTACGTATCAGCTCAGACTTTTCCGCCGCCGCGCCGTCGCTCTCGGCCAGATCAACCAATAATCATTGAAATCGCCCGGCCTTGCTCTGACTGGCGCACACGCGTCCCGCTAGCTCTCCTACTTTGTTTTGATAAAACACTGTATCTTGCAATGCACGAAGATTATTTGGACTGCATCTTAAATTGCCATGTTTAATTATTTCAGGCCTGTAGTTTTAAGTAAATACAGTGTAATTTGCATTGCAATATCTCAGTATTTTTCAAACAAAGTAAAAAAAACTATGAATGCCATAACATCAAACAGGTTAATTAAAAGAAATCGAATGAACGTTGTTAATTCAAAACACTGTATCTGAAGTTACAGTGTATTGCATCGATATATAATAAGTAACTCTAAATAATATATCGATGATGTATTGGATTCTAGGGTACTATTGTAGGTATTTAATGGCTAAATGATTATTGTCGGACCAAAAAGCAACCGCACTTCTAAGAACTGTTGTCATTGTCTCTCTACCTAAATATATCATTCTCTTCATGTTATCCTTTGGGTTGCCTGGAAGAAATCGCTCATTAGTGATAAGGCCGCCTCAATGATTCTGTTTTCTTTTTATATGTATTCTGTAATTTGTGTTTGTACGAAAGTGTAAATGAATAATATTGTTAAATTAAGCTTATCTATATATTTGAACAAATATCCATAACGTGTGTATCGTGTAACTATGTTGATTTTTTGTTCTTATTGGCGGTACGCTAGCTGAATGTCATGCCATCTTACTGGATACATAGGTAATCGGTTTTTTGAATAAAAAACCGATATTAACCGGTTTCTACAAAAACCGGTTTTTTATCGGTTTTCCTAAAACCGGTTCACATCACTAGAGGAGATCAGACGCAAGTCCGACTTTTTACATGGTCATGCGACATAGATCAGTGTACAAAAGTCAATTTATATAAAACGCGCAGTCAAGCAACGCACCATAGACATCGCTCACGGACACGATATCTCGGAACAGGGATAATAATAATAATCTGTCAACCTGTCAAAAATGTCACACACAAATATTATTTTCTAGTGTATATTTTTACATTTATAACAATCCAATATACTTTAGAATTATTTTAAATCACCGAGAATAAACCAGTTGAACAATATAAATAAAAATTCATGCTGAAAACCTATTTGGACTTCATAACATATTTTTGGAAAACCAAAATACAAATGACACCCGACAATTTTTATATGGACCAATATGGACAAAGTAACGATATACATTGGGATCTGAAGAACATTTATGTTGACACGGAGTAAAGTAGCACAACAAAGACCCCCGGATTCGTCGCCTTGCTCCGCCTCGCAGCCGCCTGCCCCCAGCACAGATGGCACGCCGCCGGCTGCAGTAGCGTCGAGCGAGAGCGACGAATATTTCTCTCCGCCGTCGTCGCCACCACCTGTACGTCGGCGGAGAGGCCGGCCGCCGCGGGAATTGGGACGTTTGGGGCAACCGGCTCCGAACAGGGTCCTCGCCCCCGGTGGTGTAGTGCGGCGCATGAAATGGACCTCATCTATAAACGAGAGTGTCATGCGCGCCTACTACGAGGCTACAGAGGGGGGAACTAACCTCACTGCGTACCGCGACCGGATGCTGTCTCTGTTCCAGGTGCTTGAGCCAGCTGTCAACGTCTCGGCGCAACGACTATCCGATCAGGTACGGGCCATTCAACGTGGACACATGTTGGATGATACCGTACTTGATCGGCTACGCTCGGTGGTGCAAGGTAGTCGTGTCGCCCCCTGTATACCGTCGCAAGCTGTGGCCCCTGTGGTAGATACCGCGCCGGCGCCGCGGCTCGCAGCTAATAGCGACGATGATCGGGACGATACGACTACCAACGTAAGTACCCAGTATATTAATTTGTTGAGGAGTACTTTGGAGGATGTTGTTCGGGAGTATCGGAGCATGCCTCAAAGCCTTAGACCTCGCTTGCCCCGTTTGCCTATGCACAAACGAAATAGAGCGCTTGTGTGTGCCTTAGATTCACTACTGTCAAGTTACTTTGACAGTAGTGAAGACCTTGCCGATGCCCACTCTCTCCTGTACTGCGCGGCCATGACGGCATGTCGCGTAGCTCGCGTCAAGTTACCTAATACTGACGCAGCTACGCGACCGAAACCTGCTGTACCGGCTTGGCAGTGCAGGATAGAGCGACGCATTGGCGAGGCTAGGGTACTCATTGGCAAGCTCACCTGCTTCAGGGAGGGCAATACGCGCCCTAGGGTGATGCGCTTTGTGAGACGTGCATTCTCGGGGACCGGCATCGGTCCCCGCGAATACGTTTCGCGTATCACAGAGCGCATCGACTTTCTGAAGCAGAAAGTTTGTGCATGGGCGAATCGGATACGCAGGTATAGGGCACGTGTGGACCGATACTCTCAGAACAACATGTTCCAAAGGGATCAAAGGTGGGTGTATAGATCCTGGGAGCGACCTAGCCAGACAGGTGGTGAGGCGCAGCGGCCGGATGATGACGCCATGATTAGGTTCTGGCGCAACATCTGGTCGGTGCCCGTCACTCACTCCGAGGGTGATTGGATCAGGGATGTCGAACAAGTTTGCGAGCCTATACCAGAAATGGGGGCCATTACCATCAGGCCCCAAGACGTAGCCGATGCAGTCCGTCCGTTGCCTAATTGGAAGGCACCAGGACCAGACGGACTGCATAATTTCTGGCTCAAATGGTTACGCAGCTCTCATGCTTGTTTGGCATCTCTGTTTCAATCGGCCGTAGAGTCTGGGTCGCTGCCGGATTTTTTGACTACAGGAATAACCCACCTGCTCCATAAGGCCAATAGTACCACGGACCCGAAGAACTATAGGCCGATCACGTGTCTGCCTACAGTTTATAAAACTCTTACATCCATTCTGAGAGCAAAAATCTACAGACATGTTGAGGGCAACTCGATAATGTCTGCGTCTCAGAATGGATGTAAGAGTGGGGCCCGTGGTACTAAGGAGCTACTCCTCATTGATATGGCCATCTGCCAGCAGGCTCGCCGGAATCGGAAGGATCTGTCGACATGCTGGATAGATTATAAGAAGGCCTATGACTCTGTGCCCCATACATGGCTTATGAGGGTGCTGGAGTTGTATAAAGTCAATACAACTCTACGCACCTTCCTGGCGTCGTATATGAGGCAGTGGAGAACGGTCCTTCTCTATCCGGGATCTCGACAGACCCTTGGTGACGGTGAGCCAATAAGGATAGAGCGGGGTATCTTTCAGGGTGATAGTCTGAGTCCCTTGTGGTTTTGTCTGGCCCTGAACCCTTTAAGCACTCTCTTAAAGAGTTCAGGGCTAGGTTGCCGGTTGCGGAGACGTGGTCAGGTCATATCTCACCTGCTTTACATGGATGACTTGAAATTGTTTGCCCCCACTGAACTCCAACTGATGGGCCTGCTGAAGGTCACAGAAACCTTCAGTAATTCTATCAGGATGGAGTTTGGTGTGGACAAATGTGCAGTTATGCATGTAAAGCGGGGGAGATTGGTTGAGTCTAGGAGCGTACAGCTCTCAGACTCTACCGATCTGAGGACACTCTCTGCAATCGAAACCTACAAATACTTGGGTATGTCACAGGCGTTGGGCATCAATGAGACTGACATGAAACAGTCGTTGCGGGAACGCTTCCTGGGCCGCCTGAGAAAAGTACTTAAAAGTCTTTTGTCGGGCGGAAACAGGGTGCGAGCCTACAACGGTTGGGTAATGCCAGTCTTGATATGCTCCTTTGGCATACTCAAGTGGACTCAGACTGAATTAGACACCCTGGATAGAACAGTTCGTACACTGTTAACCACATACCGTATGCATCATCCTCACTCTTCAGTGATGAGGTTATATATCCCACGGAAGTGTGGTGGTCGAGGCTTTTTAAATGCCAAGACCCTACACAACCGTGAGATATATAATCTCAGGGAATATTTCCTCCACTGCGGCGGAGAGATGCAAACGGATGTGGTTGCTGTGGACAATGGACTGACCCCTCTATCCTTAGCCAAAGGGAACTGGCGCAAGCCTGTGGTGCTCACCACTGGTGATCGCGAGGCGGTATGGCAAAGTAAGGAGCTACACGGAAGGTTCTACCGGGCTCTTCATGGGCCCGATGTAGATTTCTCAGCCTCCGTGGCCTGGCTACGATTCGGTGACCTCTTTGGGGAAACCGAAGGTTTTGTCTGTGCAATTATGGACGAAGTTGTGATGACGAACAACTACCGGAAATATATCCTAAGGGATGGCACCATCGACAATTGTCGGGCATGTCATCGCCCTGGTGAATCCCTGAGGCATATTATTTCCGGTTGTTCGCGTCTCGCAAATGGTGAATACTTGCACAGACATAACCAAGTGGCCAGGATAATCCACCAGCAACTTGCTTTGAAATACCGCCTTGTGACGTCAGAGGTACCGTACTACAGGTATGTACCAGAACCAGTTCTGGAGGATGGCCATATCACGTTATACTGGGACCGATCTATCATCACAGACAGGACTATTGTTGCCAATAAACCTGATATTGTGTTGATAGATCGCACCGAGCGTCGTGCAATGATTGTAGATGTCACTGTCCCTCATGATGAGAACCTCGTGAAAGCGGAGAAAGATAAAGAATGTAAATATCTTGATCTTGCGCACGAGGTTGTCGACATGTGGGACATTGATAGGGCAATCATTGTACCCATAGTCGTTTCCGTCCATGGCCTAATGGCCAAGAGCCTCGATAAACACCTCAAGAGGCTCACGTTAGACGGCTGGATCAAGGGCCAGATGCAGAAGGCAGTGCTCCTGGAGACGGCGCGCATCGTGAGAAAGTTCCTCTCTCTGGAGCCCTAACCACCGTCTGCTAGGACCTTG
This sequence comes from Furcula furcula, assembly GCA_911728495.1. Taxonomy (NCBI): domain Eukaryota; kingdom Metazoa; phylum Arthropoda; class Insecta; order Lepidoptera; family Notodontidae; genus Furcula; species Furcula furcula. The sequence goes on from OU452246.1 coordinate 27,107,257, forward strand.
TTCCCGCAGCCGGTTGGAAGCCGTTTTTTATATTTTTAAATGTATTTTTTTTTTTATAATCTATATTTAAAAATGTAATTAATGTAGTTATATTTAAAATAAATGAAATAATAATAATACACTTTATTGTACACCAAAAGTTACATGTAAATTGAACAATACGTTGAAGATATCAATGTACAAAGGCGGCCTTATCGCTAAAAAGCAATCTCTTCCAGGCAACCTAACTAGAAAATGAGAGAGAGAAACATAATGGGCAGTTGATGGTGCACTTCAATAAAAATAAAATTTTATTGTTGAATAGAAGAAGAAGAAGAAAATAGAAAATAATTCATTCGTCCATTTTTTTAACACACTCTTCCAAGCGAGCTCTCAAATTAATGAACACGCGAGCGCAGAGCTCGGGTGTAATGGCGGCAACTTCCTGGCGGATATTTTCTTGTAGGGCTGCAATTGTCCGAGGGTTGTTGCTGTATACTTTTGATTTGAGGTATCCCCACAAGAAATAGTCACATGGTGACAAATCAGGTGACCGTGGAGGCCAGGGTATATCTCCGACTTTGCTAATCAGTTTTTTCGGAAATATGGTCCTCATTTTCTCCATCGATACCCTAGCCGTGTGTGGAGTGGCGCCATCTTGCTGGAAGTGAGTTCTAGCATTGAACCAGGATTGTAGCTGCATTGGAGGCAACAAAAACTCGTCTACCATGCGACAATACACCTCGGCAGTCACTGTTTCTGCCTCGCGTGGATTTCTTTTGATTTTCTCTTGAACTCGACAGACGTTTTCTGGCGTCGCTATCAAGGTTGACGGTCCTGGCACAGGCTGATTCAGGGTTGTTCCCTCTTTCCGGAACCTTTGCACCCACGATAAAATAAGTTGCTGCGTTGGTGCCTCACTGATACGACGAATGCCGTAGTGGGAACAAAAAGCACGCCGCGCACGAATCAGCGATTCGTCGCACTTAATAAACTGCTCCACTGCGTACCCGCGGTGCGATCCCGGCCAGTGACTCATGGCGACTGACAAATCCGCACGATCTGCGCTTCGAACGGTGCCTCTCCCCCTCACCCCGCTCCGCTAATTTGCGAGTAATTTCAATTTGAAGTTTAAAATCTCTCGCTGGACACCCTTTATATATAATAGTAGTATATAATATAAAATAGAAAATATATATTTTTTTTAGGGAATTGAATCTGCAACCTTCGGTTTGAAAGCAAGCGGTTCCCCGCTGTGCCATGGCGGCTGCTACGGTACCCACTAAGGTTTTGTTGTTATTTGAACTAATCTTATTAGCCATTCCCACCGCTATTGGCCAGGATCTACAGTGGTCACCAATGAAGACGCAAACACTCGGGAATCGCTTTGCCTAAACCTTACTAGGCCACCATCGGTTCTATAATCATCTCTTATTTCAAAATTAAAACGGAAATTCAACCCGTACTTTTCAACAATAATTAGACCATTTCATCCGACTCTGTACCAAAAACTCTTTTGCATTAAAAAGCCTTTTCTCGGTTAATTCCGTTTAAATGGAATTAGAGTGTTTTGAGAAGAGAATCTTGTATTCCAAATTATGTCATGGAAAATATTGCGGGGATTCGGAGAGTTTAATGAGGTTATGAGTGTCTACTTCAGCGTAATAAGGATTATAATATGGGCCATATTTTTATTTTTTATTTTCACAATACTAGCTGCCGCAGCTGCAGCACGCGACATTGTTCGTTAATATTTTATCTGAAGCTGTAGAAATGGGTTCAAGTAAAAGAGACACCTGGGGGGTTTCCAGGTAAGAATAGCACCCTCCCATATCCTCCCGTTCGGTGTCCGTAAGAGGCGACCAAGAGAAAACAAGAAGACGGGCAGCAGCGTTTTTCTATTGGATTACCTACCACCTATACTACGATCCCCAAGTAGCCTGCCAAGCGTGGGGATTATGGCAACCCCTCCTTTTTAAGTGAGAGGCCTTAGTTTAGCAGTGAATGACTTTCAGATGATGATGATGAAAAAAGACACTAGTACAATTTTATTTTTTTCAAAAAGATTTATCGTATTTTTAAACATAATTTGTTCTATTCTATTCTATTGATGGTGGCTAAGAATCGGGCCCGGTAAACCACCGGAACGCACTTCGACCCAGTTGGATCCATTGTGCATGCCCTAGCCCTTACTCTGTCGCTGGCGTGTCGAAGAGTTCCCTCAGGTACGCAACGATTGCACCAGCCTGGAGCTGTACATAATCATCTGGTGTAGGATATGCTACTACCAGATGACCCAACCTACGTCTCGCAAGAGCGTCGCAGCCACACAATATGTGTCGCATTGACTCTTTGCCACCTTTACAAAATCTGCAAGTATCAATAGTACTTAGCCTCATTCTGTGAAGGTGCTCATTGGTACCAAAATGTCCCGTGAGTGCACCTATTAGGTGCCTTATTTGTGATCTGCTTAGGTTTAATAATTTAACCCCACAGTCCACCCTTGTGCTAGAGAACGCTCTGGAGTGGTTTAGGCCTGACGCTGCCCTCCATTCCTTCATGTGTTCGTTCCTAGCATGTGCATATAATGCTTGGTGATATGTTCCATACGGAATCCCTACAAATGGTTCGGGGCCAACCAAATGTCTCTGTGAGCCGGCCCTCGCTAGTCTGTCTGCCTTCTCATTACCCTCGACGCCTTCGTGTCCAGGTAAACAGATAAGGCTGACGCTGTTGTGTCTTCCCAAGTTATTTAAACCTGTGACACCTTCTTTAATTAGTTTGGAGACAACTCGGAAGGAGTTTAGTGCCTTCAGAGCTGCTGAACATAATTTGTTAGATCTGGTTAACACTTGTGAGATACAATCTTTAGTGTTAGCACCCCAGCCGGTGTGCCTATATAATGAGGTGCAAGCTGAGACAAAAACATTAATACAGCGGTCACGGGACAGTCAACGGTCTACCCTCACCAGGATATGTGGTTTGAAGAATTTAGATTGTAAGTGACTTGTTATTATTCTCTGTATTGTCTATTGTGATTTATGATGTTTTATTGTGTGACTAAAAATATACGTTCTATATACAGGTTGTAAGGGACATCGTACCGAAAAAAAAATTATAAGACGTCAAATAATGTCCGTTACAACATTACAGTAACCATTTATATGGTAAATGACAAATGTCTAACTTATTAATTTTTGAGCATGTAATGAATATATGCGGAATAATGTTTATTTTTCAAATTACATTGCTAATTTTCTAAAATAATAATAGTTAATTGCCTATTAATTAATTGCCTATGCACTGTTTTTGTGAATAAAGAATAAATAAAAATAAAATAAAAACACAAATTTTTAATTAATTGTTTTTAAATTAAAATTAGGCTTTATTATTATACCAATAATGATGTTATACTAATTTTATTTAAAAAAAAGTGATTTTTTTTTGGAAATTCATGAAAAAGCCGATGAAAAATTTCAACACTAGGATGTTTAGAATCGTGTTCTGGATCCCTGGTATCGGTTTTCGGTACTTACACCCGTTATATTGTGCTAAAGATTTAAATAATCGCCATGCCTCTTACATTAGGCACTGGTATACTTTTTAATTGCACCAAACGTAATTGTTATGAAAGGAACCGTTAAAGGAAATATACCCTTATTCATATCTTCTGCGTAATTAACTGATCATCAAAGACTAGGCGTCAGGAGGACAAAGTATTATTTTATACATAGAACAGTATTTCCTTACACATTGCTAATGATCCGAAATCCAATTACACCACATTATTATGACGAAATGAGATTATTACATCCGATAACACTGATAATTAATTAATTGGTACCTAATAGTACTTATGTTCAACCCATTGGGAGCTCCAAAGTGGGGCATCTCCAAATGTGTCTTAAGTGCTTATCAATAATAATGTAAAGGGGCTTTAGTAGTTAGAATAACATTGTTTAATGGTAGGTAAGTGGTAAGTATTAGTAACTAGAGTACGTTAGTTAATAGTTATCAATATTGTAAGGTTGTTATCATTAGAAGATATTGCAGCGTGCACTGTCTTTTCTTAAGATTGGCAAACGGGTGACGAGGCTTTATCATATTATCTTATATATGATAAAGCCTCGTAAGAAAAAAACGAAAGAAAGAAAGGTAAAAAAAAAATAATAATAGTAATTTTATTGTACTGAGATAAGATAGGCAGTTCCAACAGCGTGGTCTTCTGAGTCGCTGAGCGTTCGGGGTGTGGGACCTCCATTGAGTACGGCGGCGGCTCCGAGGAGGATGGCAGCGGGGTTGTGACCCCCGTCCCAGTGAGCACCGTGTCTTGTTCCCGAGGGGCTATAATAAGCCCCCCGTCAGCGGGCTCAGGTAAGACTCCTGGTGCAGATCCCACCGGAGAGCCCGGGGTCCTCTTAATTATTATTATTGTAGGGGCTATCTTAGAATACATCGAGTTAGAGGAAAAAAATGAGCTTGAGAATTTTGAACAAAAGCCCCCTATCCTTCTTCTTAATTCTTCAGCTTCACATCGCTACACACATCTACATAAATAAGCTTATAGGCTTCTTGGTCTAGATAGTAAAGGACTAAGCTGCCAACACTTTAAAATAATCTGTCAAATACCCTTAGTATTGACCCTGGTATTTACGTCCCTAAGTATTTACCAAATCTTCTTAGAATGTGAAGACCTAAATGGCTGGACTTTCGTTCGTACAATGTATGTACAATGTACTCGGGGTCCTCTTCATATCGACTGCGGCGATTGATGTGTATTTAATGGATAAAAATTCTGCATAGCATAGCACCTCCCGAAACGTTTCATTTATATAGATATTTGATATCAGATATGCATGCGGACTAAGTATCAATACCCAAAATACCATGATCCTTCACAGCCGATGAATCTGAAATTATGGGCTTCACGGCGCGGATAACTCTTCCTCTAGAAACGTGAATTTTATCACTGACCCGGATTAATTCTGAATCAATTACGGCCGGTGAGCCTCCATTACATAAACACAGAACTCATTTAACGTGAAGTGGCTTTATTTACACCACTCAGTAATATAATTAAAAATATAGATAATGAAACGACTTCAGAATTAATCAATAAAATCGTGGACATTTTAATTATTCAGAAAATGTAAACAATGTTCACAAACAAGACGTTACTAAGTGATACAAAATAAAATATAACAATGTTAGAAAAAGTAGTAGAAGTAACAAATATAGATACACCTTGATATATGTAAGTGGTGCCTAGTGAGGTTATCACTGTCGTGCAAATTTTTGCCAGCCTTTGGACTGCAATAAATATAACTTATAAACTAGATATACAGCAATTATATTATTATAATAAGTAATAGATACGTTACCTACTAAACAATCGACGATTAAAAGTGGCTGATAATTAATTTATACTAACGAATGAAATGTGATAATTTATTGAATAAATTGCTTGTGTATTTGGGTAATTTACTTAATAGTACATATTTTCGATTGTTTTGTTGCGATTATTCAATAAAATTCAAACAAAGTGGTGTGCTACTGATTTAAGTTGTGTTAATTAGCTTACCCTTTTCACTTTGATCACTAATAACCTGTCTACCTCTTTTTACTTATAATATCATTGGTATATAGGTAAACATTTTTTTAAAAAGAATCAGTACATCTTAATTCCGAAGGCTACACCTTTAATAACTTTTCTTTAGCTTTTGTGGTAGCGAAGGGACGATCCTTATAAATAACAATTATTTTTTTTACTATAACCTTAGTTTTTCTGATACGCTTCGGTGTGACACCCGGCCAATCTGACCTTACTCCTACGAGGCCTGTAATTGCAGCTGGCAATTTTATTTTATTCAGCCTGATTTCCACTATACAATTTATCTGGACAGTTGGTCGGTGAGCCGGACACCCGAATCCTGAAGTCATGATTGAAAAAGTACTATCGAATTCGGATCAACTATGTGATTTAATTAAAACGCGTTTGGCAATAAATGTCACATTGTTATTTCCAATCGGTCTATCCATCAGTCCTAGTCTAAAATTGTTCAGTACCTAGGGCCAACATGAGCAAACCATAAGAGACACTATGAGAACTTTTGCTAAAATATTTTTTTACCATTGAAATCGCTGAGCTGCCAAAGGGACGAACGGGTTTTCACTTAGTTATAATAATAATTATAATAATTTTCTCCCGGCCGATACGACCACAGCGGTCAGTCTTTCACAAGATCAGCCATCTACGCGGAAGATATTATAGAGCACAAGTGCTCGCATAGACTGCAATCTTAGTGAGCGCCCTTTTCCAGCCAGAGCCAAGCAACTCCCCGCTGAACCATGGCCTTCAATGAACTATAGTGAATTATTTATGAACTAATAATTGTAAGATTTAGTAAATTTTACTAACGGTAAAACAAAACATTGTGAGAAAACTCAGACTTGCCTCAGCATTTATTCGAAAGATGAAAGGTGTATTAGATTGACCGATTCACACTTGACTTGCGTTGAGAAATATCTCACGATTAGCACTCACCCTTGCCCAGCAGTGGGAAATTACAGGTTAAAAAAAAACAGATAAAAATAAAGTAATAAGCCGATCCATCTTGCGGCCCAATATCCGATATCACATAATGTACGCCTACCTAAGCAAATTTTCAAAGGTGCTTTTTGAATTTTCCCAATATACACGTCACCCCTTTTCCGAGAAAAAGTTGTTTACTTCCTGACATTTTTACAATAAAAATATATACGGTTAACGTCACCTTAACCGTATTTTGACATTATTATTATTTTTCCCATGAATTCATTTCGTTTCATCCAATTTTCTTCTACATTTTTTTTATACTACCCAAGTGGCAAGCAAGCGTGCGGCCCGCCTGATGGTAAGCAGTCACCGCAGCCTATAGACGCTAGCAATATCAGAAGAATCACTAGCTCGTTGCCGACCCTCAAGACATTAGGAGACATTAAGTCTTTGTGTCCGGTAATTTCACCAGCTACAGTGCCCTTCACGCTGGAACACAGCAATGCTTACACACTGCTGCTTGGCGGCAGAATATCTGACACTGCGGCGGTACCTACCTGGACGGTTCCTTGCACAAGGAACCTACCACTACTACTTAGTAAAAAGCAACTTTTTTTTTAACAGTTCATACTCGCATGATAGTAATTTAGAAACGACTACGAACTATAGCCAGTTGTAATCACTAGTTAGCAAACCATCAGTTGGTTAAGCAATGTCAGGCAAGGTCATTATATAGATGGGTTACCGTATCGTGGCATTTAAAGTGAGTGTCGACGTGCTTCGCGGTGCATTTGAAATGTCAGAGTCTTTAACCTAAGATAGAGGCAAAGGGTAGTTTGAACCACTCTGACCCAAGGTAGGCCACAAATCAAAACGAATAACAAACAAACTACGAGTATGTTAGTGTGTACTTATCCACTTGTACCTCGTACAAATAAATGATTCAACAGAGCAGCTGCGTCCATTTTATCAGCAAACACCCTTAGGATGGCGATCCCATCCTCCCGCAGTCAGTGCTCGATTACCGCGCTCTTGGTTACCATTCACGTTGCAGAAAAAAAATCCGTGGAAAACACACTTCAGTCTGCCGAAAGGCCTGTCTGATCCTCAAGTACGTTTTTGGCGTGTATGGTAAATTATACCCTGAACCTAATCATCTCTAAAGAGATCTTTTATATCAGAGGCTGCGTCCCAAGAAGAAGGTGAAGCGTGTTCTGCTGTAAGTCACTTGTAGCGTAAAATAACATGTTTGTTGTCTTTTGTATTGTCCAATGATCTGGCCGGTGCACGCGCCATTGCTATGAAGTTTGTAATCCATAAATAAAAAAACATAATCTCTCCAAATATTCGTATGTTATACGAATCTTTAGAGAGATTATATTATGCTAATTCTAATGTAGGTACAAAAAATGATTAAGCATGATTCGAGCAGTTTGAGTTTTCTTTGTTTTTGGTTGCGCAATACATTGTTAATATCAATCTAAGGTCCAAAGCTTGTAACTTGTAACCATATCTAGAAGCTATCAGCCATAGCGGTTGCAAAAAAAATTGTGTCATAAAACAAAGCAGCGCGTAATATCAGGCATTAAAAACTCTTTAGCAGTATCGCAGTGTTGAACCGAGGCAGGAACAAATCGAGCGAGAGTTGGAAACTCACTTGGTTCAGGCCATTACCGCTAGTTTCGACAACTCGTTACAGACTCAGGCGCACGCTGAAAAAGTTTTCAGTGCCACCGCTGAAACCGACCTAGCAGTGTGGATGCGAACAGTAGTGCAACTCGATTTAATATTGACCCGTATTTAGTTAATGATGATAGTACAGATTTACCAACCTATATCTCCTCCCGTTGGGTTTCCGTAAAATGCGACTAAGTGAAAACAAGAAGACGGGTAGCAGCGTCTTTCTATTGGATTACCTACCACCTATACCTACCTACCTACTGCGATTCCTAAGACACCTGTCAAGCGTGGGATTATACATCTCCTCCCTTTTAATCTTTGTTTGTTTTTTAGCTCATGATGAGGTTAGTGGAGGCCAATCTACAAAGCCTAGAACACAGGCGCAGAGTAGCCAGCGTCGTGGTATACTACAGGTTACAACTTGGAGAATATACGGAGGGAATAAATGACTTGACTCCACCATCCCCTTTATATCATCGTACAACGAGCTGAACAACTGTTACGCACCCTTACGCTGTGAATATCATACTGATACTGATATACTGATGGCAGTAAGGACTAAGCGATCTGTGTCCTCATTTATATTACGTATAGCTTTGGACTGGCATAGTTTGCATACCTTGTTTTACCATTTGATTATATTTTGGGTTCTTCAACGCATAGTCATCATCATTAGCAATCGATAGATTTCCACTGCTGAACAAATACTCCCCCCTTAGAAAAGAGGGGTTGCCATAATGCCCACGCTTGGCAGGCGACATGAGGATCGCAGTATAGGTAGAAGATAAATCCAAAAGAATGACGCTGCAGCCTGTCTTCCTGTTCTCGCTTAGTCGCCTCTTACGACACCCAACGAGAGAAGATGGGGGATGCAAGTCTAACCCGGCACTCCAAGGCAATAGTAAAGGCTTTGATAGGCCAGTGTGCTTAACCATCATCGATTGCATAGATTGAATTAAAAAAAATGAATAGAAATTTATTTTCTTTAAATTTGTAATACTGATATATCGTAAACTGTGACACAGTTCCCAAGAACTGACCTTGCACTTTTTTCACAGTATTATCGGTGATTCAGCAACGTTGCAGCTACAATTCGCATCGCGCTGCAGTAATAAGTTGCTGTACCGGGCAATATATTGTACAGGAGCGTGAAAGCGTTTTTAAATTCACAGAATCCCCTCGACAATGCGAGCTCTGTGAATGAATACGGGTCGACGAGAGACGTGAGAAATCGTTCCCGAGAATACATTGTATATGATGAATGCATTCTGGTTCACGGCATATATTGCTATTTAGATTCCAGTTTAAGGGAATGTTGAACAAGTGCATATTAAAGTTTAGTTTGGTTAGGTTAATTGTTGTTAAGAATAGCTACTCGAATGCTTAGGCCCAAAGATACGTTTGAAGAAACGATTGTGGGCTTGATCTGGTGTGCCCTGAGCACCAAGGAAACTGATCTGATTTCTGGGTGGACAACTATTCAGTGTCGAAGTTTTAGGGTTGGATAGCTCTCGTGGTAATTTTCAGTCACTCTGATCGATAGTCAGCATTACAACTAAAATTAGGGCCACTAAGGCTTCAGGTATGCTAAAGCCACAGGGCTCACAGCGGACTAAAGAGCCAGACGATATTTTCCAGTTGAATGTATCGTGTTTTGTCCAAAAGTCCCAGAAATCTCTTGAAGCAGTAGGTACGAACAATACGAAATACCGGTAATGGTACTATTGATGTAACGTACCAGTTCCAATTGAACACCAGCGCTGGTTTTTGACAGCCCGAATTTCAGAACCATTTTGTGACAAATGAAATTGTTCTTTATTGCCACGTTATAAAAGTAAAAAAAAATGTAACTACAGATACTTATACTCAGTTATTTCTGCCTACCCTGTAAGTTACCATGGTGATAACTAAGCGTACAACAGTGAGACATTGACCAACGATCGTCGGCGTCGGAACAACTAACTTCATTCTCTCACTTCATTAGCATGGGCAGAACTAATGTGCCAAGTTTTCCCGAGCTCGGCCAACTTCGACGTCTATACTTAATGAGCTCTCAGTATATCGGTGTACAAGACAGCAGGATGAACTGTTCTGAAGCCTCCAAACTTGAAGAATTCTTGAAACTCTACCAACATAATTTTGTTAGCAAAGTGGAGAAACCCGCGTGGTTTTTGGCTAATTAAAGAACCAAATTGTACAGGATGTTTATTTTTAACAGCGAGTAAGGGAACTTTTGTTATTTAACATAGTATCGAGATAAGTACAGTTTTCGTCCGAAACTGAAGGGCATGCTAGCCAGATGTAGGTACCATTGTCCTCTAAGACATTAGTTTATATCTATAGTGATTTTTTTTTGTTACAATCGTATGGGAACACCGTCGCAGGCAAACTATTCCAGTCCTTAGTTGGACGTATTACAAATGATGAAACAAATCGCTTAGTCTGAACTGATGGGACATTTACAACTTAAGAGTTCGTAGCTGATGTGCTTCTCGTCGTCCGCTGATAGAAGGGGCAAGGTGGAACTCAAGCGATTCAAAGTAGGTCACCAAAAAAGTCAACGTTTCAACTATTATTGACCTTCCTTAACACTCCAATTCTCTCCTAGATGTCCTTCGTTACAAAATGAAGTAAAATATATATTCCAATTTGGTAAAGTAATCTTTTTATACCCTAAAATGAAATTGTACAGGTTCTAGATTATTATCCTCGGAACGTCCCACACAATTTGTTTAAATTGTATTTCAGATGAGTCTGGGAGTTTTACGGTGGCATAAAATGTGACCGTACTTTAGTGGATGTGTAATTGATCAGTGAAATACAGGTACCGAAACCGTGTTGATCATCCAAACTGATCGAAGTCTCTTGAGACTGTCGGGCTGGTAGCTTTTTTGCTAGCATGCCAAAAAAGCTTGCCAAAGAAAAGGAAACGCCGCCTGTCTTTTGAGTATCCTTCGTTCCCAGAGCGGACTGCACCGCTCTACCGAAGTTGTTTACTTCATCAGCAACCGAAAAACGTCCACTGCTGAAGGGAGGGGTTGCAATAATCCCCACGCTGGGCAGGCGTAAGCGGCTTGGGGATCACAGTATAGGTGGTAGGTAATCCAATAATAAAACGCTGCTGCCCGTCTTCTTGTTTTCCCTTAGTCGCCTCTTACGAATACCCAACGGGAGGAGATGGGAGGGTGCTATTCTTATCCGGATACCTGACGGGGGAACAAGACAGGCACCGAAACCGTAATGTTGATAAAATGATCTTGTTCAAGTAACTTTTTGTTCAAACTGACGAGCGAGTCGTCATCCGAGACATCAGTTGCCTCCTGTGTCCGGTAATTTCACCAGTTACGTGCGCTTCAGACCAAAACACAACTGCACCGTTTGCGGTAGAGAACATGGGGTCATTCTCATGAGACTCACGGCTTGGTGAATGAAATTTACTCCCAACTGATCGAAGTCTCAAGAGACCGTCGGGCTGGTAGCTTTTTGCCAGCGTATAAGCTTGGCCATACAAAAGGAAAACGTCGCAGTCTTTTGGGTACCCTTCCCTCTCAGAGCGGCGGCAACTCCGAGGATTTTTTGTTACTTAGCTGTATATTTGTAAATAAACCGTACTCTGTAGCTAGAAGATGTCCACTGCTGAACAAAGGTCTCCCCCTTAATCGCAGTAAAAATGATAGTTAACGGAAGGAGATGGTTGGGTTAAGATCCAAGGTAATCCTAGACACCCCACGGAGGAATCTTCTTCTCTATCGTAACGCTTGTGGCCGTTATGTAGTGTCACTAGGGGCAGATGTTACGCGCCTCACGACTTGTCGCCATCTCTCTCTGTTTGCCGTCATCCTGGTGCACTCACGCAAGGGACCGCCCAGTGCAGATTTAATTTGGTCGGTCCATCGCATAGGTGACCGCCTAGGTCTAGTGCCTTCTACCCTACCCTGCACGACAAGGCGCTCTATGGAATCTTCGCTTCTTCTGGAGACAAGGAACTGAGGAATAAAGATACTATTTTAAGTAAAAAAATATAGTCTAAATAAAGGCCGACTCAGTTGGCAACGGTTATTCGTGTGCTACATACTTGCTAAATAAATCTCACACTTTTCCTCATTATTCCGCGCACGGCCGCAAACCGCTGTACATTTTGTTTCAACTTCTAGCCAAGATTAATCCGAATATGACCTATTAAGAACGAAAGTACGTGTTAAGAATCGGTGCAAGTACGTGACCGTGGGTATAGAGAGAGACGAAAGGTTGGCTAATGCAGCTTCAGATGAAAGTCTTAAAATCGTCCAATTTAAATAACTAAGCCATTATTAAGAAGCTGATTATTTCGATAGGTGGATAGACGACATTGTGTGCATCGCAGGTAACCGGTGGATGCAAATAGCCAATTGTCGTTCATTGTGGCGTTCTCAGGGGAGGCCTATGTTCAGCAGTGGACGTCTTCCAGCTGGTGATGATGACGTTTATTATTCTGACTCTAGGAGCCGTTTATGCTTAAGTTCAATGATTCATTACGAGATAATTGGTATCTCTACTTACTATCAAAGTATAAAATACTAATTGGCTTCAAGTGATGAAATTATCAAAAACCGTATCTATATTTGTCGGATATTTGTTATCAGGTTCTTCTATTACAGTGCCCTTCACAAAGGAACTTAGCTGTACCCCCCTCTGGATAGTCTCTTGTGGTGTACCCTAGTACGTAAGTAAACGACATTTGATTAGTCCTTAGACTGAAGAGCTCTGATTATTACCCTTGACCTTATTAATCGCAGTGCAATATGAAAAGGCTTTATAATAAAGTACTTAAAGAGCTTAATAAGTTTCGGATGTTTGTTAGATTGCAACGCAAAGTGAATCAAGAAACAGGCCCAAAGAGCCCGCCTTGGATTTGAGGGGCGAGTTAACGAGTGTTTTGTATTTTATTCAGGAAATTACGACATTTTTTCCAATTCCTTTCAATCTCTTACCATTAAAACATATAATATCTATCTTTAGATAAATGTTTCAACCCTATCTATTGATCTTGGTAGAAAAACAGAGTATAGTACTCTGCCGCTGCGTCTTCCAGTTCGTGGTCGCCACTCAAGGACCTTTCTTCCCCGTCGGTTGTCGGTTCTTCAATCGTTGTGGCCTGTCCACTTCAACATGCAAGTCCTGAGAGCTTATTTCTAATAAAACTGTGTACAAAAAAAATCTCAACCTAATTTATCTAACAAACTATTATTTTTTCAAAACTGAAATACGGTATGATAACTAAATAACAATTTATGAATAAAGTACAATCCATGTTAATTACAAGCAATAATATACTGTAATTACAGCGTCGCTGTAATAACGGTATCGTTTATAATGGTCGGTTTTGATCGCGTCACGCTCCGTGCACGGACAGATCCGCCTTGTGGATACGAGATAATTGATTGCTTAGTTTAATTAACCATCTGATTAATGTGTGTATGTGTTAACTTTAGAATAGATAAAGATGTATTGATGGGATGAATCCCACTTCTGGGACCTCCCACCCTTTTTGTTCTCTCTTCAATGTAATTCAACAGAGGTATGTGGAATTCTCATCCACGAAAGCTGTCACATCGGCACATGAGAGGTCCCCCTCTCATGTGCCACCAAATGTGCGACCAGCACCAAGAACCTCATGATTTCTGGGGCTCTTCGCGGGTGAAAAGGTCCCCTGAGTTGTGGGGCTCGACCAAGGCATGTGGGTTACTAAAACCCCCGCGGCTGTCGCATCGGCAAATGAGAGGGGACCGCCGGGCTCTCTGGTGGGATCTGCTGTGCAGACGGCAACGGCAAGGCACTGAGTGGTGACTCAGTGTCTTGCCGTTGAGCCCGCCGCCGGAGGGCGCATTGTAGCCCCCCGGGAACCTGTCACGGTGCTCACGCGGACGGGGGTCGTAACCCCACCGTCGTCCTCCTCGGAGTCGTCTCCGTACTCGATGGACGTCCTAGGGCCCACACCCAGAACGTCCAGCGACTCCGAACTTCTGAAACCCTACCACAACCTCTATGAAACAAGATAGATACTAATAAAATGCTGAGATTTAATTATCTTATGAAAGAAGTGGAGTGGAAAAAAAGGTCTATTACGAGTCAGACTCGAGCTACGAGGATTCCTTAACTTTTTGAAATGTGGAAATAAAAACCTTTTATATGATACCCCACTTGATATACTCCGCGCTGCATTCTCACTTTGAAATTTCGACGACCCATTTCGGTCCCTATTGCAAAGAAAATAAAAGAAAAAACTTCTTTTTCATTTGCGACGAGGTTGATTAAGCTAGATGTAAAACAGCTATTCCAAATTATAAATTGATACATAGTATTATGATCCCCTGCCAAGCGTGGGGATTATGGCAACCTATCCCTTCTAAGGGGGAGTCCTTTCTTCAGCAGTGGATGTCGTTCGGCTGATGATGCTGATGACGAAGACCGTAGTATAAGTAGATTGAGTTATAGACAGATACTCGTAGATAGACGAAGTCACCCCAGAACATCGATATACTCTCTAAACAAGATTAGCTGTCACGGCCCAAAAAGTGGTCACGAAAATAGAGCTACGGAGACGGTTGGTGTCGCTATTTCAAATTAGTAAGAGCCGACAACAGCTAGCGTAAAGACGTGTCGAAACGCCTCATTTGCGTCTAAAAACTGCCTTAATACACATCGCAACAGCAAAATTTCATACGGAACATATATTTCCCATTAGTAGTAGTTAATAGTATAAGATTAAATGCTTAGACTATTATATGATCTAAGATTAAAAATGATAGATATCAGTAAGATATCACTAAAACACGAAATAATAAATATTTCTTTAAATATCTCTGCTACTAGTCCGCCAGCCGCCAGGCTACCGGCCGACCAAATTAAGTTTGCCGCTACTGTCTAAACGAAACGCTCAAACTACACGTAGTTGTCATAAGATTATAGTTCAATTCTCGTTGCGACACCAGAAAAGATTTATTTTTTATTTATTTTAATTATTATCATACAAACAACTATCTTTACAGGCAATCCCAATTCGATAGTGTAGGTTCCTATTTTAAACAACACATAAAAAAATATACATAACCTTATACCTAAACATAATAACATATTACAAACAATGACACTCTTGCGAATTCCCCCAGTGAACAAGAAAACAAATCCAGTCTTTCGGCAACGAGGTTTAGTGTGCGCAACGTTCGTGTCAGTGATATCTTCTGCAGTAATTTAGTGCGACTGCGTGGTACTGCGAATAAGCAGGGCCGAAGTCGCCGGTGCACGTATCTATCAGGAACTGATAACTTTATCCACTGCAGGACACCCGGATTGTTTATTTTTCCTGTAAATACTTTAAATATATACGACGCCATTGCCAGATCTCCCCTTGTCTCCAACTTATTGTATCCAACCATGCCTAAAACAAACAAGGTTGGATACATCAAGGGATAGAAAGGGTATACGCCATAGTATCTTAAATACAGGTATCTCGTGAACTTGTTCTGTATGCGCTCCAACATGAGACAGTATTTGGTTTCGTGTGGGGCCCACACAACACAGCTATTCTCTAGTTGACTCCTTACTAGTGCTTCATACAGTAAACATATTGCTTTAATATTTGTAAAAGATCCTGCAGTGCGAAGTACAAAACCTAACGTTTTATATGCCCTTTTACAAACACTAGTCACATGCTCCCGGAATGTTAACTGCGAATCCATGCGAACACCGAGATCCCGTACCACCGATTCCCTTTTTATAGGCAAACCCTCCAATAAGTAGTTGTAATGGCGAGGTTGCTTAGCTCGGCTGAATGTCACGATAGAACATTTTTCGACATTGAATTGTAGCTTGTTACTTCGACTCCATTCAACGACTCTATCGATGTCCTGTTGCAAGTGATGAGCATCAATGTCGGTTTCGACAGCCAGGAGCAACTTGAGATCATCCGCAAACAGTAGGCACCTGGAAAACTTCACTACTTCAGGCAGGTCATTAATCATTATTATAAATTCCAATGGGCCCATGTTACTGCCTTGGCTTACTCCTGACGGAGTAAAATAGCAATCAGATCGGTGTCCAGCATATTCCACGTACTGTTGAAGGTCTCTCATATAGCTTGCAAAGAATTGGAGCATTTTGTACGTGCAGCCAATCGCCGCCAACTTTGCCAGTAGGATGTTGTTATCCACCAAGTCAAACGCCTTCTTGAAATCAAAGTAGGCCGCATCTACTTGCACCCCGGCGTCAATATTAGGAACCAGGTAAGCCATAGCATTCAGAAGATTACTGGTGGTACTGCGTGCGGGTCGAAAGCCGTGTTGTGCATCTGCCAAATACGGCGCTACCTGTTCCTGAATACTACGCTGTACAGCAGACTCAAACACTTTTGCAGGTGTCGACAGGATCGCTACCGGTCTGAAGGACTCTATTTCTGAACCCCCGCCCCCTTTGGGTATCGGAATAACTCGAGTGAGCTTCCAGCGCTCCGGAAAATACGAGGTATCTAGGCACAAGGTAATTATATGAGTCAATGGTTCAGCCAGTACCGAACGACAGTCCCGAATTATGAATACCGGAATACCATCCGGCCCTGCCGAACGTTTAGGTTTAAGCCGACAGAGCGCAGCCTGCACCTGCTCGAGTTTGAGCTTATCAACGTGCACACAGGCTGTATTTGCACCGCCTGCTGCCACTGCCTCATCCACATTTAGCTGTGCCGATTTAGTACTGTAAACGGAACAAAAAAAAATTGCAAACTCTGCTGCACATTCTTGATGAGATAGTACCGACCCACCCTTTACTATATTTTTATGCTTATTAGATTTCTTTTTTGATCTTATATGGTCCCAAAAGGACTTAGGGTCTTCAGATAAATTACTCTGCACGCGACGCTGGTGATTTTGATACGCTTGGTCTACACTTAGTTTGATTCGCGCCCTACATTTAGAGAAATTGTCATAATCCACCCGTAATTTGCTCAATTTATATTGCTTATGAAGTCTTGCTTTCAATTTTATTTCCTTAATAATTTCTCCCGTATACCAGTCTGGATAGTTATACCTCCGATTCACCGTTTTAGACCCTTTTTTAGGAACACATTTCTCCATTAAATCATTTAATATGGAATAAAGAATAAAAGATAAGTTGGTCGGCCTATGTTGAGACTTGTTCGGTCGCCCCCTGTGTCTCCGGTTATCCCGTTCTCCCTTTCGCGCATTGTCCGCCACTATCCCTGTCTCGTTCGTGGCGTGGCTTGAACGGTACTACGGGTATTATGCGCTACGGTAGGAACATCGCAGAAATAGTTTTAACGCTATACATCGTTGTTTTTGTAGCGTAAATATTGATACAGCATTGTACAATAATGTACAATGACCATTGCCCCTATATAAAATCTTTTAAAAAAAAAATTGTACCGACTTCAATATCACTGAAAAGTATAAAATAATTTAAATATTATTGAAGTTGGTGTTAACTTACCGGCTGTGTATATTTGGCACCAACTTCAATAATATTTAAATTATTTTATACTTTTCAGTGATATTGAAGTCGGTTCAATTTTTAAAAAAAAGATTTTATTTTAAACTTTTTAGTGATATTTTCATATATAAAGATTGAACCATCGAAAACCATAATATTATCTAGGTAGGTTATGATCACATTATCGTCTACAATAATTCATGTTTCTTCAGAAAAAAATATCCGGTCGTAATGAAATTTGCATGGAATCATCATACTCTCTCGAATAAAAAAAGAATCATCGAAATCGGTTCATAATTGTCAGAGCAATGTAATGGAGAACATCAGTTTTATGGTTTTTACCAGATAAATTCCTCCACATCGTTCATGGTCCTCCAGGAAGTTCTTATCCGGTTGTAATAAAAACCTTTTTAAAAAAAAATTGAACCGACTTCAATATCACTGAAAAGTATAAAATAATTTAAATATTATATAAGTTGGTGTTAGCGTACCTGCTGGGTATGTTTGGCACCAACTTCAATAATATTTAAATTATTTTATACTTTTCAGTGATATTGAAGTCGGTTCAATTTTTTTTTAAAAAGGTTTTATTTTATACTTTTTAGTGATATTTTCATACATAAAGATTGAACCATCGAAGATGGTAAAATGATCTAGGTAGGTTATGACATTATGATTTCACATTATCGTCTACATACTTTTACATAATTCATGTTTCTTCAGAAACTCAGAAACAATTTATCCGATCGTAATGAAATTTCCATGGAATCATCACAGTAGTTTACTCTCTCGAATAAAAAAAGAATCATTGAAATCGGTTCATAATTGTCAGAGCAATGTAATGGAGAACATCAGTTTTATGGTTTTTACCAGATAAATTCCTCCACATCGTTCATGGTCCTCCAAGAAGTTCTTATCCGGTTGTGATAAAATTCATACAGATTAAATACAGTGGTTTCTTCTTTCGAATAAAAAAAGAATCATTGAAATTAGTAAATATTTGCCAGAGTTATAACCATTTTTGTCCAAAAAGCGACAAAAAAGTCATCTATATAGGCTTACCTGCAAATTTCCTGCGCAGTCACCATTCTTGTTTTCTCAGGAACTACTTATTACTACGCAATAATTTTTTTATGGGACCCAATCAATGGATTGAAGAATGGATGGAAGAAAGATTTTTTCAAATCGGTTCATAATTGCCAGAGTTATGCGCGAACATACATAAAAAAAAAAAAAAAAAAAATATATACAGACGAATTGAGAACCTCCTCCTTTTTGAAGTCGGTTAAAAATTCATACAGTTTCAATACAGTGGTTTCTTCTTTCGAATACAAAAAGAATCATTGAAATTGGTATATATTTGCCAGAGTTATGACCATTTTTGTCCTTAAAAAGCGACATAATGTCATCTATATAGGCTTTCCTGCAGCTCTCAGTGCGCAGTCACCATTCTTGTTTTTTCTGGAACTACTTATTACTAAGCAATAATTTTTTTATGGGACCCAATCAATGGATTGAAGGATGGAAGAAAGATTTTTTCAAATCGGTTCATAATTGCCAGAGTTATGCGCGAACATACATAAATATATATATATATATATATATATATACAGACGAATTGAGAACCTCCTCCTTTTTTGAAGTCGGTTAAAAAACGTTTTACATCCTGCGCAGTCCTGGACGGGTCACTCGGGCTCTTACGTTCATACGGAATATTTAAGCTGTCACTACCATATTTTGGATGAAATTTAGTAGGTGACTGCTAATCTAGTTACTTATTATATATCGATGCCCCAGAAGGGATTCTTTTTTAACTTTTAGGTGCGCAACACTAAAAATGATAAAACATTATCCCGAATAGATAATACGTACACAGACGCATATATTATTAAGTTTTAGCAGTCCCTATTAATATAACTAAAGTATGAGTCCCTGTCACAGACAGTTACGTAATTCAAAAGTAGAAAAGTATTTAAATGAGATGCCGCGATTATGCGGAAAGTTTCTGGTGTTTTGATAAAAGTAATCATTTTGCGTCATTTTGCTCTGTATTTGATATGAATATGGAAAAACTCTGGGTCCAAGTTTTTACTTACTTAATATTAATATAATAATATCCGGGAATAATCAACACGGTCATCTAATTCCAAACTAGGCAGAACCTGTACAATGGAAACCAGACAATTCATTCAAATACTTAAATCCTTTTTTTTTTGTAAATACATACTTATATAGGTAAATAACACCCAGACACTTGGTGAGAATCGAACCCACGACGGTAACAGCCAGGATGTCGAACTACTTTTTTTCGCGTCAAAAGGTCCCCGGAAGCTGTGGGGCTCAACTGGTGTATGTGGGATTCTTACCCACTAAAGCCCCCGCGACTGTCGCATAAGGACATGAGAGATGACACCAGGGCTCTCCGGTGGGATCTGCACCAGGCGCCTCTCAGTGTCTTGCCTTTGAGCCCGCCGGAGGACGCATTGTAGCTCCCGGGAACCTGTAACGGTGCTCACGGGAACGGGGGTCGCAACCCCGCCCTCGCAACATTAGGATTTTAATAGAATTCTGAGGGTTAGGAATCATCAGTGCCTTTACGTGTATTTGTATTTTACCCATTTGTAAGCTTATTTTTGCAAATGGAAAATTAGCCTTTTAAGACTACTTGTCTCGCACGGCATCGACTTAACATAATGAATCCTCCATCTCGGCTCTGCTTTACCCTCTTGCGCCTTAAACATAATTTCTGTAACTCAAACCGTTGTAACCCCAACCGTTGTAACCCCGTCACGCATTAAAATACCGGTAAATACACACATCAAAAGTGTCTAGGGATCAACATATATTTTTGCAATAACTTTTCTCCTGATTGATATTAATTAAAATTTTCTTTAAGGATTCATCAAATAAAGTGTTTTCGTTTGTCACAGTAACGATAAACCAAGTCACCTTTGCATTAATAAAGAAATTTGCCATTTTCCTAATAAAGGGATTTTTGACATTTGAACCACTAACACAAAAGTTCGAAAAAAAGACTGAAATAACAGTTTTCTTTAAAATTTTATTGGGTAACTTAAACAATTAATAATCCGTGTTTCTACCGCGAACACTAACAACACAAGAACATCGGTTTGGCATACTCAAAATGAGTTCATCCAAATCACGCTGTGGAATGGCCGCCCATGTTCGTTGCAACAACAAAAAAAGGTCTTCTTGCGACTGGATACCCTCCATATTCGGCAGAGCTCTTCTCTGTAGCATATCCCATGCATGCTCAATCGGGTTCAAGTCTGGCGACTGAGCAGGCCAGGGCAGGACATTGATGTTAGCTGCGGCGAGAGTCTGTCTTACAACTCTTGCGGTGTGCGGTCGTGCATTATCATGCATTAACTGAAATAAGGGACCGATTTGCACTTGTAGAGGAACGATGACGTCTGATACAATCGTCTCAGCATAAATTTGAGCGTTGAGGTTGCCTCTGATCCAAATCAACTCAGTTCTTCCGCCGATCCAAATACCCGCCCATACCATGATGGTTCCACCACTATAAGGATGGACTTCCTGGCAGGATTTTAATCGCTGTTGGCGTCCAGGGGTTCTCCAGTGTCGTATACGTCTTGTATCCGGTCTCATACCAAAACGAGACTCATCAGAAAAGCACACGAAACGCCATTGTTCTTCTGCCCAATTTCTGTGTTCAAGAGCCCATTGATATCGAATCCTACGATTGTGCATTGCTATAGGTGGTACCCGTAGCGGTCTTCGGGAATGAAGGTTCACTTCATGCAAGCGGTTTATGACTGTTTGGTCGCTAATTAAGTTCCCTGAAGAGTGATGAAGCCTCACGGCTAACATCATGGCAGTTATTGTTGGAGCTCTTCGAGTTAAGATTTGAATATATCGGTCTTGTCTCCGTGTGGTGCAGCGATACCGTCCTCCATGGCGCTCAGCCACGGTACCAGTGCTTCGGTAACGTGTCCAAAGTCGACTGATAACACTCTGACTTGTATTCAGAGTTAAAGCCACAGTACGTTGCCGGGAACCAGCTTCTATCATTCCCACGGCTCTGAGCATTTCTTCCCTGCTTAAATGACGTCGCCGCTCCATAATAACGTTGGTTTTAATCAGTAGTAGGGAAACAGTAGCACTAATAATGTCTTCAATGCGTTGTATGTTTTTATAGGGAAAATATTGACAGCTGATTTTCATCTTTTACTCGAATTTGATTCACAGTTCCTGATTCAAATTATGAAATGCACCAAAAAGGATCCATATAAATTTATAAAATCATAAATTTATTACAAAGCCACATCTCAATCTCAAGAAATCCGCTTAAAAATGCTTGATCCCTAGACACTTTTGATGTGTGTATTATTATGATAATTTCAAGGGTCCCATTCTTGTGTCGTTTGCATAAAGTGTTTTGGGTCATTGCTTTGGTATGGAAAGCAATTATTACGGTGCTTACAAAAATGTTTTCTATATATCACACATGGAATGGCGTTCATTATAATATTATTTATCCCTAATAACACACATTGCTATTATAATAATAATATTGAACCCTAAAAGATCTATTTTTATGACATGTCACCGCTCATTTACACTACTGGGACTCCTAACCATCCATCTACTCACGGTGCAAAAATTAGCCCAGTAATTGTTATCGGATGCTTCATATTTGGAGTCAAAGTATTTTATTCTATGTTGTTATTTTTAGTTAAGTTTTATTTTAATTTGTAGTTAGTTATTTTTAGTTCATTTAGGAAATGTGTAGGTACCAATGTAATGCATAGCTTATTTTTAATTATAATATGCCATACTTACGTAATGCTTGTTCTTTTCGATCGAGCAACGCAGTGCGAGTTTCTGCGTTATTCAGCAGATACTTCACTAAAGTTTGGTACTGTGGATGGTGCAGTTACTAAGTAGTGTATTTATTTATTTGTTCTTATATTATATTCCTGATTTTGTTCTACTAGACTTCTATATACTTGGTCTAAGTAAGCAGGTATATGAATACACTCGATAGTGTAAACTGAAATGTACAAAACGAGCTCAGAGAAAGGCGTCACTGAAAAACAGCGCTGGGACACTTCGTGTCTTAGCATTATGCTGAGTGACGCCTTTTTCGTTGAGTGCGGCAGCATGCCTCCAATTCCTGTAGGTTAAGTATGTTGTACCTACTTAATGCATGTGCAGTGCTTAACAAAATAAATTTATTTCATTTCATTTATTTCATTTCATTTTTCATTTCATTTTTCATTTCATTTTTCATTTCATTTTTCATTTCATTTTTCATTTCATTTTTCATTTCATTTTTCATTTCATTTTTCATTTCATTTTTCATTTCATTTTTCATTTCATTTTTCATTTCATTTTTCATTTCATTTTTCATTTCATTTTTCATTTCATTTTTCATTTCATTTTTCATTTCATTTTTCATTTCATTTTTCATTTCATTTTTCATTTCATTTTTCATTTCATTTTTCATTTCATTTCTAACAGCCAGGATATACAGTGGTACTTCGGAGTCGCTGGACGTTCGGGGTGTGGGCCCTAGGACGTCCATTGAGTACGGCGGCGACTCCGAGCAGGACGACAGGGGGTGGCGACCCCCGTCCCTGTGAGCACCGTCACTGTTACCCAGTGACGGTGCTCACAGGGACGTAAGAATCTCACATACCCCGATCAAGCCCCACAGCTCCGGGGACCTTCTAAAGGTTTCCCCCGCGAACAAATAAAAGGATGTACAGTGGTCACGTTACCAGTAATCACACCAAGATTTGATCCTCGACGAGTCGTGGGAAAACAGATCCTGGAGTAACATATCAACGGGTGGTCAGATGAAAGCATATCATAAGATACTCCCACACCACAGAGGTTGATATATTATGTACATTTACAAAGAACAAGGACCGAACGAAGAAACGAAACTCACAAAGGAAGTCTCATAATACAGCAACTAAGGTTAAGTAGGTAGTCCTGCATCGGTGTGGTTAGACCTGGTAAGGCAAGGTGTGGCAAGACACCACAGATGTTACTAGAGTCAAAGGAACCCAATTCGAAATGTCTATATTGTATTATAAGTAGTAATGGCAAAATGGAATTCATAGATGCAGAACGATAGTTCGGTGTTACGATGGACTGTATTGTGTGACTCACTAAATGACTCACGAGGACACACCCTAAAGGGGTAAGCAGACGTGATCGCGTGCACACTCCTTGACACGGAACTTTAGCAATTGACACAATGTTGGCACGCGATACATTTGCAATATTGAATCAGCAAGGGTGAATAATGTGGCCCAAAATATTTTTATCTGCCTTTTTCTTATAATAATATGTCCCACGTACGAGTATATTATGGAGTATTTTTTATTATATTTATAACAACAGGTTATAACTATTGATATCATTGTGTTTTGTTTCTTTTTTGTCCAGATTTGGTTTTATGTTGTTTCTACAAGTGGAGACTTGTCAATAACTTTATTAATGGAAAGAAGATATATAGGTAAGAATAGTGTAAAGGCACTGGTTAGGTATTTCTAAAGAAATTTGTTCCAGCAGGCCTGCGAATGAAAAGCTGTAGTTATATAATTATCATCATCAACAGCCGAGAGACGTCCACTGCGGAACAAAGGCCTCCCCTTAGAGGGTAGGAGTTGCCATAATCTCCACGCTTGGCAGGCGTCTTGGTGATCGCAGTATAGGTGGTAAGTAATCCAATAGAAAGACGCTGCTGCCCGTCTTCTTGTTTTCCCTTAGTCACCTAACGCAAGGAGATGGGATGTACTTATATAGTTTTTATAAACTGCTAGTCTTCTGTAAATAATTGTTTTTATGCAACTTATTGATAAGATACGTAACACGATCGCCTGATGGTAATCATTATGCGCACCCACTTGCCAAATAAACAAGTTGAAAGATTTTAAACAAAATAACCCGAAAAGGTCAGGATTAATTTGCACCAATTTCAGCCTAAGTTCCGTATTAAATTATCCTTAGCGAGCCTTCGGAGTAACGCCTCCAGGAAACAGCCTAATTGTAGTTTTGTACTTTTACGCGGTTCAGGGTGGTTGGGGGTGAAATTCGTGCTTCTGACATGCGCCCGGGGGATGACAAGGGATGGCATGTTCAGCTTCGGCAGATTTTATAGTTTGCGTTTGACATGAATTCTGATTGGATTAATCAACTTGCAAACATTTTGTTTGCATTTATTTTAACTCAGTGAGCATATATCCTTACCTACTATAGTATAGTAGCTGCTACAACATCTCCAGCGAGTTCTGTGTCCGGAATATCAAAGTTTTAAGCGCTTTGTGAAAATCTGTCCTCAAAATTCTTTCCATGTAAGAATTTCGGTGCCTTGCATCAAAAGATTAAAAAAATATCTATATCTACCTCTATAGTATTTTCTGCGTAATTGGCTGATGCCGTTAATTTGATTATAAACCGTTAGGATGCCTTATTATTCTACATTTCATTTTTTTTAAAGTCATATATATTACGACTGAAATCTTGTGAACCGCAGTATTATGCCGAAGAAAAGACTAAACGAACAATTCAATTATAGCCCGCCTTGTTAGTAGGAATACTTCTAGTTTTCTAAGCTGCAAGTTTTGACCGAAATTGTGCAGTTTGAATAGAAAGAACGCGTATAAGTTTTTAAGAAGTTCCATATTATAATGGCTTTCTCTCGAATGGCTTGGTCTGTAGTGCGGGTCCTAGACGTCCATCGAATATGGTGGCGACTTACAGGAGGACGGGGGCAGGGTTGCGACTCCCATCCCCGTGAGTACCGTGACAGGTTCCCGGGGTCAATAATGAGCCTCGGCGGCAGGCTCAAACGCAAAGCTCTGAGTGTACCAGGTGTGGATTTCACCAGGGAGTCTCTTGTGCCGATGCGATAGCCGCGGGGGTTGTACCCAGTTCAGTAACCACTAGGTCAAGTGGACATTTTGAAGATTTCCGCTGCAGAAATAAAGATATTTTACCAAATTTCGCCATGTTATGTACACAGTTCGGTAGTTACGGGTTAAGATTTACGAGTATATCTTAACCCGAAACTGCCTATGCATGCCGTGTAACACGCTATGGCGAACAAATTACGTAGGTACTAAATAATACAACACTGCATATGCAAAAATATGGTGTATAAAATGCTATCAGATCATACTCTCCATTAATGAAACAATTATAGAAATTAACCCCCCGACTGCACGCTATTGTTTTAACAGATAAACATTTCGATATGCAATGGCGTCCGTTTATCTCATCAATATATTAATGTTGGTCCAAAATATTGGATTCTATTTTATTGCTGTAGGTTGGATGAAGGCGAATCTGTATTGCGTGATTGGTTGCAGTCGCAAACGAAACTCTGCGTGTTTTTGAATAGCTTAAACCATTTAGCTTAACATAGTAGCAATATAAGCTAATTTAAAAGGTCGTTCTTAATATAAAAACATTTTCGGAAATAACTTGTAAACCCCATTTACAAATCTATCATTTTTTTTTCTATACTACCTAGGTGGCAAGCAAGCATACGGCCCGCCTGATGGTAAGCAGTCACCGCAGCCTATAGACACTAGCAAAACCAGAAGAATCACTAGCACGTTGCCGACCCTTAAGACATTAGATCAAGTCAAGATAGATCAAGATTAGATTAAGTCTTTGTGTCCGGTAATTTCACCAGCTACAGTGCCCTTCACGCCGGAACACAGCAATGCTGCATCATCGAAGTTTTTTGTCAATTCTATTTAGAATAATGATGTAACTTACAGAAACTATCGGGTTTGTGCATACCGTTTTTAAGATATCTCCCGAAACATTTTCATCAGATTCGGATACGGAAAATTCCAACAGTGGTGAAAAGCCATTCTTATCCGTCATTTCACGGTTGGCTAACGTTTGTCAATCAACTAAGTCCCATCAAATCACATCAAGGGGTATCGTAGAGAGATATGTTATACTTTTTTTATAGTACCAAGGCGGCAAGCACGCTGGCGGCCTGCCTGATGGATACGCAGTCACTGCCGCCTATATAGATGCTAGCAACACAAGAAGAATTACTAGTGCGTTGCCGACCCATATGACATTAGATAATAATGTAAAGTCCGTCTCACGAAAGAAGTCCCGCAGACGCGGCGCTACAGTCACGCGCCGGAATGTTTCTAGTATCTATAGTTTTAGACTCCCCTACAATTTCTATGTCCTTATAATTTTAGAATTAATTCCCATTGTTTTTGTAAATTACATTGATACACATTATAAAAAAATTCATTGTTCACATTATTTTGCCATATAATTAGTTCCAATATTTGCCGCGGGACTTCTTTCGTGAGACGGACTCTAGGGATAATTTAATTGATCAAATTTGGCATCGGTTAGTTTCTTTGTTCTGTTCTGTCTGTTTCTTTTGTAATCGTAATTGAAAAAGTTAAGCAATTAAAGATAAGCAATACAGTTTTAACTTCGAAAAAAAAATTATTTTATGCCCGCCGTTACAAGATTACGATGTCAAATTTTGATGGAGTGTCAAATGTGATTTATTAAATTGGCCCTACTTGGTCTTTTGTATCTAGTAATTTGACCAGCTACAGTGCCCTTCACACCGGAACAAAGCAATGTTTACACACTGCTGCTTGCTTACCACCTGTAAAAAGATCATCATCATAAAGAACGCCGTTTCATGAAGTCAACAAACAATTATCAACCATTCCACAGGCAAGAAAAGATTAATAGATGACTGCCACAATCAGATACCTGGCGTTTTACGCAACCCTCCGTGACAAAGATGAGTGATGGCGTTTTTTATTATTTCCCCCTGGAGTTCCGTAAGATAAGCGTCGCCATTCCGCCGTTTTGACTTTTTTCGCGTCGATGTATGTATTTTTTTTAAGAAAATAATACTGAAAAGTATAAAATAATTTAAATATTATAGAAGTTGGTGTTAGCGTACCTGCTTTTTTAAAAGCTTTTATTAGTTTAAGCCGGTTCAATGTTTTTTAAATATTTTATCTGATTACCATAGTACATGTTCTACCTAGTTTGGAATATGATGACAGTGTGTGGATTGTCCCACCCATGATATTATTATTATATACACATATATATTTTAAATTAAAAGAAATATAGAAATGTTACTTTAAACGAAGTTTACAAATTAATAAAATTTATTAAGGTATTTCTCAGATAAATTATATATTCAATAGTAAAATCTCATTGAACAAAGTTTCTGAACTAATTATTATAAATTACTGTTCGTAAAATCTTCACTAAAGTAAAAGAAAGCCGTCAGAACTTCACTGACTTTACATTACGAATGGCTAATTTAATTAAACGATAGTTCAAGTTCTAATAATATTTTACTTTAAACAGACCATGAGGTTCTAAAAAAAATAAAACATGTATAAATTTTAAAAGCACAAAAAGCCCGACTGCGAACAACCAAATGGGCTTAAATTATATTATACATACATAAAACGTACAAACATGTTTAATATTTCAATTCAGACCCATGTTGACGTTTTTGAAAAAAAATATGCTAAATGGTACCGACGGCTGCCATATTAATTTATTTAGAAAAATATATAATCTAATATGTCAAACCCACAACTAATACGAATCTAACGACATAACAGTCACAGTCCATAAAGTTTATGCTGCAGGCCATGCCGTAGAAAAAGACATATCGACGGTCCCTACGTACATAAAGACATGTCAAAAATGGTTAATTTTTTTAATTGCTTATTGGCTTTAAATTTTCCATATGCACATACCTATATAAGATTTTTTTTTAAATATTATGTATTTAACTTCATTTACAAATCGTATATGAGAACATGTATTATAGTATCAACAAATATGTGTCGTAGATGCAGATATCTATACGTGTAGTTTTGTACGGTGTTTTAAAATGCGCATCAATCGGTGCGAACGCGGTCTTGTCTGATTTAACGTCATTTACGGGGAATTACCCAATAAAACGTGTCGATACTTGTCCGCGTAGTGAAATAATAATTATGTTTTGATACGGTTTAGTTTTAGTGATGTGTTTTTTAGTTATAAGTATTCAATCAATGATGATAAACTGAAGCATAAGTTACACATGGATAACAAAAAACTTGCCAGGTAATTGAAAAACGTTGGTAAAATTGAAGCTCAATCGAATCCTGATATTTGCACAACGATGTTTAACTACCAAAAAATACATAATACTCCACATGGCGAAATTAGTGTGCTGTATTACAATAGGAAATTATCAGTATATAATTTGACAGTTTTCGATGCTGGGTTAAAGGAAGCGTGTTACATGTGGGATGAAACAATTGCTAAACGTGGCGCCAATGAAGTGGTTTGTTTTCTTTCGTTAGCAATAAGGTTAAGCTGGCGTCAAAGATTTTAGATTCTGGTCAGAATCGCAATCGCATTGTTTTTTTTATGTACCTACTTGTATGTAAGCAAAACATTTAAGGTAGATATGTGCCATTGATTCTTAAAAAAAGGCCATACTCAAAACGAGGCAGATAGCGTTCATGCATTAATAGAGCCAACAGCATTTTTGCTGTTGGCTCTATTAATGCATGTAAACTTATTTACACACCAGATGAGTGGTACACACTGGTTCGCTGGGCAAAACAGAATAGTCCACCTTACACGGTCGTAGAAGTGAATCAAGACTTAGTTTTGGATTTTAAAGCCTGGCTACATACTAAATACTGGATAAAGGATACAAATTCAGAGAAAATTTCCTGGAATAAAATAAGAGAAGTAAAAGTGCAAGGGAATAATCCAGACATCATTGAATTTAAGTACGATTTTTTTGAAGAAAATTATAGAAAGCGGAACTGTGGCAATAATTTGAAATTGACAAGAGGGAGGAAAAAGAAATAACAAGAGCTAATACTAGAGAAGGTGTACAATAATCGTATTCCGAACACTGAAGTTAAATATAGAGACTTGATTAGTTTATGCGATACAATGATTATCCCAAAATAGTATCATGACTTCTATAATAGCCATAAGCATAGTAAGGAAGAACAGGGCGATGACGAAGAAGATTATTAAATTTATCTATACTTACTTTTTTCTATAAATTTTATTAATTTGTTTTATTTAACTTAAGAAAACTTTAATAGTACCTAATAAGATGGATCAGTCTGAATAAAGCTGTGATGATTATTAAATATTACCAATTAAGTAGATAGGTGAGGTACGTACTTAAATAAAGCTGTGATGATGATTAAATTACCAATTAAGTAGATAGATCTGATAATTGCATGTGCTGAGGCATATTAACCTGAGACAACTGTGATTTTAATGTTTAGTTCCAATTTCAATGAGAAAACAAGAACCTATTGTTAAGATGCTAACCACCGCACTCACAGACATCAATTAACTTTAATCGCAATTAAGACATTTTTGTAATCTATTTATTTCGACTCTCAGAGTCTCTTGTGATTATCTTTTAGTATTAATTACGAGATTATTGATATATCTACTCCATATCCGCGTATTACGTATTATTTGGCTTCTAAAGTCGAAATAATCCATTTACAAAATATGACTTAATCACAATTAACTATAATTGACGTTTGTCGGTGCGGCAGTAAGATGACTTACTTAACAATAAATAATTTCAATTATTAACCTGGCTTAATTAATAAAACACAATCCCGATAATTTTATTTAAGGACATGTCTTTGTTTACTTTATAAAAATATAGTCCTAACCTGAGTGGATGCAACCGCGTATAAAGCGATATGTCTTAATTGTTTTATTTTTTATATCCATGGGTCGATCTTAGGATGTATAACGTATCCTTTTGAAAACATTAACATAATTCTATATTTTCATAAAATAATTTATTTAAATTCTATGTCAAACACTGTTTTCTTCTTTCCTGCGTATAAAAAGGTATCATAGACATGTCTGACATTCTTTTATTTTAATATCAGCGAAGAAACAGTTATCTAGCAGTTTTTCCAAGAAAATATAAAAACAGAAATTGTGTATAAATACCATTAAAAAGGCCCTAAAGCTAATAAAACATTATAGAAAAAAAATATTTATAATTGTACATAGAATAATTTCTAGAGCGGTTTGAACATAAATTACGCTCTCCTGTAAACCTCGGTTTTGACATGTCTTTATGTACGTAGGGACCGTCGATATATACACACATACTCTCGAAAAACAAAAAAGAGGAAAGGCAAAAAGGAGTTGTAGGTACTTGACCTTGAATAATGTTTCTACCTATCTGTCTCAATAAAAATAAAGTATCGAAATTATCATCCTAATAAAATGATAGAGCACTAAATATATGTAGTTTTTATGATTTTCAATCAGCTGAGGGTGTGTGAAGCATTCTTCCGCAGGGTTTAAGCAGGGTTTTATGGCTACTTTGCACATAATTAAAATTATTTTACTATTCGTCCAATACCTCAATTAGCAAAAAAAAAAACAACCGTAAAACTAAGTTTGTTTGTCGAGGTTTTTTTTAGGATTACTAAAAAAACAGTAGGTAAGTACTTTAGATGTATCAAAAAAACTTTACTATTACGGAACCCAGAAAACTAGCCACTGCCCCCCCTGCTAATATATCAAGACATCCATCTTGCATCAAAAATACAAAGGCTACACCATTAAATAACCATTACCTATGGCATTTTAAAGCCCTTATTGTGTAGAGAACCGTACGCAACGCAAACGTATATGAATTTCATTGCCTTTGATGCCGTGTTGCGAGGAATATAACATAGAGTTATGCAAAATATAATATCAATTTGATAAAAAATAATGTCATAAGTATTCCCAGAAGCAGTCTAAGGATATGAACGATGCATGAGCGGCGCGGGCAGCGGGAGCGAGAGCGCCAACAAGCGAAACACAAATGAAAAACGCGATAATTGAAAAACTATCCTACTATGTACTTTATGTACAATAGATAGGATTTCAAACACAACTCACTTACGCCGCTGGCACAGCGACCAAAAATGGGTTTTGGCCTCCGACACTAATGAATGACGACAATGGCGGCTAATAGTTCTCGCAAGTCCGACTCCACGGCGTCAATCCTGCGGTATCTATATATCGGTCACCCTACAGGTCGGCTGCCGTTTGGAATTTCAAGATACGCCTTCTTGACGTTCAGATCCTCCCCCATTCTCAGCAAGTGGCTTGCCCAGCGGAGTCTCCGTGCTTTTGCCAAGCGTGGAGATTATGGCAACTCCTCCCTTCTAAAGGGGAGGCCTTTGTCCTGCCAGTGGACTTATTTCGGATGATGATGATATTCTTTAAGTATAGGTATAAAACATCAAGTACCAGAAACTTTTGCTAGCAAATTCTCCTTCCTCAAGTACTGCTTACCTTTCCATAATACCTGCAAACGATTTCCAACCTAAACCATTAAGACCACTTATGTATTGAACCTCGAATTCACCTTAACCTAATTCTAACAATAAATGTAAGCCCACGGACTCAGAGATAGTTGTTAGTAAATTTATGTATTGTTCTGTTATTACTGTAAGATACACTCGCGATCTCACGACTGGAGTTAGAGACGCCGCTGGATTGTATTTTAGCGAAATAAAGTCTCACTTAAGCCTAACGCTTAGGTCCCTTTGCGAGCGGATTTGTTTTTCTAATACTTACGCTGTCATTAAAACTTTGGAGTTATCCATACATACATACATAAAATCACGCCTTTTTCCCGTAGGGGTAGGCAGAGCCCAAGGGCCGCTTTTCGCCTCCGTGAGAAACGAGACGTGATGGGTGGCGAACCACATCGCCGCCATTTTGGTTAATTTTGGTTTTGGGTTGGTTTTGGTTTTGGTTATCCATAGGCCCGAATATATTCGTTTTATAAACAATACGTGCTAATCACGTAAGTGAGACGTCCGTAAAAGCTAAATGGAGAAAAGTTAACACAGTGGTTACGTATTCTTCGGAGTCGCTGGACGCTCGGGGTGTGGGCCCCTTGAGCGTCCATTGAGTACGGCGGCGACTTCGAGGAGGACGGCGGCGGGGTTGCGACCCCCGTCCCCGTGAGTACCGTGACTGGTTCCCGGGGGGCTACAATGCGCCCCCCGGCGGCGGGCTCGAAGGCAAGGCACTGAGGGGCCCCTGGTGCAGATCCCACCGGAGAGCCCTGGGAGACCCCAGGGCTCCTCTCATGTGCCGACGCGACAGCCGCGGGGGTTTTAGTGGGTAAGAATCCCACATACCCCGGTCGAGCCCCACAGCTCCCGGGGATCTTTGGAAGATTTCCCCCGCGTCAAAAAAAAAAAAAAAAGTGGTTACGTATTGTTTGTAAAACGAATTCCCTAAGGCCTCAGTTTGTAATTATATAGACACCCTGGCCGCTACCCAATAGGTCATGGGTTCGATTCTCACTATGTGTCTTTGTATAATTTATCAGAATATACAGATAATGAATTAAACCGTGTCCGATCGCTGGGGGTATTATCGTAATAGAACCATACGTATATAACCTTATTTGTTGAATATCTTATAAATATTTTTCCTGATTTGCACTAACAATTTAACTTTTACATATCGGAATATTCCCTATACCTATCGGATAGGGGTTATTTATCACCATCTATATATGTATTCACAAAAAAGTTTATAAGTATTTGTTTCAGTTGTTACAGGCTCTGCGTGGTTTGAGATCCAATGACCGATGTGTGATTATTTTGACAGGATGTAAAAAAGAATTGGTCAATTAGCTATAACATCTTGAACTACAGAATGGTCTAAGTTATTGAGTTACAAATCTCAATGTCTAAAGTACACAATTTAAACGTATATATCTGTACAATTACATACATGTACATACCTACAGGTACAAGGTACGCATTCACCGAGACTCTTTAAGCTCCACAAAGTTAACAAACAATAATATAGCCCGCTTGATGTATGTAGTTTTTTTTAATATGAGTCAAGCGAGACTCCAGCCCATGGACAGCTGCACCGTACTGCCTCATCACTTGCGACCAAATAATTTAAGTCTCAGTCGCCCAAATGCTTTCAAGATTTTTACTCTTAGGAATGTAATAATTTGTATAAAACCGCTCGCATTGATACCACGCCCCAAGTATCGCCCTGGGTCGTTCGGGGATTTACCAAGGAATTTGTTCGCGGTTGAAATGGGGAAAATTAAGGTTTTTTTATTATTAAAAGCGACGCGTAAATAACGTTTTATACCGGGATCTTGGGAGATATGAGATTTTTGAAATGCCCGCGATATATTTTTTCAGTCCTTTGTTCTACTTTCTTAGTAAGCAATTTTACTTAGCTATTACAATATAAACCTTAAAATTAGTTTTACAATCCCTTCCAATAGGGAATAGGGCTGCTGCTCGAGCCATACTCGAGCGCGGGGGCTTTTATGGCAGTGTTAAAATAATCTTACTTTTCCGTAGGAAAGTGACGCAAATATACGCAGCTTATAGCTCTGTTCATTTCTCTCATGAAAATAATAATACAATAACACTGCTCTAACAGATAGTGGTTGACCTTCTGGTCTGACTACCTACACCTTTAACCTTTTGGTTTGTTTTATTTCTTGCGTATTTTTTTTTTATCTTTCGAAAATCTTCTTCTTCTTCTTTTCGTATCGACAACAGATGCAATCATACCCTGCCCTCCCAATATTTTGCCACCCGCACTGCGTTTTCCGTAGCATCTAATAATTCCTGAATTGTACAGGAGTCGGAGCACGCTGGACAGGACAACAAATGGGCCATACTTTGTGGGGAGAACCCACACTCACAAACAGCTGAGTCGCCATATCCCCATTTAACTAGGTTTTCTTTACACCGACCCACTTGTGTACGTAGTCTATTTAAGCTCTTCCAAGTTAGCCATGGTAGATCAGGCCCAGAGGGAAGTTCTTCGGAGGGAGAAATAAAGTTCAACAGGGGATACCTCTCTTCCCATAACTTTAGTCGAGCCTCGGTGATCTTGTGGCGTGATTCAATAGGAGCCACAAACCCTACAAAACTCTTTCGACTTCTTAATCTATGGGGAACTGCAGAGTGTTGATGCAGAGGGTGCCTGTAGTCTTGTTCTTTCGAACTGCAAAACACACTGTGTCGCTTATGATATAATTGTAACAAGAATTAACATCACCAGCCGGAAGACGTCCACTGCTGAACATAGGCCTCCCCCTTGGAACGCCACAATTAACGACAATTGGCGACTTGCATCCACCGGTTACCTGCAACGCGCACAATGTCGTCTGTCCACCTAGTGGGAGGCCTACCTACTCTGCGTCTTCCGGTTTGTGGTCGCCACCCGAGAACCTTTCTTCCCCAACGGTTATCGGTTCTTCGAGCGATGTACAACAATTAACAGACAATTATTATGAACAATTATTATGAACAAGAATTAACAGACTGTTTAAAATAGGAAAAATTACAATTCCCGCTGAGTTTCTTGCCAGCTTCTTCTCATTTAAAACAGATCGACCTATTTAAAACTGTATTTTCAATGTCAGCGATCGACGCATGATCGCGGTGCGCGCATCGTGTGTTACCATGATTTAAATGGGAATCATCCGTCGTTGAGCGGTTAAAATAATGTGTGGTTTGTTATAATTTGTACGACCTCTCATTCCCAGGTATTATCTTTTCATATACTTACTACCTAGTTACTTACGTGGTTTAACAGAAGTATGAAGTTTGATATAACTTTACCAAAAACCGCGCTGACGAAATCCCAGTCTGGCTAATCCAATTTTAAGCTTGTAACAAACAACTTGTTTATATCCACAATCAGTTGAATATTTACACAAGAAAGGTCTTGCTCGAAACAAATATTTGTTGGGCGATGTCTTACGCAACTGAGCAACTAAGCAACTAATTAGCTGGTTGGTATTTGTTCTGGCCTGTTTGCTTCCATGTGAGCTGAATTTCTTAATTAGGAGTGTGGAAAGAGTATGAGTGATCGTTATGCTAGTGTAAGGAGTTTGGGGTTGCAGGCAAGGCAATGGACCTAGGTAATGGTTGTCGGTCAGTTAATTTTGGTAATTGATTAAAGTAAAAAAAAAGTGATAAAATGACAAGCCCGTTGAGTTTTTTGCCGAATCTTCTCAGTTGAGGCCGCGTTGTGATCCGGTGGTAGCTGTTTTTTTTTAAATACTTGACCTTTCAAAAGTGCTAGCGTTAAGCCTATTTGAAATAATTTTGAGTTTGAGTTTGAGTAAATTAATTTGACAAAGTGATAGGTCCCTTGTGCAGGAGACTGTCCCAGCAGGTACCACAGCAGTGTCAGATATTCTGCCGCCAAGCAGCAGTTTTTAAACATTGCTGTGTTACGATGTGAACGGCACTGTAGCTGGTAAAGTTACCGGACAAAATAAATTTAATAACAAGCCTAATTGTTTTGGGTAACAAGCGACAGTGCAATGCAGCAGGCTTAGCACGAGTTGAAATCTTGACAGTTCGGTGTGGAGTATGACGTAGTTTCCAACACCGAAATGTCGTTCTCTAAACAAAAATGTGAAATAATACGTCATAGTGACGTCATACTTACACTAATCTCTCAAGATTTGCACATCGTGCTAAGCCTTCAGCTGTCTATAGACAGGCGTGTCACTCACCCTTTAGCGAGTCTTGCTTGCTTCGCTCTAGAATAAATAAATATTCGTAAAAACTTTACATCACAAATTATAACATCAACGTCATGATACCGATTACTTTTCTTCGTATATTTCTTTGTTTTTTCTCCAAGACAACAACTTATTCAGCAAAGTTCTCATAAACTACATCTTCGAGCGGCAACAAGGATGCCATTAGCCAACAAATACATGTACCAAAGTACATCACTCCTTTGTATCCGTTCTGCTCCCTTTATTCTAGTGAAATCTCAGGGGCTCCAATGATTTTCCCGTAACAACCTTTTGTTTGGGAGCACTGCTTTCATTGTTTTTATAAGGCTTTATTTCGGCTTTGTGTTTGTATGTAATCGATGTTTGCTGACCTTAATGTGGACCGGAAGCTCCTGGTGAGGTTGGATGTCCTTCATTCTAGCGTCCCGATACTTTAGTATGCCACCCCCAGATATTCTTGCGAAAAACAAATTTGTTGTACTGTGGTGTGAAGTGCACTGCACATAAAAAAATTACTGGGCATAGTTACACTGTAACTGTCCAAGGGTAAGCGTGCTGTTTACCCTAAGGTGTCGGTACCTACTAAATTGGAGATAAAGAATCCTCCGTTATCAATTAATTTAAATTTGTCGTGTAATACTTGTTATTATCAGGTAACAATTATGAATTGTATAAAGAATGGCAACCACCTCACAACATGAAGTGAAGTTTGAAGCTTTTTTTTTTAATAAATCCCACGCTTGGCAGGCGTCTTGTGGATCGCAGAATAGGTGTTAGGTAATCTAATAGAAAGACACTGCTGCCCGTCTACTTGTTTTCCCTTAGTCGCCTCCTACCGACACCCAACGGGAGGATATAGGTGGGTTCTATTCTTACCCGGACACCCCACGGGCAATACAGGTACAAAAGTAAGTATATTTATTATACACATAAACTTATTAAATGAATAATTAAAAAAAATATTACAGTGACAACATCAACAAAATAGTTTAGTTTAGAAGAAGTAAATGAATAGACATACAGATGAGAATAGAGACTTAATTTTAAACTGTATTTAGAGATATGAGTGTCTCATCCAGCCATACTGCACACTAATTAATCAAAAAAATGACATAGTGACATCAGTGAGCTGGTTACAATGAAATAATGGACGAAATGCGAAAACCGTGTATTTTTTCAGCTTGAAGAATGAAAACAGAATGCCATTTGTCATTTCTGACGTATGTTACAGGACTTTTGTTTATTTCGAACTCAGATCTCGAAACGTACGTCATAATACTAATTGCATTCCGGTCCTTATAGAGTTTGATTCCAATTAGGACAAAAGATAGGGTTCCTTGATTATGTATGATAACTTACTTCAAACAGTATGAAAATTTTTACCGATTTTTATCTTTATTTGTGTTAGATATTTTGCCGCGAAATATTCTGTTAACATGCCTGTATTCCGAGGTGGAGCACTTTAGATGAATTTTTCAGGCTCAGTAAGAATCCTTCAAAATACCTACTTATCTTCAGATTTAATCATACTTACTTCAGTCAAGTTTTTCTATGTACCTTCCTTTTACTTTATTCGATTTAATGTAAACTTTTTACATTCTTATTACATACCTATTACCACTTCGATAGTATATATCCATCAAGTTTGCCTCTTTTTAATCCTTTCCGCAATACAAAATTGTTTTTACACCTACTTACGCCATTGTTGTTAACAAAATAGAGTTCAAAATTGCTAGATACAACTCTAAACATAACTAGGCAGTCTTCGGGATTGAAATGCGGTTGCATTAACCTCTAAAACTATAGCTATAAGGTTGTTTTCTGTAATTTTTGAGTTTATAAATAAATTTGCAAATAGTATGACCAGTGGCTTAGCAAGGAGACATGAACAAATTACGAAACAATGGACAATTTGGGACCCGAGTTTCAATTATCGAGGCATTAGTTCAAGTCGGATTATGAACGTGTGGAAATTCAAGTTTATAAATCTACACTAGTTTTTAACATAACTTAGATAGTAACTAATAATCGATCGGGAACTTAGCCTGCCCATTTAACTTTCATAGCTAGCATAACTATAAGGTCCTCCTGACAATCTTTTACAAGATCAGCCATCTACGCGGGAGATTCTATAGTGCACAAGTGCTCAGGTAGATACATGTGCACTCTCTCTTCGTTTTACCTCTCAAAATCAGATGAGACGGCAGACCGACAATCACATGAGTAGCCTGCATTGTCCTAGTCAGTAAGGAACTACTAAGTACACAAAGTTGGTGCTCCCCGCGGGATTCTAACAAGCGACGTCCGGTTTGCAAAGCACGCGGTTACCCACTGCGCCACGGAGGTTACAACAGATGTGTTGTAACCTCCGTGTGTTGTATTTATGATGATAAATATCTACCTACCTTTCTACTATAAACTAACTTCGAGGCGTTCATAGTCAGTTGTTCTCATTATCATCAGCGGCAGCCGAAAGACCCACTGCTGAACAAAGGCCTCACCCTTAGAAAGGGGGGGGGGGGGGTTGCCATAATCCCCACGCTTGGCAGGCGGCTTGGGGATCGCAGTATAAGTAATACAATAGAAAGACGCTGCGGCCCGTTTTCTTTATTTCCCTTAGTTGCCTTACGGACACGCGACAGGAGGAGCGGAGGAGGATGGGAGGGTACTATTCTTACCCGGACGCCTTAGAGGAGATACCACCGGAGAGATCATGATGCGCTAACCCCTCTGCCAAATTTTGTTCATATGTTCAGGTCATTCTTTATTTGTGTGCGTATCTTTTTGAATGTGTTGCGAGTTTATTATAGTGTGGGTATGCGTGAAATTGTATCTGTGTGTGTATTTACTTCGCCTCCCGCACCCCGCAAAAATTTGTTCGGGGAATCGATGCGATACTAACTCGGATGCAATAGTAACTTAAAAAAAAATTGTAACCTTTATCACTCCTGCAGCTAGGAAAGACGAATCTAAAGACATAAGTCAAATTCCATCGAGACGTTTAGCCCGTGCCAAAGAAATAGACATACTCACATGCTTTTGAAAAATATACTTAGCCATGTTTCTGGGACACTCGGGCAAAAATAATGACTTGGCATGCTTGGTCGTTTCAGTCTCTAGTATTGTACATATTATATGGATAGCTTTCAAGTTGTACAGCACAATGGTAGACAATTAGTACTCGCCCGCTTTGCAATTAGCTTGTGTGACCGTTGATTGCAGATTGAGAGCGGTCACAGTATTCTCTGGCGCGGTAAACACAGATCACAGATTTACTGACAGACTAGCTGACCCACGCAGCTCCGCCCGCGCTGTGTTTACGTTAACTAAACTTTCAATAATATACATTCGCATAGAATACAAAACATCCTTTTTTAAAGTCGGTTAAAAACTTGGACCCGCTTTGTACTTGCCCTCCGAAGCACGGAGACGTTTAGTTCAAATGGCGTTAAACGGTCACCCATCTATTTAATGACCTTACCTAACGTTGCTTAACCTGCTCAATTTCCAAACATTGTTAACAACTGTCTATGAGTGTTCCCTTACAAATATTTATTATAATTATAATGAAACATTGTTAAAATCGGAGCAAGCGTATAACCAAGTACCCTTTTTGACTTTAGTCCCCTCTCCCAAGGGAACCGTGCCGAATGTCGGGATAAAAAGTATCCTATGTCCTCGGAGTATTAACTCAAATCGTGCCAAGTTTCGTTTCAATTCATCCAGTAGTTTGTGTGTGATGCTCAGCCGAGATACAGACAGACAGACAGACAGACAAAAATAAAAAAAATACATTTTTGGCTTTAGTATCGGTTATAGAATGCCCTCCAAACATAATTTTCAAAATATCTTCAATGTACAGAATTGGACCTGTTACAGTTTTATTATAAGTATAGATAGATAGATATAGATAGATAGTTTTCTCGTAGTCCATCGATCCATCGTGACGTTCTACCCGCGATTCCTCAGGCTTAGCATGGTGTGTAAATCTTGACAGACAAGTGTGAGTATGACGTCACTATGACATAGTATTTCACATTTTTGTATGGAGATATGACGTTTCGGTGTTGAAAACTACGTCATACTCCACACTTATCTGTCAATATTGGCACATCGTGCTGATAGAAGTGGTCATGCAGCTGTGTATGGTGCAGCAAAACTTTTTTGTTATTTACCCAATTAAAAAACATTTAGTAATAAAATAATGACTAATTAATAATTATTTTATACAGCCTAGTTGAATTACCAAAAAGATTTTTTACAATCAGGTTGCTATGTAGATTTGTGAAGGCGCTTTCATCATAAGCCACCGAAAGATGTCCACTACAGAACATAGGCCATGCTATTATTTCTCTTTACTTTGCAATTATTCGAAGTAAATTAGAGTTTGATGTCTTGGATTGGGACCCGCATGAATATAAGTATAAAACTTGTGATTGAAAAAGTTCAGAGGAAATTTGCTAGATATTTATATAAGAAAATGTATGGATATTATCCGTACTTGTATACTTCATTATTTATAGCGGGAATGTTAGGTATCCACACATTGGAGCTGAGGCGTAAATGTGCGTTGCTGACTGATTATTACCAGCTGCGTCACAATAAGATAGACCGACTGCAGTGGAGATGCGTGAGGCTCGTGCATGCAACTAGACCTTTCAATTCACACATTCACACCCACGACTCGGGCTATAAATTTGCTTAACGCTATGATTGCTCAAAATCTAAATATTGATGTAGTTTTTTACAAAATTTGAAAACTTTGCCAAAGCTTGCATTCGTTATTTAAGTTAATATTTGTACAAATATATAATATATGGCTTACTGCGCGCTTTAGTACTAACTGTTAGTGCAGTAAGCAACTGATTCATAAAATAAAAATAAATATATAAAAAAAAATTATGCGTCTGGCGGAGGTCA
Source organism: Furcula furcula (assembly GCA_911728495.1). Taxonomy (NCBI): domain Eukaryota; kingdom Metazoa; phylum Arthropoda; class Insecta; order Lepidoptera; family Notodontidae; genus Furcula; species Furcula furcula. The sequence continues at coordinate 27,148,470 of OU452246.1, forward strand.
ACAACGCGCTAGTGATTCTTCTGGTGTTGCTAGCGTCTATAGGCTGCGGTGACTGCTTACCATCAGGCGGGCCGCATGCTTGCGTGCCAACTTGGTACTATAAAAAAGGACATTATTTATAAAAAAATAACATTCTTTTTGACAAAAAATCAGCTCCATTGTATTTTCTAAGGTAACTTGTTCTATGCCACGCATCGATATACTATCTAAACTTTTATGTATCGATGATGTTATTATACCGTTACTTATTATATATCGATGATGCCACGTGTAAGGCGTGCTTACGTATAATTAAATATTAATACAAGAAGCCTTCTCTTATTGCCAAGAAGTCTCGGTTGCGTTGTTTGATTTCATTGTTCAAAGCCCGCTTCAAATGCTACTATAGCAACGCTAATTAGATCGAGCTTAATTAGTGTAACAACAAATAACTTAGGATATACGCGTCCGTGAATCTCCTTCAATAATTGTCTAACAATGTTTGCGTTGGTGTTGCTATTTGATACTAGATACAGACACGTTAGTTTATTATTATCTTATAAGATTTCATGGAACTGTGCTCCGTTCTCCAATCCATTATATTATAGAACTAGCTAACCGCCCATGCTTTTTATTATTACAAGCTTCTATTTAACTTTCAATGTATGCTGCCGTGATAACTAAGAATGCAGTAATCGCAAAAACGCAGTTTCGAGAAAACTGCGAATAACATATTTTTTGATATCTGAACAAGTTGTTCATAATAGTTGTTGTTGTAAAAAAAAATGTATATAAGTATTAGTATAGTATCAGTTGTCTGGTTTCCATAGTACAGGCTCTGCCTAGTTTGGGATCAGATGACCGTGTGATTGTCCCAAGATATTATTATTATTATTTATTATTATAATTTATGACCATAAAAATATATCAGAAAATTAAGAATAAAATCAAGCTTTTGAATGATAATATTCTTTTATTTAATTTATCAACTCAAGGGGTAAGGCCACCAGTCTTTTAGGTACAGTGCTCAGTGCGGCGACAACTTTGAGGAAGTTTTTTACCTGGTTTAAGTGTACATGTTTGTAAATACACTGTAAATATTTAATTTAAATAAATGTATTTATCAATTTATCCAAAGATTCTGCATTACTGCGTTTAGGTTTAGCATCAGGTCTTGTGAGTAAATGTAGAGTAATTAAATAACACTGTAGGATTGACGATAACGTGTTGGAAAGATAGGTCCATCTTCCAGGGCATATTGTCCAGGATGCGCCTAACGAACATAAAATTATGATTTTTGAAGAGGTTAATTTCGCTCAATCCTTTCATAATGCTGGGTGGTCACCTGACCACCCAGCATTATGAGTTGAATGACCATAAAAAATCTGTCAGTATAGTGAGCTGAGTTACATCCTTTTGGTCTTACCACTAAGTTGAAAAAAAAAAACCGCGTCTCTCGATTGGTAGGGCTTAAAATTGGATTGATTTATTTCGTTTTCTAAGTAACTCTACACGTCAATTGACACTCGAGTCGTATTCGAGTTATTCGAGTAAGTCAATCGAGTTTAGATCAAGTTGAAGGAATTACGGGTGCCTAGTAGATTGATACAGGCCTTGTTACAAATAAAAGCGTGTAATAAACTATTTAAAAAAAAATAAAAACCGTCTTCAAAGTAAATTATCTAAAAAGCATAAAATAACGAAAAAATATTGAAGTCGGTGCTAGCACATCATGTTAACTAATACTAGCACGAGCTGACACCGACTTCAATATATTTTCGTTATTTTATGCTTTTTAGATAATTTACTTTGAAGTCGGTTTTTATTTTATTTAAAATAGTTTATTTAACACTTTTTAGTGACTTTTATTTTAGCAAAATAGGTATTAGCACTATCACGCAACTCGAACGTCTACGTTACAGTAACTTACTGAACACATAAAAAGTTTATATCTCTTAAACTACTGGACCGATTTTGATTAAACTTGTACTCTACCCTAAGTTGAAAAATACTCTAACTATTGCAAAAAGAAATTTTTAAATAGGACTTGTAGTTTCTGAGAAATCCGCGGACAAACCTACATACATACATACATATATACATACATACATACATACATACATACACTCATAAAATTTGGTAAATTTGTTTAGAAGCCCACATAGACTAACATATATTAATATTACGCATTTTTATTAATATTACATACATACGCGTCGAATAGAGAACCTTCTTTTTGAAACCGGTTAAAAAATAGTTCCGTTTTTTAACCAAAGTTATCTTCTATTTTATGAATAAGCAAGCCAAGAGACCAAGCTTTTATTTTACTGTTTAAAATACTTTCTGATTTAAGCTTCCGGAATCCCCAAGGAAGAAAAGCGCTTTCACAAAATAACAAGCACAGTTCCTTTGCTGCTCTCATAGGAAAGATAAGTATCTCTCTCATTTATGGAAACAATATTTGTAGTAGAAGTAAATTCCTGTAATAAATGTATAAGACCCAGCGTGGGGCGCTTTTTTACTGTAAATGTTTTTTTTTAATATGAATGAAAATATTGTAGGTATATTGTTCTCAAACAGGCTGGATTTATTAATTAAATATTTAAATCTCAAACATCATCTTCTTTGCAGAAGTTAAGGTAGGTTTAATGACATTAAAAAAAATTCACATAGGTATACGGCGTATGGTCCTTCGGAGTCGCTGGACGGTCGGAGTGTAGGCCCTAAGACGTCCATTGAGAACGGCAGTGTTTCCGAGGAGGCAATGCACTGGGGGCCCCTGGTGCAGATCCTACCGGAGAGCCCCTCATATGCCGAAGCGACAGCCGCGGGGGTTTTAGTGGGTTAGAATCCCACATACCCCGGTCGAGCTCCACAGCTCCCGGGGACCTTTCAAAGATTTCCATCAGGAAAAAAAGGTACGGCCTATGGATCGATGAATAAACGTTGTTTAGTATAACGATTGAAAAAAAAACAATACTTAGCGACAACTTTTTTCCCTCCACTAAATAAAAGCTCTTTGCCAACAACAGTTTCCCTTGTATGGTGCATTTTTCACCGCAAGCCATTATGCGTACACACGACTTAGGTGATAATGAAGTGGGCAAGCCGTAAGCGACTATCCGTGACGTCACTGATGCTATTAGTGACGAAATAATAGTGCCACGAGATTTTTTTTGATTAAATGACAAATCTTTAATTTATTACAACACGGATATAGTGAAAAGACTGAAAAGGACAAAACCTTATGAAATACTTTAAGTGATAAAATTAGTTGTGTAACTCAAACTCAAAAATCTTTATTTCAAATAGGCTTAACGCTAGCACTTTTGAATGGTAATTTTTTTAAAAGCTACCACCGGATCACAATGCGGCCTCAACTGAGAAGATTCGTCAAGAAACTCAGCGGGCTTGTCATTTTTTCACTTTTTTTTTAAACATTGTTTTGTTACAAATTAATCAACATTAGCGATAGTGTGTCCTGCCGTTCGAAACATAAAGCAAGGGAGAAAAGAAGAAAACAATAAATTACGACAAAAATTACAACAAACTAAAAGGCCAAAGGGATAGTAGTCGGACCAGTCCCCCCAAGCAGCACCCGCGCACGAGTTGACTCGAGCAGCAGCCATCACTCCCCTCAACCATAACATAGATTTAATTGGTGTCTTCGCCTTATTATCTATACTTATAATAAAACTGTAACAGATCCAATTCTGTACATTGAAGATATTTTGAAAATTATATTTGGAGGGCATTCTATAACCGATACTGAGGCCGAAAATGTATTTTTTTTAATTTTTGTCTGTCTTCTGTCTGTCTGTCTGTATCACGGCTGAGCATCACGCCGAAACTACTGAATGGATTCAAATGAAACTTGGCATGATTTGAGATCTTACTACGAGGTAGGACATAGGATACTTTTTATCCCGTAATCTAGCACAGTTTTTTTGGGAGAGGGGATTAAAGTCAAAACGGGTACTTGGTTATACGCTTGGTCCGATTTTATCAATTTTTCTTTATAATATAATAAATATTAGTAAGGGAACACTCATAGAGAGTTGTTATCAAGGTTTTGTAATCGATCGGGCTAAGCAACGTTAGGTAAGGTAATTAAATAGATGGGTGACCGTTTAACGCCATTTGAACTAAACGGGTCCGTGCTTCGGAGAGCAAGTAAAAAGTGGGTCCCAGTTTTTTACCGACTATAAAAAATGAGGTTATGTATTCGATGCGAATGTCTGTTATTCAAAGTTTAGTTAGCGTAAAAATTGCGCAGGCGGAGCTGCGTGGGTCAGCTAGTTTTATTATAAACACACTAGTAGCTACTAGCTGTTGCGTGTGTATCATTAAGATTTGGAGATATTGTCGAGTCTGTTTTTGACAGAGTTACATGTGGGTGCCATTATCACACTTTCAGGGAGTTTATTCCACTCTGTAACCACACGGTTTGCAAGAAAGTATTTCAGAGGGGTTTTCTTAGATGATGTTCTCCATAGTTTTAATGAGTGCCCTCAGAAATGGTTTAAAAGTTTATTGAGCAGATTTTTTTTTTACACTAACCAACAATGTTGTCGGGGTGTTTTATGCGCGTACACGTTGTCAGCGGTAATGAAGTGGCCGACTGTGGGTGTATTCATGGCGTCACCGCGACACAGTTACGTGACCAAACGACAAGGGGATGAATTAGTTCAGGGCCGAACCGGCCCAATTAGACATCGTGACGAAGAAACGACTTAAACGGTAAAGGAACAAACGTTATTTACCATTTAAGCTGTTGCGTTGCGCTGTCGTTGTGTGTGTTGCCAGTGATAACATATGGTACTGAGACGTGGTCCTTAACAGCTGGCCTTTTAGAGTCACAACGAGCTATGGAGTGAGCTATACTCGGAGTTTCTTTGCGCGACAGAATCCGTAATGAGGAGATTTGCCGAGGAACCAAGGTCACCGGCATAGCTCTCAGAATCTAGAAGTTGAACTGGCAATGGGCAGGCCACGTCGCTCAAAGAACCGATAACCGATTGGGAAGACAGGTTCTCGAGTGGCGACCACAAACCGGACGATGCAGCGTAGGTAGGCCTCCCAATAAGTAGACAGACGACATTATGCGCGTCGCAGGTAACCAGTGGATGCAAATAGCAAGTTGTTGTTTATTTTGGAGTTCCAAGGGGAAGGCAGTGGACATCTTCAAGCTGCTGATGATGATCTTGTACTATCAATAATTCCCTGAGGCATTAGTCGTAAGCCCAGTATTTTTTTCTAGCTAGATCTATTGATTCTAGCTAAACAAAATATATTGTTAAGTACGGGTGGGTATGCAAACGCCGATAAACCCGCAGATGGATTTATTTGCTCACACTATACACACTAAGGTTTATAAGGCAGTTACCCACAAAAACTGTGGCTGTCGCATCGACACATGTTTACCAGGACTCTCCGGTGAGATCTGCACCAGGTGTCCCTCAGTGCCTTGCCAGTGAACTAGCTGCCGGGGCGTATTATAACCCCCAGGAACCAGACACGGTGCTCACGGGGGGTTAGAACCTCACTGCCGTCCTCCTCGGAGTCACCGTCGTGCTCAACGGACGTCTAGGGTCCAGACCCCGAACGTCCAGCGACGCCGAAGGAAGGCCACTATTTGTTGTTATTCAATTAGAAGTTTAATGTCCAAATCAAATGTTTAAATTTTGATCAGCACAATGGCTGTCCAGTCGCAAATGCAGAATCAAAGAAATATAGAAAATTGAACCTTATATATATAACAAACAACAACTAATGTTAGGGTTTGCAATTTTGTAGAGATTTATCGCAAATTATTTAATTCTTTATTTTCATTGTTTAATATTTTAATATACTGGCAACTACTTTTAGAGTACTGACAGAAGTAGAAGCTATTCAATTGATTCGTAGCGCCGGCCAATCACGGGGCCGCATTAAAGAGAACTGATGCGGGCTGTGATTGGTCGTTGTGAGACGTTTGGGTTTTGTGATGGTAGGGATTTTTACCGATAAAACCATGGTTGGGAGCACAATGCGGGGTATTCGAGTGTCAACCACGAGACTGTTAAGAGTTGGAAGTAACTGTGTATTGTGAATTTAATTTATCTAGTTTTTAGTTTGGAAACAGTGTGTTATAATAAAAGGGATTTATATTCTGTGATGATATCTTCTATTATTCTCCTCGGAGCAAGGTCGTCCTTATAGATCAGAAGTGGCTATCGCAACTAACTTCAACAAAACGTAAGTACACGCCCAAATCTACAATTTTTACACAAGAAGTGTTTTGAATTAAGTAATCTTTGTCTTTTGAATTAGTTTGAATTGATATTTATCTCTATGCGTTGTAGTTTTTCTATATCGGCTTGCTGCTTAAAATTTATTATCGTGCATTGTGATTTCTAAATGAAATGAAGGTACCCGCAATACCTGGAAAAATAAAAATGTTTAAATATTTTTAAAAGTACCTACCCCTATTTTTTTATGTACAACGCTAATTGAGCAAATCAAACTGTTTGTATATTATATTTTGTATTTTCTCTGTAAATGATTATCTTGTAATCTTTTGAGAAAATAAATGTCTTAAACCGTAGTATAATCCGCTATTTTCTGCAAATAAAAACAGAAGACGGTCAAGACTGAGAAATTTCAATAGGTAGTCCAATGATTGACAGATACATCCATACCAATTGTATTCTTATAAAAAAATACATAGGTATGTAACAGTTTCGGATAGCCTATAACTAATAATATAATTGGGAGATTGTATTCATTTCTTGCATGATATGGAATAATATGGAAGATGATAGCACTGCCTGTATTGTATCAAATTATAGCTGAAGTGCGCAGTATTAGTGTCATATTGCAGTATTAGTAATGGTCTCGTCGGTTATTGTTGGGTGACCTGATACCAAAATATTCCTACAGCGTATGGCAGTGATTGTGTTAGGTAGATAGGTAGTAATTTTAGCTTGCCTATATAAAATGCTCTCTACTACTATTTACAAGCTACCGTCATAATACGATACACGTGTAAGTCTGTAGCATAATATTCACACAACCTTTTTGTTGCGAGTCGAGCGTGAGCTACGGAATGACGGCTGCGAGGATGACAAAGGTGGATCGGAATCAGCGTTAACAATCACGGCGGGACAACGACCGACGTGGAAGGAGCCATCGCAATCGGTCCGCTGACTGCCGGTAGCACAGAGCCACGTGTCGACGCGGGACAATCTAACAGGTCACGTAGTCCTTCATTTAAAAAAAAGTGGTTTTCTATATTGTAAATGCGTTAGGGATGGTCTTGCAATCTTCCCAGGACGCAAAAACCGAGACTTAGATTTTGGATCCTTCAAATCACGCATGCATGCTTTGTTAAATTAATTATATTTGTTTAACAAGTGTGCATCGCTATACGGGAGGGTGATAGAACTATCACTGATTTTGGTATTTAGAAGTTCTAGGATCTGGCCGAGGTCTGGTAGTTCGATTCTATTGGCCTGGTAAGAATGGCAAGAGAAATTACTGTTTGTTTTTCCTTTCGAGCAGAACATAGCCGGGTCTTATGTCTTGAAGGGGGGGGGGGCTACTTAGGAGTCTTAGGACGAAGGAGTAGGTACGAGGTTTATTATGAAGAATTGACACACAGTCAACGTGATATTGTAGGGAAAACGTGCGGTAGATTGTATTATTCGCAGATATAAGTATCGAACTTTGAGGTCTGGCTCTCTGGCATCGCGATGCTCATATCCTGATAAACTCTTGCAATATCTTTGTGGCATTAAAGATCATCAGTCCTTTTTAAGATCGAACTCTTTACGAGCCAAAGTTGCTGACTGGTCCCCAGTATGAGTTCACCAGTATGAGTTCACCAGTATGCGTTCACCAGTATGCGTTCACCAGTATGCGTTCACCAGTATGCGTTCACCAGTATGCGTTCACCAGTATGCGTTCACCAGTATGCGTTCACCAGTATGCGTTCATCAGTATGCGTTCACCAGTATGCGTTCACCAGTATGCGTTCACCAGTATGAATTACTGGTGCTATCCTTTTTCTATTAAAAGGCATTGCAAAAAGCGACATGTATAGGTTTAATTAAGTCAGAATAGCCGAGCCGTTACTCAAAATTTATGAATGAAGTACGGAAAATAGGACTCTTCACGGCCTTTGTACCCTTTGGCAGTGACTCCACTTTAACGAATGGATATGTTGTACAAAAATTAGGACTTTGTCTTATCATCTCTCATCGGTTTTACAAAGGACAATGCCCATCTGTGCCCCATAAATGCCCAGATAAAGTAATTTATAAGATTGCTCTAATAAATAAAAACTAGAATTATGTTGTTAATTTTAAATCATATGAAGCACTAGATATAAAAAAAATAATAAGACGTTATTGTTAACATTGCAGTACCAGTGTATCTAACCAAATTGTTTTCACATACATATTGACATTATACAATGGAGACAGACTAGATAATTCTAAATAACTGACATGTTTCTCTGATAACATACAGATAAGTATATAAAAGAACACTGATCTGACTTAGCTTATGTGATGATCATGAAGTTCCTAGTGAAAAACTAATAGCAATGCTGTCTGTGAACGATAAATTGTAAAAAAAAAAAAAACCAGTAGGAAGTTATCATGTTTAATGTCCAATATCTTTTGAACCGGTGCTATAAATAACATTAAATCTAGATATCATATAAATACTGTTAAAAAGTTATCTTATGACATAGAGTGCAATTTGGGCATTGCATTGCTGACTTTCAGCTCCATACTATGAGCATGGTCCTTTGTTAAGTCTGGGTATGTTATCACCTCAACTATGCATAGACGTTACTGCCCAAGTTGTATCAGGGGGTGGTGAATGCATGTAAGACAAGCCAGTGTTGATGCGGCTTCAGCGGAAGCGCACGAACATTAATCGCTTATAAAAACTTGACTCAGTTGCAATTTCTTGATGTAGGTAATAAATTCTCCTTAACCTGAGTTTGACAAATGAGTGAATGTTCCCTTACAGCTTGATCAGTCGATGTCTTTGGGTTGTACGGTGCAGCCACGGTATTGGCTGATTTATCTACCATTTAGTAGCAGTATTGAAAAAAAAAAACGCATTGCACCCGAATAATACACATGAAAGAGAGTAGAAACAGTAATACATGTCTAAAGTACTCTTATCAAGCTAAGTGCGGACGTGTTGATGTTGTGATAGTACCATCATCAGCCATTTGTCGGATCTTGATAGATTTTGTATTTTGTCGTGAGAATAGTGCAATTTTCGGACAAGGCCATAACGGGACCACCGTCAAATGTAGTCACAATCACAGCATTATAATAATCAGGCTCGTTGGAAAAAAAAAATGTGTCTGAAAATTAGCAACGTCTATTAGAAAATGTTGTATCCCGGAATAGTTAGCCCGTCTCAAACTAGTCTTAGTTTGCTTGTTCGTAAAAGGGATGGTTCATTTAGAATGTGCATTGATTATCGGCTGTTAACTTGAAATTATCTTATTCCTGTCATTGAAGACTAGATACCTCTACTTGCTGAACAGGCCTGTCATCTGTATTACCCGTAGTGCTGTTCTCTAAGCAGCAAGGGCTCGAGCTCGATGCTACGACAGTGGCTTGTCACGTTTTCGTGTTCAATAAATTTGCTTAAGCAGCACTACCGTCACGAGGGTTATGGTTTTCAGTGAAACTACTTAAGGTCTAATAGTTTAACGGTCAGCTCTACGTTGAGCAGAAATTCGATAGTGAGTACGGATCCCAGCAGCGTTAGGCTCTACGTCTAATTCGGTGCTGGCTTTACGTCTAGCATGCACTGCTACAATAAGTTGCGATGATAGCTGGGTTCCAATTTCTGAGCAGAGCAAGCATATCGTCGCTTACTATACTACATCACAGACTTTAGCAGAAGCGAAGAACCTCTACTCAGTTATGAAGTTTAGCTGTTATTTTCCTTCTGCGGAAGTTTAGGGTTATCTGCTAGGTACGGTATTTTAATAATTACCGGTCAGTGAACTGCATTCCACATTCCTGTACCGGGGTTAATTCTGAGAATCTCTAGTGGGTGGCTGTATGTGTAAACTTTGCAAGAGTTCGATTGTTCTGTAACATAGGACTGGTTCAAAAGTGGGTCATGTCGCCAAATAAGCTACCGCGAAGTCCCGTAGCCGTCAATGACCAATTTCTGAGTGTAATAACAATATTTAATGACTACTGGTTGCACTGTCCAACTGGGAGACAAATCTGTAGGATCAAAAGTATTAACAGCGATTGTGATGAAGTGCCTAAATTACATAAATAGTTATGTTTTAAAAGACTGTCAAGTATTAAGTTATTTACATGGTAATAAAAGCAGTATTCGATGGGTAGTTCCGAGGGGTGACAACTGTGTCGTATGAACCACGGCGACATTGAACATTTCAGTGTCAAAAGAAGACTTTAGAACAGACAATTCTGGTTCGTCAGTCAGAAAACAATGTTAAAATTAATATATTCATATCGTTTATTGCATTCCATAATATTTACAAGGTGGTTATTTATTAAATTGGTAGCTTAAAGCTAAGTATAATTATGGACCGTGTAGGGCTACAAAAAAAGTAAATAAAATTAAAATTATGGTACAATATCGTTGGTATATATATGTATAAACGTTTGCATAGAAGTCTCTTATTAAAAAAAAAAACATAATTTAAAAGCGAATGAGGGATTACTCCACAATGTCGCAAAAACAAAAATAGTGGTGCCGTTTCATGATTTGTATGTTGACCACCACCAGGCCCTTCGTAAGATCTAAGTAAGGTTATGCGCACCTACTTGTAGTTGTGGGTGTGTTTACTTGATTGATTATACCTGTCAAGAAAACAAACAATCTGTGTTCGTTTTTGAAGATTATAATTTACACAATTAGGGTCGATCAGGGGATCGCTTGGCAAGCGATCACTGTAGTTATTCTGCATCACATGCTTTCACAAGATTTGCTTTTGAAAAGGTTTTAAACACTGTTTAGTCGGTGTTGATGGTTGTTGATTCAATCGTACTATCCTTGAATCGCTAAACGCACTAACATGATGAGAAAGATTGAGATAGGCTTTTGGGGAGGGTTCGCTGGATACTTAACAACGTTAAAATAAAACATAGGTGTATTCAGAGGTGTTATTTGGTGGCAGCATGAATGGGGTCAAAGCTCATTCTTAACGTGATACTTGATAGTCGATTAAAAACTCCTTAATAGCGGTCTGTTATTCGCAGTAGGGTTCAAGATAGGTAAGATAAGACAGAAATATAAACCCTGCATTAACAGTGATGGGCAAAGCAAAAAGCTTATGTCCATGTTTATAGAACCCTATCAACACATTAATGTTTTGCGGTTTAGCAGCACGCATGCAAAACAAAAGTATGAACTACAGGCCTTTGAGCCACATAAGTTCAATAGAAGTTCACGAAAATGAATCTAAAGCTAATGTAGTAGAATAGTAATGATGGTGATTAATTTGAATCCATAATTTTGTGTGTATAATTTGAGATGTTAAGAGTAATGTTGCTACAGAAGGTCTTTTGTATCTTTCCAGATAAATCACAAGCAATCGATCGGTTTGTGCGCATCGACCCACTACGCCGTCGCAAGTAATCGATCGGCTTGTGCACGCCGTTGGTTTTAATCTGATTTCGAATTGGTAGTCGGGCGGTCATGCATGGTATCGAATCGATCGTGCCATGGTTTGATACGTTCGGTGCCACGATGGTGCGTCTCCACAAGTAATCGATCGGCTTGTGTGAGCCACCACAATGCATCGACCCACTGTGCGGTATCAAGTAATCGATCGGCTTGTGCCGCCAGTTGGTGTTTCGAATTGGTAGTCGGCCGGTCATGCATGGTATCGAATCGATCGTGCCATGGTTTGATACGTTCGGTGCCACGATGGTGCGTCTCCACAAGTAATCGATCGGCTTGTGTGAGCCACCACGATGCATTGTGCCACTGTCCGGTATCAAGTAATCGATCGGCTTGTATATCCGCCAGTCGGTGTCTATATTATTTTGAAATGGTAGTTGGGCAGTCCTCATGGACTCGATTCGCTCCCAATGCCATTAAGTAGTCTCACCTGCGCCGTGTGAAGCAATCGATCGGCTTGCGCTGGTGTGCCAGTCACCAGTCTTTCGTAGACCTGAGTAAGTCCATATGTACATATTGATATTTCGATGTGGTTTCGATTCGTTGTCTAATAAATTAGAATAGATATACAAGTGTACAGTTTTCCTAACGGCAATTATTGATATATGTACATATTGATATTTCGATGTGGTTTCGATTCGTTGTCTAATAAATTAGAATAGAATGGATAACTAGATGTTTACAATATTATACAAGTGTACAGTTTTCCTAACAGCAATTATATTGATGATACATTTGTTTTTAATAAAATAAAAGGAATGGAATTAATTATCTAATTAACTAACGAAGTTTATTGTAATGTAAAATATTTAAATGACGTAAATAAAATAAAAATAAAACAGGTTTTAAACTATAGTTTGTACAAATTGTTGATGTTTAATTGATTGTATTAGAATGTTTAATTGTTAATTCATGTAATGGTTATAGTATTTGGGGACTTTCGTGCTGCTGACCATGTACTCGATACCGATTGTTAGGGTTTCCACCTGGGTCGTGTGCGGGGACGCACACGTCGTCAGGATGGTCGATTGTTAGGGTTTGCAATTTTGTAGAGATTTATCGCAAATTATTTAATTCTTTATTTTCATTGTTTAATATTTTAATATACTGGCAACTACTTTTAGAGTACTGACAGAAGTAGAAGCTATTCAATTGATTCGTAGCGCCGGCCAATCACGGGGCCGCATTAAAGAGAACTGATGCGGGCTGTGATTGGTCGTTGTGAGACGTTTGGGTTTTGTGATGGTAGGGATTTTTACCGATAAAACCATGGTTGAGAGCACAATGCGGGGTATTCGAGTGTCAACCACGAGACTGTTAAGAGTTGGAAGTAACTGTGTATTGTGAATTTAATTTATCTAGTTTTTAGTTTGGAAACAGTGTGTTATAATAAAAGGGATTTATATTCTGTGATGATATCTTCTATTATTCTCCTCGGAGCAAGGTCGTCCTTATACTAACTACAAAATTAAGCTTCCAATTACCCGAAACTAATCTAAAAATTATTCCGTTTTTATCATCTAAAATCTAAGCACTCCAAAAGTACTTCATTATAGAGATAACAAAACATTAACGCAATTATGCTGATAACGATTCACAGATAAGAAAGATCTTAATTAAAATGAAACAGAATTAGAAAGGAGAAAAATAGTTTTTAGTTATATAAACAAGAGAGACAAAGATAGTTGACTCAGTTTTCACTTTAGTTGAAAAGTATAGGAATAAAATGTAGGCCTATGCCTACTTTTTATCATCAACATCATAATCATCCTACTGCTGACCATAGGCCTCCCCCAATACACGCCATTGGGCCCGGTCTTCGGCTCGCCTCATCCAGTCACTGCTTTGCGTATATCGTCGCTTCACCTGGCCACAGGACATCCTACGCTACATTTTCCGATACGTAATCTTCACTCTAGAACCAGTCTTCCCCAACGATCATTGGGTCAGCGGCAAATATGACCAGCCCACTGCCACTTCAGCCTGCTAATCCTTTGAACTATGTCAGTCACTTTGGTTCTCTGGAATAAATAATAATAATGCCCTTGTGGCCGATACGACCATAGCGCCCAATCTTTCACAAGATCAGCCATCTACGCGGGAGATATTATAGTGCACAAGCGCTTGCGTAGACACAAGTGCACTCTCTCCTCCTTTATACCTCTCATAATCCGACCGGGAAGACAGACACGTCCGGGGGAGAGGTTAAGCGCAAGGCCGACTTTCCACTTTTTGTCCATCCGATGTATGGATCATCTTACTTTACAGACAATCAGGTGGTCGGCCTCCATTGTCCTAACCAGTAAGGAACAACTACACAATGTTGTTGCCCCCACGGGATTCGAACCCGCGACCTCCGGTTTGAAAAGCAAGCTTTTTCCCACTGCGCCACGGAGGCTACCATCTAGCGAATTACTTTGTTTCCAGGGAAACACCGAACATAGCTAGCTAGCTATAGCTACCACCTACCTACTTATCTATTTTTAATATGCGCCAAAAAATCAAGCGCCACGTTCACAAAAGGTTTTCCCCTCTGCAAACAATTTTGTCGGTTTAATCGCCGGCTTCCTTTGTTAATAATAGACGCTGCGAGCGTAATAAATAATTTTAATTATGTTGTCACACCCTTTGGCAAACACGGAGTCGTTTTCAGGTCAAACAATCTAAATATCCCTCCAGTCTAAATAAATTTGGGAGAAGTAATTGGAGTGGAATTGCGTGTATGGGTGAAGTAAGGATGTTGTTATACTCGTTTTAGTCGTATTTTTGTAACGAGCAGATTTTTTTTACTGCTTATAAGCCCGTGCTTGACTGCAGTGCCACCTGGTGGATATCCGTGACGCAATCAAGGATGGTAAAGCATAATAGCATGGGCGCCGGCAGCAGGGTCACGGAAGAATATACATAGAAGAAATAAATAAGTATGCTTTTGATAAGCGAAACATATTCAATCAAATACCCGCGCGTTTTGAATTTGACATTACATTTATTTACATCTTATACATGTATAATTCTATATTTTATATTAGATAATAGTAAAATGTGTAGATGCAGATGCACCCCCCTGAAAGTAACTCTGGCGGTACTCATGCATACTAACTTATTAAAATTGACCTAACTGCATCGGCTTACCAATACCATGGATGAATTCATTCATCCTTGCCAATACATTTGGACGACAGGACAAACTGTCGCTGATGCTGATCTAATTGTAACAAAACAAACACTGTTTAAAAAAACAAGTGAATAAATGACAAGCCCGCTGAGTTTCTTGCCGGGTCTTCTCAGTTGAGACCGCGTTGTGACGCGGTTGTAGCTTCTTAAAGAAAATTGGACGTTCAAAAAAGCTAGCATTAAGACTATTTGAAATAAATGTTTTTTTTTAAATGATCTACTTAGGAATACATCAGGCAAAATTCATCACACGTACGCTCTAAGGTAATAAAAAATCTTTTTTGAAGGAAATACTTTTGTGTTTCGATAATCCAATCTTAGTATGATAAAAAAACTAAAAATTGTAAAACCTTAATTGGCTGTAAGATTTACATGTATGTCTATGATTACTACTATGTCTAAGAGCTGTGGTTTTTGTAATAAAACGTTGTTGTATGAAAACATTCCCAAAGGCTGGTCTGGTCTGGTCCTGAAACATTATTTTTTTAGTCACTTTAGCCCAATAATAGCACCAGCTACCGTGTCCTTCATAATGGCCTGAACAGAACAATGTTTGCACATTGTTGCTTTCAGATTACTTTTAAATTTAAATTCTTTTTAATTTATCCAGCCCGTTGCTCTCCCAGCAAACAAATCTTCATAATAATGGATTATGGTCACGCGCGTCGCCGGTGTGTTGTCGCCGACTACTCGCGAATTAATCTTTCCACTCCTGGCATTCAGCGCACGTCTTCCGGTGCACAAATAAGGGAGCTCGCAACGTGACCAGCCCGCGCCACCAATTATGCTGTTTAATGAGGGAAATGTACAAAAACTGTAATTGTAGAAGATAAGAACGATTTATAGGAAAATTTATGTATTAATAAGTTACTTATATCATTAAATATACTATTATTATTATTTTACTAGATGGTAGGTTCCTTGTGCAAGGAACCGTCCAGGTATGTACCACTGCAGTGTCGCCAAGCAGCAGTGTGTAAGCGTGGCTGTGTTCCGGCGTGAAGGGGACTGTAGCTGGTGAAATTACTGGACACAAAGACTAAATATCTAATGTCTTGAGGGTAGTGAGTGGGTAGGGGTAACGCGCTAGTGATTCTTCTGGTGTTGCTAGCGTCTATAGGCTGCGGTGACTGCTTACCATCAGGCCGTACGCTTGCTTGCCACCTTGGTAATATAAAATCGCTGCTATACGAAAATTTAGCAGCGATAATACTATGAGTAACTTTTTAATACGTCCATTTTCTAACTAGGAGTAAACTAGGAGGAACTTTTTTATAGATAGGACACAATAAGTTATAAGTATGGTATACTCTCGCTCGACATGAGAAAAACACGAAAGATTAAACCACCTTCAATAAATCAGATAACAGCAGGTATGTTCTTCTGAGAACTACGATGTCAATTAACTAAAAACTTGCAACTACTTTCATTTTGGCATCGGGAGTGAAATCGGAAACCTAATAGCAACTCGTCCGACCTAAGAATAGAACCTTAACTACTCGAACCAGCTAGATAAATAAGTTAATATATTGCTCTATTAAATTTCTGTACGGAAAGATTTATATCTAAAATTCTGTTTTCATCCGATGTAGGTAACCTCGTTACTCGAACAAAATGGGGTATAACACAATTACTGAGCGCCAAACAGGATTCTTTGAAGGTGGAACCGATTAAAGCCTTTGTTGTTGTGGTGTTGATAATCAGTATATGTAACGGGTCAGTGGAACGTGCACGTTCTAGCAGTAGGCGAAAGACGTCCAGTTCTGAACAAAGGCCTCCCCCTAAGAAGGGCGTGGTTGCCATTATCCCCACGCTTGTCAGGGGTCTTGGGGATCGCAGTAAGTATAGGTGGTAATCCAATAGAAAGGCGGTACTACCCGTCTTCTTGTTTTCCCTTTGTCTCCTCTTACGGACACCCAACGGCAGGAGATGGGAAACCAGTGAAACGTGTTTGCTAGGAACTCTGCACAAGAGACTGTCATAAGCCAAGGATCATAAGCCACAAAACTCAAAGCAAATAATTTTCTGTAATGAGGAGTACTGTTGGCTGCAGTAGGCCATGATATGGCTTCACCAGGTAAGACTGCATGCGATTTAAGAGCTCGAGCAAGAAAGGTAAACGGTACTGACTAACTCAAGGGAGAGTCACGGCATGCTTGCGCTGCCGCTTAGTGAGGACTGAGTCTGCCATTGAATTACAACGCTCCTCAAACTTTATTTTAATCAGGAATTAACGCGATTTACCTCGGTCATCTTACCGAGGTAAATCTTTAGATTATCGAGGCTTTAGATTATCAACTGCTTGGGAACAGTTAAAATGACAAAACCTCGCTATTTAGCAGCGGTTAAATATACAGATGCTTTGATTGTAGTTGGCTTAACGTTATATGGGTATGGCAACCCCTCCCTTCTAAGATGATGATGATCGAATATCAGAAGACCTAAATTTAAATATATTATGAAAGACGAGGATTATGGCACCCTTCAAAGGAGAGGCCTTAGTTCAGCAATGGATATCTTTCAGCTGTTTATTATGTATTGATGGAGTCCTATCTCCATTTCTTTGAACATTCCCGTTTGGAACAATGGCTTAAATGAAGATTTGAAAATGAAATGAAAATGAAATGAAAATGAAATGAAAATGAAATGAAAATGAAATGAAAATGAAACGAAAATGAAACGAAAATGAAACGAAAATGAAACGAAAATGAAACGAAAATGAAACGAAAATGAAACGAAAATGAAACGAAAATGAAACGAAAATGAAACGAAAAAGAAACGAAAATGAAACGAAAATGAAACGAAAATGAAACGAAAATGAAACGAAAATGAAACGAAAATGAAACGAAAATGAAACGAAAATGAAACGAAAATGAAACGAAAATGAAACGAAAATGAAATGAAATGAAATAAAATTTATTTTCAGTTTCAGTTATTATTTCCACAATCATTACCTACGCGTGGATGAATCCGAGAAGATGGGCAGCAGCGTCTTTCCATTGGATTATCTACCACATAAACTGCGATCCCCAAGACGCCTGCCAAGCATGGGAATTATGGCAACTTATCATTGCTACGAGAGATCATCGTCCAGCAGTGGACATCTTTTGGCTAATCACGATGATGATGATGCTTAAATAGTGTTCATCTACCACCAGTATAAATAGGTATTAATTAAGCTCTAAATTGTGATAATTCACATCCCAAACAATTTGCACCTGCAAGGTCATCTATCCGTCTAGTCTAGACACTTAAACAAATCTAAATTTGATCTATTTTTTTGTGGATTAGACCTTTTACCCTAACTTAGATTAGACTTAAACTTTGAAGAAATATTTACTTTGGTAACTTAAGGGGGTAACAACGGTAAAATTGCAAAAATAGGCTTAGTTTAAAGAGTTCGATGGATCAATCCGCTATTGCATTGGCTATGAAAATTATATGTACGTATACCTCAGATCTTCAGCAAATAGGTTTATTGATTAGATATTGGATTAAATATAACGTTTTCAAGCAATATGTATTTAAAAAATGTACTACGTTGGATATGAATTGTGTTAGCGTTCAATATCCGTTCATCGGATAGACGTCAAACTTGGACTATAAAAAGCTTATAACCTATTCTACAATTTGTATTGATTACATTTCTTAATTTCATTCATGTTTTACAAGAAATTATAGAAAAACCACGTACGCGATGCATTTCCCCTTGCAGCGCCCCCGCGATCGCCTTTCATCAGTCCTTCGTGGACTGTTAAGGAGGGTGGACGTGTTCGATTTTTTTTTGACAGGACGAATTTAATTTAAATGATTTTGAACATATTTTTACTTAAGATATGTTACTTATGGTATAATTATAACATTATAAATCATTTCAAATGAAATCTATACTTCTATATTTAATTAAAGATATTTTTATAGTAATACCATATTTTCGGTTCATCATAGAGTATGCGAAAGTATTGTTGCCTAGTATTATGCCTAACTTTTAAAGCGTATCAGAGTCATATATGATCTTACTAATTTAAATCGTATTTAATGCTATGTAGGTCGACAAAATGACATACATTATGATATCCTGTACATTATGATCTTTTTTTTCAAAACATGAACGGTGGTATTATTTCTATCATGCATGTGGTTTTTGCAACTTGGCAACGAGTCGAGTACTTGGGTGGTTGGCTTGGTGGTGAGTGACACGCTTATCTACGGACAGTTGCATTGGACAGTTGCTCGTCTTTTGAGACATCTGGATGGTTAAGTTGGAAGGGTACTTGTGTGCTATCTAGGTGGCGCCACTTTAATCTTAGATTTCTTCCACTATGTAACATAAGTAGAATGTCACTGTAGCTGGCAAAAAAACTATCGGACCAAAAGGTTTTGGATGACAGGGACAGGAAGAGACTTTTCTATGGGTGGGTGCTTCGATTACTATCAGGTAATCCCTTGTTACTTAACTAAGTTGCGTAACAATAAACTGATGGAGTTGTTGGCAGGCACGAGAAAAAATACCACAGCGTTAAAATGTTAGTTACTCTAAAACCAGATTGCTTATTAGAATCAATGTAAATTAAATATCTATTTAAATTTTAGATAACCTATGCACCTACCACTATTACCCTCTGCATCATTCAAAGGTAGACTGGCAGAGAATGCCTAAGGCATTAAGTCCGCCTTGTACATATTTAAGTGTGCTAAAGAATAAATAAAATAAAATGTCAAATGCTCCGCGTAGTTCAAACCCCGCTATGGGTACAGAACTCAAGAGGAAGTTACGTTACTTACTCTCGCGGCCACGAACGGTGTACCACCTTTAGGACGACAATCGCTTGCACGAGCCGGCCCAAAATACATGCGGGCGGGGTAAACGCCCGGAACGTCGATCAAACGATAGTTTCAGTTAGATGGCCATTATGGAGTCGATCACGGAACTCATCAACATCATCATCAGCAGCCGAAACTTCCACTGTTCAACAAAGGCCCTCTCTCCCTTAGAGGGGAGGGGTTGCCATAATCCCCACGCCTGGCAGGCGGTTGGAGATCACAATATAGGTGGTAGGTAATCCAATAAACAGACGCTGCTGCTCGTCTTCTTGTTTTTCCTTAGTCGCCTTTTACGGACACCCAACGGGAGGAGATGGTTGGGTGCTATTATTCTTATCACGGAATTAATTGTCGCAATAATAATAATTTATAATTTTTAGGTTTACACGACTTGGGTCGACGTTGGGTATCTGGTCTTGAGTAAGGTTGGATGCTAGCAAGCTTCCAAGATTCGGGTACTTGTGCCGCTCTTAAAGAGAATATACGCATTAGAATAGGAAACATTACAGTTACACGCTTCTTTAATAATACCGCGAGCATCTCACCAGGGCCACTGGCATGCATTGCAGCATCTTAAGTCACTCTCTTTATCAAACTCGAACATCTCAATCAATCATCAATTTGGTTTCAGTTCATTTTTCCAGGGATCAAAAAGATTCTAACTAAACTATCAGATGGATGTTTATTGGTTAGAGAATTTGGAACTAATTCAGGAAATATGTTAAAAAGATCCCTTTTTAAGAAAAAAATCTACTTATTAAGAAAAAAATCTATATTTTGAAGGCTCTGTTAAACGCTTTTGTTTTGACGTGCAGAATAGAAACCTTAGAACTTTGTGCATAGTTTCATTTCAAGTACGCTTACAGTAGTCACGGCGGATCTTTGTGTGTCTGAAGTTGGCTGCAAGACGCTGCGTAGTAGCTATTTTTATGTTTATGTATGGTTCGCCAACCCTAACTTCAGACACACGAAAACCCGCTGTGACTACTGTAAGTTATAAGTAGTACGAATGTATATGGATTCCGAATGGCAGGTACAATGTATTCAGCTGGGTCGAAGTGCGTTCCGGTTGTAATCGGAACTAACTAATAACCACCAACAATAGAATACAAGTATGTATAAGTCTCACTGATCAGGCATTGGCCATTCTATAATAGACGGACTGAACCTTTTATATGAAGTTTGGAATATGAAATGCAATAATCCATATCCTGACACAACACGTCAACTACGTTACCACTGTCGGTTGTTGGGTTATCAGATTGTAATTAGATGGCACGCCATGGTATAAATCAAGATATAAAACAGTGGATTACCGTTCTTAAACTGCATGAGTCTTGTTCTTTCCGTGCCACTATGAAATGACAAAAAGCTTTGCCAGAGTTAAAATCGGTTTTTATCATGCATTTAAATAATTCATCAGTCATTTATTTTACGTATACATAATCAACAAAACATTCAAAAGTTATATTATTAAGTATATTTGCAATAGATATAATTTTATTGAAATTTGATACTATAACGGAATAGGCAAAATTAACAAAACTCCATTCTATACTTCTACACATTTTTAGTCTATGATTTTTCAAATGTAATATTCATATTTGCTGGTAGCGCCCTCTACGATGACAACTCTCGGCCGGAGCGGCCAGATTCTCAAGGTCATTGGCGCATGTTACCCCCTTAAACAGAAATTGAACGCCAATTAATTAGGAACCGCACTGATTGTTAAGCCAATTGATTAAAGTGACCTAAATTATTGGTAATATAAACCAAAGGACAAGCTCCAAGCGGTATTTGTGGCCTAATGAACGGTTCTAAGGGCACAGCACACCAAATCCGTGGTTTATTTTTTATACAAGCAAGCGTGCGGCCCGCCCGATGGCAAGCAGTCACCGCAGCCTATAGACGCTAGCATCGCCAGAAGGATCACTAGCGCGTGGTTCAATCAACTAGGGTATTTCACCAGCTACAATGCTCTTCACGCCGGAACACGGCAATGCTTACACTGCGGTGGTACCTACCTGGACGGTTCCTTGCACAAGGCACCTACCAGCTAGTAGTAGGTAGATGTAATCATGCACATGCACGTACTATGACGTTGTATACATTACAACATATGTACATACATACATACATGCCACCATACCATACGCAGTATAGATAGGTGGCATGTATACCATGGTGGCATTCATGCCACCTATCTATACTGCGATCCCCAAGACACCCCCCATCTACGAAGGAGACATTTGTTCAACAGTGGACGTGTTACATTAGTACGTAGTAGATTAACTACTAACTAAGAACTGAGTGGCTGCCGGTAGGTTAAATTATTTTTGTACTAGCTGTAGCCCGCGGCTTCGCCCGCGTTCCCTTTGTTACTCAAACGTGTTTTGAATTCTGGATCGAGGTTTTTTAAAATATTGTTTACACTAAGTAATGCTGTCTTATAATTACGCGAATGCTACACATTGAAATCAAACTACTTTTACGGATTTAATCGCGGTTTATTTTAGCTTTTACTATCCCGACGTTTCGAATGCTTTGCAGTACCTATGGTCACGGGAGGAATAAGATGTTGAACGTCCATAGGTCATAATTATGCTGGTGTACCCTCAGGTCTTCTTAGTTATTATTGTTGGTCCAATCTTATTTTTCACACTTTTATTAACTCTGATCTAATAGGTATCACGTATAATATGTAGCCTGTATTTTTAACCGACTTCAAAAAAGGAGGTTCTGTATTCGACGCGTATGTATGTAATATTAATAAAAATGCGTAATATTCATATATGTTAGTCTATGTGGGCTTCTAAACGAATTTACCAAATTTCACGAGTGTATGTATGTATGTATGTATGTATGTATGTATGTATGTATGTATGTATGTACTAGCTGACCCACGCAGCTCCGCCTGCGCTATTTTTACGTTAACTAAACTTTGAATAACAGACATTCGCATCGAATACATAACCTCATTTTTTATAGTCGGTTAAAAACTGGTACCCACTTTTTACTTACTCTCCGAAGCACGGACCCGCTTAGTTCAAATGGCGTTAAACGGTCACCCATCTATTTAATGACCTTACCTAACGTTGCTTAACCCGATCGATTACAAAACCTTGATAACAACTCTCTATGAGTGTTCCCTTACTAATATTTATTATATTTTATAGAAAAATTTATAAAATCGGACCAAGCGTATAACCAAGTACCCGTTTTGACTTTAATCCCCTCTCCCAAAAGAACCGTGCTAGATTACGGGACAAAAAGTATCCTATGTCCTACCTCGTAGTAAGATCTCAAATCATGCCAAGTTTCATTTGAATCCATTCAGTAGTTTCGGCGTGATGCTCAGCCGTGATACAGACAGACAGACAGACAGACAGACAGACAGACAGACAGACAAAAATTAAAAAAATTACATTTTCGGCCTCAGTATCGGTTATAGAATGCCCTCCAAATATAATTTTCAAAATATCTTCAATGTACAGAATTGGACCTGTTACAGTTTTATTATAAGTATAGATGTATGTATGTATGTAGGTTTGTCCGCGGATTTCTCAGAAACTACAAGTCCGATTTCGAAAATTCTTTTTGCAATAGTTAGAGTATCTTTCAACTTAGGGTAGAGTACAAATTTCATCAAAATCGGTCCAGTAGTTTAAGAGATATAAACTTTTTATGTTTTCAGTAAGTTACTGTAATGTAGACGTTCGAGTTGCGTGATAGTGCTGATACCTATCTTGGTAAAATAAGTCACTAAAAAGTGTTAAATAAACTATTTAAAAAAAAATAAAAACCGACTTCAAAGTAAGTAAATTATCTAAAAAGCATAAAATAACGAAAATATTATTGAAGTTGGTGCAGAATATACACAGCAAGTACGCTAACACCAACTTCAATAATATTTTCGTTATTTTATGCTTTTTAGATAATTTACTTACTTTGAAGTCGGTTTTTTTTTTTTTTTTAAATAGTTTATTGTGTAAGCTATCATAGCGCCCATTTCTTAAACTTTTACTTCTTTATTTAAAAAGATACTGTACCTTATTTTGCAATTCCATTAAAAAACTTACGAGGCTGTTTAGTGAAACCATTTGGTAACCTTATTGGAAGATGCCCTTAGTGGTTGATTTTCGAAAAATGCTGGAAATTAGTTTATTCAATAGTTTTGTTTAGTCCATTCACTGAGTTTCGTTACCATAATTGCATTATAGCATTAAATAGAGAACTTTTTTCTCGCAAACTTTAGGGATTTTCGAAGAATGCCGGAAACGGTTTCTTAGATTCTTGTATGCAATAAGTACATAAAATATGTCGTGTGGCTGTAGGAATAAAATATTTTTGGGAACTCAAAAGCGTTCAGCTTTTAGGGGTTAATTTAAAATATGATATGGATTACTTCAATATTACGAATGTATCCGCAAAGTGTCATCAGTGCAGCATGCATTTTTTTTCGCGTTTGATACTCAAAAACCGTGCTAAAACCCCGGGTTGTTTAAGGGTTGTTTTTTAACCGGCTTCAAAAAGAAGGTTCTCTATTCGACGCGTATGTATGTAATATTGATAAAAATGCGTAATATTAATATATGTTAGTCTATGTGGGCTTCTAAACAAATTTACCAAATTTTATGAGTGTATGTATGTATGTATGTATGTATGTATGTAGGTTTGTCCACGGATTTCTCAGAAACCACACGTCCGATTTTGAAAATTCTTTTTGCAATAGTTAGAATATTTTTCAACTTAGGGTAGAGTACAAGTTTCATCAAAATCGGTCCAGTAGTTTAAGAGATATAAACTTTTTATGTTTTCAGTAAGTTACTGTAACGTAGACGTTCGAGTTGCGTGATAGTGCTGATACCTATTTTGGTAAAATAAGTCACTAAAAAGTGTTAAAAAAACTATTTAAAAAAAAATAAAAACCGACTTCAAAGTAAATTATCTAAAAAGCATAAAATAACGAAAATATATTGAAGTCGGTGTCAGCTGGTGCTAGTGTTAGTTAACATGATGTGCTAGCACCGACTTCAATATATTTTCGTTATTTTATGCTTTTTAGATAATTTACTTTGAAGTCGGTTTTTATTTTTTTTTAAATAGTTTTCAAAACAAATGTGTTAGACGCGTTTCTCAATTTTTTTATGAGTACACTGACAAAGTTTCGTGTCTCTGAAAAAAATTTTTTTAGATACAAACTTTGATACCTCATTTGTCCCACGGGTTGATTTTGGAATAAAACATTGCACACAACACAACAAAAAAAAGAACCGACTTCAACAACACTAAAAACGTACTTTCGCGGTCACGATCGGTGTACCATCTTTAGGACTACAATCGCTTGTATGAGTCGGCCCAAAATACGTGCGAGCGGGGTAAGCGCACGTAAAGTTGTTTAAACGATTTTGATTGAAAACTGGTATACCGTTCGTGTCAGCGATAGTACCTACTGTGTATATTTTCTTCAGGAACACTTTATCCGGTCCTAATGAAGTTTACATGAAACCATTACAGTAGTTTACTCTCTTGAATAAAAAGAATCATCAGTTCATATTTGTCAGAGTAATGTAATGCAGAACATTTACAGTTTAATGGTTTTTTAACCGACTTCAAAGAAGGAGGAGGTTCTCAATTCGTCTGTACATTTTTTTTTCTATGTATGTTCGCGCATGACTCTGGCAATGGCCGCTCCACTGGTTGGGTCCCATAAAAAAATATTACTTACGAATAAGCAGTTCCTAAAAAAATAAAAATGTTTTTTTGAAGTCGGTTAAAAATGATGAAAATTAGTTCGTTAAATTGTTGTGTTGAGTTTACTTACCAAGTTTCGTGACTGTAGCTGCATTATAACTTAAATGGAAATCCTTCTGAATACAAACTTTGAAACCATTAATCGACCTCAGGGGTTGTTTGTTGATGAATGCAGGAAACAGCTTTCTTAGATTCTTATGTGCAATACATAAAGTCTTGTGACCGTAGGGTAAAAAAACATGATTTGGACCCCAATTAATCCCTTCAAGGGTTGATTTAAAAAAATAATGTGATACATGTATTTTTTTTTATCAGTACACTGATAAAGTTTTTTTCTGATTTCTTTCCATAGTAACTTTGATACCCCATTTGGCCCACTTAGGGCTTGATTTTAGGAAAATGCTGAAAATCGGTTTGTTAAATTGTTTTGTTGAGTCTATGTACCGAGTTTCGTTACTCTAGCTGCATTATAACATTCAATGGAAATCGTTCTACGTGTAAACTTTCCAACACCATTACCTATATGACCTTAGGGGTTGTTTTTCGCTAAATGCCGGTAATGGATTGAATTGGAAATGAATTCTTAGATTCTTGTGTGCAATAAATAAATTAAGTATTATGACTGCAGGTCGAAGAAAATTTTTGGACCCTAATTGGACCCCTTTAAGAGTTGATTTTCAAAATATTATTATTTATAAAATAATTGCTTTAGTTTGATACATATATTCGCAAAGTTTCATCAATGATGATATTTTTTTCCGCGTTACATACTTAAAAAAACCATGCTAACACCCCTTTACGGGTCGAATTTGAAAAAGTTGTGATACACGTATTTCTTAATTTCTTTGTCTTAGTACATTTACAAAATTTCATATCCGTGTGATGAAAAAAATTGTTTTTCCATACAAACTTCGAGAACCTATTTGACCCACTTAGGGGTTGATTTTACAAAAATGCTCAAAATTAGCTTGTTCAATTGTTGTTTTGAGTTTATTGACTGAGTTTCGTTACTCTAGCTGCATCATAGCATGATATGGAAATCCTTCTTTGTGCAAACTTTCCAACCCCTTAAAATGACCTTAGGGGTTGTTTTTCGAAAAATGCCGAAAATATGTTTCTTAGATTCTTGTGTGAAATACATAAATTAAGTTTTATGACTGTAAGTTGAAAAAAATTGTTTGACCCCAATTGGACCCCTTTAGGAGTTGATTATAAAAAATATATTATTTACACATAGATTGCTTTAGTTTAATAAACGCATTCACGAAGTTTCATCTATGCAGCATTAACTCTTTTATTCGTTTTTCAAACTAAAAACCATGTTAAAACCCCATAAATGGTCGATTTTCAAAAAGTTGTGATACACGTGAATCTTAATTTCTTTTGCTTAGTACAGTGACAAAGTTTCGTGTCCGTGTGACGAAAAAAAATTTTATTCCATACAAACTTTGAGAGCCTATTTGACCCACTTAGGGAGTGAATTTACAAAAATGCTCAAAATTAGTATGTTCAATTATCGTGTTGAGTTTATTTACTGACTTTCGTTACTCTAGATGCATCACAGCATGAAATGGAAACCCTTCTTTGTGGAAACTTTGAAACCCCATTATATGACCTTAGGGGTAGTTTTACAAAAAATGCCGAAAATAGGTTTCTTAGATTCTTGTGTACAATATATAAACTAAGTCTTATGACTGTAGGTCGAGAAACATTTTTTGGACCCCAATTGGACCCCTTTAGGAGTTGATTTTCAAAAAATGATTATTTGCACTTGGATTGCTATAATTTGATTAATGTATTCGCAAAGTTTCAGCAATGTACATACTCAAAAACGATGCTAAAATCCCTATAAGGGTCGATTTTCAAAAAGTGTGATACACGTGTTTCTTTATTTCTTTTGTTTAGTACACTGACAAAGTTTCATGTCC
The DNA here is from genome assembly GCA_911728495.1 of Furcula furcula. Lineage (NCBI taxonomy): Eukaryota > Metazoa > Arthropoda > Insecta > Lepidoptera > Notodontidae > Furcula > Furcula furcula. Next base: position 27,175,808 of record OU452246.1, read on the forward strand.
GTGTGACGAAAAAAAAATTTTTTTCCATACAAACTTTGGGGGCCCATTTGACCCACTTAGGTATGGAATTTCGAAAAATCCGTTCTTATTGTTCACCTAGACTATTTGAATAATGTTGGTTCCAAATTTCAAGATTGTACGTTATATGGTTTTTGCTGTATCGTGATTCCTAGAAAACACCCTGCTCTTTTATTAATATAGCGCATGCATAATAAGAAACTGACCAGTTTTGAGTTAGGTCTGAAGTAAAAAATCAAAAGTAGCAGGTACCTACACTTATTTAAAAAAGTAAAAAGGGAGAATAAAAAAACAACCCTTCTGTTATTCTGATAAGGTCAGGGCAAAAATTGTGTTAAAATAATAATAAGTGTACTTACTCGTTGATTTTTCACTTCAGACCTAACTCAAAATTGTTCAGTTTCTTATTAAGCATGCGATAGATAGATTTGTTCTTCGGTTCCTAAATGTATGAGATCATCCAAACGACATCCAACAAACGCGGTATCGTTTGTATTTTTGATAATTATTTCTTAATGAGCGCAGATATGATTGCTTCATTATGCTAAAAGTGAAATTGTAATGGTAACGGGCATATCATACCAAGCTGTGCGCGACGATAAGTGCTATAACAGAGGTTTTACTGTTCGGGCCTTAAAGGTAGCGGGCTAGAATTATTCCGCTGCCATTACAAAACATGGGAGTTCGCTTTAACTAATGTGTACTGAAAATTTATGAACTCTGACACCAGAAAAAGAACTCTGTCCGTCTTATTACGAATAGCAGTTTAACAACGAATACCTGGGTTTAGACTCAGGAAATTGTTCCTTAAACCTGAGGACAAAATACTGAGAGTACAGAAGACAAGCTTCATACAACGGGGGTTCGAGCAACGCACACAGACAGCGCTCACGGACACGATATCTCGGTATATTTCACTTTAGTGCGAGCGAATTATTTTAGTTATAATTAGTTTTTATTTCCTTTCTTCCAGTTTTATTCTCAACAATCAATCAAAAAACTAGATACGAGTTCGCATAACCCAGAGTTGATAACCCTAGCGCGACCGCCGACCGTAAAGAAAAGAAAAGAAAAGCGAGGTACATACATGAGCTTGCCTTCTGTACTCTCAGTATTTTGTGACCTGAGTCTGTGCTTTTCTTAATAAGACTGTTTAAAATGTTTAGTAGTTAGGTTTCCGTGACTACCTTCCTGCTCCTTGTACATATGAACAAAAATTTGGCATGATGATGATGAAAATTTCAGATTTATTATTAGTGTTTAAAAACTTCGTGAAGTTTTTTTACTGTACTTTTTTAATGTACTTCCAATTCTTATGGCCCCACAATACGGCACTCTCGTTAAATTTGCAAATGGTACAATTGCCGTATGGCATTAAGAATATCACGATATTGTTATGCTTAATTAAATATCTTGAAACGTTTAACAGTCTCTTTGAGATGTATTGTATTTATTTATCTAAGCAATTTCATTACCCCTTCCACTGTGTGTTTCACAAATATGTATTTTTCTTATGTAGATAATGACGTAATCTAAACTTTGATATAACAAAAATTTAAATTGACATAAGGAGAAACAATAGTCAATGGTCGATTGTACGAAAAAATATTAGACTGGCCACTTCCAGTCTTTTAAAAACCTTATCTTTTTTTCGTACAATTGACCATTATTTACAGCAATGGCAGACAAAGGCAGACCATAGTTGCGTGACCGCTGAGTGGCATTTGAGCTGAGCATCTCCGTGCTCCGGAGAGTTCATAAAGAGTAGATCCAGTCATTACGCCAAGCCAGACCTGTGCAGAGGCCTAGGGGCAGCTTGAACAAGTCTAAAGCCAAGTTAGCCACAAACCAAACATGGAAAACAAACAAAATAATATTTTCTTAAGAAATAATAAAATAAATCTAGTGTTAGTAATCCGATGACAGCGACTATAGGACTGAGTAATGACCGACAAGATAAGTATCACGATAGCAGGAGAATGAGTAACTGTGGGCTTTAAAAAGGACCTATCTGGTTACAAAAAAAGTATGCGAATCCTTTGCCTGAATACTAAATTATCTTTTGTTCAGGATTATTAAGAGCAAATATTCTGCTTTTGTTATCGAAGAACAGCGATTTTGTGGCTGCATATGTTATGCCATATCGTAACATCACGATTTAACGATGCATTTTAGCGATCGCTGCGCTCGATCACTGTATCAGAATCGCGCGTTTTAGCAAGTGCATCGATACTGCACCACGGTTTATTGATGCCTATCAGAGATCGCGGTGCTCGACTATTGTATTAGAATCGCGCGTTTCAGCAACGGCCACGATACCGGATCCTGATTTAGCGATGCGTATTAGCGATCGCGGTGTTCGATCTTCTTCTTCTTCCTCAGCCTGTGTCGGTCATCCATTTTTGGACATAGACCTCCTCCATTTCCCGCCAATTCCGGTGACCTTGCGCCCTTCTGATCCAGTCTCGGCCTGCGTGTTCTCTGATGTCGCCCAATCAGGTGGCCGGCCCGTGATCCTCTTCGCATGTGGCGTCCACTCCACCTTTTCCATCTATTCGATTGCATACGCGCTATATGTCCCACCCATCTCCGTTTCCTTTGAGAATTTATATACCATCACCACCACCAGCACTTAATTACCCAAAGGTGTTCGATAGTTGTATTAAAATCGCACGTTCGAATAACTGCATCGATGCTGCATCACGTCAATGCGTTTTAGTGATCGATGTGCTCGATTATTAGATCAGAATCGCGAGTTTTAGGGACTGCATCGATGCAGCATCACCATTTGACAACTGGTTATGGATAAGCACAGCATCAATTTTTTTATGCGCTTTATTACGTTAGCTAGCAAATACTAGTGAGTACAACGAAGACGGTTAAATAACATCCACAAACAGGAACAAATTGAATCTCTCGTCCAGGCACCTATGAGGAGTCAACAGACAAACTGAGTACGCAAATATAGTGATAAGACCCGCGCTCAGGTGCGATGAATAATGCAAACTGTTCGGAGCACTGTTCTGCTTTCGGTATTCAATGTTTGATATCGATGTGAGGCGAGATGTGTGAGTATCGTGAGGGACGATATTATGTAATATGTCCACTACGACATAATAAATAATTATGCCTCACCAAGGATACTATTGATTCTACCGATCCTCTCTATCATCCTCAGCTTCTCTTATCCTACCTATCAAGTATCAACCAACATCGACTGTCGTCGCTCCTAGTTCAGTGTCATTCAAGTCATACAAAAAACGATCAACAACAATATTACTAGATGAAACATGATTAACAATGCAAAAAAAACTATGAAGCTCATAATTTATTATCTAGATGTGCAATAGCCCATTGGGGTAACCGGTTAAAGGGGGTGCCTTTGTTCAGTAGTAGACTTGTCCTCATCCAGCTGATGATAATAATGACGACTCCTACAGAGTTGTAAATATGCCTTTCTCTTTTCGAAGGGTTTCGCCCTAAGCAATGCAGCAACGGTCTTGTATGTCGATAACATTCCTGTGTGAAATTTAAACAAAGCATGTAAATCATGAATTCAATAGCAATAGGCCGTTTGCACAATATGTCACCGTGTTTACATTATTTTCAAACCAAAGAGGACACTTCAATTGGCTTTCAAACAATAATTATACTGAACTACACTGCACAATGCGAACTTCGGTAAACTGTGAGAACATTGGTGAGAACGAATAGACCAACGACCACTTTTTGCGACTTTTTGCCCGAATACCCCAGGAGGAGGATTATGTTTTTCGAGAGTATGTCTATTTCTTTGGCACGGCCTACAGTAGTGTATTATCTATGGCCTACAGCCTGAACGGCTAGATAGATTTTGACTTATATCGTTGGATTCGTCTTAGTTGTGGGAGTGACATAGGCTATATACTTTTTTAAATTTTAATGGCGCCAGCCGCCATTTTATATTTTTAACCGACTTCAAAAAAGGAGGAGGTTCTCAATTCATCGTGTATGTATTTTTTTTTTTTTTTTAATGTATGTTCACTCATAATTCCGCCAAATATGTACCGATTTGGATGATTCTTTTTTGTACCTAATGGACATTCCATCAAGTTGGTCCCATAAAATTTTTATTCCTTATGAACCTAGTTCCTGAGAAAACATGAATGGAATGTTAGAATTATCTGGTAAAACGCCTAAAAATAGATGATGTTCTAATCAATAATGGTTATAACTCGTACAAATATTTACCAATTTCAGTGATTCTTTTTTTATTCGAAAGCATGAACCATAAGGATGGTTCGGTATGAATTTCATCAAGACCGGATAAGAACTTTTTCGAAGAACATGAGTGATGGGAAGGAGATATAACTGGGAGAAACCATAAAATAGATGATGTCTTCGTCTACAAAATGGTCATACGCCATCCAGATCATCGTACCGAATTCGATGGTTTCTTTTTGACCCCCGACCAAAAACGAGGTGTTATTAGTTTGGGGGGGGGGGGGGGGGGGGTCGTGTCTGTCTGTCTGATAACTGTCTGTGGCATCGCAGCGCTCAAACGAGTGGACAGATTGGCGTATGCTGGTTTATTGGAGATGGTTCTTAGCGATGTTTCTTGAAAATCGGTTTAGCTTTGAAAACCATCAGCTCTTTTCCAAGTCGACATAGGGATATTTCGTATACAATGGACATTTTTAATTACTTCTATTACTCCGAAAGATCTGAAATTTAGAACATATGTAAATCCGTTGATACTAAAAAACTAGTACTAAGAAAATGGTAACCTTCACCAGGGTCTGATGATGGAGCAGGAAGGTGGTCACAGGATTTCTGCACCAATAAACGTAGACCCACTGAGTTTGGGCTCGTTGTGTAGGTCTCGACGAGTATCTGCTAGAAAAATGATGTTCAGAGTCTGGTGATGGGAGCAAACAGTATGATGTTAACAGGAACTCTGTTCCATGAAATGTAGAACCCACCGAATTTTAGATCTGTGGTTGGGTTGGGAGATTTTAATTAAAATAAATTTATACCTGTTGGTATTAAAGCTTTATATCCAAATCGGTATATAGTTGAATAAAGACTTTTCAAGAGAATATGACTAAAAAGAATAAAATAAAACTTTTATAAAAAAAAAACCGACTACAATAGACACCACACTAAAAAGTGAAAAATAACTTCAATATTCTTGAAGTTGGTGCTAAAATAACACGATACTTACCCCAACACCAGAATCAACTGACCAGCACCAACTTCAATAATATTGAAGTTATTTTTCACTTTTTAGTGTGGTGTCTATTGAAGTCGGTTTTTTTTATAAAAGTTTTTAATTACTTCCAAAAACGTCAATATGGGTATCAAATGAAAGTTGAAAGTAGCAAGGTAGCAGCCAGGGAGTCTAACCACTAGACCAACAGGCCCGTCGTCATAGAAACGTGTGTTTACATATTATGTATGTATGTACTAGGTATATTGTAAATTAAATCCATTTTTTGTTCGCAGTCAGGTTTTTTATGATTTTATTAATTATACCTACTTGTAATTAGTACATGGTAGTGGCGACTTTTTTCTGATCATCAAGCTCACGTAGTTCAGTTTAGTCGTGATTCACGTTATTAAATTGTTTATATCACCAGTTCTGACACTGCATAATATTACCTGTCATTGATCATCCTCATCATCATCCCCCAAATCACGTACACTGCTGAACAAAATTACTAATCCCCACGCCTGGCAGGCGTCATGGGGATCGCAGTATAGGTGGTCCAACAGTAAGACGCTGCTGCCCGCTTTGCTGCCCCTGAAGGACACCTATGGGTGGGTATTCTTACCCTGATACCTCACGGGCTATCAGATATTACTTTGAAATAAGCGTTGGTCAAGCTGATCCTTGAGCAATAAATTCAGAAACTCAATAAGACTCTGACTTAACCGACACCGCTATTTCAGGTGGTATTGAGGTACCTATCCATAAAGAGACTTAAGGGATATTTTTAGTTACTTTCCACATTTCGCATCAGTGTAGCAGCATGGATTAAAAATCTACAAAATATGTCGTCCGTTTGCCTCGGTCTAATTATTTGTACAATGTAAAATACAGTCATACGTATGTCCCGTACATTGCGACCTACTTTTAGAACAATGATTATTATAGTGTACAATTGGTACAAATAGTACAAATCAGAATTTATGGATAGAACTATAGTATGAGAGGTGTTAACGCCCGCTCAAAATGGTTCTAAATAAGGTCCGCCTAGAAAAGTACCTCGAAACAGATTCCTTAAAGAAGACCGGTTTTTTTTAAGTATTAATCATGGGTTTACGCTTGACCACAACCTCACGTGATCGTATTTGAAGATCGGGCAAGTCCTAGGTACATATAAATTGTGTGAAAAAAGATGGTGCATGGACAGAAGTCTTAAAACCCAAAGTATGGCATCATAACGGGCCCGTTGGTCTAGTGGTCAGACACCCTGCCTGCTAACCAATGGGTCGCGGGTTCGATTCCCGCCAAGTGTCTGGGTGTTGTTTATCTATTTAAGTATGTATTTACAAAAAAAAAGTATATAAGTATTAGTATCAGTTGTCTGGTTTCCATAGTACAGGCTCTGCCTAGTTTGGGATCGGACAACCGTGTGTGGATTGTCCCAAGATATTATTATTATTATTATAACAATGCCTCGAAGCTTTTTAAATGATTTCATAGTACCTGTTGTATGTAGCTATATCATTACTTTGTATACGTAGCTGCTATACGATCATTAAAGTGAAGCTTCATTTCAGTAAACACTAGGGTCGAATTAACAAAGTGTTTTTCCGACTGTATTTAGTCGTAAACAAAAAAGCTAGTTAACAGTCCACCGTGAACTAGTCTAATTATAGACTGGTTTATCGTAAACGAAATTCGACGTCCAACGTCAACCATTAAATTTTTCGTCAACGGTAAACTAGTCTAACTTTAGACTGTTTTATAAACTGGTTTATCGTGGACGATAAACGCTCTCGTTTCATCGGCGGTAATTGCGTCGACGACTCATCAATAGTAAACATCCATAAAATTTTCCCTAAGGGGTGTAAATTTCAAACGAAATATTTACTTAGCAAACCAAACAATCAATTAAGTCAATTTAATGGTTCTAGATGGACAAACATTCTGGTATCAGCTATCGTGGACTAATAAATTGCTTTATTTCCTTTGAAATTAGCAACGTATATTTATATTAGACACGATCATTCATCGTTCCCGTGGGGTGTCCGGGTAAGAATAGCACCCTGCCATCTCCTCCGATTGAGTGTCCGTAAGAGGCGACTAAGGGAAGACAAGACGACGGGCAGCAGCGCCTTTCTCTTTTCTATTGCATTTCCTACTATCTATACCGGAACCCCCAAGACGTCAATCAAGTGTCTTGGGCATCGCAGTAGCGCCTTTGTTCAGCTGTGGACGTCTTTCGACTACTGTTGATGCTGATGAATCACTTATCACGTCCTTTGCGGGATAGGCAATTAGAATTTATCTCATAAATACCAGCTTGCTAAGCAGTTAGATAGAGAACTTACAAAATTGCTATTTTTTATATTTTTTTGGCGTCATCATAGACTTGGGGTTTTTCCCTGCGTAATATCATTGGGCGTCATACATAAAACACTATAAGTATAAATATTGCCAATGTCAAGTTTTGATGCCTTGTACAATTTCTTCAGTCTTCTTCTTTTATAAAATGCTTCCATTAATAACATTATCGATGGGTTTCGCCAGTTTCAAGTAGATAAATAGCAGTTACAAAATTAATTAAAGTATTGAGTTTAAAGATAAAACGAAAATTGGAGAATTTGCGTCCGCGGTCGCTACCACCAAGATGGCGGCCGAGAACCAAACTCAGATTGATAATAATATATTTTATGTATGATATATATACAATCAACTATTTTCTAAGTAGGTAGTGGTAGGTAGGTAGTAGGTGTAGTTGATTACCTAAGTCATTAAAAAAAATACTAGGGTGGTTACGTTCGTTAAACGGAATATCAGATATTCTGCCGCCAATCAGCAGGCTTAGCATGATGTGCAAATCTTGACAGACGGGAGTGAGTATGACGTCACTATGACGTAGTATTTCACCTTTTTGTATGGAGGATTGACGTTTCCGTGTTGAAAACTACGTCATACTCCACACCGAGCTGTCAAGATTGCAAATCGTGCTAGGCCTGCAGCAGTGTCTCAATATTGCTGTGTTCCAGTGTGAAGGACACTGTAGCTGGTTTTGGATTTATACACGGCCTATAGGCAGTGCCAAAAAATAATTATGCATACTTACCTACTTCTTATTTTTTAATTCTTTTCAGTTTAGGTGTTATGGCGATTGAGGGATCGCTCGTCCCGTTTGCTGGCAGCACACTGATACCTCTGACACAGGGACGTTATCCTTGTTTTATTACTATGCTAATGTTGCCGTATTCACATTTACATCGGCGCTTATCATCAGATAGGAACGCCAGTAAGCTTATAAAAAAAATCTGCTTCGAAATACCTTTTCATATGATACCCTACTCGATATAATAGTCTCACTTTGAAATTTGGCACCCCATTTCAACCCCCATTGAAAATAAGTAAGATCTAAAACTATCCTAAATTTCAAATCGCTGGCATCAGTGGTACCCCACGAAAAAATAATTATCTGTTCGCGTTGGTGGTTCTTGAAATATATAAGTGTGTGACAGGCGGACAGAAAGACGAATCGCACCATAAGGGTTCCTTTTTTGACTTTTAGGAATGGAACCATCGATATTATATTTAAACTAGATAAACATTCACTAACAAAATGATTTCTCAAATGTGTACTTATCTGTAACTTCTGGTGGCGGAAACGAGAACTAACGGTATTATTATGATAATGATGTGTAGCTTGACAGTTTCGTATAGACAGTAGCGACACTCCTATCGGCAAAAATAATTCTGTCAGCAAACAGCGACACAACCGGGGGCGCTATTTCTGTGTGCCATTTTTCATACCGTCGTTACACCTAAATATCGATGTATGGAACCTTAAAAATACTTTGAGTCCTCCAATTTCCACACCTAAGTTCAAAGTATTCAAAATGTTCTCGTATAAATAATTAAAGAGGCAGGCTGCTGGTTTTTCAACACTTAAAATATCCTAAAACTTTACACGCAGGTATATTCACGTAGATTCAACATAGATTTTCTGCGCATCCTTTGTGGTTCAAAGTTCCCATACTTTATAAGTTCGCCGGATTTCATTTAAATATTTAGTGTCCACCGCGGTGCGATAGGCAAATAGCTTTTAAAAGGCCAAAATAATTGGTTTTGTGAATATTTAAAACTGTTGTAAAAATTTATAGTATGCCTATTTTATTTTAATGTTTTCTTTTACGTAAATAGTACATATCGAAATAAAACTGGGGTTTAACACTGAGGTATGATTCGGTGTCACCAAATGAAAAATTCAAAATATATGGGTGTCGCAGTAAAAATCTAAGAAACGTTAAGTGTCAACCGACTATACTTTCGTAAATCATAGTAATATTAGTTTCTCAAAGGAATTTATTATGATGACTTCTGGTTAGTAGTTATCGTTATGAATTCTTTTGAGAAAACTAATAAATTGATAACTAATAAATTAATAATAAATGAATTTTCTTTAGGTTCAATTCAAAATTTTTGAGGTTTCATATCAAATTTCAAATTTTAATGAATAATCTGTCTATTTCTTTCTATGGCTTGGCTGATCACAAATAAAGGCTAGAATTTGATATTACGTACACAAAATAATATATAATCTTAATTTTATATTAGGTCGTTATTAATATTAAATAAATTTACTAAATTTAACGTGAATTTAATTAAAAATTCTATGAAAATGTTTTCAACGTGAGCTTTTAGTTTAGTTGTTAAGTACTAGATATACGTAACGTCGCCTCTATTTAAAGGTGTTGTCAGAATAACAGCGCTGCCTTATAGTTTTTATGGCGCAGCAAAATGCTGAGACAGATCCTTTTTTGGCCCCACGCAGTTTTTAACCGACTTCAAAAAAGGAGGTTCTGTATTCGACGCGTATGTATGTAATATTAATAGAAATGCGTAATATTCATATATGTTATTAACCGACTTCAAAAAAGGAGGTTCTGTATTCGACGCGTATGTATGTAATATTAATAGAAATGCGTAATATTCATATATGTTAGTCTATGTGGGCTTCTAAACAAATTTACCAAATTTCACGAGTGTATGTATGTATGTATGTATGTATGTAGGTTTGTCCGCGGATTTCTCAGAAACTACAAGTCCGATTTTGAAAATTCTTTTTGCAATAGTTAGAGTATTTTTCAACTTAGGGTAGAGTACAAGTTTCATCAAAATCGGTCCAGTAGTTTAAGAGATATAAACTTATTATGTTTTCAGTAAGTTACTGTAATGTAGACGTTCGAGTTGCGTGATAGTGCTGATACCTATCTTGGTAAAATAAGTCACTAAAAAGTGTTAAATAAACTATTTAAAATAAACTATTTTAAATAAAATAAAAACCGACTTCAAAGTAAATTATCTAAAAAGCATAAAATAACGAAAATATTATTGAAGTTGGTGTTAGCGTACCTGCTGTGTATATTCTGCACCAACTTCAATAATATTTTCGTTATTTTATGCTTTTTAGATAATTTACTTTGAAGTCGGTTTTTATTTTATTTAAAATAGTTTATTTAACACTTTTTAGTGACTTATTTTACCAAGATAGGTATCAAAACTATCACGCAACTCGAACGTCTACATTACAATAACTTACTGAAAACATAAAAAGTTTATATCTCTTAAACTACTGGACCGATTTTGATGAAATTTGTACTCTACCCTAAGTTGAAAGATACTCTAACTATTGCAAAAAGAATTTTCGAAATCGGACTTGTAGTTTCTGAGAAATCCGCGGACAAACCTACATACATACATACATACATACATACATACATACATACACTCGTGAAATTTGGTAAATTCGTTTAGAAGCCCACATAGACTAACATATATGAATATTACGCATTTTTATTAATATTACATACATACGCGTCGAATACAGAACCTCCTTTTTTGAAGTCGGTTAAAAAAAAAGCGACTTCAAAGTAAATTATCTAAAAAGCATAAAATAACCAAAATATTATTGAAGTTGGTGCAGAATATACACAGCAGGTACGCTAACACCAACTTCAATAATATTTTCGTTATTTTATGCTTTTTAGATAATTTACTTTAAGGTCGGTTTTTATTTTTTTTTAAATAGTTTATTTGTAAACTGTTAACTTAGTATTCATAGTTTTTTTTTAAAGTTATGTTGGTCAATTAAATGTATTTCTTCTTCTTCTTCTTTATTACAAAAACTGAAACAGATGTAGAGACTACGTGCGTAAATAACTTGGAATCATGGTAGGTATATCCGAAATCTTGAGTTAAATTCCTCCATACATTCATACCATTGAATGTGTGGCAAGCTTTGATATAATCAAAGGCGGCAATCCTACCTCAATCATAAACGATGTATGCTTACTAACATATTAATATCGAAAGTAGGTATGCTACTGTTTAAAATTATGTGCATTATTGTTATGAAAAAAAAATATTCTAAATTGAATTTATGCAGTTTTATGAAAGCAGTCTCAACTGTAAAAATATCCATGTTCGTTACAATATTTTTTTAAAGAAAAAAGTATAGGCATGTACCTAACCTAACAAAACATCCCAAAATAAATAAAAATGGTTCGACATTTGAAAAGTTGGACGCCTTGCAATTTCTTTTTTTTTTTTTAAATTTCGAAATCCAGTAGCCTCCGTGGCGCAATCTAAAACCGCTTGCTTTGCAAACCGGAGGCCGCGGGTTCGAATCCCGCGGGGAGCAACAACTTTGTGTAGTTATTTCTTACAGGCTAGGGCAATGCAGGTCGATCACCTGATTGTCTGTAAAGATGATGCGTCAGATGGGCATGTAAATATCGGTCCTGCGCCTGATCTCTCCCCGGTAATGGTTTTCCGTCCCATCGGATTGTGAGAGGTAAAAGGAAGAGAGAGTGCACTTGTGTTCACGGAAGCACTTCTGATCTTTCGCGTAGATGGCTGATCTTGTGATACATTAGCCGCTGTGGTCGTATAGGCCAGGAGGACATTATTTTTATTCAGTAGGGTAACCTTCGATATAAATTTAAAATTGTTTTAGTATATCGTTTATTATAAAGGTATGATTTCAGAATAAAAAAAGGTCATACTAAATTTAAAGACAGTTTCCCGTTGCGCCGCGGAGGCTTCAAATAATAGTCCTATACATTTTCGTGCAAACTGATGCATATACAAGGTGTTATTTAACTCATGACCGATTTTGTATGGGGAATATTCGCATTCAGAAAATCAGAAAAAATATTTATGACATATTCAACAAATGTGTTATATACGTATGATTCTATTGCGATACCGAATAATGCCCTCAGCGATTGGACACGGTTTTAATAACACTCTGTATATGTATATAAATCAGTATTATTTACTGCCCAAAACAGTTTCATGTAGCAAATGCAGTGAATCGCGTCGTTGGCTGTGTGAATTAATAAAATTCTCCAGTTGCAGAGAGGCGGACGTGATGAATGGAATGACGCTCGGTTGTTCCGTTCACAGGTGTATTGGGGCCAGGAATACAGCGGGCTTTTGTTACAATATCTTATTTTATTAAACAAGGTTATTGTAAAAATAAAGCACTTCACTTACCCTATGTTACATCTCATCGACAATATTATGCCCTATTGCCCTAAGGTGCGCGTCCATTGGCACTTAAATTGCATTTAAATAGCGCTGCGTTCATTAACCGCGCCGTCAATTTCCGATGTGGGCGGCGCGGATAATGAACGCAGCGCTATGTAAAATCATAGAAAGCAAACTAAAATCCGTTGCGTGCCGTGCGGGCGGTGCGTCCGGCGCGGGCGAATAGACGCGTACCTTAAGCAAGCAATGGTGGATTGTAATGCTGAAAGAGATAATGCTGAAAACGCGAAACAGCTCAAACGATACAATATTAGTGAGAGCCAGAACCTAAAGGGGTGATTTTGATATAGAGTTCTTTAATAAAAGGACAAACTCTACAAACAATGCTTAGAATAAATCTGCGTATAGTGATACCATTGATTGCAGATAGCCACAAAATAATAATAAAAGAAATCACTATACCGCGCTTCTAAGTGCCCCAACTGATAGCAAGCCAGGCGAGTTAGCCAGATATCTCCGGGCGATGGTTCCGCGGTGCCCGCATTGTGTTCGCAATCAGACAGCAACGCCAACACACGTTACTTTAACTGTTGGCATTCATATTTTGTGGTTGAAGTTAACAGCAGCATCAAACACTCACAGAATTGAGCAACCCACTGCTCAAATAACCATACCTCGCTTTGGTTTGGCTGTCATCACAGCAATGGTCAGGTCAGCTTGAAAAATCAATAATCGATGTCAAAGAAAGGCTCTCAACCTACTACTACATATGAGAGTACAAAATAAAGATGTTCCTGAATCGCGCAAGCGAAGTTTCAAAGTACATTGAGTATATATACAACATCCCAACAGCAACCGTTGGGGGCACTGGTACTATGCGGAACGTAGATCTGCATTCCGATTTCAAGTTAGATCCCCTTCGTAAGTTCCTCAAAGAAGCGTCGAAACGCTACTTTGAATCCGCGTCCCGTCACGCCAACAGTTTAATCCGCGCCGCCGCCGATTACGCCCCTAGTCCTCTGACTCGCGCCGCAGACCACGGCACGTACTGCTCGACATCCGGTGAAGCTGCAATGGCCATCTGCGGCTAACAGCGTCTATCATTCCCAAAAAAAGTACTGCTCGACCCTCCTGACCCCATGACGGTCCTATTGGACCGGGATGCGCCGAACCCCTCTCCGACAACCGTATGCTACACTAGCTATTAGACACCGGTCTCGCCGGCGAGGCCGAAGGGTCGTACGTATGCAACCTCAATGACGTGCATCACCCCACTGAGTTTCTTGCCGGTTCTTCTCAGTGGGGGCGCGTTGTGAACCGGTGGTAAACTCAGCCCTCTCTTAAGCGACAGCCCAAGCTGAGGCCGTGCCTCCCTGAGGTGCCCTTGAGCTCGTCGCTACTTCTGCCGTAAAGGCTAGAGCGCTTTAAGCGCTCGCCTCCTATTGTCCGGTGAAGCTGTAATGGCCATCTGCGGCCAACAGCGTCTATCATTCCAAAAAAAAAAAAAACCGTTGGGGGCTTCGGCCCTGGCCGAGCATCACACCTCGTTCGGTCGGAGGATCTTCCCTTTAGCATCGCTCCGCGACATTGGTGACCCCGACGTGATCAACGCAGCCTTCGCATCGAACATCAACGCAGCCGTCGAAGCTTCGACATCACTCTCTCCCCATAGGAAGTCTCCAGCAAACAACAACCAGCGAGTCACAAGCCAGCCAATATGCCTCATCGGACGACCACCACCTTGTAGGAGATGCAAGCCTGGTCAGACCTTCGGCCTCAACGTGGAACAGAACCCCTGCACCGACAGCCGGTCCACGTAAGAAGAGTGCTTACCTCAAAACCGGTTCGTCAAGCAGCAGCCAGCCATACGCACTGCACACCTCGACTCACTGAGGACTACGCAGCATCAGCCCCGTCACACACTGGACTTGTACAAGTGGCATTGGCATAGCGACTGGAGCGCAAGGACGACCTGACACTCGAAGACCATTAGTGCATCGACTTCCAGTCTTCGGGGGGAGTGATGTAGCGACCTACTACTACATATGAGAGTACAAAATAAAGATGTTCCTGAATCGCGCAAGTGAAGTTTCAAAGTACATTGAGTATATATACAACATCCCAACGGCCCTGGCCGAGCATCACACCTCGCTCGGTCGGAGGATCCTCCCTTTAGCATCGCTCCGCGATAATGTTCAACAGTGTACATCTTCCAGCTGCTGTTAATAATAGCGATTGTTAATCAGCTAGTATAGAAACACTACATTAGTCTATTAAGGAGAATATTGACGTGCATCGTCAATAATGGCTGCCCGCAAACTCTATTTATTGTATTTATAAACTCTTGGAAATTGTTGGTATATCAACGGGTTCTGCCTACTCGGACTGTGTTTATACAATTTTATCTCATTTTATGACTATCAAATAATATTGGCTTTAAAGCTAGACAACAATATGTCCTTATGCACTCATAAAATCGCTGCAGAGTCGTGTATTCGATAGGCAATATCGCTAATACTAACTTACCTATTGTAACTTACCTATTGTATCCCAATAACCAAAGACGACTAATGGCCCCAACAGCAACATGTATAAAACGAGGATACTGTAATAATAATAATAAAAAAGCCTCTATATTTCCATATCCATTAGGTACAGGTTACAATATTGTTAGTAGTATACACTTCTGTTCTATACAGGGTTAGGGGAAAAGTCGTGCTAGATCCGTTGAGGGCGTGGAGTACCCATCATTTCTGACTTATTTCACTATGAAACACCCCACCCTAAACTTAACCAAAATAAAAAAAGTAAAAAAAAAAAAAACTTAAACTTAACTTAAACAAAATAAAATTTAATAGCCTAAAAATCGGCAATTTTCAATAAAAAATTTAAAGTCGAAAATCTCGAAAAGGGTTAAGTTTAGGGTGGGGTGTTTCATAGTGAAATAAGTCAGAAATGATGGGTACTCCACGCCCTTAACGGATCTAGCACGACTTTTCCTGTAACCCTATATATTGTTAAGGATCTTGTGATCAGTAAGTAATTAGTTGTTGTCTTTTTTGTTTATTTGTCTTTAATTAAGTGTCTTGGATAGGAACCCCTCTTTGGGTATTCCAGATATCTCTGTCTTTCGCTTTCAACATCCATTCTTTGCCCGCTGTGACTATGATATCGTATGTCCACCTTTTCCTCGGTCAACCTTTTCTCCTCTTTCCAGTTGGCCCTTCCATCGCGTCGCCTCTACTGTCCATCTCTTGTCGGTATAACGTGCCAGTTGTCCTGCCAATTTCCATTTAAGTTTCAGAGCATAATGCATGTGTGTTAATTTTGTTCAATTTTCCTTATTTTTATGCTCAGTTCCATTGCGGACAGAATGGACTCAGCCATTCTAAGTCGGTTCGTCGAGTTGCACGTGAGAGGTGCAATTCGATAATTGTAGAATTTTTGTAAAAAAATTGTAAAAATTTTAACTAACAATATAAGTAGCTGTGACTAACAATATATGGGCTATGTTGTCGGAAATGAAAAAAATTTTAATTTTTTTTTATTGCCTCTTTTTTACTTCAACGTGGATATTGTACATAATATTAAAAACATTCGCAAGGCCTCAGTTGAGGCCGCGTTGTGACCCGGTGGTAGCAAAAAAAAAAATACGACCGTTCAAAAGTGTTAAGCCTATTTGAAGTAAATGATTTTGAATTTGAATTCCCTACTAAATTTGTATTTCCGTCTGTATTAACAGACAAAGAGAAATAGATTACCTGAGCTCAGCGACGCGAACCATATTCAGATCACAAATTTTAAGCAAGCGGCAAACGTTTCAAAGGACGTGCATTCAATGTTTTGAATTGATATTCCTATTTCAACATTTTTTATAATTTTTTAAATCAAACCTACTGTAAACGTAAAAAAATATAAATAGAAGATAGATAGATAGTAGATAGAAGATGCAGGAGTTTATAAACTCGATTGTGACTGTGGGCTCTCCTACGTTGGGCAAACAAAGCGTGCAATAAAAACTCGCGTTATAGAACACATAGCTGATGGGAAACACCGACGCTGTACGAAGTCTGCAGTATGTGAACACGTTCAGGATCGCACCCAGCATTATATTAGATTTGATAAAGCTCAGATCCTCGCAAAAGAACACCGATTCCTACCTAGGATGATTCGTGAGGCTATTGAAATCAAAAAACCAGCATAATTGTGACATAAGGACGTTTAACACCTCAGTCCTCCCGTGACCATGGGTGCTGCAAAGCATTAGAAACGTCGGGATAGTAAAATCAAAAAATAATCCGCGATAAAATCCGTAAAAGTAGTTTGATTTCAATGTGTAATATTCGCGTAAGTAAAAGACAACATTAAAATGTAAATAGGTTTGAAAACCTACATATTCAACTGTACTCCTAGTTTATAGTTACCAAAAACTTTCATATTTTAGGTTAGTCTCAGTAAATATACTTACCAGCGAGTTTAGTGAAAATTATGAATGCTCAGTTCAATAGCCACTAAATGGTCACCTATCTAAGGACTGATCTTATCAGACGTTACTTAATCAATTCATCGTTAACCGAACAGTGATTACTACTGGCAAAAAGCTGTGTGAGAAAACAGAGCTAACGACGTTTTGGTTTAGAGTCAAAATTTATATTAGGAGCACGGATGTTCCTGCTGATAGAGTCAGTTCCTAGTTTTCAAAACTTGTAAGTATTATCATCAGTTCTTATCATAATCTACGAAATTTTAATTTTAAGTTTCAGACGCCATATGTAAGCGTTGGCTTCCATCTGAAAGCAGCATTATATTGGTCTGAAGATTTGTTATCTTCAGACCAATATAATATTCCGATTAAGTTTGAAACAAAAGTAATCCTAAATCTATGGTTTGCACAAATATTCGCCCAAATGTTGGGCGCCAGCTTTATTGTAACCTCAGAAATTGTAACCGCGTCGTAGATCACGCTATCTGACAAGCGACAGTACACAATTTGCTAGCAACGTTGAGCCAACCTTAGGCTTCCAACTTGTTGAAATAAGCTACGTGATCTTATTATCCCACCTTTAGAGCCGCCATGTTAATAATAAAGATGGGCCTGATGATAGTAGGCTTGTTCAAAAAATATTGACGCATCGATTTAACAATGTTAAAATTGTTTTCGTGTATCTGAACGTTTATATGATGTAGGTATTTAAAAAAAAAAGTGTATTAGTTGTCTGCTGGACATACAATGAAGAACAAATAGTACGGGTCGCTAAGAAAAACCTTATTACAATATCTTGCAAACGGAGGCCTATCTTATAAAAAAAGCTAATACTCATCCTCAAAGGTAACATTTTTTCACCGAGGGTCTCTGCACACCGCTCTGCTAGGTATGCGGCAAGATAATTGACACTACAGTGGAATCTACCAACAAGGTTTCACAAAGGATGTTTTTGCTTTTGCAAGCAAAGCACATTTGCAGTAGAAGGAGCTGACCCGTCCTTAAGTTTTGAATCTCTACCAGATCAGCCCTATCACGTATCTCGTTTGATAACTAAAGTGATGATCATTATAACAAGTGACCATCAAATAACTGTCAAATGATTCATTTGGTATTGCCTAACTTGAGTGATCAAAAAATTCCAATACTAAAACACTTTCTGTTGACATCAAAGTTCGATGGACAACTGAAAGTTGATAGTCACTTGGGTGGCTAAAGATATGCAATAGCCCTGCAGTTAGTATACCGCACTTTACGAAGCAATAACTAAAACAATGCTATCACTTATCTACATCACGTACATCTAGTTGATAGCGTTATTAAATTTTCGAGGTACAGTTAAGGTGACAATTCACCTAACCCCATTCAGAACAATTACAAATTCATTGTGCGAACTGAATTGTTTGCAGATAAGAAAGCGAGTGGAGAATTAAATTCATGTACTAATGTTTTAAATTATTGCATTGTATAAAATTGTTATTTATTAGATATGATAGAAAATTGTGGTCATGTCAGATAAGTACTTAAAAAAAATATTTAGGCATATGAATGTTTTTTTAAAGCAATCAAAACTTCGCATTCAACGATTAAAATAAAATGATTGCTGCTTTAACATCTCTGAGCCTGAACTGATGAATATACTATCGACCCAGTACTTTACACAACTCAAAAGTGACTGTAGATGTAATAAGAATTGTTTTGGAAGGTTCTTTGTGTAAGGAATCGTCCAGGTAGGTACCACCGCAAGGTCAGATATTCTGCCGCCAAGCTGAAGTGTGTAAACAATGCTGTATTCCAGTGTGAAATGCACTGTAGCTGGTGAAATTACCGGGCACAAAAGACTTAACATCTAATGTATTCTGGTGTTGCTAGCGTCTATAGGCTGCGGTGACTGCTTAGGCTGCCTGTCCACCGGAGCGGAGCGAGGCAGCGGAGCGGAGAAACGGTGAAATATTAACCAATAAGATTGCACAAAAAAGAGGAGCAGATATTTTGTGCAATCTTATTGGTTAATATTTCACCGTTTCTCCGCTCCGCTGCCTCGCTCCGCTCCGGTGGACAGGCAGCCTTACCATCAGGCGGGCAGCTTGCTTGCCATCTTGGTAGTATAAAAAACCTATTAATGGTCATTTTAAAAGGTCTCAGCTATTTGCCTATCGCACCGCAGTGACACTAAATATTTAACTGAAATCCGGTGAACTTATAATATAAGGAGGTAGGCCTTTTTTTATACTACTAAGGTGGCAAGCAAGCGTGCGGCCCTCCTGATGGTAAGCAGTCACCGCAGCCTATAGACGCTAGCAACACAAGATGAATCACTAGCGCGTTGCCGACCCATAAGACTTTCGATATTAAGCCTTTGTGTCCGGTAATTTCACCAGCTACAGTGCCCTTCACGCTGGGACACAGCAATGTTTATAAACTGCTGCCAGATTATCTGAAATTGTGGTGGTAATGTTTGGACGGTTAAAATTAATATTTTTGTGATACTTAGGTAGATAACTAAAACTTGAAAACTGCCAATATTCTTTAAAATAATGACGACATTTTTCATTTGATATATTTTACCCGACATATGTTTTAAAAATGTCGATACGATGTTATGTCGATACCTTATTTTTGCTCTTGTACATCTCTAACGTTACACGTGCGGTTGGCCGTCCGACCAAGGCCGTTGTTATTCCAACGCCCTTTGATTTCGTTTGACCTTCATAGCTGCAACGGTCTCGGTTGGGGAGTGTCGTTTGCAACCGCAGCTCTAACCAATACGAGATGTAGCAAAAGCAAAGATAAGGTATCGATATAAAATCGTATCGATATTTAAATGAAACTAATTTTACGGATTATATCGCGGTTTTTTATTTTTATTATATCGTAACGATATTTTCAACCCCCGATCAAAAACGAGAGGTCTTATTAGTTGGACGTAGTCTGTCTGTGGCATCATAGCGCTCCAGCGAATGGATGGATTTCGATGCGCGTTTTTTTATTTGAAAGCTAGCTAAAGGGAAGGGAAAGGTTTCATGGCTATGTATCATGAAAATTGGTCCAGCTGTTTAAAGATCAGCTCTTTTCCAAATCGATGTAGGGATATATTAGTTATATACATAGTATCATAAATTTTCTAGCACTTTCATTCGTCCGAAAGTCATGAAATGTACACGTGTTTATCCAGTGCAACTAAAGAATATGTGATAATCTTTGCCAGGGTTTAATGATGGAGCAGGACACCTTCCTACCAAGATCACTGAACCAATAAACGTAGACATAGTAAATGTATACTCTCGGGATAGGTCACGACGAAGAGGTGGTAGAAATATTGTGAACAGGATCCAACGATATTTCTTCAATAAAACTAGCCAATACTTCTTGCCAGTCAGTCATCCAGTGCATACTTTGACTAGTTCAAAGTAAGCACTGGCTTCTTGTGCCTGCTGCTCGTTCATTTGAAAGATCGTTCCGTACTAGTACAGTTTCGGAAGTGAATGGGTTCACACTAACCGTAGTAGTTCTATTCAATCCTTAGTACTTAATAGGTAGTTTTCAAATGTTTCAGAACGATTGCACCTGTTTACTTACTTCTGTCTTGCAATTTTATTTTAATCTACAACTTAGGCTCAATTCACACCAAGATGGCAGCGGACAGCAGCGGCCAGAAGAGGCGCGAAGCGGCCGCCAGCGGCGTGAAGTGGCAGTCTTGGGCCACCTTGCGTCTTCAGTCTAGTAGTCTACATTCTACAAGGATACTGCGCACCAAGCACCGCGCGGCGCCGCGGGCGGCTACTTACGACCGCGCTGACCAAACGCGAGGCGCCGTACGACTGCACGTGGCGCCGCGGGTGGCCGCGTGGCTTCTTTGAGCTTTTCAAGCATCGATATACTATATCAACTAGATTGGCGGTCACGGCTCGAAAAGTGGTCACGAAAATAGCGCCACGGCGACGTTTGTGTCGCTATTTCAAATTAGTACGAGCCGACCACAGCTAGCGTAAGGACGTATCGAAATGCCTTATTGCGCGTTTAAAAACTCTCCAAATACTTATCGGAATACTAAAATTGCAGATGGAGAAACTTTTTTCGTTTAGTATTCTTATTACTAGTAGTTTATTATATAATAAATTTAAGTAAGATTTAATTATAATACGAAATAACAATTATTTATTTGATATTTAGTAGTTGGCAACTGCCATGCCACAGGCTGACAAAGATAATTTTGCCGATAGGAGTGTCGCCACTGTCTATACGAAACTGTCAAACTACACGTCATTACGTATTATATAATCGCGACCACATTTTCGATGTCATTTTGTTCGTGACTGCTTATCTTGTTTATATATATCGATGTTTTCAAGCGATACTGGTCTTTTACGTAGATAAAGTTTAAAATTGTTTCACAGTGAAAGTGCGCGCCGCGCCGCTGCCATCTTGGTATGAATTGAACCTTACAGTATGATTAGGTATTGCGCATCGTTCGAGCTGAACTAATTGAGCGAGTGTCCGATGTACGATTAACGTTTGGGAATCGAATCTATTCGGTCAACACTGCGGAATGGTTCCCAACTTTACTGTTCACCGCTCTTGTACTACACAAGACTACTTTGAACTTTCAGTGTGTTTAGAACTCGCGTCTGGTAAACATCGTATTGTACATAGTAAAAAAAATGGCTCCTAGCCTCTCCAAATTCCAAAAAATTGGCGTGGCATTATCTCTACTGTGCGCAAGTGAGGAAAAAATAGAAAAAAAGAAAAGGAAATGGATGAAGCGCTGGCTCAAGGAACGAAAAATTCGGAGTCATTTAAATTTAATTAATCTACTTGATATTGATGATATTTATTACTTTCTGAGAATGGAAAAGGAAAACTTTTTCGAGTTATTGGATATGGTGAGACCATTAATAACTAAAAAAGATACAGAAATGAGACAAGCAGTATCTGCTGAAGAACGGCTTATAGTTACACTAAGATACCTAGCTACTGGAAGAAGCTACAGAGATCTTAGATACAGTTCAGCAATATCACATCAACTGCTATCGAAAATTGTTCCAGAAACATGTCGGGCAATTTATAAGGTTTTAAAGAAAACAATAAAGGTAAGCTTGTATATTATTATTTCTTTTTTCTAAAAGTCATCAAATTCTTTAAGGTTTTACCGGCCGAATATATTATTGTCTCTTGTGTGTGTGAATGTAAAATAGGTAATGAAGTCGGTTGCGTGATTTGTGAAGAGTCAGTTAACGGTGATGTATGAGGATTATTTTGTATTTGAGACGAAGGAGGTGATGGGATGTGTATAGGGGAATGTTGCATGATTTGTGAAGTGTGAGTTGATGACTGAGGATTATTTTGTATTTGAGACGAAGGAGGTGATTGGATGGGTATAGGGGAATGTTGCATGATTTGTGAAGTGTGAGTTGATGACTGAGGATTATTTTGTATTTGGGACGAAGGAGGTGATTGGATGTGTATAGAGGAATGTAAGATAGGCTTAGAAATTGGTTGCATGATTTGTGAAGAGTGAGTTAACGGTGATGGATGAGGATTATCTTGTATTTGAGACGTAGGAGGTGATTGGATGTGTATAGGGGAATGTTGCATGATTTGTGAAGAGTGAGTTAATGGTGATTGATGAGGATTATTATGTATTTGAGACAAAGGAGGTGATTGGATGTGAATAGAAGAATGTAAGGTAGGTGTAGAATTTGGTTGCATGTTTTGTGAAGAGTGAGTTAACAATGATGGTTGAGGAGTATTTTGTATTTGAGATGAAGAAGGTATTTGGATGTAAATAGGAGAATATAAGGTAGGCGTAGATGTCGGTTGTATGTTTTGTGAAGAGTGAGTTAACGGTGATGGATGAGGATTATCTTGTATTTGAGACGAAGGAGGTGATGGGATGTGTATAGGGGAATGTTGCATGATTTGTGAAGAGTGAGTTAACGGTGATGACTGAGGATTATTTTGTATTTGAGACGAAGGAGGTGATTGGATGTGTATAGGGGAATGTTGCATGATTTGTGAAGAGTGAGTTAATGGTGATTGATGAGGATTATTATGTATTTGAGACAAAGGGGGTGATTGGATGTCAATAGGGGTATGTAAGGTAGGCGAAGAAGTCGGTTGTGTGATTTGTGGTGGATATGAAAATCTACGATTTTGGATCTGAAACATATAAGGAGGTGAGTGATTTCTATTGGAAGTAAAATCTGATGAGTAATTAGATATTTGGGAAATCAGGCTCGAGGAAGGCGAGTGTATGAAATCTGGTGAACGATTGTATTGAGATGTATGACTATGAGATTCACGAGATTTAGACGGTGTTTCTATTTTTGAGTCTAAGTTTAATTTATTGGTTTTGGCCAGAAAAATTACATCGGAAATTAGTTTTTCAGCTATTTCTCGCTGCCCTGAAGGGATTTGATCTAATTTTTCTCCCACATAAATTCCGAAGGAATTGGTTTCCTTTTTACTCTCCTTCAATAAATCTTGAGCTGTTTCAATCAACTTTTGTTTTTTTAATTCCAAGACACGTTCTCTTGATTCCTTTTTTCTTTTATTCCCGCCTTTATGTGGTTCCTGAAACAGATAATATATTTATAGACTGCTATCTGGCGTACAACGTGGCTAGATTTTACTTAAATTGATTTGTATATTTTATTTGACAGCTTCCTTCAACAGAAGAGGAATGGAAAATGACTGCGCAGTTATTTGAAACACAGTGGCACTTTAACAATTGTATAGGTTGTATGGACGGAAAACATATTTTAATAGTAAAACCGCCTGAAAGTGGATCTTTATTTTTCAACTACAAGGGTACATTTAGTGTCGTTTTATTCGCTGTCGTTAACGCAAATTATGAATTTATGTACATTCATACGGGATCAAGTGGAAGCATGTCTGATGGTGGTATATTAAAAAATACAACGTTTTACGAAAAACTCATGAACGATGAATTACACTTGCCCGAATCCTACTTACTGCCTAGAACAGATATATCTGTACCCTATGTTTTTCTAGGCGATAGTGCTTTTGCACTGGATACGCATATTATGAAGCCGTATCCTGAAAAAAACTGTTCAAGGGAAGAAAGGATATTTAATTACAGGTTATGTCGAGCAAGAAGAATTGTCGAAAATGTTTTTGGAATACTTGCATCTCGTTTTAGAGTATTCAGACAGCCAATCAATCTCGATCTTGAAAACATAGATGCTGTTGTCTTAGCAAGTTGTGCATTACACAATTTTCTAAGGAAGAGGTCAAAAACTTATTTGACTACCGAATCTGTTGATAATGAAAACGTAGAAAAATGTACATTTAATAATGGCACTTGGCGTCAAGCAAGAGATCAACTAACACACCACCAAAATAATACTCAGAGGCGTACAAATGACGGAAAGCAAATAAGAAATATCCTCACGGAATACTTTAATGGTGAGGGTAGAGTCTCTTTTCAAGAAAGAATGGTAAATTTAATATTGTAGATTGTAATGCTACGGCCACATATATGGCATAGGTTTGCGTTAGGATACTTTTTGTTCCATAATACAGCACGGTTCTCTTGGGAGACATTAAAGTCGAAATGTGTACTTGGTCCGATTTTATTAATATTTCATTATAATTATAAATAATAATTATAATACCAGCCCTTGTATATGTCCCACTGCTGGGCACGGGCCTCCCCTCAAGATGAGGGGGCTTAGGCAATAGTCCATAATTATGTCCATTATAATTATGATAAATATTATTAAGTTTCCCTACTCTTAGACAGTTGTTATCAATGTTTCGATTAGGTTAAGCAACGTTAGGTAAGGCCATTAAATAGATGGGTGACCGTTTATTTGGATTAAGCGTCTCCGCACCTCGGAGGGCAATAAGTGGATCCCAGGCTTAAAAAAAGGAGGTTATGATTAATAAGAATACAATCTAACTGCGATGCCCTGCACTAGAAACGCAGGCCTGTGTCGCAATTACAACTAATAAAGTAGTTGTACCAAAAATATATTTTATTTCACATATATAGTTTTATTTCACAGTAGGCTAGATGACAAAAAAAATTTTTAGTACGTCATTTAGTATCATGTTCCTACCGTAGCGCATTATACCTGTAGTACCGTTAAAGCCACGCCACGAACGAGACAGGGATAGTGGCGGACAACGCGCGAAAGGGAGAATGGGATAACCGTAGGCACGGGTACGACGGAACAAGTCTCAACGTAGGCCGACTAACTTATCTTTGCTGGTGGCACAACGAGAATTGAACTATAATCTTATGAGAACTACGTGTAGTTTGAGTGTTTTGTTTAGACAGTAGCGGCAAACTTAATTTGGTCGGCCGCTAGCTTGGCGGTTGGCGGACTAGTAGCAGAGATATTTAAGGCGCTAATAACGGTGAAATGCCTGAATTCTTGTTATTTTAAGTTAAATGTTCACAAAAACTGTTAATTTAATCTGTATAGAAAAAATATGAAACGTTAGTTAAAGTATCGATAAATACGTTTACTTGAATAAAAATTTATTTTTGATTACCACTTTTTAGGAAAAAAAAATCTAAAAAGGACCTATTTATGTCATAATTTGCAAATGTTCTCTAAAACCGCTCAAGCTATGGTGTTGGCGTTTACACAGGAAAAAAGGTCTTGAAAATACGAATGTCGTTACTTGAAAGATTTATTTTTATTCCGTATTTTACTAGAGAAATATCTATTTTTCCCAAAATTTTATACATCTGTGCAAGCATGCCTGCTCCGAGCTCTGATTCAGTCCGCTTCGCGGCATTGTCGAGGGAGGACTGCACGTCGGTGTTGGAGCAATATTTTTAAACTCATTTAATTTTTTAAAGAGTTTATACGCATTTGTAAATATTGAAATTAATAGAAGTACTTAGTTTAGTTAATATCTATACATTAGTAACGGTAAATATTTTTTTGGAAATAAATTAAGCTTTTAAGTACGCAAAGACTAAGAAAACTATGCCAATGCATTGGGGCCGCTGGTGGGTGACGTCGGTTTGTGAATTCGGAACGGTCTTAAATACCGTAATTCATCACGGTTCCCTTGGGAGAGGGTCCCAGTTTTTAACCGACTTTAAAAAAGGAGGTTATGTATTCGACGCGAATGTATTTAATAGGTACTATTAAAAATAAAGAGAAACTCAGTTGTTCAGACAGTTGATATCCAATATGTGGCAATCGATCAGGTTAAGCAACGTTAGGCAAGGTCATTCTATAGATGGGTGACCGTTTAATGCCATTTGAATTAAGCGTCTCCGTGATTCGGAGGGCAAGTAAAAAGTGAGTCTCAGTTATTAACCGACTTTAAAAAAGGAGGTTATGTATTTTACACAAATGTATTTAATACTATAAAAAAATGAGAATCCCGTCATAGACAATTGTTATCAATGTTTGGCAATCGTTCAGGTTAAGCAACGTTAGGCAAGGTCATTACATAGACGGGTGACCGTTTAATTATATTTGAAGTAAGCGTCTCAGTGCTTCGGAGGGCAAGTAAAAAGTGGGTACCAGTTTTCAACCGACTTTAAAAAAGAAGGTTATGTATTCGACGCGAATGTATCTAATACTATTAAAAATAAGAAGCCACTCATAGACAGTTGTTATCAATGTGTGGCAATCGATCAGGTTAAGCAACGTTAGGCAAGGTCATTACATAGATGGGTGACCGTTTAATGCCATTTGAAGTAAGCGTCTCCGTGCTTCGGAAGGCAATAAAAAGTGAGTTCCAGTTTTTAACCGACTTTAAAAAAGTAGGTTATGTATTCAACACAAATGAATCTAATACTATAAAAAAATTAGAAGCCCATCATAGACAGTCGTTATCAATGTTTGTTGTTTATGTGTCGATTAGGTTAAGCAACGTTAGGCAAGGTCATTACATAGATGGGCGACCGTTTAATGCCATTTGAATTAAGCGTCTTCCGTGATTTGGGGGGCAAGTAAAAAGTGGGTCCCAGTTTTTATCCTACTTTAAAAAAGGAGGTTATGTATTCAACACAAATGTATCCCGTCATAGACAATTGTTATCAATGTTTGGCAATCGATTAGGTTAAGCAACGTTAGGCAAGGTCAACACATAGATGGGTGACCGTTTAATGCCATTTGAAGTAAGCGTCTCCGTGTTTCGGAGGGCAAGTAAAAAGTGGGTCCCAGTTTTTAACCGACTTTAAAAAAGTAGGTTATGTATTCAACACAAATGTATCTAATAAACATTAAGCAGCTTTTTAAATAACTAACAGTTTTGGTGTCGTTTTTCATTGTTACAGTGTTACACTTTTTCGGTCTTGCCCCTCAGCAGCCCATTTTTTTGTGTAAAAAAATAAAAAGTTTTTAGAACGGAGTTGCGTGTATAAATGTCATGCATGCAAGCATGTGTGTCATTAGAGTACTTACTAGTTTTGTATTCATAATTTAAATATTACGATATGAGTATAGATAAAATTCATTACTTTAATGTTTTATATTTTTCTATTTATTGTTATTGTTAAGTACCTAACTAGACTTTGTAGTATGTATGTGTATACTTAATTCAGGCAAAAGTATAAATTAAACTTTTTTAATAAACCCCGACATGGGTGAACGAACTCTTAAAATGACTTTCCTGCACCATTACCCTGATCAGTGTCTGTCTACTAATTACTCGGCAAGATTTAACTCTCGATTTACAATTCGATGGGTCCTACATTTTATGGAGCAGAGTTTCTGTTACCACCGTCCTGCTTGCTCCCATCCCCAGACTCTTATCATTATTTTACTACCTACTACTCATAGCAACCTATCCAATGAGTCTGCGTTTATTGGTGCAGAGAACCCGTGACTACCTTCCTGCTTCATCATCAGACCCTCGTCACCATTTTTCTAGAAACTACTCGTCGAGACATATCTAACGAGCCCAAACTCGGTAGGTATACGTTTTTTGGTGCAGAGATCCTTTATTATAATATCAATAATATCTTGGGACAATCCACACAAAGTTATCCGATACCAAACTAGGCAGAGCCTGTACTATGGAAACCAGACCACTGATATTAATACTTTTTTTTTGTAAATACATACTTAAATAGATAAATAACACCCAGACACTTGGTGGGGGAATCGAACCCACAACTCATCGAGTAGCAGCCAGGGAGTCTAACCACTAGACCAACGGGCCCGTCACCTCATCCTTTGACCACCTTCCTGCTCTATCATCAGACCCCCATATAAAGATCACCATTTTCTAGCAACTACTCGTGATACCTACCCAAGGAACCCGAAATTCGGTGGGTCTACGTTTATTCGTGCAGAGATACCGTGACCACATTCTTGCTCCATCGTCAGACCCTGATCACCATTTTTCTAGCAGCTACTCGTAGAGACCTACGCAACGAGCCCAAATGCGGTTATTGATACAGAGATTCCGTGACCACCAACCTGCTCCATCATCAGACATGATCACCGTTTTTCTAGCAACTACTCGTAGAGACATATCTGACGAGCCCAAATTCGGTGGGTCTACGTTTATTTGTGCAGAGATCCTTTGGCCATCTTCCCGGTCCATCATCAGACCCTGATCATCATTTTCTAGCAACTACTCATCGAGACCAGCCCAACGAGCCCAAACTCAGTAGGTCTACGTTTATTGGTGCAGAGATCCTGTGACCACCTTCCTGCTCCACTGCTCCATCATCAGACCCTGAATTCTATTCTTCTAGCAACTACTCGTTGAGAACTATCCCACGAGCCCAAACTGGATGAGTCTTCGTTGATTGGGGCCGTGATCCTATTTCCACCTTCTTGCTGATCATCATCAGACCCTGGTGAAGGTTACCATTTTATTTACTATTATCAGATTTATATATGTACTAAATTTCAGATTTTTTGGACTTATAGAAATAATGAAAGATGTCTATATACGAAATATCCCTACCTCGACTCGGAAAAAAGCTGATGGTCTTCTAACAGCTGGACCGATTTTCATGAAACATAGTTAAGAACCATCTCGCTTAAACTAGCTTTAAAAAAAACCGCATTCAAATCCATCCACTGGTTGGAGCTCTACGATGCCATAGCCAGCCATACAGAGAGACAGACACTTCCAGCCAGACATAGGCGTCAAAGTTATAACTCCCCTCGTTTTTGGTCGGGGGTTTCAATTAGCCTTTGAATAGAACATTAAAAAAACAATAAAAAAAACAGCACTTCAATAGACAGCACACTAAAAAGTATAAAGTATTTTAAATATGATTAAAGTTGGTGTTAGTTGTACGTAAAATCGCGGACGGTGTACCAGTTTTCAATCAAAACCGTTTGACAAACATTACGTGCGATTATCTCGTCCGCACGTATTTCGGGCCGGTTCGTGCAAGCGATTCTCGTCCTAAAGGTGGTACATCGTTCGTGACCGCGAGCGTACATACCTACTGTGTAAGTTTAGTACCAAATAATTTTATATTTTTTAGTGAGCTGTATACTGGTCGGGTTAATTTTTTTAAATAATTTATTTTTAATTCATAAATCGTCGTGATGAACTTGGTATGATACCATTGTAGTAGATTAGTCTCACAAATAAAGAAACTCATTGAAATCGGTTCATATTCGTTAGAGTAGGTATAACGGAAGGTGTCAATTTTATGTTTTTCACCAGTTAAATTCTTCCATATCGTTTATGTTCCTCCAAATTATTTTATCCGATCTGTATGAATCATAAATATCTATAACAAACAATCGGAATTGCATTGCATTGCATATCATGTATTCTCATACGTTCTTTAGACATACATGCTCAGCTCACTCATACTAAACGCTCCCAAATACACACACTACAAAATGACACATTGAACATATTTTTTACCTACTATACTTTATTTTACTAATACTACTAATTACTCTGTAAAACTATGTTGTTAGTAGGATAGTAGGTCCCTTGTGCAAGAGACCATCCTGTAGATATGTACAATCGCAGTGTCAAAAATCATATAGTGTAAAGATTGCCTGGTTCCGGTGTGAATGGCACTGTAGCTGGTGAAATTATTGGGCTCAAGAGAATAACTATACAGTTGTTTATAGGCAGACGTTTCGCTTATCATCAGGCGAACATCTTTCTATTCTCATCACTAGGTTGAATAAAGATATACTACCACTAGGTTGAATATTACACAATTTAAATTACTTAAACTGTGCATACAAAAAAAAACATCAAGCACAGCCACTTGCATGATAGACTACTGTAAGCTCCAGCAGCAAACCGTCCATTGGAATTAAAAACGCTTTAAATCGTGTGTACATGATAATACTCAGTGATGCGTTACAATAATAGGCAATATCCTACTTAAAATGATTGTTCCCTCTGCAGTTTCTTATTCTTCGAACAAATTTAGACTTTCTGTAAGCAGTACCCAGTGAAATTGCTAGATGGCGTTGACGTCGGCGGCGGGGTTCCGCGGGCTCAAATGCTCAAGGTCGTTCAGAGTTATTAAGGCCTTAAAGAAATATTTATTATTTCGTGTTTTAGTGATATCTTACTGATATTTATCATTTAATCTAATACTATTAACTACTACTAATGGGAAATATATGTTCCGTATGAAAATTTGCTGTTGCGACGTGTATTAAGGCAGTTTTTAGACGCAAATGAGGCATTTCGACACGTCTTTACGCTAGCTGTTGTCGGCTCGTACTAATTTGAAATAGCAACACAACCGTCTCCGTAGCTCTATTTTCGTGACCACTTTTCGGGCCGTGACAGCTAATCTTGTTTAGATAGTATATCGATGGCTTCAACGGAAGCGATGTGTGAGCCTGGCGCGGTCTGGCCCGTCGATTATACTGGTCGTGTGACCGCGGCATAAGCAGAGAAGAAGGTAAAATAATTCCTACTTACTCCTCGTGGTAACAAAATATATAAATATAAACTTACATCTTCTTCCTCACTCATGAGTGAATCAACACCAATTCTTTTTGCTTCATTTTTCTTATTTAGAAACGTCATTAACTCAAAGTACCAAAGATTTGGCTTGTAAACATCACCAGCGGCCGATCCGGTGCGGTTTTTAGATTCTTTCATCTGTAAAAGAAATAATGGAGACATAGAACAGACTGAAAATTAAACATTTAAACAAATATAAATTAGGTAAGTATATAATATACTTTATAAGCATATAAAAGTCCGACTGCGAACAAACAAAAAGGTCTCATATTTCATTATAGGTACATACACAATACATACACATGTATAACACATAATAATATGTATTCATCTCGTCTCTCTAAGACCTTGATGTTGATGGAAGTAAAAAAATACAAAATGGCGACTGACTGCGGCCATATAAACTTATTTAAAAAATATATAGCCTATATACCTATATATATTCTATATACCTATATGCCTATATAAATATATTTTTCATTAGGACGTATGGAGCCCTCGCCTCGCTTCACTCAGTACATAGGTACAAACAAAGTAATATACTATTACCTAACTACTTTTACACTAGGCAAAAATTAACGTTTGTAAGTGCGGCAGTAAGAGATACTATGTATGGTGTAGGTACTTGGTATACCTGTCCACAGTACAGGATATGTAGTTTTGAATAGATTAGAATCGTTGAAAATAGAAAAGTAGGTACATACTCACCTTTTTGTATTCTCTTTGGTAAGATGATTTTAGACTATCAATTTTCTTTTTCACTGATACTTCGTTGGCTTCTGGGTCAATTTTTTTTAACTTCTCGGCCAGTATACCCCACGCGATTTTTTTTTGAACCGTGTCCCGATAAGTCTCTGACGACAAATCCCAGAGACACGGCATATCTTTATATATATCAATAAGTTCGGTAATAACATCACGTTCGTGCTGTTCTGAACACATTAGTATGTATATGACAGTAGGTACCGATAAACGTACACACGTCCTTCCCTGCAGCGACGAACTGCGAACTGACCAGCACATTAGTGGTTATTAAAATGTAAATAGAAGCTACTGCCATCTGTGTTACGGAGTCCGAAAATATAGTTTTATCTAAACGCCCGCGCCGATAGAAGGAGCTAGTGTGTAATTATATCTCGGAAGTAAAGTTTAACAGTGGATGCGTTTATATCCAGAGTAAATTTGAGAAATCTTTGTGATAATTCATTAATATATATATATTTATTTGTTATTGGAATATTATGAATTATGTAAACAGTAGCTATGTTTGTACCGTTCAATATAAATATTTATTGCCAATGCAGCGCCATCTAGTGAGCAAAACGTATAATGCGCCAAGCAACGCCATGTAGCAAACAGACCTTCAATTATAAAAATGAAAACTAGAGTTACGCATCTATCTCAGTATATTAAGTATCATCTATGCTGACCAGGTCGTACGAAATGTCCGATTAGCTAGGAGTGGGCGCTGAAGAAACGAACTGTTTTATTAGACTGTTTTTTGACCGAATAAACTAATAAACTGGTCAAATCGTAAAAAACCTCATGCTGCACCGTTTTGGACAAAACTAGTAGATTGAACACTTCAGTTGCCAACGTGACCATACACGAGTATAGTTGTCGAAGTGAGCCGAAATTAACCGATAGATGCCCCCGCCGCCGCCGGCGCTTGCGGTCTGGGTGGGGTGGTCACAGACCAAGCGAATGTTTCGTAGCTTTAATAGGCTTTATTTCATGTCCATTCATAGGTCATACTCATCTCCATTTCTTTAATACTTTTTGAAATACATATTGTTGTATGACGTAAACAAACGTTATGTAAACAAATAAACTAATAATAAACTAACAAAACAAGATAGTCATATGATTGAAATGCGCCAGGGAGTTTTCATTTCAAACTATGATGAAGATGATAATTGATGATGATATTTGTGTGATAACGGTAATAAGGATGTGATGATGATTATGTGATGATGGTGATGTAGATGATGAATGGTGATTATGTGTGATGGTGATGTAATGATGATTATAAATGGTGATGGTGATGATGAATGATAGTGATGATGATGATGAATGGCGGTGGTGAAAATGACGGTGATGATGAATGGTGACGGTGATGTGACGATGGCGATGAAGATGAATGGTGATGATGTGTGATTATGATGAATGTTTTCATGTGTACTTATTTAGACAAGAAAAAATCGACACGACGTAGGTACTTACTTTTTTCAATTTATAAATAAACGAGAAGACTAAACTAGTTTTGTCGTTGACCAAACGACGGATGCACCTACATCGATCGACAACGACGTCGACGTTCAACGTCCACAGCTAAAAACATTCTGTTTACGATATAGTATAATCGAAACTTTAGACTACTTTATAAACTAGTTTATCGTGGACGATAAACGGTCTCGTTTCGTCAAATGAAAATGCGTCGACGACCCATCCGTACGATTTACAGCTGCGGAATCATTAGTTTTAGTACAGTACCCAGTACTTACCTTGAAGTACTTAGTACGTGTATTTACTACCCAAGACCTGGCACATCTATTTCCGTATGTAGCGTACCTATAGCATGATATTATATTATTATTATAATAAAACATCGAATCAATAATAACCGGGTTATTTCAAAGTACTGTTTGTCATCTCTGAAGTTTTATCGAACTCAGTTTACTAACTGTTCTAAGAAGTTCTAACTGTTAACTTCTACCTCTAAACAAGAGTTAACTTTTCGTTCTTTCTGTAGATTTGATAGTGAGTATTTACCAAAAGTAGTCACCTTTGTCTTAAATCCATTTATTAAATAACATGATCGATTAAATAATACCTAGCAGTTAGTCTCGGTGGTACTTATCGAAATATTAAATATCTTGGAAAAATATCCGTACTTATAACTAAACATAAAATATCGACATATCGATATTTTTCCTGGAATCATAGCCACTTTATCAAGTTAGTGCCTGTGGTTTATAACCGTGTAGCCAGCACGCCAACGTTGGATGTCCCAACCTCTTGACCTTGGTTGGAGGCTGGTTTATAACCGTGTAGCCACGGTGTAAGTCAAGTATTTGCTGGACGTGATAGTACGTTGTGCTACAGCAGAACTACAAATATGTGACTTATATGTACGTTGTTAGCATGAACGTGTGAATTTTTTTTTATTTGGGTACTCTTGAGTTCATAAAATTTTTGATAATGAATACCTACTGCCCATTAAATGACATGAACCCAATTTCACAGATGCACGAACCTGTATTAGAACGAAGTAAATATAAATCCGTGCACAGATGACATTGCGTTACACGATTGACAATTGCGATCTAGTTTATATAGCTCCACATCTTGTAGAGGTATGACAAAATATTCTTCAGTGGCTTGAAAGATGTTTTAGAAGCTCGCTTTACGATATTATAATAACCAATCTTCCATCTAGCATTACAGTAATTTCATCAGTCCCCATTCTATACCGGAACAAACCAAAATTCTTAAGTTTGTTATGAGTAATTTGTTTAGAATATTTGAAACTTAGCTGTGATTCCAATCTGGACAGTCTTTTGCATACGAGTACCTACAATAATTATAAAAGTAATTATTTTCTTGCGCGATACGAACACAGTGGCGGTATTATAGTGCACACTCTCTTCTTATTCTCTCACAATCCGATGGGACGGAGGACCGACACAACCAGAGAGAGATCAGGCGCAGGACCAACAGTTTACATGCCTATCCAACGCATGAATCATCTTACTTTCCAGACAATCACAGAGGCTACGCTACAGAAGGTGTGGGCGTTGAATGAACAAACGGCTTATGTCAACTTCTTTTTATCGTCAACGAGTAAACTAGTTTTCAGACCACCGATAGACTATTTTAATAATTTGACTAGTTTATCGGTGGACTCTAATCGTAAACGATATTATGTTACGCGCTAAACACAGTGTGTGCACAGGAACTGCATGACTTGATTCCACCATCCCCCTTCTATCATCGGACGTCGAGACGCACTGCGCATACACACCCTTATGTGGTGAAAGTGCCTTCAGTCCGGACTAAACGATTTGCCTCTTCGTTTATATTGAGGACAGCTAAGGATTGGAACAGTTTGCCTGCGTCGGTTTTCCCGCCCGATTATAATGTCTTCAAGGCTAGAGTGAATAGGCTTTTAATAAGCTAGTGCGCTTTACCATCTTCGATTGCGTCGCCACTTTCCATCAAGTGGGTCTGCAGTCAAGCACTAGCTTATGTTGAATAAAAAAATAAAAAAACTTTCCGTCAACCGTATAAACTAGTCTAAACTCATCGATCATCTAAACTTCATTACACTATGAGCTATGAACGTCTCTAAACTAATTTAGAGACGCTCATAGCCAGTTGTAACCACTGTTTGGTAAAAGACCCGTTGGGTAAGCAACGTCAGGACGGTCAGCCCTTAGATAGTTGACCGTTTAGTGGCATTTGAACTAAGCGACTACGTTTTTCGGAGGGCACGTTAAAAGTCTGTCCCGGCTGTTATCATCTAGACGGCAGTTGTTAAGATAAGTCAGAGACCTAAGGGCAGCTTGAAAACTCTGACACCAGGTTGGCCACTAACCATACGACAAAAAATAGTCTAAACTTTAGACTGTTTTATAGTTTTATAAACTGGGTTAACGTTGACGATAAACAGTATCGTTTCGTGTCGTAAATGCATCGATGTCCCATTACGACAGTAGTGAAATAATAATTCGCACAACGTATATTTATGTACATCTAATTCTAGGTATAAATTCATGTTCGCTATTAATATTCGTTTATCAGCTATCTGAATCCCTTTCCTCCGGTGCCTTGGTGACATCTGGGAGACAGATGACAAGCGCTAAAATAAATCGTCTGGCCCATATAATGGTAGTCTAGACTATCGTATTTTTTCAAAGATATTAATACGCTTAGGTGAAATATCAATGCCATTGTATAGGTAGAAGGTTGTTTTTTATACGAATAGTGTTGAATGGCAATATCTTATATGGCCGATCGAATTAAGATAAAATCTTTTTAAAAAAAAATTGAACCGACTTCAATATCACTGAAAAGTATAAAACATTGTTTATTGAAACAAAATATTTACAGTTTATTTACAAATATGTACACTTAAACTAGGTAAAAAACTTCCTCGAAGTTGTCGCCGCACTGGGAGGGAAGGGTACCTAAAAGACTGGCGGCATTACCCCTTTGTATGGCCAAGCTTATACGTTGGCAGAAAAAGCTACCAGCCCGGCGGTCTCCTGAGACTTCGATAAGTTTGGATGAAATTTCTTTTACCAAAGAGTGTGTCTCATGAGACCAAGGCCCCATGGTCTCCACCGCAAAGGGCGCAAATATATAGCTCGAACCTAGAGCTGCATACTTGCGTCGCTTTGCATCACTAGCGGTCGCCGCAGCCCCTCCAGCCGCCCTGCAAGTTGCCGGGGTGTGGGACGCAGCAAGTGTGTCGACACATGTCGCATCCCACACCAGCGGCTTACCATGTTGCCATGGTATTAAAGTGACACCATCAGGCCTCTTGCCGTCATCTCGTGTAATGCCGACTGGTTCCAGTACGGCAGGGACACCGGCAGTGACAAGCCCCCTGCGAATAATATCATTAAGGGCGGCATGGCGTGACATACGGCCAGCGCTACGCGAGCAAGACAGCCCGTGGTGACCATATTTATCTACGTACTCCCCACAGCGACAACGATGAGGAAGGTTGGTCCTGGCACCTGGTGTTAGCGTACCTGCTGTGTATATTTGGCACCAACTTCAATAATATTTAAATTATTTTATACTTTTCAGTGATATTGAAGTCGGTTCAATTTTTTTTTTAAAAGATTTTATTTTAAACTTTTTAGTGATATTTTCATATATATAGATTGAACCCTCGAAAACCGTAAAATTATCTAGGTAGGTTATGATCACATTATCGTCTACATAGTTTTACATAATTCATGTTTCTTCAGAAAAAAATATCCGGTCGTAATGAAATTTGCATGAAAACATCATAGTAGTTTACTCTCTCGAATAAAAAAAGAATCATCGAAATCGGTTCATAATTGTCAGAGCAATGTAATGGAGAACATCAGTTTTATGGTTTTTACCAGATAAATTCCTCCACATCGTTCATGGTCCTCCAGGAAGTTCTTATCCGGTTGTAATAAAATTCATACAGATTCAATACAGTGGTTTCTTCTTTCGAATAAAAAAAGAATCATTGAAATTGGTAAATATTTGCCAGAGTTATGACTATTTTTGTCCGACCGAGCGAGTCCGAGCGACTAAAACGTCATCTATATAGGCTTTCTTGCAAGTCTCAGTGCGCAGTCACCATTCTTGTTTTTTCAGGAACTACTTATTACTAGGCAATAATTTTTTTATGGGACCCAATTAACGGATTAAAGAATAGATGGAAGAAAGATTTTTTCAGATCGGTTCATAATTGTTGAGTTATGCGCGAACATACATAGAAAAAAAAATATATATATATATATACAGACGAATTGAGAACCTCCTCCTTTTTTTGAAGTCGGTTAAAAATTGGTGCTGAACTGCTTAGTCTAGTAGACGTATTTGCGGATGCTGCAACAACAGCTTTTCCTTCTACCTATAATAGCAGTATTATTATAACGTTACTATGTATAAGGACGACCTTGCTCCGAGGAGAATAATAGAAGATATCATCACAGAATATAAATCACTTTTATTACAACACACTTTGTACACTGAATATACACGACTACAATAAATTAGATAAATCAAATTCACAATCAACAGTTACTTCCAACTCTTAACAGTCTCGTGGTTGACACTCGAATACCCTCACAATACTACCGACCATGCTTTTATCAGAAAAATCCCTACCCGAAAACTAAACCCCCAAACGACTCGCCACGACCAATCACAGCCCGCATCAGTTCTCTTTAATGCGGCTCCGTGATTGGCCGGCGGCGGCGCTACGAATCAATTGCAGAGTCTATGACTAACTTCCGCTTCTGTCAGTACTCGAAAAGTAGTTACCAGTATATTAAAATATTAAACAATTAAAATAAAGTATTAAATAAGTAGCGATAAATCTCTACAAAATTGCAAACCCTAACAATCGACCATCCTGACGACGTGTGCGTCCCCGCACACGACCCAGGTGGAAACCCTAACAATCGGTGTCGAGTACATATGGTCAGCAGCACGAAGGTCCATTCTAATACAATCAATTGAACATCAACAATTTGTACAAACTATAGTTTAGAACCTGTTTTATTTTTATCTTATTTACATCATGTTATGTACATGTATTTTACATTACAATAAACTTCGTTAGTTAATTAGATAATTCCATAATAATTCCATTCCTTTTATTTTATTAAAAACAAATGTATCATTTATCTAATTGCTGTTAGGAAAACTGTACACTTATATTGTAAACATCTAGTATTCCATTCTATTCTAATTTATTAGACAACGAATCGAAACCACATCAAAATATCAATATGTACATATATCAATAATTGCTGTTAGGAAACTGTACACTTTTATTTCTATTCTAATTTATTAGACAACGAATCGAAACCACATCGAAATATCAATATGTACATATATGGACTTACTCAGGTCCACGAAAGACTGGTGACTGGCACACCAGCGCAAGCCGATCGATTGCTTCACACGGCGCAGGTGAGACTACTTAATGGGATTGGGATCGAATCGAGTCCGTGCAGGACTGCCCAACTACCATTTCAAAATCATATAGACCCCAACTGGCGGATATACAAGACGATCGATTACTTGATACCGCACAGTGGGACAATGCATCGTGGTGGCTCACACAAGCCGATCGATTACTTGTGGAGACGCACCATCGTGGCACCGAACGTATCAAAATATGGCACGATCGATTCGATACCATACATGACCGCCCGACTACCAATTCGAAACACCAACTGGCGGCACAAGCCGATCGATTACTTGATACCGCACAGTGGGTCGATGCATTGTGGTGGCTCACACAAGCCGATCGATTACTTGTGGAGACGCACCGTCGTGGCACCGAACGTATCAAGACGTGGCACGATCGATTCGATACCATGCATGACCGCCCGACTACCAATTCGAAATCAGATTAACACCAACGGCGTGCACAAGCCGATCGATTACTTGAGACGGCGCAGTGGGCCGATGCGCACAAACCGATCGAATGCTTGTGATTTATCTGGAAAGATACAAAAGACCTTCTGTAGCAACATTACTCTTAATATCTCATATTATACACACAAAATTACGGATTGAAATTAATTACTATCATTACTATTCTACTACAATAGCTTTAGATTCATTTTCGTGAACTTCTATTTCACCTATGTAGTTCTAGCTAGTTTATAGTTCGTTTTGCATGCGTGCTAATCCACAAAACATTAATGACTACAGGGTTCTATAAACGTGGATATGTCCACGTTTATAGCTTTTTGCTTTGCCCATCACTGTTAAAGCAGGGTTTATATTTCTGTCCTCTTATCTATCCTATCTTGAACCCCATTTCGAATAACGGAAACCGCTATTAAGGAGAGTTTGATAGACTATCACGTTAAGAATAGAGCTTTATCCCATTCATGCTGGCACCAAATAACACCTCTGAATTAGATACACCTATGTTTTTTTTTTGCGTTTTTAAGTATCCAACAAACTC
Organism: Furcula furcula; assembly: GCA_911728495.1. Classification (NCBI taxonomy): domain Eukaryota; kingdom Metazoa; phylum Arthropoda; class Insecta; order Lepidoptera; family Notodontidae; genus Furcula; species Furcula furcula. The sequence continues at coordinate 27,215,651 of OU452246.1, forward strand.
TCCCCAAAAGCCTAAATCAATCTTTCTCATCATTTTGTTTAGTTCGTTTAGCGATTCAAGGATAGTACGATTGAACCCTTCCAACTAACCGTCAACACCGACTAAACAGTGTTCAAATCTTATGAAAGCATGTGATGCAGAATAACTACAGCGATCGCTTGCCAAGCGATCCCCTGATCGACCCCAATTGTGTAATTTATAATCTTCAAAAACGAACACAGATTGTTTGTTTTCTTGACAGGTATAATCAATCAGGTAAACACACCCATAACTACAAGTAGGTGAGTATAACCTCACTTAGATCTTACGAAGGGCCCAAGGTGGTCAACATGCAAATCATGAAACGGCACCACTACTTTTGTTTTTGTGACATTGCGGAGTAATTCGCTTTTAAGTTGTTTTTTTTTTAATAAGAGAATTCTATGCAAACGTTTATACCTTTTTTTTTTTATTTGCCAATACATAAATCGCTTCTTATTTTATTAATACTTTAATCGTATATACCAACGATATTGTACCATAATTTTAATTTTATTTACATTTTTTTTTGTGGCCCTACACGGTCCATAATTATACTTAGCTTTAAGCTACCAATTTAATAAATAACCACCCAATAACCACCTTGTAAATATTATGGAATGTAATAAACGATATGAATCTATTAATTTTAACATTATTTTCTGACGAACCAGGATTGTCAGTTCTAAGGTCTTCTTTTGACACTGAAATATTCAATGTCGCCGTGGTTCATACCTGTTCATACGACACAGTTGCCACACCGCATCCCTCAGAACTACCCATCGAATACTGCTATTATTACCATGTACATAACATAATACTTGTCAGTCTTTTAAAACGTAGTTATTTATGTAATTTAGGCACTTTTCATCACAATCGCTGTTAATACTTTTGATCCTACAGATTGGTCTCCCAGTTGGACAGTGCAACCAGTAGTCACTAAAGTTTGTTATTACACTCAGAAATTGGTCAGAAAAGGCTTCCACAATGACGGCTACGGGATTTCGCGGTAGCTTATTTGGCGACATGGCTCACTTTAGAACCAGTCCTATGTTACAGAACAATCGACCTCTTGCAAAGTTTACACATATAGACACCTACTAAAGGTTCTCGGAATTAACCCTGGTACAGAAATGTGGAATGCAGCTCACTAACCGGTAATTATTAAAATACGGTATCTAGCAGATAACCCTAAACTTTCGCAGAAAGAAAATCACAGCTAAACTTTACAACTGAGTAGAGGTTCTTCGCTTCTGCTAAATGATATAGTTCTATGATATAGTATAGTAAGCGACGATATGCTTGCTCTACTCAGAAATCGGAACCCAGCTATCAACCCAACTTATTGTAGCAGTGCATGCTAGACGTCGAGCCAGCACCGAATTAGACGTAGAACCTAACGCCGCAGGGATCCGTACTCACAATCGAATTTCTGCTCAACGTAGAGCTGACCGTTAAACTATTAGACCCTCGTGGCGGTAGTGTTGCTTAAGCAAATTTAGTGAACACGAAAACTTGACAAGCCACTGTCGTAGCATCGAGCTCGAGCCCTTGCTGCTTAGAGAACAGCACTACGGGTAATACCGACGACAGGCCTGTGCAGCTAGTAGAGGCATTTAGTCTTCAATGACAGGAATAAGATAATTTCAAGTTAACAGCCGATAATCTATGCACATCCTAAATGACCCATCCCTTTTACGAACAAGCAAAGACTAGCTTGAGACGGGCCTTCGCGTTCGTGATGGGACAACCTGTTTGAGTGGTAACTATTCAACTCGTGATGTTTGCGCGTCCTAAATTATGGAGGGACGTCGACAATATTTAGAGTTTCAGTATGTCTAATAGACGTTGCTTATCTTCAGACACACGAGCCTGATTATTATAATGCTGTGCTTGTGACTACATTTGACGGTGGTCCCGTTATGACCTTGTCAGAAAATTACACTATCCCCACGACAAAATACAAAATCTATCAAGATCCGACATATGGCTGATGATTGCACTATCACAACATCAACACGTCCGCACTTAGCTTGATACGTCCTTTAGACATGTGTTACTGTTTCTACTCTCATGTGTACTATTCAGTTGCAATGCGTTTTTTTTTTTTTTTTCATAACTGCTACTAAATGGTAGATCAATCAGCCAATACCGTGGCTGAGCCGTACAACCCAAAGACATCGACTGATCAAGCCGTAAGGGAACATTCACTCATTTGTCTAACTCAGGTTAAGGAGAATTTATTACCTACATCAAGAAATTGCAACTGAGTCAAGTTTTTATAAGCGATTAAGTATGTTCGTGCCATTCACCACCCCCTGATACAACTTGGGCAGTAACGTCTATGCATAGTTGAGGTGATAACATACCCAGACTTAACAAAGGACCATGCCCATAGTATGGAGCTGAAAGTCAGCAATGCAAATTGCACTATGTCACAAGATAACTTTTTAGCAGTATGTATATGTTATCTAGATGATATTGGACATTAAACATGATAATTTCCTACTGGTTTTTTTTTTTTTACTTTATCGTTCACAGACAGCATTGCTATTAGTTTTTCACTAGGAACTTCATGATCACATAAGCTAAGCCAGATCAGTGTTCTTTTATATACTTATATGTATGTTATCAGACAAACATGTCAGTTATTTGGAATTATCTAGTCTGTCCCCATTGTATAATGTCAATATGTATGTGAAAACAATTTGGTTAGATACACTGGTACTGCAATGTTAACAAGAACGTCTTATTATTATTATTTTTAATCTAGTGCTTCATATGATTTAAAATTAACAACATAATTCTAATTTTATTTATTAGAGCAATCTTGTAATATACTTTCTCTGGGCATTTCTGGGGCACATATGGGCATTGTCCTTTGTAAAACCGATGAGAGATGGTTAGACAAAGTCCTAATTTTTGCACAACATATCCATTCGTTAAAGTGGAGTCACTGCCAAAGGGTACAAAGGCGGTGAAGAGTCCTATTTTCCGTACTTCATTCATAAGTTTTGAGTAACGGCTCGGCTATTCCGACTTAATTAAACCTATTCATGTCGCTTTTTGCAATGCATTTTAATAGATTTAAGACAGCACCAGTAATTCATATTGGGGAACTTACTGGGGAACAGTCAGCAACAGTCAGCAACAGGACTGATGATATTTAATGCCACAAAGATATTGCAAGAACAGATCAGGATATGAGCATCGCGATGCCAGGGAACCAGACCTCAAAGTTCGATAGTTGTATCTGTGAATAATACACTACCGCACGTTTTCCCTACAATATCACGTTGATTGTGTGTCAATTCTTCGTAATAAACCTCGTACCTACTCCTTCGTCCTAAGACTCCTAAGTAGCCCCCCTTCAAGACATAAGACCCGGCTATGTTCTGCTCGAAAGGAAAAGCAAACAGTAATTTTCACTTGCCATTCCTACCAGGTCAATAGAATCGAACTACCAGACCTCGGCCAGATCCTAGAACTTCAAAGTACCAAAATCAGTGATAGTTCTATCCCGTCTAGTCCTAGTCCCGTATAGCGATGCACACTTGGTAAACAAATATCATTAATTTAACAAAGTATGCATGCGTTGAGTTCAAGGATCCAAAATCTAATATTATATAAGGTTTTTGCGTCCTGGGAAGATGCAACACCATCCCTAACGCATTTAAAAATATCGAAAACATTTTTTTTTTTTGAAAATGAAGGACTACGTGACCTGTTAGATTGTCCCGCGTCGACACGTGGCTCTGTGCTACCGGCAGTCAGCGGACCGATTGCGATGGCTCCTTCCACGACGGTCGTTGTCCCGCCGTGATTGTGAACGCTGATTCCGATCCACCTTAGTCATCCTCGTGGCCGTCATTCCGTAGCTCACGCTCGACTCGCAACAAAAAGGTTGTGTGAATATTATGTTACAGACTTACACGTGTAAAGTATTATGACGGTAGCTTGTAAATATTAGAGAGCATTTTATATAGGCAAGCTAAAATTACTACCTATGTAGTTAAAAGAAAACAGATTGACGACTACCTAAAACAATCACTGCCATACACTGTAGGAATATTTTGGTATCAGGTCACCCAATAATAACCGATGAGACCATAATACATTACTAATACTGCAATCTGACACTAATACTGCGCACTTCGGATATAATTCGATACAATACAGACACTGCTATCATCTTCCATATTATTCCATATCATGCAAGAAATAAATACAATCTCCCAATTATATTATTAGTTATAGACTATCCGAAACTGTTACATACCTATGTATTTTTTTATAAGAATACAATTGGTATGGATGTATCTGTCAATCATTGGACTACTTATTGAAATTTCTCCGTCTTACCGTCAGCTGTTTTTATTTGCAAAAAATAGCGGATTATACTTATACGGTTTAAGACATTTATTTTCGCAAAAGATTACAAGATAATCACTTACAGAGAAAATACAAAATATAATATACGAACAGTTTGATTTGCTCAATTAGCGTTGTACATAAAAATAGAGGGTAGGTACTTTAAAAATATTTAAACATTTTTATTTTTCCAGGTATTGCGGGTACCTTCAAATTTCATTTAGAAATCACAATGCACGATGATAAATTTTAAGCAGCAAACCGATATAGAAAAACTACAACGCGTAGAGATAAATATCAATTCAAACTAATTCAAAAGACAAAGATTACTTAATTCAAAACACTTCTTGTCTAAAAATTCTAGATTTGGGCGTGTACTTACGTTTTGTTAGTTAGTTGCGATAGCCACTTCTGATCTATAAGGACGACCTTGCTCCGAGGAGAATAATAGAAGATATCATCACAGAATATAAATCACTTTTATTACAACACACTTTGTACACTGAATATACACGACTACAATAAATTAGATAAATCAAATTCACAATCAACAGTTACTTCCAACTCTTAACAGTCTCGTGGTTGACACTCGAATACCCTCACAATACTACCGACCATGCTTTTATCAGAAAAATCCCTACCCGAAAACTAAACCCCCAAACGACTCGCCACGACCAATCACAGCCCGCATCAGTTCTCTTTAATGCGGCTCCGTGATTGGCCGGCGGCGGCGCTACGAATCAATTGCAGAGTCTATGACTAACTTCCGCTTCTGTCAGTACTCGAAAAGTAGTTACCAGTATATTAAAATATTAAACAATTAAAATAAAGTATTAAATAAGTAGCGATAAATCTCTACAAAATTGCAAACCCTAACATATGACACGAGGTAGAGACGTCAATCTACGTTTTTAGCTCTGTTACTTTCCCCGTGGGGTGTCCGGGTAAGAATAGTACCCACCCATCTCCTCCCGTTGGGTGTCCGTAAAAGGCGACTAGGGGAAAACAAGAAGCAGCGTCTTTTTATTGCATTACCTACCACCTATACTGCGATCCCCAAGTCGCCTGCCAAGCGTGGGGATTATGGCAACCCCTCCCTTCTAAGGGAGAGGCCTTTGTTCAGCAGTGGACGTTTCGTATAATGATGACTTTCCACAGAGAAAGTAAGATTATAATGATGCTACTGATCTGATAAAGGGCTAGATCATACCTATCTTCTTTTAAAAATAACCTATCACCTAAACGAACAAGAGTGCTAAACGAACGAACGAACACATAAAGGCAGTTTTTTGGCATCTTGCTCAGCTATCCTACTTACAAAATAAAATATTTTTCACAAAGTTATGTAATCTATAGCTATCTATCTATCTATCTATACTTATAATAAAACTGTAACAGGTCCAATTCTGTACATTGAAGATATTTTGAAAATTATATTTGGAGGGCATTCAATAACCGATACTGAGGCCGAAAATGTTTTTTTTTAATTTTTGTCTGTCTGTATGTCTGTCTGTCTGACTGTATCACGGCTGCGCATCACGCTGAAACTACTGAATGGATTCAAATGAAACTTGGCATGATATGAGATCTTACTACGAGGTAGGACATAGGATACTTTTTATCCCGTAATCTAGCACGGTTCTTTTGGGAGAGGGGATTAAAGTCAATATGGGTACTTGGTTATACGCTTGGTCCGATTTTATCAATTTTTCTTTATAATATAATAAATATTAGTAAGGGAACACTCATAGAGAGTTGTTATCAAGGTTTTGTAATCGATCGGGTTAAGCAACGTTAGGTAAGGTCATAAAATAGATGGGGAACCCCCCACAGCGCTTACGTCCTCGTCGTGTTCCCTGGGCAACGTCCTGATCTGACCACCGTAACGGAGTGGCAGATCAGTGAACGGCTAAAGTGCGCTGTACGTCGTAGTCTATTGCGGTCGACTACGATACCTTGCGGGATGTCGAAACCCCTGCGGGATTCGTCCGGGAGGTTCCTCAAAGGCCCTTCTAAGGGCCCCTCCCGGGACGATTTGGAAAAAGGCCCTTCTCAGGGCCAACCAGCCGATGGCGCTTCGGCGTCGGAGGCTAGCCGCGCGCCTTCTGCGGCTAGTGTTTTTGGCGGTTGGACGGACGAGGTGTCTGACTCGGACGCCGGTTCGTCGATGTCGGTGGCCGAGGAGTCTTCCCGAGGCCGGGGAGCCCGGAAGCGGTTCTTAAAGGATGGCTCCGAGGGCTCCTCCGACTCCACGGGGAAGCCGAAAAAGAAGCTTCGGCCAAAAAAGTCGGCAGTGGCCGACACCCACGACGTGGGTTTAGTGGACGCTCAGCGCCAGTTAGACCTGGCGAAGCGGGAGCAGGTCCAGAAGGACCTCGAAGAGGCGGTCGCTGCCAAGGAGCAGCGGACGCTCGCCGCCCGAGCCAAGGCCGGGTACGGTGCGTCCCGCGTTTTATACGCGGACCACTCAGTCGCGGAACTAGAGCGGATGGCGGCGGAGGACCAAGAGGGGATTGTGGAGGTCGCCTCGAAGTCCTCCAACCTGAAGGGGACCTTCCAAAAGGCCCTCAAATGCAGGGCCGCGAGTATGCGCGGCATCGTCGCGGAGTTGGTGGGGCGAACAACCACCGACGAGACGCGGCAGCTGCAGGCGAAAGTGGATCGCCTGCAGTCGGAGGTCAGCCAGCTACACCACAAGCTGGCTGAAGCCACGGCCCGGCCTCAACAAGCCGAGCCGAGGCCCGCGGTTAAAGCCACGGCCCGGCCTCAACAAGCCGAGCCGAGACCTGCGGCTGAGGCCCTCCCCCCCTCCAACCTTGAGGATATCATCCGCAAGGTGGTGATGGAGGAAAGGGCCTTTACTCGTGCCTGCTTCGCAGGTATCGAGGACCGGCTCCTGCCGGAAAAGCGGCTTCGCCCGCCACTTGCGGCGGACGTACGGCCACCCGCGGCAGTCAAGCCGCGCGAGCGGCTGCCCGCGGCAGTCAAGCCGCGCGAGCCGGCGCCGTCCTCTCAACCAGAGGACGCCCTCCTACCCTCCACCACCCCGTCCAATCAGCCAAAGTGGACGAAGGTGGTTGGAAAGAAGGGCAAGGCGAAAAAGAAGGCGACGGCCGTCCCTGCCGTCCCCGCCACTGCCCCTCCCGGCCCGTCTCAGTCCACGGGCAAGGGAAAGGGGAAGGGGAAAGGCAAAAAGTCGGCCCCCAAACCCGCAAACGCTGCTCCCGCAGCTAAACGGGCCCCCGCCGGTGGGAGCAAACCCAAATTGGTTGCTCCCAAATCCGCTGCCGTCGTGGTGACGCTCACCGCGGAGGCTGAGGAGCGCGGTGAAACGTACGCGTCGATAATGACGCGGGCGCGCGCCAACGCCGATCCCACCCAACTGGGGATCGACAAAATCGCGTGCCGCCAAACTCAAACGGGGGCTCGAATATTCGAGTTCCCGGGGGCTAAGGGCGGCGCCAATGCGGACCTCTTCGCAGCAAAACTGCAGGAGGTCATCGCGGACGTGGCCAAGGTGGTCAGGCCTGTGAAGTCCGCAGGCCTGGAGGTGACCGACCTGGATGACTCGGTCACCAAGGAGGAGGTGGTGGCGGCGGTCGCGGCGGCTGGAGGCTGCAGCGCCGCCGCAGTGCAAGGTCGGGGCATCAGACCCGGCCGCGGCGGCATGGGCACCATGCGCCTTGAGTGCCCGGTCGCCGCCGCCAAAGCCGTCCTCGCAAAGGGACGGCTTCTTGTCGGGTTCAGCACGGGTGTGGTCCGAGCACTTGAAGAGTCGCCGTTGCGCTGCTTCAAGTGCTTCGGAGTTGGACACACTCGGGCCCTGTGTCCCTCCAAGGACGAAAGGAGGGACACATGCTACCGCTGCGGCAAGGACGGACACAAGTCCGCCGCTTGCGAGGCCACCACGCCGCACTGTGCCGTGTGCGCCGCCAGTGGCCGCCCTGCGGACCATGTAATGAAGGGGAAGAGCTGCAAGCCTTCCCCCAAGAAGGGCAAAGTGCAGGCGCCGACCCGGCCTGCCGTTGCCACCGCCGATCCGGTGCCCAGTACATCGGCGGCTGCGGAGGGGGGTGCGATGTCCGATTAATGGATAGGGCTGAACATCGCATCCTTCAGGCCAACACCAACCACTGCAGAGCGGCCCAGGATCTGCTGATGCAGACCGTGGCCGAGTGGTTGGTGGACGTAGCGGTGGTCGCTGAGCCGTACTCGGTCCCTGGCAGGTGGCTGGGTGATCCGGACGGCTCAGTGGCATTGGTAGCGCGGTCTTCCACGGACTCCCCACCCCTCTCGCTCTTAGAGAGGGGACCGGGATACGTGGCCGCCGCGTGGGGAGAGATAGCCCTGGTGGGCGTGTATTTCTCCCCTAACCGACCACTTGCGGACTTCGAGATCTTTCTCGAGGTCCTCACCGCAGTGGTCGGTCGGGCGGCGCCGCGCCAGGTCGCCGTGTTGGGCGACCTGAATGCCAAGTCGGCGGCCTGGGGCAACCCGGCCGCGACTTGCAACGTCCGGGGTCGCGCCGTCGAGTTTTGGGCGGCGTCGACAGGCGTGTCCCTCTTAAACAGAGGGACAGTTCAGACGTGTGTGCGGCAACGGGGAGGGTCAGTGGTGGACGTTTCGTTCGCCACCCCCGTGCTGGCCGCCCGCGTCCTGAACTGGCGGGTGGAGATGGTGGAGACGTTGTCCGACCATCGTTACGTGCGGTTCGACGTCTCCACCGGGAGCCCTCGGGGGACAGCCCACTCGGGTCAGTCCCCCTTCCCGCGGTGGTCCCTCACCCGCCTGGATCGCGAGGCGGCTGAGGAGGCGGCGTTAGTCCAGGACTGGCTCGCGCCTCCTGTCCAAGTCCTGGACGTGGACGCCGCAGCGGTCCAATTGCGGGGTTCCCTGACCGAGGTGTGCGACACCAGCATGCCTCGGTCTCGCCGCCCGCCTCCTCGTCGCGCCGTTTATTGGTGGACGCAGGAGTTGGCGGGGCTCCGGGCCGCCTGCGTGGCAGCCAGAAGAGCCTACGCGCGGAGTCGGCGGCGCAGCGTTCGCGACCTCGCCAACGAGGACCTCCTCTACGCCGCGTACGTGGAGGCCAAGGAGGTCCTCAGGTCGGAGATGCGTGCCGCCGACGACTCGGCGAAGGCCGAGATGCTGGAGGGTCTCGACGGGGACCCATTTGGGAGGCCATACAAGGCGGCGCGGAAAAAACTGCGCCCCTGTGGCCCCCCACTGACGGAGACCCTGGAGCCGGCGTTGCTGGATGGGGTGGTTCGGTCCCTGTTTCCGTGCAGGACCGATTTCGCCCCTCCAGTAATGCACCCCCCGCGGGGGGTGGCCCCGCCGGAGGAGGAGATCCCTCCAGTGGCGGTGGCGGAGCTCCGCGCGGCGGCTTTACGCCTCCACGGGAAGAGGACGGCCCCCGGACCGGACGGCGTCCCCGCAGCGGTGGTGGCCATTGCGGCCACCCAAATGGAGGAAAGGTTTCGGGACCTCTTCAGTGCGTGTCTGACGACTGGGAGGTTCCCGAAACCGTGGAAGGAGGGCCGACTGTGCCTCCTTCGGAAGGAGGGACGCCCGGTGGATTCCCCCTCGGCATACCGGCCCGTCGTTCTGCTCGACGAGGTCGGTAAATTGTTTGAGGGGATCATCGCCACTCGGGTGAATGGCCTCCTGCGGGAGGTGGGCCCGGACCTGTCGGACGCCCAATTCGGTTTCCGGAAGGGGCGTTCGACGGTCGATGCATTGGCCCTTTTGAAGGGCCAAGTGAGGGAGGCGGTCGAGGCAGGGGACGGAGTGTTGGCGGTGTCATTCGACATCGCCAACGCGTTCAACTCCGTTCCCCACTCGACCATCTTAGAGGCACTCCGCTATCACGGAGTGCCTCAATATCTGCGGGCGCTCTTGGCCGACTACCTGGAGGACAGGGCGGTCCTCCTCGTAGACAAGTCGGCCAGATTGCGGAGCTATAGGGCGGAGTCTGGCGTTCCGCAGGGGTCGGTCCTAGGTCCACTCCTGTGGAACATAGCCTTCGACTGGCTCCTGCGCGGGTCCCTCCTTCGTGGCACGAGTGTCATCTGTTATGCGGATGACACTCTCCTCACTGCCCGAGGGGGGAGTTTTAGGGAGGCGGCCAATTTGGCCTCGGCTGGCGGATCCTTAGTCGCAGGTAGGATCCGCCGCCTAGGGCTGACGGTGGCCCTGCATAAGACCGAGGCCGTGTTCTTCCACGGGCCTCGGCAGCGGGTCCCCCCGGACGCCCGCATTGTTGTAGCGGGCGTCCAAGTAGAGGTGAAGGCCCAGATGAAATATCTGGGCCTTGTGTTGGACAGCAGGTGGCGCTTCGGCCCGCATTTCAGCGGGCTGTCGACGCGCCTGCTGAAGGCAGCGGGGGCCCTCTCGTGGCTCCTCCCGAACCTGGGAGGGCCGAAGGCGCGATGCCGGCAGCTGTATGCCGGCATCCTTAAGAGTATGGCCCTTTACGGGGCCCCTATCTGGGCGGACTCCCTCCACAGGAGGGAGAACGCCTCCGCCATCCGCAGGCCCCAAAGGGCCATTGCACAGCGGGTGGCGAGGGCCTACCGCTCGGTGGGGTTCGCGGCGGCGTGCGCCCTGGCCGGCACCCCTCCTTGGGAGATCGAGGCGTGGGTGCTAGCTAGGGTGTACGAGTGGTCGGCGCGGCGTAGGGCGCTCAATGCGCCCCCCGCCGCGGAGGAGCGGGAGGCCGTCCGGCGGGAGGCGAGGGCCGCAATCGTCCACCATTGGACTGAGGACCTCGCCTCTGCCACCTTCGGCCGCCGAACGTTGGACGCGCTCGGGCCAGTCCTTCAGGGATGGCTCGAGCGGCCCCACGGCTTCCTCTCGTTCCGTCTGGTGCAGGTGCTGACCGGGCATGGATGCTTCGGTTCGTACCTGCATCGGATTGGGAGGGAGGAGGCCGCCGCGTGCCACGACTGCGGCGCGGCGGAGGACTCGGCACAGCACACCCTCGAGGTGTGCCCGGCCTGGTCTGAGCCGCGCCGCGGTCTGACTGCGGTGGTGGGGCCGGACCTCTCGCTGCCCGGCGTGGTTCTGTCCATGCTGGGGAGCGAGGCGGCCTGGTCGGCGGTCGCCTCTTTCTGCGAGGACGTGATCTCGCAGAAAGAGGCAGCGGAGCGCGCGCGGGAGGACGATCCCCTCGCGGCGCCGCTCCGCAGGCGGAGAAGGGGAAGAGTGAGACGGCTGTACGATCAGCGTCTCCTCCTCCCCGGTGGTGAATAGCGGGAGACTGGCGCGGGGGCGCCTTGTCTCCTGCATTGCACGGTTCACCACCACCGTCGGCGGGAATGACCGAGCACTCGCGGTCATTTCCGGGCCCCTCCTCGTAGGGAGAGGCGTGCGGGGCCCGCTGTAAAGGCGGGCGGTCGTCGGCGGGGGACTGGATGATAAGGCTCTGCCGATTCCCAGTTCCCTTCCATGAAGACGATGCGGGAGTGCCGCTGGGTCGTTTAGTGGGTATACCCGGGCTAGCCGGGGGAGTCCCACATAACCCTCTCGTCCCCCAACGAGAGGGTATGCGTAACGCATTTTTCCCAGCGTCAACAAAAAAAAAAAAAAAAAAAAAAAAAAAAAAAAAAGGTCATAAAATAGATGGGTGACCTTTTAACGCCATTTGAACTAAACGGGTCCGTGCTTCGGAGAGCAAGTAAAAAGTGGGTCCCAGTTTTTAACCGACTATAAAAAAGGAGATTATGTATTCGATGCGAAGGTCTGTTATTAAAAGTTTAGAGCCCAGGTGGAGCTGCGTGGGTCAGCTAGTACTAATAATAATAATGACGATGTAGGTGGCAATGGGCGGCCCACATTGCTCGAAGAACCGATAAACGTTGGAAAGTAAGTTTTAACTCCCACTACATGGACTAACGATATTGTGCGAGTCGCAGGCAACCGGTGGATGCAAATAGCCAATTGTCGTTCATTGTGGCGTTCCAAGAGGAAGCCTTTATTCAGCAGTGGACGTCTTCCGGTTGGTAATGATGAAGATGATAGTGTCAACATACTGTGCCATGACTTGAGTATATTTTTTTAACATTGCATAATTTAGATTTTCTTTTCATATTTTTTTAAATATTGGTTTTCCTCAATTAGATTTTTTTTGTAATGTATATACGAATTCTCGACACAATAAACCCATTATAATAACATAATCTAACAAGCATTGCTTACTTTTACGTAATCCCCCTGAAAGTTGGGTCGTTGTTATCCGTTTATCGTTATCCCGTTAAGTAATTATACCTCAAGGCATTGTGATATTGTTATAGACCATACTATAACGTTGCTGCGCACTATTCTGATCAACTAACGTCTTAAAATTTTAATTATATATGTGCTAGGTACACATCATCATCATCAGCCGGAAGACGTCTACTGCTGAATATAGGCCCTTCGAATGCCACAATAAACGACAATTTGCATGCACCTGCAAAGCGCACAATGTTGTCAGTCCGCCTAGTGGAGGCCTACCTACGCTGCGTCTTCCGATTCGTGGTCGCCACTCAAGAACCTTTCTACTAAAACCTAAAAAAACACAAAGATTTAAATCCGTACATAAGAATACCATGTCAAGACTAACAAGCGAATTGCACCACAGAACAGAACTCAATACATAAACAAAGACACTTGTTTATAACATTCCCTGAAGATCTGTGATTGCTGGAGCCCAAACCATACATCACCTGCATCCCGGACAAGCAAAATCCAACCTTACACCACATCAATAGAGGTTACGCACCCTGCAAATGTAAGGCTGCATTACAGTAAGCACAGTTTCGCTATTTCGATCACGCGCCCGCTAGCGACACGGCAAATAATACGGGGTACCCTTCGTACCCCTTAATGACCTTTGGTCTTTAAGTGCCGGTGTAAATCCCTTAGGGAAATAGTTGGCAATCTGAATTGAGGCAAAAGAAGGTTTTCGTTGGCTCCCTATAGCTTCGGAATAGGTGCTTGGGATACGTTAACAATTATGACTATTGCTAAGTGTTGCGACGATAAACTAAGCTTATTTCCTTTTCGGAATGTACTCGTATTTGGAATTTAATGAAACCTTCTGGACATTATTGTGCTGTCGATAAATACGATAGTTACACTACTTACATCGTTGGTTTGAAAATCATGAACATAAATCGTAGTAGTTTGGTGCTAGACTGTAGACCCTCTGTGTCTAATTAGTAGCATTTTCAGTTGTATTTTTTTGGGAATGATAGTTACTCTTCGCCGCAAACGGCCATGAAAGCTTCACCGGAAGAGAGGAGGAGAGCGTTTTTAGCACTCCAGCCTGAAGACCAGGCCAGGCACCTCAGGTAGGAATGGCCTGGCCTTGGGCTGCTTAAGAAGATGATTCCCAGTAGTTCAAGAGGGCTGGCTCTTCCACCGGATCACAACGCGCTCCCACGGAGATCTGGCAAGTAACTCAGTGGGGTGATGTTCGTTATTGAGGTCGCAAGCGTACAACCCTATGCTGGCGAAACCGGTATCTGTTTAAGAATGTAGAATACGGTTGACTGGATGAGGTTGGTGCAATGTCGTGGTCCAGGTAGGCCCGACATTGGGTCATTTGGAGTCGCTAGATGTTCGGGGTGTGGGCCCTAGACGTCCATTGAGTACGGTGCCGACTCCGAGGCGGACGGCGGCGGGGCTGCAACCCCCGTCCCCGAGAGCATTGTGTCTGGTCTGGGCTATAACGCGCGCCTCGGCGGCGAGCTCAAAAGCAAGGCACACAGGGGTTCCTGATCCCACCGGAGAGCTCAGGTGCACTCATGTGCCGATGCGACAGCCGCGGGGGTTTTCGTGGGTCAGAATGCCACATACCCCAGCTGACCCCCACAGGCCCCGGGGACATATTTCCCCCGCGAAAACAAAAAAAAAGGACCGTCGTTGGGTAGGTATTGGGGAAATATATCAATACATGCCGCTGAAGGCGGCGCGAGTCCTGGGCCTGTAAGCGGTATAATTGTATCGTCCACTACTATAAGTGTTTTATTGATATATTATAACATCTTGGGAGGAACTATTGCCAGCCAGGCAATTCAGGCAGGGTGGCTAGGGTGTCTAAGCCTGGATCAATGTAAGGGACAAAAGAGACGAGCAATTATCCTCTATGTGCGGCTGCGGTTATTGGTATGAATTACTAATAGAAATACCTTCTATCATGTCTTCTAAAAAGTAAAATAAAAAAGGTCATTTAAAATTAGATATTATAAAAGTAAATTAATTAAATAAGATCCCTGCTTTCAACTGCTTTCAAAAAAGAAAAAAAAACGTAGGTAAATTAACTTCTCACCCTTAGAATAATTATTCTAAGTTCCCACCAATGAAACAGAGCCCACTAATCTTCCTCGCGGGACTAATAGAGAATTCATTATCCATTGTTCTGGTTCATTGCAGTATAAGGGTATTGTTTCGTAGTAACACGCACGTATTTAGGAAATGTAGATAGGTATGTGTCGCATAGATTTTTTACCTTAGGTATTAAGTCATAAATTATTTTGATAGGAACACTTTCTTGGAGTAGGTTACATACATTTTTCTGGGAAAACTGCCCTTGCATTTTCAAAATTTAATTTTTGTCTAGAAGAAAGTTGCACTATACTTAAAAAAATAAATAATAATACCATCCCTGTAGTATCGGCATTCGATAAAATAATTTAACTCGAAACATCTCAGCAGAAGTGAGTACACCGCCATCTATGAAGTTATGTAGAAACTTCTAAACTAGGTGATGGTCTACGATACTAAAGTACTATTCAAATTTTATTCAGAGTCGAAACCACGTAATCCATAGAACATTCACATACAACATAGAACATTTCACTATAAGCTTTCAATACTCTTTATCTTGGTGTGATCCCAGTCGATACGACATAATAATAATAATGGAAATTCCTTGGTAGATACTTGTATTGATAAGTGAGATACTTGTATTGATAGTTTTTTTATCCTTTAAGATGCCAATGTCTAATTAGAAAATCATTTCATTGAGGCTTTAGAAAGAAAGTATGAAAGTGTAAAGCAGCGCCATCTGTTAAAATTACTTATTATCACGTCGTAACATCAAAAACTTACTTCAGAATAAAAGTAATCCAATAGACCATTCTATTAATTTGTCCATTTTACATGTTATCCTAAAAGTTCTTGATAGGAAAATAGTAATATACAACTGTTGAAGAGTTGACTGTACAATTTTTAAACGTTATGAAAAGTTGTATAAGTAAGGAATTAGTTTCTGCATTCACCCATAGATAGCGCTTTGTTAAACCTTTTACTACTATCTCAGTAAATTGTTATTGCGCGAATGACATTAGTAATAAAGATACAACTTTCGCCAACGTCCATACCACGTTGAATTCACCGGTTCTCGTCCGATCACCGAAGTTAAGCAACGTCGGGCGCGGTCAGTACTTAGATGGGTGACCGCTTGGGAACACCGCGTGATGTTGGCTTTTTGTCGTCCAGTAAATCATTTCACGACGAGGAATGGATGGTGAATGTTCAAAACGGCTTCTTTTATTGATTTGAACATGATTTTTATATTCGACCTTATTGGCCTTATTTGGCTGGTGATGATGTTTTTCAGGAAATTTTTCAACAAGGTGTTCACCAGGTGGCAAGCGGCATGCCCGACCTGCCCCTACGGATAGATAATAGGGTATTTGACTGTCTTTGGAAAACTATCTCAAATTGTTTATTATGTTACAATTACAACACACTAGCATTAAGTTATTTTTCTTAATATTTTTTAGTATTTTTGTCCACAATCAATACTTACCTATCTATATTAAGTATACTTACATAATAACTATAAGAATGAATCCCTATTTCCTTTGGTCACGTCATCACTCATGAACTGCGGAACGAATTATGCTAATTCTTTTTTGTTGTAGGTAAGTATTTGTTACTGTCACAAAAAAAAACAGAAATTTTGAACAAAATACACACATCAAAAGTGTCTAGGGATCAAGCATTTTTAAGCGGATTTCTTGAGATTGAGATGTGGCTTTGTAATAAATTTATGATTTTATAAATTTATATGGATCCTTTTTGGTGCATTTCATAATTTGAATCAGGAACTGTGAATCAAATTCGAGTAAAAGATGAAAATCAGCTGTCAATATTTTCCCTATAAAAACATACAACGCATTGAAGACATTATTAGTGCTACTGTTTCCCTACTACTGATTAAAACCAACGTTATTATGGAGCGGCGACGTCATTTAAGCAGGGAAGAAATGCTCAGAGCCGTGGGAATGATAGAAGCTGGTTCCCGGCAACGTACTGTGGCTTTAGCTCTGAATACAAGTCAGAGTGTTATCAGTCGACTTTGGACACGTTACCGAAGCACTGGTACCGTGGCTGAGCGCCATGGAGGACGGTATCGCTGCACCACACGGAGACAAGACCGATATATTCAAATCTTAACTCGAAGAGCTCCAACAATAACTGCCATGATGTTAGCCGTGAGGCTTCATCACTCTTCAGGGAACTTAATTAGCGACCAAACAGTCAGAAACCGCTTGCATGAAGTGAACCTTCATTCCCGAAGACCGCTACGGGTACCACCTATAGCAATGCACAATCGTAGGATTCGATATCAATGGGCTCTTGAACACAGAAATTGGGCAGAAGAACAATGGCGTTTCGTGTGCTTTTCTGATGAGTCTCGTTTTGGTATGAGACCGGATACAAGACGTATACGACACTGGAGAACCCCTGGACGCCAACAGCGATTAAAATCCTGCCAGGAAGTCCATCCTTATAGTGGTGGAACCATCATGGTATGGGCGGGTATTTGGATCGGCGGAAGAACTGAGTTGATTTGGATCAGAGGCAACCTCAACGCTCAAATTTATGCTGAGACGATTGTATCAGACGTCATCGTTCCTCTACAAGTGCAAATCGGTCCCTTATTTCAGTTAATGCATGATAATGCACGACCGCACACCGCAAGAGTTGTAAGACAGACTCTCGCCGCAGCTAACATCAATGTCCTGCCCTGGCCTGCTCAGTCGCCAGACTTGAACCCGATTGAGCATGCATGGGATATGCTACAGAGAAGAGCTCTGCCGAATATGGAGGGTATCCAGTCGCAAGAAGACCTTTTTTTGTTGTTGCAACGAACATGGGCGGCCATTCCACAGCGTGATTTGGATGAACTCATTTTGAGTATGCCAAACCGATGTTCTTGTGTTGTTAGTGTTCGCGGTAGAAACACGGATTATTAATTGTTTAAGTTACCCAATAAAATTTTAAAGAAAACTGTTATTTCAGTCTTTTTTTCGAACTTTTGTGTTAGTGGTTCAAATGTCAAAAATCCCTTTATTAGGAAAATGGCAAATTTCTTTATTAATGCAAAGGTGACTTGGTTTATCGTTACTGTGACAAACGAAAACACTTTATTTGATGAATCCTTAAAGAAAATTTTAATTAATATCAATCAGGAGAAAAGTTATTGCAAAAATATATGTTGATCCCTAGACACTTTTGATGTGTGTACTTGGTATAGTAACAAATAAAAATATCGCGAAGACGATCAGAAATTAGACAACCTCACATAAAGTCTTTCTTTATCTGTTTGACCGCATCCCATATGATGGCAAGTGACCTCTGTATTGTCTCTCTCGTCTTGAAGACACTGCGTGACCAGGAAATCGATCCGCACGTTTTAGAACAAAAGCTAGAAGAATCACCGATATCAATAAGTCCCAGAGAAGCAGGTTTCTTTGATTAGAAAATAAAGCGCATTTGCAAGTTATAACTCGGTACAAAAATACGTATAATAATAATTACTAATTAGCTACTCTAGATTACAACGATGTACAAACTGTTCTCCCATTATTACAGAAAATAATAGAGATGGTGTACATAGATGTAGGTCGAAAAACTATTACAGATCTCCAGGCGAACTACTACTGAGATAGGGTATTTTGCCTTCGGATGTGGTGTTATTGAGCTAGTGAGATCGGTTCTCTAAATCTAATCCTCTAAAATGCCATGCCACTGTCCTTCATTTTCGCCTTTTCTCATAAATCTTCCTCCTTTACCTTTTTTAACCGACTTCAAAAAGGTATAGGTTTTAAAGTTATCACATGTGTATTTTTCCTTTCATTTGGCAAAATACGAAGCTTTATAATTTTACGTAACAAGACGTTCACGATTTTGCATGGAATTATATTTTGCTATTTCCTATCTACTTTGTCAATAAGTCCTGTACCAAGCAATAACACTGCACCAGGAAAAAATTACAAATTCAACATTTCACCGCAATTATTTCTATTATCTTGTACATAAGGTTTACTATCGCACCTATTAAGTCACTGATAGGCATGGTAAACTAGCAACAGTTCCGGAGACGCCAGGACTCCCAGTAGTTCCCACTAGACAAGTTGATGTTTTATTCCAAGGAGAGGTTTCAAACATTTGGTGTGAATGGTTAGTAAATCCAAGCTAAGATTGAAACCTTGCGATGGGTATGGTCCCATTTTTTTTTTTTATTAAATCAGTAATCATAATCGTACCGACTCACAGAATAAATACATTCGCTATTGCATCTGAATGACTTTACTTATTTTTTCAGTAAAACGAAAAAGTTAACATCATCAACATTACCTACATTTGTATAAAATAGGTGGTGAACACCTAAAATAAAACTTCTAACAACCGAATAGATTTGGTGTTAAATGTTCAGAATTTAAAGATCTTCTTCTGATTAGAAGAAAAAGAAAGAATCTTTAAACGCCGAAGTACTTATACGTAAGTTCTATAAGCAGCTGCGTTGATGGCGTGTAAGGGACACCCCATTTCATTCCGTTTATCCTCAATTCCTCCTAAGCTTATATGCTTTCAACACACTACTGCAATGGCTGATGCTCAGTTTGCAACTAAGAATTAGCTTATATAAACTTTAAAATATCGGATAAAAGCTTGGCAACCCCTGTCCAGGTTCAGATGAGTTCAATCAACCCCTACTTCCCGGTTGCAGGCACTCCTACGACGCAGTCCACTGCGCAAGCGCGAGCTTAGCTGTATACCAAGGTACCAAGGTAAGTGCTTTATTATACCTAAATAGAAATAAAAATAATAGTTATTACTTAATGACAATTAAAACAAAATTGTATAAATACTTGATAACGTCTCTACATATATTGCAGAGTTTCACACTCAATTTTATATTAATAAAACCAGCCAGCCAGCATATATTAATGAATGCCTTAGGCCATAGTCCACCACGCGTTCACATGTCATTCGAAAGCTAATTAGGCTATCTCAGACATGCAGGTTTCCTCACGAAAGCTAGTAAAGACGATTCGCACATGATTAATTAATGAAACCAGAGGTGCGAGCCGGGGTTCGAACCTGCACACCTTTTTCGAGGCAAGCGCTCGCCCACTGAGCTGCGACAGCTGTAATTTATTACAATTTTATATTACTCTGTTTTAATTACGATTTCGATCATCAGATGCCGCACTCTCCAATGTCAATTAACGATTATCTCGATAGTGGAACTTAAGCATATACGGTTCCAAGAGTCGAAATAACCAGATTAAAAAAATAGCTTAAGGAAAATTGGACGATAATTGACGTTTGTTAGTGCGACAGTAAGAACTTTAAAGATGAGTATATGTAAATAGTCATATTATATGAGTTTAAAATTATCAACGTGTACGCTGATGTATCTAGTAGTAAGTATATAAGTAAGTGTTAATTAAAGAAGAAAATGGTTTGGAAACAAAGTCATATTAAAGAGTAGTCCATAGTCTTCTTGCCCGCGATACCAGCTGATGGTCAGTGGATATGCAACCGAAAGAACGGCACTAACTTAATAAAATTAATTATTTAGTTTGCCTGGAAATAACTTACTCTTAAATAAGTATTTCCTTTTGTAATACATATTTTGTACTTTGCTTGTAAGCTCACTTTACCCATACGTTAACAAATTAGCTTAAAACACATGTTTTGGGTTATAATTATCGTTATATAACTTCATGTATGTTACTACTTCAACGCAATTCTGATTGTAACCTGTTTTGTGTTAAATAAATAAATATAATAAAAAAACACTAAGAAAATAACTTTATATGAGAGACATATTGGTACTTAAACCGTTTGGAGGTCGTGCTATTCGGCTGCTATTTTTTGACTTTCCCAGTTGGTTATTTTTTTATCATACCCTGATGTGTTGTAAACTCAAACTCAAAACTCAAAAATAGTTTATTTCAAATAGGCTTAACGGCATTTTTGACAGGTCATGTTTTTTTTAAAAAAAAGCTACCACCGGATCACATCGCGGCCTCAACTGAGAAGGAAGAGAAACTCAGCGGGCTTGTCATTTTATCACTTTTTTTTAAACAGTGTGTCATGTTACAATTAGATCAGAGCGACAGTGTGTCTTGCCGTTCAAAAGATCAAATAAGACAGAAAAAAATAATAAAATACGACGAAAGTACAACAAACTAAAAAGCCAAAGGGATAGTAGTCGGACCAGTCCCCCAAGCAGCACCCGCGCAAGAGTTGACTCGAGCAGCAGCCAGATAGTAGATGTAGATACTAAATAATAATCTTAGTAGACAAGTTTCAAGAATATGGTTATTTACTAAACCTATTTATTAACGATCTGTTTTATACGTGTATATTAATAGGCAATTCGTTTTTTGCCTGACGCCTAGCGTATTTAAAATAAATTAACAAATTTTGTTTTTATCTGGTTGTGTTTCTGTTTAATAGTTTTATTTATCTGAATTACAAGTTGCAGAAGTAATTAGTATAAAATGTGAACGAACTATTAAAAAATAAATTCTGTTCCATAAATTTTCTGATTGGAAGACACCATATTCGAATCCGCAGCCCACATAGTTACCACAAACCGGCTTCTAGGCCAGTAGCACATATCACCGACTTTGTGCGGTGTCATAGTCTTAAATTATTGGATAATCAACCTCTTCGTACACATTCAAGTAAAAAATAACGGTCCATCTTACCTGCGGTCTCAATTTTGATTTTTTAACTATAGTAATTTTATTTGAGCATAACTTAATATTCATAAGGTTCATTTTCTATTCACAGATGCAGTGCTTCATTTGTGTTACGTACATGATCATTTTATGCGGTGCAAGTCCGTCTGGCACTCGAGAGATTGCCACAACCCACGAGAAACGTTCCCTCTTCCGTGATGTGATTGAATCTCTGAGGATCCGGGCTCAACTACCAGAAGATATAAATCAAAACGAGGACAACAATTTAGCGCAGAACTATGACGGATACGGGTACGATAACGAACAGTCTCACTTGCCTAGCGACTCTGATTACATTCCCCGAAGAAACGACAGAGTTGAAATTCCCTCATTGAAATATCGTTTCCCTAAAAGCCTCGACATAGACGAAAATCATGACACAGTAAAATCGAAACCAGAGGTTGTGATATATATCGATGATAGAACAAAAGCAACTAACCAGAAGTCTAAAATAGAAAAGCGTCCGAAACCTAATGCCGTCAATAAAAATTCTAATCAAATCAAAGATAATGAAGACGTAGACATTGATAATGAAACAGAAAATCAAACCGATACTAACATACCGTTCGTTAATAATATGGCAGGTCAAAGCCAAATCGGCAATCGTGAAACGCAGACAGTAGTTAAACCGACAGTTATAGTGAACATACGAGGAACGGTCAATCGTAAGGACAGCGACATAAGGCTTAACAGGAAAAAAGACAATAATACATTTGAAACTCCTCAAAATTATTTCAACATTAATCAAGAGATTAACTTTGGGGAGGAGGATACTAATCTGAGGCCGAAAATTAGAAAAGACGCAAAAGTGCTGGATGATCAAGTAACAACAAATGAAGAAGGTATGATAATACGTGAGACTGGTACATGGAGCCCAGAGAAAAAGCAAAATAAACATACATTTGAAAATGTTTTACAAATAGGTCTTTACTATATAAGATGAAGATTTTACTTAGAAATACTGTAGCTTCATTACTTCATACTTACAAAATGAAGGACATGTAATTAGTGATGTGATAATCCGAATTGGTTATTATTAGGCTACAGCTATTTTTAATTTTTGTTCTTGCTGTAATAGTTTTAAACCGTATCTGTTTCATGATACTGATCTCGATATAATCTTTTTAAATATAAATAATGTATTACTATAGGTCAAAGCTTTTAAATAATATTAATATTATAAGCATAAAAACTCAAAGGGATTAATCAACTCATCGAAGTTTAACATTAGACTTATTATGTTATTATTGATGCTCCAGAACTCATAAAATATTTCACTATAGGTTTATATACATGATTTGAAAATGTGTGTGTATTTAAGTAATTAATCAACCTTGTTTAAATTAAAGGTTATATTTATTTCTGATTACTTTATATTACATTCTGTTCTTAATGCAAATTACAATAAAATTAATCCATTCAACGATATTTTTATGATCGTTAACTATGTATATAATTTAAAACCAATGTTTTCTTTTGGTATTTTTATTTTATTTGTAGACTGAATTCTTTCCAGAGCAATTTATACAACAAAATGCAAGTAGGCTTCCTTCAGTAGGACTTGTCACTTACCTTTCTTAAAATTTATCAAAATTGTGGCATGCGCTCTACCAATGTCTATCATCTAATAAAATACTGATATCAGTAGGTAGATACTATATAATTAAACTGCTACATAGCAGTTTAATTATAAAATGATAAAATATTTATATATTTATGATTAGTAATGGCCCTGCACTCTCTCTCTAAAATACTAATGGTCATGGCCCTTAAAAATTACCTTTCTAATTTTAGTTGCTTGATCTCCTAACTTACTTACTATTAGACTGGATCTGTACTTGACATTTGTTAGCTTTGTACTAACATTAATTCTAACTGAAGGCTAATAAGAGTAGGTATATGCGCTTTTGCATTTGCAATGTTTGTTTGAAACGTAAATTCCGTAAAACGCTGTTTTCTCAGGTAATGTTTCTGTTGATAATTATGTCAGTATTTTAGAAGTACATCCCGGAAATGGCCTAGAACACAACAAACAGGTAAACCTGAAAAAAAAAATTGAAAAGAGGATCTCTATATTAAAATAAATGTAGTATCAGTTGCTATTTTAGTTTGATCCTATATTAAAAATTCTGGTGTCAAGCACGGTTTTTTTGGCACCTTGTAAGGGATAATGAAAGGGAAGTTACCTAATAGAGTTAATAGAGAAAATTGGAAGCTCATAGAGAATTTTTTGTAAGCAGAGTAATAACACAAGGAAGTACAATAGAACTGCAGTGGCTTGTTTTCTTCAGTTTTCAGCATGACAAGAAGTAAACAACCTCGTAGATTGGAGATTTAGGGTAAACGCCCGTTTTATACTTGTCAACAATTATGTCCATATTGGACGGACTGCTTCAGGTTTCCTTATTCACAGATTCTGATATGGTTCACCGTTATACCTCCCACACTGGCTCCAAAACTATTATACTGTTAAACTTGACGTGTTTGGTAATTTTTTTGGAGTATTATTTAATTTTACAAGATTACTGCCTGACTGATGGTGTTTTAAAATGCTATAAAGGTTGAGATAAACTATAAAAAGTATTTATTATAGTTAATTCTCTCGATGAATTAGCTAAATTGCAATCATTTTAGTATCAAAAGGATGAAATGTATTTTATATTTTAAATGCTGATGAAATCACCAAAACAAGTTGACGCAGGCAGAAATGTAAAACGATGTCTGCATTGAACAAGATCGTTGTTTAGAAACTACTAAGTAAAATATTCTTTATCTTATCGATAAAGAATATTTTCTCCCTGTCTTGTCGCTGCACTTAGATAATAACTAGCCCTTAGATAATAGCTTTAATATCAGCAGTTAGTCACCTGAGGCATTAGTATTTATTTTAGTCTCTTGAGTCTTCTCATTTCTCCGGCTGCAACAGCCCCTTTACACAAAAACCTAGATATATTTTTGCATTATTTTATACACTATTGTTTCGCAATAAAATATATGGCACTGTGGTGGCCTGCCTCTAAAGAGGATAGATAAAGTTGTAAACCCCCACGCACGTTTCATGGTTAACGTTAGGTCTCAATAGTCCCAGTACTGTGTGGAATGTTACTGAGAACATCCAGAGTACGAAAATTAGCAATATTTTGACTACATATATTTATTTAAGACGTTCGTTGCCAAGGACTCGCCTCGCGACTTTAATAGAATTGCATACTGGAAGCCTAGGACTCGCAATTTACGTCATACAACCGTGGCTCGGATGCCAGATAAGTATTTCAATATTTTTGTAAATACCACCTTGAAACGTGCATATAGAGTATATCCCCCTCAGGTCTATCCTCCTTATTCGTAAGGGCAAGGATTCGCCACGCGAGTTACGGACAATTATAGTGGTGGCCATACGTATAACTTTAGAAAAACCTAATATCGATTCGAAGAGAGATAATATATCGAAAAAACTATTTTTTTTAAAATAAAAACCTACTTCAAAGTAAATTATCTAAAAAGCATAAAATAACGAAAATATTATTGAAGTTGGTGCAGAATATACACAGCAGGTACGCTAACACCAACTTCAATAATATTTTCGTTATTTTATGCTTTTTAGATAATTTACTTTGAAGTCGGTTTTTATTTTTTTAAAAATAGTTTATTTAACACTTTTTAGTGACTTATTTTACCAAGATAGGTATCAGCACTATCACGCAACTCGAACGTCTACATTACAGTAACTTACTGAAAACATAAAAAGTTTATATCTCTTAAACTACTGGACCGATTTTGATGAAATTTGTACTCTACCCTAAGTTGAAAGATACTCTAACTATTGCAAAAAGAATTTTCGAAATCGGACTTGTAGTTTCTGAGAAATCCGTGGAGAAACCTACATACATACATACATACATACATACACTCGTGAAATTTGGTAAATTCGTTTAGAAGCCCACATAGACTAACATATATGAATTTTACGCATTTTTATTAATATTACATACATACGCGTCGAATACAGAACCTCCTTTTTTGAAGTCGGTTAAAAAGTACAAGACCTAGCGTACTCTGGGTGCGTGACATTCCTTCAAGTTTGGCTATTAACTGCACGAATCAATAAAACCAGTATTTACCTTTTATTAGTCTAATTAAACACGATGGGACCGTTATTCCAACTCGTTTTTTTTATTTCATGATCGCAGGATTAAATGAGAACAGTAAGAAAGTAAATTAGAATATTCTTTTAAAATATCAATGGGTTTACGCTTGGCCACAATCTAACGTGATGGTAAGTGTAAATGTGGTGGTAAAGGGGGGGGGGGGGGTGAATTTTCACAGCTGAAGTTTCTTATAAAACGTAGGTAATAATATAAGAAACCACTCGAAAAGGGCGCTGTTTGTGGCAAAATTATACTTTCTACTTATTCTTGAAAAAAGCGTGTTAAAAAGTGACGTCAGCATCTTGCCGACACTAATCCCATTTACCAATAACTATTTAGGTAGGTTGTATGTTGTCATTCTTAGTTACAGTAGGTACGTACTTTTGCAACCGGATCAAGGTTAAAAAATAAAGTACTTGCTACTTAGTAGTAAAGAAATCAATATCGGAAGAGGTGGTTCTCAAAGTTTTATGTTACCTGCTTTAAAAGAGCATTGGGCATCTTTATTTTCAGAAGTATATAGAAGCGATAGTCGATTTATGCATATCATCATTCTGATTGCGAACGAATATTAGACTTTACAACTTTAGTTCCGGATCAAGTAATATATGTATGTCTGTATGTATTTTATTTATACATTTTTTTTTTGTGTGTGGATTGTCCCAAGATATTATTATTATTTTATTATTATATAATGTATTTAAATTATTTTTAACCGGCTTCAAAAAGAAGGTTCTCTATTCGACGCGTATGTATGTAATATTGATAAAAATGCGTAATATTAATATATGTTAGTCTATGTGGGTTTCTAAACAAATTTACCAAATTTTATGAGTGTATGTATGTATGTAGGTATTTATGTATGTATGTAGGTTTGTCCACGGATTTCTCAGAAACTACAAGTCCGATTTTGAAAATTCTTTTTGCAATAGTTAGAGTATTTTTCAACTTAGGGTAGGGTACAAGTTTCATCAAAATCGGTCCAGTAGTTTAAGAGATATAAACTTTTTATGTTTTCAGTAAGTTACTGTAACGTAGACGTTCGAGTTGTGTGATAGTGCTGATACCTATTTTTATTAACCGACTTCAAAAAAGGAAGTTCTGTATTCGACGCGTATGTATGTAATATTAATAAAAATGCGTAATATTCATATATGTTAGTCTATGTGGGCTTCTAAACGAATTTACCAAATTTCACGAGTGTATGTATGTATGTATGTATGTATGTATGTATGTATGTATGTATGTATGTATGTAGGTTTGTCCACGGATTTCTCAGAAACTACAAGTCCGATTTCGAAAATTCTTTTTGCAATAGTTAGAGTATCTTTCAACTTAGGGTAGAGTACAAATTTCATGAAAATCGGTCCAGTAGTTTAAGAGATATAAACTTTTTATGTTTTCAGTAAGTTACTGTAATGTAGACGTTCGAGTTGCGTGATAGTGCTGATACCTATCTTGGTAAAATAAGTCACTAAAAAGTGTTAAATAAACTATTTAAAAAAAAATAAAAACCGACTTCAAAGTAAATTATCTAAAAAGCATAAAATAACGAAAATATTATTGAAGTTGGTGCAGAATATACACAGCAGGTACGCTAACACCAACTTCAATAATATTTTCGTTATTTTATGCTTTTTAGATAATTTACTTTGAAGTCGGTTTTTATTTTTTTTAAAATAGTTTGGTAAAATAAGTAACTAAAAAGTGTTAAATAAACTATTTAAAAAAAAATAAAAACCGACTTCAAAGTAAATTATCTAAAAAGCATAAAATAACGAAAATATATTGGAGTCGGTGTCAGCTGGTGCTAGTGTTAGTTAACACTAGCTGACCCACGCAGCTCCGCCCGCGCTGTGTTTACGTTTACTAAACTTTCAATAATATACATTCGCATAGAATACAAAACCTCCTTTTTTAAAGTCGGATAAAAACTTGGAACCACTTTGTACTTGCCCTCCGAAGCATGGAGACGTTTAGTTCAAATGGCGTTAAACGGTCACCCATCTATTTAATGACCTTACCTAACGTTGCTTAACCTGATCGATTCCCAAACATTGTTAACAACTGTCTATGAGTGTTCTCTTACAAATATTTATTATAATTATAAAGAAAAAATGATAAAATCGGACCAAGCGTATAACCAAGTACCCATTTTGACTTTAATTTAACCCCTCTCCCAAAAGAACCGTGCTAGATTACGGGATAAAAAGTATCCTATGTCCTACCTCGTAGTAAGATCTCAAATCATGCCAAGTTTCGTTTCAATCCATCCAGTAGTTTCGGCGTGATGCTCAGCCGAGATACAGACAGACAGACAGACAGACAGACAGACAGACAGACAAAAATTTAAAAAATTGCATTTTCGGCCTCAGTATCGGTTATAGAATGCCCTCCAAATATAATTTTCAAAATATCTTCAATGTACAGAATTGGATATGTTACAGTTTTATTATAAGTATAGATGATGTGCTAGCAACGACTTCAATATATTTTCGTTATTTTATGCTTTTTAGATAATTTACTTTGAAGCCGGTTTTTTTTTAAATAGTTGATTTAAATTATTTTGTTAGTTATTAATATTTCTTATACACACTACGTCCCATTGCTTTCTTCCAACTTTCCACTCGCAAGCCTGCTGGAAGAAATTTCTTTAGAAATAAGGTGTGCTTTTGTACTATTCTTTCCTATAATCCTGTTTCCGTAATTTTTGTACACACAATAACAATTATTGTGTGTACAAAAATTATAAAATAAATAAATAAATCAATGCTATTTTCATCTGCATGGTCGTCGGCAGCGTGTTCGTCTGGAAGAGTCTTTCTCTACCTGGTGTAACACGTCTGCTGGCGTTCCACAAGGCGGCGTTTTATCTCCCTTATTATTTGCACTTTTCATAAACACCATATCTCAGCATCTTACTTCTTCCTACCACATATATGCAGACGATCTTCAAATTTATTCCCAGGCCTCACTTACTAATTTGGATATAGCTATAGAAGCTGTAAATCTTGATCTGTGTCGTATTGCTAATTGGAGCAAATCTTATGGACTAAAAGTTAACCCAGTTAAAACACAAGTCATTATTATAGGTAGCTCTCGGATGATCTCTAAGGTGAATTACCAGACACTTCCGCAAATTAATTTTGGCGGTATTGCTATTCCTTATAGTGATTCCGTCAAGAATCTTGGTGTTATAAAGGACCGGTGTTTTAATTGGGGCCCACAGTTGGATGCCATTAGTCGCAGAATGTTTGCTTCGGCAGCCTCTTTAAAAAGGCTTCGTAATTTTCTACCCACTGCCACTAAAGATGCGCTTGCACAATCACTTCTTCTCCCTATACTAGATTATGCTGACGTTTGTTATCTGGACGTGACAGAGGATCAATTGAATAAGCTAGAGCGATTGCAAAATTTGTCCATTAGGTTTATATTTGGCTTACGTAAATTTGACCATATTTCCCAATTCCGTGCAAAACTCAAATGGTTACCCATTCGTCTCCGACGAAATCTTCACATTTTATCTCTTCTCTATAATATATTGTTTAACCCGTCCACCCCCTCTTATCTTAGGGAACGTTTCGATTATAGGTCGGTTTTCCGAGGACCTAAGGTCGCTGTATTATGTATATATAAATCATATACCTACCCAAAAATGGGCATGAAGAAGTTTGAGATTCTCTGCCCAGCATGACAAAAAGCTTACTCCGTCCGCGATGCTAACCTATTTGAATGTTGGGCGTCAAATGCCATCACACAAAATGCCTTCCTGCAATCGGTAGCTGGAACACAAGGCCAGAGTGACCACCATTCTAATAATTTAAGAAGGCTACTTACAAAAAAAAGTCCATCTCAAATCTTTACCATCGCGACTATCTAGCTACATTTAGCGTGGGTTTGATATTTACGAGAGGGCTGCTGGTTGAGGGGTCTTTAGTAGGATTTCAAAATCCAGCAAAATGATATTGGTATTTTCGAGCATAAGATTCTTACTGGTAAACCGGAGTTAGGCGAAAGAGTCATCTTGCTGCGGGATACTGCTACAACGAACAATCTTTGACAAGATGAGCACAGACCCAGGCCCGCTCTCTCTTCCTTTACTTTCGAAATTATTTTGCACGCCTATCATGGAGTTCGGTTTTTTCTTTTTCTTAATCCGTAAGAGTAAATTAATTGCAATGTGTAGTATTCGCGTAAATAAAAGGCAACATTAAACTATGTAAGTATTTAAAAAAAAAACATTTTTTAAAAATATTATAAAATCTGCAGCTTGCAACGGATTTTCTATATTTTTTATAAATTACATTTTTTAATAGCAAAGATTTATTTTAGATTTTTCTGTTAACAGCTATGACTTAGCCTTGATAGGCTAAGTCATAGCTGTTCACCCGGTTCTGGCTTGTCGTCGATTTCCGGGACACCCTGTATATTTAATACCATACAAGGCCAACTCGATAGACCATCAGCGGTCAAGAACCAGCTTACAAAGCAGAAAAAATAAGAATCATCAAAGAATAAAATCTTAATTCAACGACATCCGATCACAAAAAAGTGTCGTAAATTAGCGAACGTCGTTAAATTATAATGAGAGCAATGCTCTTCACCGACAAACAAAACGGTATCACTAATAAAACTAGCTAAATTATAGCAAAACAGACGTAACAAGTATCTTATGCATCATTATAAGCTATCAATAATACAACCACAATCCAATTTTGGTATGATCGCATCTCTTACGTCCAAAATTAATAATCGATCTCGCGCCGAAACATTTACATCACTAATGAGTATTCCAAATGACGATAACTCGTGGGCACCCATTTCCAGGAATTCGTAAGAGGCTAAGTACTAAGGGAAAACAAAAAGACGGGAAGCAGCGTCTTTCTATTAGTTTACCTTCCACCTATACTGCGATACCCAAGCCGCCTGCCAAGCGCGGGGATTATGGCACCCCTCCCATCTAAGGGGGAGGCCTTTGTTCAGCAGTGGATAACTTTTGGCTGATAATTCTGATGATGAAATAACGTTTGGTAATGTATCCCAGTCTGAAGGGCCTCTAGCTACAGAAAATACTGATGAGCGGCTATGAGAGCAATATCATGTCGAACAATGAATTTCATATGAATGAATCAGTTAGCATTGTTAAGGCATTGATAAGTTCCGATAATAAGTGAACTCATCATCATTACCGAGCTCAAGATAGTAAATCCTTCGGGTGACGAGAGGAGCTATCTATGCAGGTATGTCGCTTACCATCAGGCGAACACAAATTTCAAAATATCTTCATTGTGCAGAGGGTCTACGGGGGCTATTATAAACATTGGGAAAATTCCGTAGTCGCCTCTTACGAACACCTGACTGCTGATGGGTTTCTAAGTATTACGTTATTAGTATGCCATCAAAACGTGGTTCATATTATACAAGCCTGTCAAAAATCACAGTAAGTTTTAAGGCAAAATGAATTCAAAGCATTTATAGTAAACAGGAAAAGATGATTACTCTTTTGATGTAATTCCGATATTGGATCTCGTAAACTATAAACACAGCAATAAATATGTCGTAAGATAATAATAAAATCTTCTGTCATAACTGAATATCTTTCAAATAAATGTATAACACAAAAGCATTTTGATTAAATTTTCACGCCGAATTATAATATATAGTAATAATTAAATAATACCCAGCTAGTGTCTACTCACGGATAACGAAGGTCGCTGATTTAATTCTTCCTGACATCGATTCTAGTCCGACTGTATGGATAGAAGTCTTGTTGCTTAGTTAGAGGGCATAATTAGTGTGTTTGAAAATGTTATTATTATAATACTTTATGACTTAATGTTGTCTTTTACTTACGCGAACTACTTTTACGGATTTTATCGCGGTTTATTTTTGATTTTACTATCCCGACGGTTCGAATGCTTTGCAGCACCCATGGTCACGGAAGGACTGAGATGTTGAACGTCCTTATGTCACATGCCGGTGTACCCTCAGGTCTTCTTAGTTATTATCTTCTTCTTACTTTATGACTTCTTCAGTGGTCCAGTGCTAATATGCAGGGCAATGGCCGTAAGATTCGAGGTTTAAAACCCAGGTCAGGTAACCTTAGGCTCAGCTGTCTAGAGCTTGCAATTGTGTCCGATGAATAGGACTTCTTCCCTCTCCGTTAACGTGAGACGTATGATTTTATTGGCAAAACCTAAAAAAAGGTTTTGTAAAAAAAAACATAAATAATAAATTCCTTTCACAGCGCCCAAAATACAACTTAAATAGAATTAATGGCACTGAGCTTTAAGTACCGATATCCATACGTAGCAATTATTGATAATCAACTCGTAAAATATTTAATCCACTTTAACAAAGTGATTTATGTTTATTATACTATTTAATTCAAAACGGTTCCAGCATATTTCGGTTACTTGATAAAGTGCAAGGTCAAGTTCAAGAATATTATTACAAAAGTGATTGTTCTACGGTACTTGGGTAAGTGACGTAAAAACCAAAGTACTAATAGATATCGATAGCAAATATTTTATCGACCTCATAAGAAAGTCTTATTAAACATTGCATTAATAAACATGAAATAATAATGTACCTCTCGTTTACATTAAAAATAAAGAATATGAAAAGCAGCAATATTTTTAAAGACAAATAAAATCTTCTAACCTGTATTTCTAATCGAATGTCTAGGCTAATGTTTCTTAATTTCATATACAAACATTTTTTTCTTGAAAAATCTTCACCAAAATGCATTATCTCGATTACTATAGGCAAAAGACTGTTGCCATTTAATCGTCATTTAAAATCCGCTGTTACTATTATGTTATGTGTAATCAATTGCAGTATCTAAAAATTACATAAATGAAAAAATACGCATTTAAATGTTCGATAAATCTTTGATTGATTCACGGTCCTGATATTAATTACCGCATTATAAATTATAGAACAGTAATTTTAAAACTTATAATAGACTAGCTGGTCTACAATATTGACGAACCAAGAAATCAGTATAAATTTATGACTGATAAAATAAATATTGAGAACAAAATTTTACTTTCACATTTCGCTCATCGCTGTTATTGATACTATTGTGTCTCGATTTGTTTTAGTAACTTGTTCTTAAGTGCATACCTGTCTTCTGGTTTTTAGAAATATAAGGATATTGTTTATTCAAAAAAGAATTAATAGCTAATGGACAGACCTAGAAGGGATTAAAAAATTTGTTAAATACTATAAATTCACTAAACAAGTATTATTCAGCGGTATATTCAAAGCATATTCTTTCTAATATCAACTTGATTAGACAAAAATGGGTCATTATCATACAAACCAAGAAAAAATGTTATAAAAGAAATATACAATGAATAACATGATTGATGGCACTTCATATTTTTTCGATTCATTGATCGAGTTCGTTATTCGTCCTAAAATCGAGAGAGAGGCACTTAGTAAGATGACGCGTAATCGAGGCAAAAAGCTGTCGAGAATCGAGATGCGAAGTTCGGAACACGCGAGTGAACCGCGCGAGTGGACGCACGTGTTCATCACTTAATTTTTAATTCCGTTCGAAATACGAAATTTGAAAACCGAATCGAATGTCATTATCGATATTTTGTTTTTCAAGATGACGCAACATTATTTATTTGGATTTTTGGTAAGTACTACATTTTTAGAACAAACAAACAACAATGTTATAAGTACATATGTTGACATTTTCAAGTCAAGATTTTTTTTATATAGAAATAAAAATTATATCGAGATACAATCCGTAAAAGTACATAGTTCCCTTTCAATGACGTGTAGTATTCGCGTAAATAAAAGAAAATATTAATTACGTTACCTACCAATAGGTACGGTATGGCAACTTATAGCAATATAAACTTCCAAATAAAAAAAGCTAATGCTCTTTGTACGAGTATCTAGTTATATACAATTTACATATTGACTCAAATTATCTTCATTTCTTTGATTATAGTTATCCGGTTGTACAAAAATCAACTTAAATAGCTGTTGTCCAATTATTAATATCTATTGATTTGTTCTTATTAATCATACAATATTTCTAAATGTCAATAAGATACCAGTTATCATAAATTCAATGCCATTTAAACTGAAGACGGTTTGAAAGCTTGCTAGTGGCTCTACAATACATAAGGAAGAACCTTGTATTATCTATTTCAGCTTGAAGCTATGTAATTGATAAACAATCTGAATTGAATTAAGCTTAATATTTTTATGATTGAATGATTTTCAGCGAACTGCATTTTTTTTTATCAATTTATAATAAGTACATAGAGTCCAACAGAATAGAAATATACATATACATATTATATGTACGTATAATAAACATAATAACATCATCAGCTGGAAGACATTCACGGCTGAACAAAGGCCTACCCCTTAAAGGGGGGTGCCCTAGCCCCACGCTTGGCAGGAGTCTTAGGGATGGCAATAGATGGTAGGTAGTCCAATAGAAGGACGCTGCTGCCCGTTTTCTAGTTTTCCCTTAGTCGCCTCGTATGACACCTAACGGGAGGAGATGGGTGGGTGCTATACTTAAAGAAAGGATGGTTATATATAGATACTGGAAAGTACGTAATTTTTTTAACGTATGTAGAGTGTTTGCAAATAATCATTTTGTGGCATACAATAATCGTCAAAAAAAAACAATTTATAAAAATAAACATGAATTTTACAATTCATCAAGCATTCTGATTGTAAATGATCGTTACAAAAGTAAAAATACTTTTTTTTTATTTATTATACAATCAAAACAATTTTTTTTTAGTTAGCAGTAATTTATCTATAATAGTTTAAATTAAATGCACACAGGTACACATAGTTCGCTCCGTAAATCAATATATAGAAAAAATAAGGTAAATTAAAAAAAAATTCTTTGTAGCAAAATTTAATAAAAAAAACCGTAAAGTAACATTACTCACAGAAACAATATTTGCATGCGCCTTTTTGGGATTCGTTTACTTACATTGTTTTAGCCAAAGTTTGTGTATTTAGTAGAGCCGAGCAATAAGCAGCTAAGTCGACTGATATAACTAAAATTTTTTTGGGGTTCCGTACCTAAAAGGTAATAAAGGGACCCTTATAGTGCGACTCTGTATGACTGTCACACCGAAATATTTCGGCAACTGCAAATAATATCGATTATAATAATTTTAAATATTATTTAGCTCTAGCCTCATCGTAAAATAAAATAAATCTTTTACTTTTTTGCAACAGGGGTTGAAGATGAAATTATAATTGATGATTTAGAGTGAGTCTGCTATTATCAAAAAGCGTATTGTATATGAAATCACTTTATTTGCATATTTCAAAAGATATATTTATGTTTTAGTTTTTAACTTCTTATTATTTAAAAATGTAAATACCGTTTCCCGTATCTTCGAAGTTTCTGGAACAGGTAGCACAGTTTTTTTAAATCACCAACAACACTGACAAACAAACTTATTTAAGCGGTTTGGTCTTCTTGCTACTTATGGTAGATAAATAACCAACAAAGTTTTATGCGTTCAAGATGTTACAGAACCCTTGGTGCGCGATACCAACTAGCACTTGACGGGTTTTCATCGATATACGGTTTTTGACAAAGAAATACAAAATCAAAAATTCATACAAATTCATATATATTCATTCAAATGACACTAAACCGTGACCCATCTAAGGGCTGACATGGCCTGACGTTGCTTAACCAACTGATTGATTTCCAAACAGTGATTAAAACTGAATAAGCGCCAGAGTTTGTACGCCAGAACTCGTAAATCTTGTTAGAAATAATTTGCCTGTCCTCAACCTAATATTTCAATGTCCAAGCCTTAAACTTGTATTCCATACATAGTACATATTAACGGTACATTTGATTCCATAAAATGATTTCTATTTACAAACAAGCTATCTCATCCTTATCACATACAATCGTAAGACATAAGACACAACAAAACAGGCTGCTTATTATATTCATTGCGTGCGCGTACGCACAACACATTGCCCTCTTTACAACGCAACCTGTCGGGTTTATTTCCAACTTTCTATCATCATAAACAATGAAAGCAATTTTATTTAACTAGAATTAGTAGTTTTTTTTTTTGGAAGAATAAGTTCGTCTTCTTCGTTGGGTCCTTAAAAGGCGACTAAGTGAAACAAGAAGACGGACAGCTTCTTTTTATTCGATTACTTACTACCTTCCTTCTAAAGAAGAGGCCTTTGTTCAGAAGTGGACGTCTTTTGGCTGCTAATGATGATGAAACTAAGTATTTTTTTTTCTGTTTACAGCCTTTACCATTAGTTAGTTTTACATATTGTTCCATGTACCTTTAAGGTTTATCTTCTTGAGTTTCCATTTCATGTAGATACTCAATTTTATTTATTACAGGAACAAAGATTAAAGAGATATTATTTTCTAGAGTTTATTCTTGTGTATTAACGACCATTTATTTATGCAAACGTAGCATCATAACTTACTCCATCATCTTAGGAACAAAACTACAAAGTAATTTATTTAAGATATATGATCTGCACCTTTGCTTCTTATAAAGAGCCCAAGCCGCGTCCATTAATTATTATACCTGGCTCTCGTTAAGTTGTGCGAGTTTACTATGACTTTTTAAGGATTCTATAACTTAGCCTCTTCTGCTCGTTAAGAACATGGTATATTCATAGTGTATTCTGGGCCTTGGACCAAAATTATAAATAAAAATTCAATTTTGTTAACAAACTATCATCATGATAAATTGAAACTGAATACAGAATTCAGAATTTATTAACCCCTCAAGCCCGTGTGGTTCCAAAAGGAACAATGCGCGTGTTCTTTTATTTATATATCGCCGGGATTGAAGCCTTAAAGAACTATTACTTTAATCAAAAAGCTTAAGAACTACCACTTGATTCGACCACAAACACATATTAACATTTTAGGTTTTGATACCTGTGATAAGCTTAGAGGCTCTATTATTAGGTATGCTTCCAATCCTCAATCTAATCATCACCATGTATCAGGTTATAATCAAATTCTCCCATGATTTCATCGGTAAAAGCAATTATAATTCCGACTAGATTCACCGCAAGTGATTAATTGTAGCACTGTATGAGAACAATTTAGATTTTGTCCACGATACGGCAAGACGCGCCCAGGTGCCAACTCGCAATGGTTTTATCTTAAATCTTCGCTAATTCGTATGCGAAATGAATACGACCCTTTAGAACAAAGAAGCTAACTTAAATTGGGATATACTACGTAGTAGTAACTAGCTGTAGAGCTAGTTACTGGCATATTTAATACTGATTGTACAAATTTACTGCACGAAAAGACAGAGGCATTAAATAAGGTCAATCTAAAAACTGAAAATACTTTAAGAAGAATTAGCAAGTACATTCAAAGAGCTTCAAATATAACTGCGTATACATAAACTTTGTTTTCATTTTCAAACCCTGATATAAAAGGAGGGGTTGACGTCTATGTATATCTGTATGTCGATAACATTGTAGCTTCCAAAGGAATGCCGGATTTTAATGTAGCTGCTCATTTAAAAACTAACTCAGAATATTCGGTACGATTTCTTAGTTTTGCTTTAAGATCTACGGTCAAGTACTACCATATATACTGAGTAAAAGAAACGGGAAAAACGAAAAAACGAAAGTTTAAATACAAACAGTTCATTCGGTTTTGGTCCAATTTACCGCACTGCTGCTTAGAATGTCGATCGCAAATATTTTGAAATAAGTACACAAATAACGGTATAAGTGCCGAACACCCACAGCGAGCGTATCTTGCGACCCAGTAATTTTACCTTCTACGGTCAACGGGCGATGTGTCAGACGGTTACACTAAACGCAGTTTATTGTCATATAATATTGAAGTATTTTGAAATAAGTTCAATAGGTATTCATTTTAAAAATGTATTCTAATATTCTTATACTAGCCGACCCGCGAAGCACCACCCGCGCTCTAATTGCATACATTTGCGTTGAATACATAACCTCCTTTTTTTAAAGTCGGTTAAATCTGGAACCCACATTGTACTTGCCCTTCAAAGTACGGAGACGCTTAGTTCAAACGGTCACCCATCTATGGTATGACCTTGCCTAACGTTGCTTAACCTGATCGATTGTTAAACATGGCTAACAACTGTCTATGAGTGTCTTATTATTAATTATAACTCTTATAACTATAGTGAAGAATTGATAAAAGTGGACTACGTGTATATCCAAGTAACATTTTGAGTTTAATTCCCTCGCCGAAGGGAACCGTGCTGGTTACGTAATAAAAAGTATCCTATGTACTACCTCGTAGTATTAACTCAAATCATGCCAAATTTCATTTAAATCCATTCAGTACTTTCGGCGTGATGCGCGGCCATGGTACAGACAGACAGGCAGACAAAATTTTTAAAAGTTACAGTTTTGGGTTCAGTATCGGTTGTTATGTCCTCTAAAAATAATTTTCAAAATAATGAATAAATAAATAATGTCGAAGTCAAAGTACAAACATTCTTAAAGGCACGTAGAATGTAACATTCTTCAAGAAAAAAAAACGTTGTTTTCGTAACATTTACGGCGGCCGTGTAATTTCTTTATCATTTTAATTTTATTTTCTTCCAAGATCTATTTTATATAGTATAATTCTTTTTCGATTTATCATTGGAATTTTATTTGAAAATTTTGGAAACCCATGAAGGACTTTCCAGGAATGGTTCCAGGAAAAAATATTGTAACATCATTATCTATATCTATACTTATAATAAAACTGTAACAGGTCCAATTCTGTACATTGAAGATATTTTGAAAATTATATTTGGAGGGCATTCTATAACCGATACTGAGGCCGAAAATGTAATTTTTTAAATTTTTGTCTCTCTGTCTGTCTGTCTGTCTGTCTGTCTGTATCTCGGCTGAGCATCACGCCCAAACTACTGGATGGATTGAAACGAAACTTGGCATGATTTGAGATCTTACTACGAGGTAGGACATAGGATACTTTTTATCCCGTAATCTAGCACGGTTCTTTTGGGAGAGAGGATTAAAGTCAAAATAGTAGTAATAAATATTTGTAAGGCAACACTCATAGACAGTTGTTAACAATTTTTGGAAATCTATCAGGTTAAGCAACGTTACCTAAGGTCATTAAATAGATGGGTGACCGTTTAACGCCATTTGAACTAAACGTTCCCGTGCTTTGGAGGGCAAGTACAAACTGGGTCCAAGTTTTTAACCGACTTTAAAAAAGGAGGTTTTGTATTCTATGCGAATGTATATTAAGGGGGTAACAACGGTAAAATTGCAAAAATAGCCTTTGTTTAAAGAGTTCGATGGATCAATCCGCTATTGCATTGGCTATGAAAATTATATGTACTTATACCTCAGATCTTCAGCAAATAGTTTTATTGATTAGATATTGGATTAAATAAAATGTTTTCAAGCAATATGTATTTAAAAAATGTACTACGTTGGATATAAATTGTGTTAGCGTTCAATATCCGTTCATTGGATAGACGTCAAACTTGGACTATAAAAAGCATAATAACCTATTCTACAATTTGTATTGATTACATTTATTAATTTCATTCATGTTTTACAAGAAATTATAGAAAAACCACGTACGCGATGCATTTCCCCTTGCAGCGCCCCCGCGATCGCCTACCATCAGTCTTTCGTGGACTGTTATGGAGGGTGGACGTGCTCGATTTTTTTTTGACAAGACGAATATAATTTAAATGATTTTGAACATATTTTTAATTAAGATAAGTTACATATGGTATAATTATAACATTATAAATCATTTCAAATGAAATCTATACTTCTTTAATTAATTAAAGATATTTTTATAGTAATACCATATTTTTGGTTCATCATAGAATATGCGAAAGTATCGTTGCCGAGTATTATGCCTAACTTTTATAGCGTATCAGAGTCATATATGATCTTACTAATTGAAATCGTATTTAATACTGTGTAGGTCGACAAAATGACATACATTATGATATCCTTTACATTATGATTATTTTTTGTCAAAACATGAACGGTGTTATTATTCCTATCATGTTGGTTTTTGCAACTTAGCAACGAGTCGAGTACCTGGGTGGTTGGCTTGGTGGTGAGCGACACGCTTAATTATGGACAGTTGCATTGGACAGTTGCACGTCTTTTGAGACATCTGGATGGTTAAGTTGGAAGGGTACTCATGTGCTATCTAGTTGGCGCCACTTTAATCTTAGATTTCTTCCGCTATGTAACATAAGTAGAAGGTCACTGTAGCTGGCAAAAAAAAACTATCGGACCAAAAGGCTATAATTTTGGATGAAAGAGACAGGAAGAGACTTTTCTATGGGTGGGTGCTTCGATTACTATCAGGTAATGTTTAAATGTGTTCAAATCTCAGGTTACTTCTCACTATCTTTCCTTGCAGTAAACTTCTCCTATTTCTGTTTTTTTTTATCATCATAATACGTTTAGTAGGTATGTATATTTATCATTTCTATATTATGTTATATATATATATATATATGTATGGTTATATATGTTATTGTTATATATATATATATATATTTATTTATATGTACTGAATATGTATGACACACCTACCCTTTCATATTCGGTCCTGTACCCCAAGGTTGTCTGGAAGAGATCGCTTTAGCGATAAGACCGCCTTAAATTGTCACACTGCAATTTTACTTTTCCATTTTATGTTGTATCTTCTTTTTTGGTGTACAATAAAGAATATTTGTATTGTATTGTATTGTAATACCTTGTTACTTAACTAAGTTGCGTAACAATAAACTGATGGTGTTGTTGGCAGGCACGAGAAAAAATACCACCGCGTTAACATGTTAGTTACTCTAAAACCAGATTGCTTATTACAATCAATGTAAATTAAATATCATTTAAATTTTACATTACCTATGCACCTACCACTATTACCCTCTGCATCATCCATAGGTAGACTGGCAGAGAATGCCTAAGGCATTAAGTCCGCCTTGTACATATTTAAGTGTGCTAAATGTTCAGGACGACTATAATACGACGAAAGGACAAAATAGTGTTTGTGTTACAGAGTGTTGTGTTTTATAGTAATATATAGTTAAGTTTTATAACTCTGCGATAGTTAAGAGCCTAGATTTAATTTCCTAATAAATTATAATATAGTTTTATGTATAAGCTCACTATCCCGAGGAGGGGTGAGCTGAATCAGTTATAGATAGCCTAGCCTAGGTCTCATAGTACTTGCTATTTCTAATTAGCGTAGGGTAATAGTATGATAGAAGTACCCACATGCCCTAGATGTGATATTTGCAGCTAGGTCCCAAATCTAGGAACCAACTCGGGACCTAGATCTGGGTCCGCCTTGGTGGGTCTAAGTACCTAAACAGCACTGCTGTACATATTTCCATAGTTATAGGCAGTTGTTCTATCGCATATCATGTTTTCTAGGGTTTTTGCTATGACCTAGGCCCCTAGGTGGTCTAGATCATAGGTATATAGATAGTACACATCGCAGGCTACCTATCGGTACTATTTGTGGGCATGTGGATACTACGGGCAAGGCGCAGAGGAAGCGACAAGCAGCCAAGGCATAGTCGTCGCGCCCCTACGTACAGTGTTTATCGGCCTGTAGTTCCCTAACAGAAATAGATAGATAAACCCTATGTACACCGTTAGAAAGCTGCTTACACGCACTTTCTAACGGTATAGGTATCATGTATGTGTCTAGAATAGCCTAAGTAGAATAAGCGAAAATGTACAGTTTTCATAATAAAAATAAAACGTTAGTGGCTGCCTCGGTGGGGCTCTCGTTACGGTAAAGTTCTCTGCAAGGATAGTAAATGCGCATTCGGCGCCACTGTCGGTGAACAAGCAAGCGGTCGACGCGGGAACTAAAAGCAAGATATAAATAGAAGAAAAGAATATTCAGTACGAAGAGCGCCACCGTCGGAGCCACTATCAAGCTTGCTATCAAATTGGGAGTTCTTATTTCACGGACACCTTGTAACCAACCTACATTGTAACCAACAGCGTCAACACTCTTCGGCGGGTTCATACCGTACCAGCGATAGCTACAGACACACAGGACGTCAGTGGCTCGTGCATTCGGGTCCGCCCGTCCTGCACACTAAAGAATAAATAAAAAAAATAAAATAAAATAAAATGTCAAATGCTCCGCGTAGTTCAAACCTCGCGATGGGTACAGAACTCAAGATGAAGTTACGTTACGTACTCTTGCGGTCACGAACGGTCTATTACGTTTAGGACGACAATTGATTGCACGTGCTGGCCCAAAATACATGCGGGCGGGGTAAGCACCCGGAACGTCGTTCAAACTCTTTTGCTTGAAAACTGAAACTTACACTAAAAAAGACTATTACTGAATTCGTGCGTTCAAACAAACAGTGCTACGGATTCCTTTGGCAGCCACGTATATTGAATAACAACACAGGTCCGTTGATTTTGTAGTTTGCTACCCTGGCCGTTGACCTTAAGGTCTTGGGGTCGATTCCCACACAGGACAAACATTCATGTGCATGAACATAATCTGTTTGTCTTGGGTCTGGGTCGTTTTTACCTGTACTTAATTATGAAAAAAGTTAAGTATCTTATCATAGTTTCAGTTTGATGGCCATTACGGCTTATCATAGTTTCAGTTTGATGGCCATTACGGAGTCGATCACGGAACTCATCTACATCGTCATCAGCAGCCGAAACGTCCACTTTTAAGTTAAAAAAGGCCCTCTCTCCCGTAGAGGGGAGGGGTTGCCATAATCCCCACGCCTGGCAGGCGGTTGGGGATCGCAGATAGGTGGTAGGTAATCCAATAAAAAGACGCTGCTGCTCGTCTTCTTGTATTTCCTTAGTCGCCTTTTACGGACACCCAACGGGAGGAGATGGATGGGTGCTATTATTCTTATCACGGAACTAATTGTAGCAATAAAAATAATTTAAGATATTTGGGTCTGCATAACTTGGGTCGACGTTGGGTATCTGGTCTTGAGTAAGGTTGGAAGCTAGCAAGCTTCCAAGATTCGGGTACTTGTGCCGCTCTAAAAGATAATATACGCATTAGAATAGGAAACATTACAGTTACACGCTTCTTTAATAATACCGCATCTCATCAGGGCCACTGGTATGCATTGCAGCATCTTAAGTCACTCTTTTTGTCATACTCGAACATCGCAATCAATCATCAATTTGGTTTCAGTTCATTTTTCCAGTAATCAAAAACCCCAACTATCAGATGGATGTTTATTGGTTAGAGAATTTGGAACTAATTTAGGAAATATGTTAAAAAGGTCCCTTTTTAAGAAAAAAAAACTATATTTTGAAGGCTCTGTTAAACGCTTTCGTTTTGACGTGCAGAACAAAAATCTTAGAACTTTGTGCATAGTTTCATTTCAAGTACGCTTACAGTAGTCACGGCAAGACGCTGCGCAGTAGCTATTTTTATGTTTATGTATTCAGAACTCACAACTGTACTTGCGCAATGGTTCGTCAACCCTAACTTCAGACACACAAAAATCCGCTGTGACTGTAAGTTATAAGTAGTACGAATGTATATGGATTCCGAATGGACAATGTATGGTGTCAGCTGGGTCGAAGTGCGTTCCGGTTGTAACCGGACCTAATAACCACCAACAATAGAATAGAAGTATGTATAAGTCTCACTAGTCAGGCATTGGCCATTCTATAATAGACGGACTGAACCTTTGATATGAAGTTTGGAATATGAAATGCAATAATCCGTATCCTGATGCAACACGTCAACTACGTTACTACTGTAAGTGGTTGGGTTGTCAGATTTTAATTAGGTGGCACGCCAAGGCATAAATCAAGATATAAAACAGTGGGTTACCGTTATTAAACTGCATCATTTCATTCTATAACGGAATAGGCAAAATTAACAAAACTCCATTCGACACATCTGCATATTTTTAGTCTATGATTTTTCAAATGTAATATTCATATTTGCTGGTAGCGCCCTCTACGATGACAACTCTCGGCCGGAGCGGCCAGATTCTCAAGGTCATTGGCGCATGTTACCCCCTGTTTAGTAAACGCAATCACAGCGCGGGCGGAGCTGCGTGGGTCAGCTAGTATTATCTTAAAACTATGTATTAAGGTATTCATTTTAATAATCAAGAATGTAAAAAGAGAAATAAAAAATAGCATAACTGCGTGTATTTCATATGCAAATCAAGCCAGAGAACCAGATATTTAATCTGAATAAAATGTAAACATTACACCATTACACATAAATAAAACAGAATCCAATTTGTCGAAGATTGCTCAAGATCAAGGCCTCTTCAATACGCTTGCATACCGTTTACAGATATGACTCCATTATGGAAAACATATCAAGTGTAATAAGAAAACGAATATTTGATGCTGCCGATGCATATTTTTTTACGTATGGACCATCGTAAGCCGGTTTCCGCAGACCCAGCATAGTTTCACTTTGCGTGTCTTAAATCAGTTCACTTTCTTATGTTCTAGATAAAAATATAAATAAACATCACAAAAGATGGAATCATGACCGAATTTATTAACTTTGGCACAACAATTTCATTATCAGTTTATAGAAGATGTCACCGTTATTTGTAAACCGATTGGCTCAGTTTTTAAATATTTTCTGTTTAACTCTATACATATACAATGAACGTAATAAAAATGAGTTGAGGTTAAAACCTTAGCCAATCTTAAAATATGATATTAATACTATGATAAGAGCCAAACAAAAAAACCTTAGTTTATATAATATTTATAGTTTATTTACAAAAATATACTTAAACTAAGTAAAAAACTTCCTCTAAGTTGTCGCCGCACTAGGAGGAAATGGTACCTAAAAGATTGGCGGCTTATACTCGTACATAGGCAGAAAAAGCTACCAGCCCGACGGTCCCCTGAAACTTCGATAAGTTTGGATGAAATTTCTTTCACCAAACTGTGCGTCTCGTGAGACCAAAGCCCCATGGTCTCCACCGCAA
The DNA here is from genome assembly GCA_911728495.1 of Furcula furcula. NCBI lineage: Eukaryota > Metazoa > Arthropoda > Insecta > Lepidoptera > Notodontidae > Furcula > Furcula furcula. The sequence continues at coordinate 27,260,207 of OU452246.1, forward strand.
AGGACGTAAATATATATCTGGAATCTAGGGCTGCATACTTGCATCGCTTTGCATCACTAGAAGTCACCGCAGCCCCTCCAGCAGCCCTACAAGTTGCCGGGGCGTGACACGCAGCCAGTGTATCGACATAATTTCATTTTCACATTTCCTGTTATTGTCTTTACAGATGCTGATAGCTGGATCTGTTTTGGATGTTTCTTCGAGACCGTCAACCAATGAGTAAGTTCTTTTAAGTACTTAACAATGTAGTAATAGAAGTAGATAGATTTAATAAATTACCACTACCAGAAATAATAATTGTAGTTAAAATTGTGACTAGAACGTTTTGGCACCAACTAATATTATTAATTTTATATTAATGAAACTGATTTCATTTAAATAAAACAAACATAGTACCTAACTATAAATGTCCATGAGATCAGTTTCATATGTTGTAATTCTTTAATGTACTTACAATCTTTAAACATTCTTGAAATCCATTCACTGCGATTGGCATTATATAAAGCTTTTGGACTGTATTGAATATAAATAAACTTTATTATTTAAACGCACATTTGTATTAAAAAGCACAACTAACAAATGTAGGTAGTAAAGGGCTTGCAGAAAATTACCATAGTGAAAGAAGCTACATACAAAGAACAATGGTTCAGGTATGGTTTATTCTGTTTCATAAGCTTCAACACTGCTTTCTGATTTAAGAATATATGCTAAACTTTTAAAGCTTCATGATCATGGCATTGGCATTACTATCAATTACCTATGTATACTTATACAAAATAGTAAACTATACGTTTTGGTTTTTCAGACCAACGACGGTTGTTGAATTTGTAACAGAAGTTATACCATCAGAAAAGGAAAGATCATTAGCATATGATGAAACAAATACTGAAAACGAAGATCTCGCAAAAGAAATATTAGAAAAAATAAAAGCAATCAACGATGGGCTAAAGATACCAAATAGACGACAGCAAACAAAGTGGAATATACAACCTCAGTCTGGAGGGGGATACATAATAGATAAAGAAATTTTAGAAAAACTGCAACAGGTTATCGCATCAGGAAAAATACATACCACTTCCAATTCTTACGCGCAACAGCAAATTGATGATAATCAAAACGAAGAACTTAATGACATTAGATACTCGAGACAAATGGCACCTCTTTTCCCAAGCAACCAAGCAATGGGTATGACGTCCGTGCCATATATGATGAATTTACCAGTGCTGGTCGTTCCATCACCAAATATGTTAGGATACCCAAATATGAACCAAATGGGTTTAAAAAAATATCAAAATAGAGAAGATGGAGTTACGTCTCCTTTTGAATTTCAGTGGCCATTTGCATCTTTGTTTCCTGTTTTGATAAGAGATCCGCTACTCACGATCATGAATGGCGGTGGATGGAATCAGTTTATAGAATATGGTCAAAATGCTGACGTGTGTAAGAGAAAACAAAAAATTAAAAGTCAGCCTGTTATAGAATCTGTCACGAATAGTGAAGATGATATTGAAAATAATGAAAACATTGTAATATACCGAAATAATAAATTAAAATCAAGACAAAAGAGAGCTGTTAAAAAACGCACTGTTGCTCAAGGAAGTAAATTACAAAACGTTGAAGACCTAAAAAAGATACAAAATTTTTTCACTACTAAAGCTAGTACTACTACTACTCCAAAACCAGGCACAAAAACAAAAGATAATTACAATGATAACGGTGATCTACGTTTTCCATTTAGTGAGTTTACCTTTTTTGGAAACAGAAAACCCGTAGCACCTAGCCCTGGATTTTTTATAAATCGAATGAAAGTACATCGTGGTGGTGTGGCCATTGCTGGACCAGGAGGAGTAGCGACTGCTGGAAGAGGAGGGACTGCAATTGTTGGCCCTGGTGGACTCGCTTATACCCAACCTGGAGGTGTAGCAGTTGCCGGACCAGCAGCTCGAGTCGTCGCATTATCTCCGGACGCTGACCTTACAAACATCGTCTCCCGGCTCCAGGCTCAAACAGCTATAGATGGTTCTGTATCTCAATTAATACAAGCTATACCTGAAGGAAAAGTTGTGGCTACTGGTCCTGTTATTTACTACCATCCAAACGAATAATGAATTTCCTTACTAACCATTACTAAATCTCTACTACCCACCATATTCTATATATTTTTTCTCTTTCTTGATAGATTCTACCGATGGCCAGGATGGAAACGAACGTTTGGGAGATGGAGCGCGAACAGCAAAGGGTCGGATGAATATCAATACAACGGATTGAATTTTGTTCAGGAACCTGTGAAAATAAATGAAGCCTCATTCATGCTATTTATTAAGCCGACAGCACATGCAACGAGCTCTCAAGGAACAGCTATAGCGAATAATATATCTCTAGTTGCTGTAGCTAGAAATCGGACTGCCACAATAGTTCATGCGCCAGTAGCGACTGCAGTTGTAGGTCCCGGTGGTGTGGCACATGCTCAGTCCGATCTTTATCTTTATGAATATGTAAGAGTATAGCATTAGGTAGTTTGTTTTATTTACGAATAATATCTGGTTTTGTACAGTCTTTTTGTATTTGAAAATTAATTTTGACTGTTTACTTGAAATTGCTTTTCAAATTGTTGATGTATCTAGATTTTTTACCGTATACATCTCACTTTCATTTATATTTGTCAACAATAAATGTAAATGTTATTTGTCCAAATCTTGGTTTTATTTTATCTTAAATGTTTACAGGTACGAACGAACTAATGTCACGGCCAATCAATAAACTTGCACTATTTAAATGCCAGATATAAATGCCAAATTCTGTGTTAGTCACGTACTCTTTGACAAATGTATGTAATTTTGCTTTGAATAAAATTAAAATCCGAATACATAATACTGTTGCCAAGCATACAGCATTATAATGAATTTTTCAAGGGGGCGTGGATGGCCAAATCTGAAACTATAGGAATAGGTACCCAATGGTGTCACAGGGCTGATTTTGATGAAAACTAAAACTGTTTTAATTTTATGAAAAATTAATATTGCTTTGGTAAAAAAAGCACACCGAATTATGTGTAATAATCGTGTCGTTAGTAAAAATCTAATTCTGGGAAGTAATGATATGATCAAGATATGATAAGATAAAAAAACGATAAAAGCTTGAAAAACTCACCAAATTTACAATTAGCTTTTTTGACACAAGCAAAACTCACTCGCCTTGGGGAATAATTAATAATAATAATTACTGAGTAAATAAGTTTATATAATAATATAATGACAGTTCGTATAGAAGTAGTGTTCTTTAAAACTGTACGTACATTTATGTAACTTATCTTGTTGGTGTAAACAGTAGTTATCAGTATTTTAATCACTTTATACCTTGTTCAAGAAAGTCTTTCACTGACCTTGATAAACACAAAATTATGTAAATTGGTGATTTTAGAAGACATAATTATATTAATGGATGTCAACCCAATATTTAAAATTCCTGAGAACCTATTTCTATTTTTGAAAGTCACGTGAAAGTTCTAAAGATTTGCAGGCCGATTGCGCCTCATTAAATTTTGAGAAATTTATAAACCAATACTTTTATGAAGCATATTATGTCAATCATATATACCAAGCACCACTAAATTGAACATTTCAAATATGTATTCTGTATAGATCTGATAATTTGGGCAAGTATTATAAAAAAATAGTATTTGTTATAATAATCCATTTAAAACATGATCACATAGTAATCGTGCAATGCACTAATGCCAAAATTAACTTTTCTAGATTATCAGTCCATTATATACCATTTTACGGAGGAGCCAGAGGACAATACTTAGAAATAAAGAAGGACAACAATGGCAAAATAATGAGCGAGAAAATAGTATCAGAAGAAAGTATAAGCAGTGAAAATATCTTCAAAAACAGCAATGAGAACCTTATTTCTAAAGTACTAGCTGCGAATTTGCAAAGTTTAAGATCTATATCGACAAGTCTACTGAAACTACATAATCTTGGAAGAAAGACTGGATCGTTAGGGTACACAGATAAAACGAGGTTCAAGAGCCAGTTGGCGTCTTTGGGAGAAGTTGCTTCTAATGTTATTAAGCTAATTGACGAAGTGGATGATGTTGATATGCTTTTTAGGAAGAATATTACGCAAAGGAAATATGACGACTCAGATGATTATGTAAGTTTCCGTAAGCTTTTTCATTTTCGAGTAATGGCTACAATAATGTATGAAACAAAAATTGACTGACAAATAATAAAATTAGGATTATAACCTGTTTTGCCAAAAAGAATTAATTTGAACAGTCGAATTAGAACCACCTCATTTGCTGCACTCGGTTTTTTTTTTATACTACCAAGATGGCAACCAAAAATGCGGCTCTCCTGATGGTAAGCAGTCACTGCAGCCTATACACGCTAGTTGTTGTTGTTGGAACGATCTACCACCTCCTATTCGTGCCCTAGTAACAGTACAGTCTTTTAGTAAAAAATATAAACATTATCTAATACAACAACAAAAATGCTTAGCCTGACTTAATCTTGTGTGATCACGATACTGTCTTCAAGCAATCTTTTAGATTATCCTCGGAGATGTCTAATTGTTCAAAGTGAACTTGCCAAGTCTGAAAGGGTTATTTTCCATGTTTAACATATAAAAAAAATAAGTATAACGTATAAGTAGTAGTTGACGGGCCCGTTGGTTGGTTGGTTGGTTGTGTAATATTCGCGTAAGTATCAGAAATCATTATGTATATGTATATTTTTTTTTATGAAATTAACTCTTTATTTCAATTATTTTTATTGGAACATTAATAAAATGATGATGATGGAATGATCGCGATGTTGCCTTGGCTCTGTCGGAAGATCAGCGCTGACACCAATTTTATTGGCGCAGCACAAGCTGAGACATGGGCCAATTTCGTCCTGACACAGCATGTATGCATGTTTGACGGGCCCGTTGGTCTAGTGGTCAGATACCCTGCCTGCTAACCGATGGGTCGTGGGTTCGATTCCCGCCAAGTGTCTGGGTGTTGTTTATCTATTTAAGTATGTATTTACAAAAAAAAAGTATATACGTATTAGTATCAGTTGTCTGGTTTCCATAGTACAGGCCCTGCCTAGTTTGGGATCGGATGACCGTGTGTGGATTGTCCCAAGATATTATTATTATTTATTATTATTATTATGTATAGTCTGTAGTTTATTAATTACTTATTTGTTTGTTATGTTTTCTCTTTTTTTTGTGTTTTTTATTTTTTTTATTTTCTCTTGATTGTTTTGTATCTTGCTGTGTCTGTGTGCGAAATAAATGTATTTTCTTTCTTTCTTTCTAGCAACACCAGAAAAAAATACTAGAAAAATTATAAAGATTAAATTACTAGCGTTACTGACCCTTAAAATGTTAGATATTAAGTCTTTTGTGTCCGAAAATTTCACCAGATAAAGTGCCCTTCACACCGGAACACAGCAATGTTTAACACTGGTGCTGGCGACAGACACTACGGTGGTACCTACCTGGACGGGAACCTACCACCCAGTTAAAATACTCTTGCGCTAAAATATAGTTTTATTTCTGAAATTTTCAGGTAGCAGAAGAAGGTGTTGGCGTAGATGCGTCGAGTGTTGAAGATGATGGAGACATATTGGGCAGCGGCACTATAGCTGAAGCTAAACCTGTTGGTACGTTCATAGCATTATTTCAACTACGCTACGCTATAGTATTTTTTTGTTATATATATGTTAACATCATCTCCTAACGAATACAGCAACGCAACAGCACGCAACGGTGTTTTGAACTCATCGATATGTTTGAACTAGATAATGTGTTAGCAATCTTGTAAATGGCGTACAGCACAGTAAATAGATGGCGCTAGTTGTTACAGGTCCTTCCTATAAAACCTAACCTTTGAGACATAATGTTTCTAACAGGTATCAACAGATGACACTACTTATTTATCACTATGTTACTATCTAAACAATTTAATAACCAGCAACATTAGTTAATAATTTAGTTATTACGTATTTTTTGTATTTTAATAAATAATTAGAATAATTTTATTTAAATACGATTAGTTAGAAAAATATCAACCCACCATCAGCCATTTTAGCCGAACCTCCAACAGTTTCTCGGTTTTACACTACCTAACCAATTCATTTTATTTTAATTTCAGGTCTAGCGGTAATTGGCGAGAATGGTCTGGCTGCGTCTAGACCTATGGCAACTGCAGTAGCTGCATCTGGCGTTGCAATAGCTCGGCCCATAGCCACCGCCATTGCTGGGATTGATCCCACAGCCCTCGGTATAAACTTCCACGTCGACCACTCACATTCAAAACGTACTAAACATTAAATTTTAAGATAATTTTACAGCTAATTAGCTCTAAGCCTTGTACTTTTCTGCCATATACCTATGTAAGAGTGTGAAATGTAATGTGTGTGATAGTGAGTCTTGTAAAGACTTAAAAAGTAAATTATTTTTATTTATACATTAAAGTAGCAGTAATGCATTGTCTTGTTTTATTTTATAAATTTCATTTTTTACTGTGTGGCATGGGGTTTATCGTTTTGGATATAAGAATTCATTAGACGATTTGTGGAACAAACAAGGCTCCGAATGAAGGATGTAATACTATAAGCCTGAGCTCATATTCACCGAAATTAATATTCGTTAGCGTCAAAGGAAATATCTAGGAAGAAATAGGGATCATTGTTCGTTCATTTTACTACTGACTCAGAACCTTTGAACCTTTGACACAGGATCCTTTTCCATATGTTGTTAATTTAAATCACCACTTATAATCTATAGCACAGTCAACCACCAGACTATATTGATATCGCAAAAAAAACTATATCGATAACTATAACTACTAGCATGGTCTTGATATCATTAGGTATGTATGTTGTTATGATTTGTTTAATATTATTCATGGCAGTCTGGGAGCCTCTTCCCACAGCAATTTAGGTAAATAGTACCTACAAACAAACATCTTCTTGAATCTTTTAGTAGATATTGAGATTCCATCTCGCTGTTAACATGCGCAGAACACCGGCGCAGTGATAGCATCTGTTATTTGTAAGATAATTTCTGAATACGTGATTCGAAACATATTGAAAAGATTTATGTTCACGTAACGGGATGGATGACTCAAGGTTTTGGCATGTCTGAATCTGCTTCACTTACCGACAACCTATTCAACTTCTCGGAACAAGAGTCAACTTAGAAAAAAAAAGCAGCAACAGAAAGAAATAGTTTCCATCGAACTACGTCTAATTATATGAAGTAGTAGGTAGTAAGTTTCATCATCATCATATCATCAGCCAGAAGACATCCATTGCAGGCCCTTAAAGGGAGTGGTTTGCCATAATACTCACGCTTGGCAGGCGTCTTGGGGATCGCAGTATACCTACGTGAAGATGGAAAATTAACAGAAGACGCTACTGTTCTAGTTTTACCCTTTAGGTAAAACTAGAACAGTAGCGTCTTCTGGTGGTAACATGGTATTCCACTCGTAAAATAAATTAGGTCTAACAGGACACTTAACATTATACGCGGATGATACATGCTTATTTTATTTTGATAAATCAATCCACAGTATTATAACAGATGCTCAAAAGGATCTTGATATACTTAACGACTGGCTAAAATATAATTTACTAACGATTAACACATCGAAGTCGTCATTTATGATCATATCTGCTAAAAACAAACGTATTCCGGAATTCACGCCGCTTACTATAGATAATGTCACCTTGCAACGTTCGACGCATGAAAAATACCTTGGCCTCTATATAGACGATAAGTTAACTTGGAAATGTCATATCGAACATATCAGAACAAAATTAATATCAACACTGGGGGCATTACGCAAAACTGCAAACCTTATACCTAAAAAAGTACGTCCAACTATATACAACACACTTGTAAAATCACATTTAGAATACCTAATAGAAATCTGGGGTTCGGCTGCCAAAACAAATATTGCTCTATTACAAAGAACTCAAAATAAGATTATAAATGTATTATACCGCTACCACTTCCTTACTCCTACGAAACAATTATATGATAAAACTGAAATCTTGAATCTTAAGCAACTCTACACATATAAAATTTGTATTTTAATTAGAAATATTACCACCAGTTCAATCCAATCAAATATACAGTTACGTAGAAAAGTAAATAAACATTTTTTACGAAATAGAAATAAACTACAAGTAACTAGAGCACGGACTAATTATGGAAAGTCATCAATTTTATTTGAGGGAGTTGATTTATATAATAACCTACCAGCCGATATAAAAGAGTGTGATCAATTAAATACTTACAAAAACAAACTAAAGAAATATGTACATACTTTGTAACTACTGCATGCTACTGCTATGTAAAGCTCCAGAGCGTAATGCATTACTGTTAATTGTAATCAACCTTTGTATCTCATTTTAAGTAAACTGTAAGTTTTTATGAGAAATAAAAGTCTTTAAACCTAAATGTCTGCCAATCTATGTCCGTTATTTAACGTCGTCCAATCCACTCGTCCAATATCTTTGTCCAAGATTTCTTTCCAATTAACGTAGTTGAGAAAATGGAGGAACGTGGAGCGACCATGTGTGCTGCTGTTATCATTTGATTAAGATTGAAAAAAAAAATCAATACAAAAAAAGATCATTGAAGTATCATAAAGACATTCATTGCTTTTGTAAGTATTTCTTCATTGGAATAGTCCACGGAATTCATTTGCAGCCATTTCGATTGAAATGACAAATCTTTGATTAAACATCGGTGTCGCTATTATGGTACTTGATCAAATGTCAATTGGACAAAGGTATTTGACAAGTGGAATAGCAGACTTAGTCGCTTCCTACGACACCCAATGATACGAGATGAGAGGGTGATATTCTTACCCAGACACATCACGGGGCGTAAAAGTATAGTTTGATATAAGCCAGTGCTGGACCGCAATCTCACGATAAGTGTGAATAGGAACCTATGTCAGAAGTAACACTTGTTTACTATAAAGAAGAAGTAGAAGAAGAATGTTTATTTGGCAATGTAGATAGATAGATAGATAGATTAATACTTTATTACACACATTTTGTTGAACAATACATGAAACAGTTACATAACAATGTGAGCAAAGGCGGTCTTATCGCTCAAAGCGATCTCTTCCAGATAACCTTTGTAAAAGGAGCTATACTAAAATAAAACTGCAGTATAGTGCACAGTAATAATATATAGTAGACAAACGTTTAGAGAGAAAGGGAAGAATGGAAATGGGGCGATAGTGCGCCAGCGAGGTGGGATTGTTGTTTTTCGGAACGGGTAAGACTGCCGCAAGGCGCCAACAGCTAGGAAAGGTAGAAGTATTGAATGAGAAATTGAAAATATGGCAAAGAATGGGAGTAAATATTTTTAAGCCGAGGATAATCATTCTACGACTTATCCCATAGATACCTTCAGCATTGGATTTTATTGCAAGGATGTTTTTTTCTACCTCTTGCTCAATTACAGGTCTGAAAGAAAAAGGGGCATGATGCGGCGAGGGTAACATGGAGAATGAGGCCAGAGTGTCATGTTTAGTAGAAGAGGGTAAAGGACTAGAGGACGTAAAGTGTAGATTTAAAGCATTTAAGTCAAGTTGAGGTGTTACAGATGATTTGGTCTTACCTATTCCAAGGGAGTTTAGGAAAATTTAATAATGTAGGTGCACAGGTTTATGAAAAAAATACAGAATGTGTAAATATTGCCAAAAAGGATCCAGCTCGGCATAAAGTCACAGCGTTGACGCTGGTTTTCTGCTGGGCCCTTAAAATGCGTATTTCGACTGTGATTCAAACGGTATAGGATACAAATTCTAACACCGACACTTTTGATTTCTATATAATAATAATACATAAGGAAAAACAATAGGTGAACTTGGTGAATCAGATGTAACATGGAAATTTCCAAACACCTAATTTTATTCACCAAAACTATGTTAGTAATAAAATGATGGATATCTTCAATGACTGTAAAATTCATGGAAACTTCAGTTCGTTCGTATCGTACAGAGATCCCATTGAAATATGCACGAGTATAAGCATTAAGAAATATAGTCAGTTTCGCATCTCGACGTGGATTTCTTCATAAAGCAAGGTAATATCACAGTATATAGTAATATTCTAGAAATGTAACCGTAATTCGCTTTAAATGCAATTTGTACACGTGTGGCCGCATAAGTCATAATTTTACTTGCATTATAAATCTGCTGAGAATCCCGCTAAATTACCCAAAAGCAATTATATTATGTACCTAACCATTTAAGATTGCATTCTTATTGGAGGTTCATTCTTATAGTTTCCTCCTTGCCTGACGAGGTAGGTACTGCTTAACAGTAGAAGTTAAATGTAAGCCACTGTGATTTTGGTTCGGTCATGCTCGCTATCAAAAAGTCTTTGCTTGTGGCGGCTTCGTATGGCGGGTCACCCCCTTCCATCTAGTAATGTTTGAGTCAACTCGTGCGCGGGTGCTGCATGTCGCTTACGACCATGCGAACGTTCACATCCTGCCGCTAAAAATAAGAAGATTATAAAATGCAACCTTTTTTACTTAAGCGACTTAGATTTAACCCGTGTCATTTGAAAAGTGGGTGTAGCCGACTTTATTTATTCAAAATACCAATGCACTACAGATTAGCTTGTTTACTATATGTCAGTGTCTATATTTAGTGCGTAGTAGAGCGAATTAATAAGGTATTTACGATTACCGATACCACGTGTCAAGCGTATTAACATTCAAACATGGATGAATGTGGAATACCCAAGTAATTGAAACAGTTTTTTCTACTAACACATACTCACGAAAGTTAATTGACGCTGGTTATATAGATTACGAACAAACCAGATACTAAGGAAAAATAGTAATTACAATCAAATTTGTATGGTGTGTTAGGTAATGTCTGGTGGTTCTTAAGCAAAGGCGTTTGCATTGGCTAGTGCATGTGCACAGAATGGATCCCTATAGATAGATTGCAATAACGCGTTTTTTTTAGCTAAGTGGTGAACCCGAAAAGAGATGTTGGAGGGCCATTACTTCGCTTGAAGGATTGCATCAAGCGTGGCATGGTTGCTTTTAACATAGATCATCGTAACTGGGAAAGACTTGCCGGGAATCAGGCTGAATGGCTCAGTGGAGGAATAGAGGGTTTGTTGATTAGAAGTATTGCTATGAAGGGGCACTCACTGGACAAGGGACATAAACGTCATCAAGAGGACTCTGCACCCTGTAGTACAAACTTCTCTTGTCAGCGCTGTGGGTATGTCGCTCTCGTATTGGATTGTTAAATCACCACATGCGGTGTCTCACAGACATTACGCCATGAATGGTCTGGGTCTTTAATAGACTCAAAAGCCATAGTAGTAGTAGTAATGGCTGGTAGGGACAGTTCTTCAAGTGGTAGTAATTGGCAAATTCCAATAATAAAATGGTTCACATAATGTTGACTTTTACTTACGCGAATATTAGGTACACATTGAAATTAAACTACTTTTACGGATACTTTTTTTTTGGGATCCTGTGATAAATATAATTAAATCCAATATCAAGCAAAACACTGCACGGTCTGTAAGCTCTTACTGCGTAGATCGGACCGACAATAATAACTAAGAAGACCTGAGGGTACACCGGCATAATTGTGACATAAGGACGTTCAACATCTCAGTCCTCCCGTGACCATGGGTGCTGCAAAGCATTCGAAACGTCGGGATAGTAAAATCAAAAAATAAACCGCGATAAAATCCGTAAAAGTAGTTTGATTTCAATAAAATGGTTGTGCAGAAAACAGTGAAAAATTAAGTAGCTTTTGATATGTCTCGATTCGGGTACCAACATGCACTTCATGATTCGTATATGTTCACTAATTTCTGAGATGTCTATTTCACAGAATATAACGCATTTTTTTCTGTAAGGAAAAATTGTTTAGGAACGAATTCACAGTCTATAGTTTTACATTGTTTATGTGTGAAGCAAAGAAAATAATTAAATTTACTGTTGTAATTAAACTACTCTTACGGAATATATCGCGGTTTATTTTGGTTTTACTTTCTCTACACGTTTCGAATACTTTGCAGCACCCATGGTCACGGGCGCTCCGCCTGTACTTCAATTACAATGTGTAGTATTCGTGTAAATAAAAGACAACATTAAATTTACTGTTGAAAAAATGTTTCTGTTGAAGGCATTTTATAAGTTCAGCCTTCAGTTGTTGTACTTTGAAGTCAAATCCATAACCCTTACCTTACCATATCCAACCACATTCGATTGTGTCCATCAAACGCAGGCCACAAAAATAAGCAAAACCATAATCCTTCAGACCCGATTCATCATTTTAGTGACTCAAGCGGGTTCAAGGAAAGGCGGCTTGAAACGAACAAGGTAATTCCTGGAAAGGTGTTTATTGGTTTCGTCGTCTGCGGCAAAAACAATGTAAAATTTTACTATAACACGTATTCAAGAACACAGACACTTTGTCCTCTGAGTTCTTGTCCAAAGGTGTCGTAATCATTGTCACCTTACTTGAATTCTGAGGTCAGCTGTTAAAACGCTTACCTATCCAGCACGGCTAGACAAGTGGCACAAACGCTAATAGAATAGAATACTGAATGTATGGGAATGACATAAACATACGATAAGTAATTTGATCTAACGAATAGAATAGAAAATTGGTAGCCAAATGTCATTCTAATCTATTCGATGAAACGAAACGTCGGAATAGTACATTAATTCCCATCGAAACCGTAGCCAAGTGGCAGGTTTGACATTCTACTTCGAATCAAAGCGTACGAAACGAAGCGATCGCCAAACACTTGTAGATAACGCTACAAAATGGCGCATATTTGACCTATTATTAGATATATTACGGAGATATTTTTTTTTGTAGGTGCTATGTACGCTAAGCTTCTTAGCTACAGGGTCCTATCAGAGGATTGTGGGTGTCACGCAACATTTGCCGCTAATGATTGTCGATATGGAATAGATACAAAGCGTTTGCCACTTGTCTAGCCCTGCAATGCCCAAGTGACAGATACTTGGATGACATTTAAGAACGAAACCATAGACTATATTTGTTATTTTTCGTAGCGATCGAATAGAATAAGCGTTCGATAACTCCTAGTACATTTGGCTACCAAACGAAGAACGATATCGCTAAAGCGTTTATGATTGTCGATATGGAATAGATACAAAGCGTTTGCCACTTGTCTAGCCCTGCTGAACAGATTACTAATTTTGAAAAAAGACTTTCATGTTTTTAAAATAAAACTAATTTGAAATTAGAATTAGAATTATTGTGATTTGAAATGGCCAGTACTGCAGAACGTCAATTTCATAGGTTTCTTCTGGTGTTCCTATTATAAGATTTTCAAAAAATGCTGTAGGAAGTAGTTTCTTCTTCCTAATAGTGACCTCATCACTGAGGGTCGTGACTAATGCAGACTTTTGCCTCCATTCTTCTCCACGTCGCTCGATCTTAAGCTCTATCTATGTATGCTCTCCTGTAGCTCCGTTCTCGTAAAAGCTGTGATAGAATCTGCCCCTCGCATCGGCATGCATCCTCTGTTTATCCTGTCTTCCATTTAGCCTATCACGCCTCTATAAGCTGTCCGGATTTCTGCTAACTGATCGAGGCATTAGCATAGCTTCAGAATTCCGTGTGATATGAATTCCGTATACGGCATACAACTATCTTTAGTCATATATTAATAGTCCCCAGACAATCGCACTACACTCCAAACTAAATAAGCTTGAAGCCGATTACAACTTTATTATGATAAAACACCCCCGCTGTATATTTGACCGTTGTCGGAGAGGGTTCGGCGCATCCCGGTCCAATAGGACCGTCATGGGGTCAGGAGGGTCGAGCAGTACGTGCCGTGGTCTGCGGCGCGCGTCAGGAGGACTAGGGGCGTAATCGGCGGCGGCGCGGATTAAACTGTTACGCGTCTAGTTGACAATGTATGCGTTATGTAGTTATTGAGCCGCAAACGAACTTGTAATCGCCTTTAAGCTTATTTGGGATGGAGTATACTTTCAGAGTCTAGGAAATCGTTTGTTATGTACTCATCGTTGTACTCTGCCGTTCACAAGCGGTGTATCACCTTTAGGACGACAATCGCTTGCACGAGCTGGACCAAAATACGTGCGGGCGGGGTAAGCGCATGTAACGTCGTTCAAACCATTTTGATTGATAACTGTTAGAGCGTTCGTGTCCGTGATAGTACTTACTATTAGGATACGATATACGAGGATGACGTTCCACGCATTAATATAACTTTGTGTTCGGTTTCTGGTAACAACAGTAAGTAAGATTGTACAATACATAGATAATTTCTATAGAGAAAATGGCATTTTAAAATGGCCGGTCATTGACATGATGAAACAGACAGCCTTGGTAAACCACGTTTTAGCATATACTAGTAGAATATAGATTCGTATCTCATTTCCGTGAAATTGCTCATTACATATCTTCTAAATCGCTGACAGTTTTTTAAGAGTGTTGGTAAAGAAATCAGCCTCTGTAACAAGATTATGAAAGGCGATTAGCGGGTTTCAGACTACGCTATACTATTGAGCTATATAGTATAGCATAGAAGGACCTAATGCTATACTATACAGCATGGCGTTCACATTACGTGATATTATCGCAAGCATTTATATCGTTCGTTTCGCTTGCGCGATGGCCGGGGGTGAGGGAGGAAGAAAAGGGGGCCGCGCGATAGCACAGCATGAACTCAGCACATCGCACCAATTTATAGTTACTATAATAATTATATAGTACAGTACAGTGTGAACGTGTCCATAACAATGTATGGTCCGCCAAATTATTATGAATTTAAAGTTGGCCTCGTGGGGAGTCAGGCTAAAATTGCACCCCCTCCCCCCCCCCCCAATCTCCTCTTGTTGGGTGTCGTAAGAGGCGACTAAGCGAGAACAGAAAGACAGCACAGCGTCTTTCTTTTGGATTTATCTTCTACCTATACTGCGATCCCCAAGCCGCCCGCCAAGCGTGGGTCGGATTATGGCAACCCCTCCCTTCTAAGGGGGAGGCCTTTTGTTCAGCAGTGGACGTGTTTCAGCAGCTGATGAAGATGAGAGTTGGATAGGTAGAGTTAATGTAGAGAACCGAATGGATGGACTTTACACTTTTCTAAATAACTTCTGCCCGATGCTGTTCAAAAATTTAAAATCAAATAATATGATTATGCTCTTGCACTGAAACGCTTTAATATATATATTAATAATCGTATACGATTACGTATAATTTTCAAATTTTCCGGGTCCATTGGTCTAGTGGTTAGTCACCCTAGCTGCTAGCCAATAGGGCGCGGGTTCGATCCCCACCTTGTGTCTGGGTTTTTTTTATCCATATAAGTATTTACAAAACATACCTATATAAGTTTGACTAGGTGGTAGGTTCTTCGTGCAAGGGACCGTCCAGGTAACTACCGCAGTGTCATATAGTCTGCTGCCAAGCAGCAATGTGTAAACTGTATTCCAGCGTGAATGGCACTGTAACCGGTGAACCGGACACAAACAGCCGGACTTACTATTTAATGTGCTAGTGATTCTTCTGGTGTTGCTAGCGTCTATAGGCTGCGGTGACTGCTTAGAAACACAAACAAACACGGGGGCCGCATATCTGCCTGCCACCTTGGTAGTATAAAAAATGTAAGTATTTGTATTATTAAAAGTGAAAATATTTTAAGTTTTTGCAAACCATAACAGTTGTTTGCTCTAGCTCTGCCTAGATTGGGTTCAGATGACCGTGTGTTGATAGTCCCAGGATATTATTATTAATTCAAAGGAAGGAGCTACATGTCACCTTGGCAGGAAAGTGGTAGGTACCTAAATGCCATGTCACAATGAAAATGATGCGAATATTACAAATAAGGATATAATTGACCACTTCCGTGTCACCCCGCTAAACCTATAGCATAGCTACAGGCATGCTTTTGGAACTCTGCCAAGTCTCTACTCATCGAAACAACGCTACTGATGCTACAATAGCGTTGTTTAGATACTTAGACTTAGTCTACCAAGGAAATGTGTTTGATTCATGCAACCTTCCACCAGCATTGTCATAATATTGAGTATCGATTGCTTTATTAGCTATACTATCCCTGGCGCGTGGTTTCACTCGTGTAAATTATATCTCCACCAAAGAAAATGTGACAACGTTTGTGTTGTCAACACGCGTTGGTGGCTAAAGTTTTTTAAATAATTAACTTGTGGTACATTGACAACCCAAAAGTTAAAAATTTTTCTTTGGTAATACCGATAATATGAAACTTCCACAAATTAAGGACCAAATAATAAACAGACATCAACATTTTTTTGTTCACGCGGGGGACCCTTTCAATGGTCCCCAAGACCCTAGGTGGTCATCCGGGGTATACATGGGATTCTTACTAACTTAAACCCCGTGGATGTCGCTTCGTCATATGAGAGGGGACCCCTGGCTCTCCAGTAGGATCGGCACCCGGAGCCTCTCAGTGGATTGCCTTTGAGCCTGCCGCTGGGGGGCGCATTGTAGCCCCACGGGAACCAGTCACGGTGCTCACGGAGACGGGGGTCGCAACCCCGCCGCCGTACTCTATGGAGGTGCTAGGGCCCACACCCCGAACGTTCATCGACTCTGAAGGCCCGAAGAGCCCTAATTTAGCCCTTACAGTAGCCGCGCGCAATTATGTCCGGTAATATAAACAAGTGCACGCATGTGCTGGCGCATTGACCGGTGCTCCGCTCCCGCGTATAGTGTTGTGACTGTAAGAAGATGGCCAGTGTTTTGTACATCGTAAGTATTTTATTTCTTTTTTTAATTTAAATTTTTACGTTGAAATCAAACTACTTTTACGGATATTATCGCGGTTTATTGTAAAAAAATAATAATAATAAACCGCGATAAAATCCGTAAAAGTACTTAGTTTGATTTCAATGTGTAATATTCGCGTAAGTGAAAGACAACATTATTTAAATTTTAGTTTTTTAGCTGGGACGTATACTTATGGAAAATTTGAAGGATGATATTTTGGGTTTTATTTTTTTTTATTGGTAAATGTATGTTAAATTAATACATTCAATATTTACCGAATAATTGATCATAATATATTAATTTGTTATACAGTTTTCTTTTTTATATTTTGTTCCATTTATAAATAGTAATTAACCCACTTCAAAAAAGGAGGTGGTTATCCATTCGTCGTATATGTGTTTTTTTTAAACTATTGATTATGATGCATGGTATGTGAAAGACGTTAACAAAAAGTTTTTATTTTTATTGTTTTAATGAATAAAAGGTAAATGCTATTATTTCAATACCAAAAAATAACATCTGGGAACATGAGTTGACATAAATCAAATAGGTACTCGTACTGGTACTAAAAGAAAAATAGGTAGCTCTTTACTAAGTGGTAACTCCCTCTCAAGCGAGGTCTGAACGAATGCCCAGTCTAGCTTTGATGAAGGCCACCGGGGGAGGTTTCAGTGAATACAAATCCCACATAGGCCGGCCTCCGCCCCTGCAAAGACTGGGTACCCTTTAACGTTTTCCTCCCGATAGCAAAAAAAAATGTATTTTCCTGAAAGAAGAACCCACTTATTGTTCGGAAATTCTAACATTCATTTGCTTTTTACTGTCGGGTAATAAACCTTCACCTAAGACGCGTAGTAGCCCCTTTCTGCTACCGAAAACATGCTCGAACGAGGTAGTTCGGACCTAGAGTGCCCAGAGTCTCTCCACAGCGTTTATGTACTATACTGAGAGGTTTTAGTGGGTAAAAATCTATATAACTCTTCCACCCCTACGGCGATCAGGTCCATAATTGTTTCCTCCCCATCAGAAAATCCCATATAACCCGGCCTCTACCATTAGGTAGTCAGTCATTACATTATTGATTTTATTTTACCTTATAAATAAAAAATAATAATAATATCTTGGGACATGACCCTCCACCAAACTATGGCCCCACCGACCTTCCGGTCATACGGGCCGAATCGAGGGAGATGCGCTTGGTACTGCTCTTTGGCTCTGTCCACCACGCGCAATGCTTGACTCCCTACAAATTCTGTTCTTCTCCTATGTTCCTTGGTCGCACTCTCCCCTTTCTGGGGCTGACACACACGTACAGCTTCGTCGTCAGGCTGTCCGACTCTAGCGTCGCTAATTGGCTCCTTATGGTGAACCACGCATGCAATATCTTGGGACAATCCACATACGGTCATCCGATCCCAAACTAGGCAGAGCCTGTACTATAGTAACTAGACAACTGATACTTAAATAGATAAATAACACCCAGACACTTGGTGGGAATCGAACCCACGACCCATCGGTTAGCAGCCAGGGTGTCTAAACACTTTTTTTTTTTGACGCAGGAGAAATCTTCTAAAGATCCTCGGGAGCTGTGGGGCTCGACCGGGGTATGTGGGATTCTTACCCACTAAAACCCCCGCGGCTGTCGCATCGGCACATGAGAGGGGGGACCCCAGGGCTCTCCGGTGGGATCTGCACCAGGGGCCCCTCAGTGCCTTGCCTTTGAGCCCACCGCCGGGGGGCGCATTGTAGCCCCCCGGGAACCTGACACGGTACTCACGGGGACGGGGGTCGCAACCCCGCCGCCGTCCTCCTCGGAGTCGCCGCCGTACTCAATGGACGCTCAAAGGGCCCACACCCCGAACGTCCAGCGACTCCGAAGGAGGGTGTCTAACCACTAGACCAACGGGCCTGTCAAAAATGATAATAAACTTTTGAAGGTTTTCTTCCCAACACCAGAAGCAGGTCCCTTATGCAAGAGGCCTTAAGTAGACACCACAACGGTGTCAGATATTCTGCCACAGTGCGGCAAACGGGGTTTCCATGTGAAGAGCACTGTAGTTGGTGAAATAACTAAATTTAAGAGACTAAATAACATCTCGGAGTAGAGCGGTAACAGTACTCTCTGTGGTATAGAGTTGATCGATGGTTTCATGTACAGCCTGTAGTGTGATAGAACTACATATGATAGGTATGTATATCGCTTTCCATCAGGCGAACTTCATGAAGTAAAAGTAAATAAGAATAATAAAAAAACGGCTTTTACAAAACCTTCTTGATCCTCCTTGAATGGATTCAAGCAATATATTTTTAACACAAAGTGATTCGGAAAAAAAACAAAATGTCCTTGACAAAATTTCATGCAAAAACATTCCAAATAAATTATATCCCATAGAGTACAGTGTTACTTTGAACTCTGGTACTCAAATTAGGATTCGGTTAACGATCTGTTGGTTAAGCAACGTCACGCAAGGTCTGCTCATGGATGGGTGACCGTTTATTGGCAATGGAACTGAGCCGTGATCTATCTCCGTGCTTCGGAGGGAACGTAAAAAGTCGGTCCTGGTTATTGTAATCTAGACAGCAGTCAGCCTAAGGGCAGCTTAAAAAAATTTGATACCTGGGCCTGTTCTGTACGTTCTTCTATAAACGTGACAATCCGACTATTTGTATGTTTTTGACTATTTGTATGTTTTTGGCATAAATTCTGTTGGTATTGGTATTGGTATCACGGGCTGGTTTCCGCAACTCCACGTCAAAGCGCGTATTTTGCGTATAAATTCTGTTTCATAGGCGATTCGTGACAGGTAAAAGTTGACAAAATTGACAAAACGGGTGTAATTTCAAAATACAAAGCATACGTAAATGAGGTGTAATTCAAACGACATTTTGTCATTCTCTAATAACCAATAGAAACACGTAACCAGGTCGTCCAATGGTAATACCCCATCATAAGCCAACGGTGCGCGTCCACAACGACCCGCGATTCCCACAATTACACTCTTCGACTGGTCAAGTGGCGAAACAAAAGGTATCGTTCCACGGCTCACGGATACTTACCGACTTGACTCATACGTGCGACACTCCATTGTGGTGTTTAGTAATGTGTCGCAAGATGTGACTTGTGTATGAGGTAAAAGTATAGGTTACGGATGGTACAATTCGTTATGCCAGCAGGTCACTTTTATTGAGTGCAGCCTTCGTAACGTAGTCAGTAAGTCCATTTGCTACTGTGTACCGGTTTGGCTTGCAAGGTTTGGCTGTTTCGTGTTCATCAGTAGTATTATAAGAACAACGAATCACACGGCTTAAGTCGCTGAACATGGCAGAGTTTATGCAAGACTAAGCTAACATGATCTAATTTGACAGTCATCGATTTGCAAAATTTATATATTTTGATATACTGAAGGACTAGATCTTGTAAAGTCATCATAGCTTTTCTAAGCTAATATTAAAAAGAAAATTGGACTGTTTACCAAGAATACCAGTCAATTGAATCTTTGCTTCTTTGAAATTAAGATGTAAGTTGTTGAATTATAGGCATATTATATTTTTGACTTGACCAAAAACTGCCGATTTCGACAAAATGAGAGTATCGCTAAATATTCTAACTTTTCCGGGATTTTTTTGAAATTACACCAAATAAATATTTCTTCTGGAATTAGATATTATTTCCCGCTGTAAAGTTGTCCCAAAGAAAATTATTTTTTATGGAACAGTTCAAACATTTTCAAAATATTAAATAAATACCTACAATATTCTCTGAGATAATTACCAAGAAACATTTTCTAGCGGGAATCAAGACAGGCGGAAAAAAATAAAAATCGTGTTTAATACATAATATTAATTTATGAGCACTTTCGATTAACATTAAAAATTACTAAACCCTTAGATGGCAAGGGTTTTTTATGCCGCGTAGTACGGCAATACGTATCTATGTAAGTATTTATTATTTTAAAGCTTAGTAGGCCAATGGCCAATATCGAAAAATAGTAATTTCCATAGATTATTCAAAAATCTTAAGAATACATATGTATTTTCTTTTTTTTATGTAAACGAAAAAATAAATATGTGGCCTGAACTGAGTCATCGAAGTTTTTCTTTGTTCCAACTACTTAAGTACATAGTATCTTATTTTTGGTGACAAATAAATATATAAGCCGTTTGATTGACACGTTTATTATGTTATCATTGCCAAAAAAAACGCAGAAAAAAAAGCACGTACCCAAAATAAATCAGTCATCGTTCTCAACTGTCAAGATAACCGCGGTCCCTAAATAAATCCAAACGTGACGAACAAAGGACAGAGTTGAACGGACCCTTTATGAGTACGAGGGATTCAGCCGAAATCATATTAACGAGGTCAAGGGCAGAATGTTACATAAACATAAAATCTCATAACTGGTTCAAATCATGATTCATATCAAACAAAAATACTCCGTAATGAGTATGAATATTCAAAGCCGAGTTGTAATTGAGCAGTTAAGGCGATATCAGACCAGCGATTACGTATCTCGGTTGACAGCTAAAGTGATGATCACTATAGCTAGTGACCATCAAATAATTGTCAACTCGTTCGGTATTGCCTAACTTGAGTGACCAATAAATACCAACAATTTCAGTTGACATCAAAGTTCGGTGGACAACTGAAGCTTGATAGTGGAGTTAAATAGCCCTAGGCAATAGCCCTGCAGGAGAGATCCAGACTTGCCTCTTTTGCGTGGAATCGTGTAGTTCATGATAGATGCTTATTACGGTGACGCAATATTTAAAGCGGGCTATGGCAGTTTATGGCAATAAGCAGTCAATGAAACAAATTATCCAAACAATATTATGAGATAGATAGAAAGACAATTCTTTATTGCGCACAAACACATACTAGAAGAAAAAGGCGGCCTTATCGCTTAAAGCGAAATCTTCCAGACAACCTTGAGCTTATTTTTTTAAATTTTATATTAAATATTAGGTTTTACTTTCACCACAATCTCACATGATGGTAAGTGAAGATGTGGTCTAGGATGGACCGCGCTTACCCATAAGATGCTCATTCACTCTAGACTTGAATAAACCCAAATCACACTTTTCTGGGCAAAACACACACACTCACCCACACATAGAGATACACTATTTTATGTTTACAACATAAACGGGTAACCCGTTTATGTTTACCAAAAGGAGAAATTCTTAGTACAAACTAAATTAATTTAAATAAAAAGTTTCGTCTCTTTAAAACTTACTATTCAGAATTGCAACACACCGATGCTCATAATCGCAAACTTAATAGTAATCTAAAGGAAGACTGCACATAACTGAAGCTGATTACTCAGCTGGAAAGCTATAAACTGCAAACACTTTATAGATAACCTAAAACAGTAATACTCAACCTGCGGCCCGCAAAGTAAAGCAGAAGCGACTATGTGGCCCAAGGCAAAAAAGGTTGAATATGGCTGGCCTAAAACTACAAATGGTTGACGAGACTAAAAAACAAAAAGTAGTCGTAGTAGTTGATCTTAAAGTTAAAAAATAAAGCATAAAGTAACTAGTATTCCTTGAAGATGTAAGCCAAAGCAACATTACAAAGAATAAATATAATACGTAATAATCTTTATGTGTCATAAAAGTATAGATAAGATGATTTTGGACGGAAAAATACCTTAAATAATAAACAAGAAATAATGCCATGATGTGCTTAAAATAATAATATAGAGTGCTACATTTTCCGGCATAAGAGTTGTTTTTAGGTGCATGATATGCTCCCTTGGACTGTAGTCTCTTTAGACGTAGGAAATTCTACCCCTTCGGAGTCGCTGGACTTTGTTGGTGTGGGTCCTAGACTGGACTAGTCCATCGAGTACGGCGACGACTCCTAGGGAGGCAGCGGCAAGGTTACAACCACATGGGCTCCATGGCAGTTCCCAGCTGGCTTGAATGCTCCTCTAGGGGTGGAGTCAAATCTAACTTGATGCATTTTCTCTTATGTATACTTACCGATGCGATAGCTGCGTGGGATTTAGACGGTTTAGAAGGGTTTAGAAATCCATTAGAAATCCGTTTTGTCCTGACGTCCTACCCAGCAGTAAGGCACTGTAGCTGAGTCAATCCTAGGCTCAAGTCATAATAAAAATTAAAAATAAAATAGATATAGCATAGGACCTTGGGCAGACTTATGATCGTTCCATCAATAACTTTTCAAAGCTGCTAGAAAAATAATCTCAACACTAGGGTTAAGGACAGGAGTACCAACCCCACCGTCGTCCTCCTTAGAATCGCCACCGTACTCGAATCGCCGCCTAATCGAATCGCCGCCGTGCTTGATAGAAATCTAGGGATAATTAATTTGCCACCCTGGTGGTATTAAAAAACTACGTTAATTAATAAGTTGCTTAAAAATGCTATACTTATTGCATTCCAAACCGAACCGAAACTCGGTTAATGAAGCCCTATTTTTTTGGTATATGGGACATAATTCTTCGTACCATCACTCATATCTGTAGCAAGGTGATTGACGTCACACCATGTTGTGACAGGTCAACAATAGCTGCGAGCAATTCTGGTTTAAATGTAGGTGAAGGCTGGACGCCACCTACATACTAAAGGCGCTGGCTTCCTTCCGTCCAATTGAGAATTACGCAAGATGTAATGTCTCCAAATATCCAAATTGTAAAAAACAAAGTCGCTATCCACATCTACCTAAATGTTTTTTTGGATAATTTTTTAATAATTTTCAGAATCTTCGAAAAGGTTGTATTGTATGATATGGTTGTATTGTATCCAATTGTATCTATTAAAAACCTTAAAAAATTCCCGCCGCGGGTCATTATTACATAACCCGGTTGAATAATGTCATATTCAACCTTTTTTTCTTCAAGAAAGGTTGGAAACGAGCTGTGGGGCTCAACCGGGATATGTGAGATTCTTACCCATTAAAACCCCCGCGGCTGTTCATCGGCACATGAGAGGGGACCCCAGGGCTCTCCGTTGGGATCTGCACCAGGGGCCCCTCAGTGCCTTGCATTTGAGCCCGCCGCCGGGGGGCACATTGTAGCCCCCCGGAAACCTGTCACGGTGCTCATGGGGACGGGGGTCGAAAACCCGCTACCGTCCTCCTCGGAGCCGCCGCCGTACTCAATGGACGTCCTAGGGCCCACACCGCGAACGTTCAGTGACTTCGAAGGACATATTCAACCCTACCAATTGGCTATGGCTAGCCACCGGTCAGCCTCCTGTGTTCATACATTTTTGTTCCTATTTTGATCTTGTACTTAAAGGAAATCAGGTTAAAGGTATGAATGGCTTGATGGTGCCTGACACACATACCCATGCACTGTTAAATTGCCCAGTCGCTCGTCACCTAAACGCGGAGCCGCACGCGATATCGCGCGTACGCGGTTCGCTTGTTAGCATGATACAGATCGGAATCATCGGCCGGCTCTTGATTGGGCCTAACAATATATTTTATTATAGCTTAAATATTTACACACTTTTTGACGGAACATGGACAGAATATATAAATAGTCTTAAGCACGAGGCCTTTAACCTATTCTATGTAGGCATGCATTAAAGCGCTCTTTGCTAGCTTAATTTGCCAACTGCGTGGTTGCGAGGAATACACTACCGCTTAAAATAACCGCCAACCCGCCACTGCGTGTCTGTTTTACCGATCCTTATTTCACCCGTGGAGTATCCGGGTAAAAATACTTAGAACCCTCCCATCACCCATCCCGTTAAGTGTCGATAAGAGGAGACTAAGGGAAAATAAAAAGACGGGCAGCAGCGTCTTTCTATTGGATTACGTACCACCTATACTGCGATCCCCAAGGCGCCTGCTAAGCGTGGGGATTTTGACAAACCCTCCATTTTAAGGCCTTTGTTCAGTATTGAACGTTGTTTCGGCTGCTGATGATGAGATGATGATGATATGGCACCAGTGAATAATATTTCAAAATAGTTTAACACGGACAGTATCTAATTGTTTCTTTATTAACTAAATATTGGCAGTTTATTTACAATACTTCCTCCAAGTTGGTGCCGCACTGGGAGGGAAGCCCTTCCCTCCCATACAAAGAGGTAACGCCGGCAGTCGTTTAGGTGCCCACCTAAACGACTGCCGGCGTTACCTCTTTGTATGGTCAAGCTTATACGTTAGCAGAAAAACTTATACGCTGTTTCTTATCTTAATTCTTCTAAAGTCCACAAAAGATTTTAATGCAATCTAGAGTCTAGATCATGGTGAAAATTAAAATTTTATGGTCGCATTAAAATTTTCTCTTCTCTTCTCTAGATTCTAGAGAATTACCTCGGAAAGGTTCATGTATAGTTTCAGAAAGTTAAATGGACAGTGAAATCGCAGCAAGTCGCTAGTCACACACATTCAGTTACGAAATATTAAGAATTTACCTCACGGGATGTTCTCCACGAGCGAAAGACAAACAAACAAAATTAAATATTCATGTTTGTTAATTTATTCGACTGACTGGCGACATTGGACATGTGCCGACCGCTACGATGAACGGTACGGATTACGTGTCTCATTTTGTTTTGGTTTTATTTACCTTACCTAATGATTTAAATTTAAGAAAAAAAGATTTCAGCCCGAATTTCAAAAGTCCTACTAAAAATATTTTTTTGTTTGCGATGAGTTACTCATACCAATAGCCTTAGACGAATATCTAAACAGATAGCATGTGGCCGATACGACCACGGTGGCCAATCTTTCACAAGACCAGCTATCTACGCGGGAGATATTATAGTGCGCAAGCGCTTGCGTAGACTCAAGTGCACTCTCTCTTCTTTTATACCTCTAACAATCCGATGGTACGGAAGACCGATATGACAGGGGGAGAGGTTAGGCACAGGACCGACTTTTTACATGCCCATCCGACCCATGGATCATCTTACTTTATCAGCCTGCATTGTCCTAGCCAGTAAGGAGCAACTACACAAAGTACCCCCCGCAGGATTCGTACCCGCGATCTCCGGTTTGCAAAGCAAGCGGTTGCCCACTGCGCCACGGGCGGAGGCTACGGTGACAAACAGAGAGACGATGTCGCACCGAGTTACTTTTACCTAAAAAGCAAACATGTTTCATGATTTATTGGAACGAGGTTCCTTATGGGACGATGCGGAGGGGTAACCTAATCGGGAAAAAACGTAAACGTAAGATTATTATTATTTATGTGGAACCATCCGATCATTATCACTTCTTTAGTTAAACGATTCGATGCTATGTATAGGTGTAATTAGTTTTATTTTTTTATTTTTATCTATACTTATAATAAAACTGTAACAGGTCCAATTCTGTACATTGAAGATATTTTGAAAATGTTGTTTGGAGGGCATTCTGTAACCGATACTAAAGCCAAAAGTGTATTTTTTTTTATTTTTGTCTGTCTGTCCGTCTGTCTGTCTGTCTGTCTGTCTGTCTGTCTGTCTGTATCTCGGCTGAGCATCACGCCGAAACTACTGGATGGATTGAAACGAAACTTGGCATGATTTGAGTTAATACTCCGAGGTAGGACATAGGATACTTTTTATCCCCACATTCGGCACGGTTCCCTTGGGAGAGGGGATTAAAGTCAAAATGGGTACTTGGTTATACGCTTGGTCCGATTTTATCAATTTTTCTTCATAATTATAATAAATATTAGTAAGGGGACACTCATAGAGAGTTGTTATCAAGGTTTTGTAATCGATCGGGTTAAGCAACGTTAGGTAAGGTCATTAAATAGATGGGTGACCGTTTAACGCCATTTGAACTAAACGGGTCCATGCTTCGGAGAGCAAGTAAAAAGTGGGTCCCAGTTTTTAACCGACTATAAAAAAGGAGGTTATGTATTCGATGCGAGTATCTGTTATTATAAGTTTAGTTAACGTAAACACAGCGCGGGCGGAGCTGCGTGGGTCAGCTAGTCAATAATAAAATCATAATAAAAAATGTATACCCGAATAATTATTTTGTTTATACTTCGAATAGAACTTAAAATTAATATTTTTATAATAAGGAACTTCGTTCCTATCCGGTGTCCCATGACACTACACGGTTTTTTAACCGGCTTCAAAAAGAAGGTTCTCTATTCGACGCGTATGTATGTAATATAGATAAAAATGCGTAATATTAATATATGTTAGTCTATGTGGGCTTCTAAACAAATTTACCAAATTTTATGAGTGTATGTATGTATGTATGTAGGTATGTATGTATGTATGTATGTAGGTTTGTCCACGGATTTCTCAGAAACTACAAGTCCGATTTTGAAAATTCTTTTTGCAATAGTTAGAGTATTTTTCAACTTAGGGTAGAGTACAAGTTTCATCAAAATCGGTCCAGTAGTTTAAGAGATATAAACTTTTTATGTTTTCAGTAAGTTACTGTAACGTAGACGTTCTAGTTGCGTGATAGTGCTGATACCTATTTTGGTAAAATAAGTCACTAAAAAGTTTTAAATAAACTATTTTTTTAAAAATAAAAACCGACTTCAAAGTAAATTATCTAAAAAGCATAAAATAACGAAAATATATTGAAGTCGGTGTCAGCTGGTGCTAGTGTTAGTTAACATGATGTGCTAGCACCGACTTCAATATATTTTCGTTATTTTATGCTTTTTAGATAATTTACTTTGAAGTCGGTTTTTATTTTTTAAAAAATAGTTTATTTATGATTATGACACTAGATGATTGCTGCTAAACTAATTATTAATAAAAATACCGGTCAAGTGCGAGTCCGACTCTCGCACCGAGGGTTCCATACCATCTTTAGACGTATTAAAGTAATTTTACTACTCATGTATCACTTCAGAAAGAAAAAAAAAATAAACCGCAAAACTAATTTTGTTTGTCGAGGTTTCTTTAGGATTACTAAAAAACTATACTACCTACTTAGAAAGATCATTTTTTTTTCCTGTAAAATATAGATAGGCATGTGTTATTCATAATTCTTTCAGATTTTTCCGGATTTTGAGGGAGACTGTATATTTTTTACATTTTTGATTATCAGCCAAAAACTACGTGACATAAACCAAAATAAAAATCTGCTTTGAGATGAGCAAATGAAGCCCTTTCATATGATACCCCATTCAATATAGTAGTCTCACTTTGAAATTTTGATGACCCATTTCGACCCCCGTTATGAAAAAGTAAAAGAAAAAAATTTTTTTTTTTCATTTGCGATGAGGTTGGGTAAATAAGATCTGAAACGATTCCAAGTTTCAAATCGATAGTATCAGTGGTTCCTGAAATATATATGTGTGATAGACAGACAGACGAAGTCAGACCTTATGGTTATGGAACCCTTATGGGTTCCTTTTTTACCTTTTAAGTATGGAACCCTAAAAATGAAATGAAGTTGAGATGTATGAGTTTTAGCATTATAATAACAGTTGTATATTATTTTCATGAACCTCCAGGCAATTCTGTCGCATGATTATTCCTTTTACTTATCTACTTCAAATTTGCACATAGTATAAATAACCTATTCGTAATGGGTATGTTATTTAACTGTTTGCCATCCGGTTCACTGGACAGGGTAAATGGAACGTTTCTATTTAAATTATGTAGGAAATATGTAACCATAATGAATGAGTAACGTAAACATACACACTAAAACTAGAACGAGAGGAGAAGAAAGTTTTTAAAGTGGGATCAATTTATTTTAAATTACAAATATTATGGTGGTCCTTCGAGCCGGATCTTAAAGTTGTCACATAATATTCGTTTAATATATCAAAATAAGAGCTATTTTGTTTGCCGTCGAATAATATTAAGGGAGGAAGGGTTGTCCAAGAGCCTTTGTTTTCAGATACAACACTATATGATGTCCATAGCCTACGTGCCTAGGCAATTAGTTCTCGACATAGTTTGACATCTAGTGATTTATACTATGTAGAACTGTTAATCACAGAATACCTAGTAGTTACTTTAGTATAATATACAAATACGGTACGGAAGACGAAGACACAAGTCCGGTGTTATAAACTACCCCTTTTAGGGTATCGTAAATGGCTATAATAGGTGCTCTTTTTCCAGTAGCACACCAATTGAACCCGAGAAAAAAATGCACAGTAATATTATGTAAAAACTTTCTTTGAAAAATATGAAATAGTTTGCGACTGGTATCCATTTAACAAAATTTAAAAAAATGACCTATTGGTACTCCACCACCCCACTTAGGCTGTGCAAACTTACCGTGCCAGCTTATGCGTGCTTATGTTTACGTAATTTGTGATTTGTCAGACAGTTACTATAACGGTGGCGTCCTCACGTGAACCCCGTTGAAGGTCGTTATAAGCGCCACGCAGAATTATAATTACCCAGCCCCATGACAGATGAAGCGTCGAGATAACGAGTGTTAGACATTCACTCTACGTACTGCAGTGTTACGTAAAGAAATATCTTTTGATTAATATCAGCTAGTATTTGATTGTAATCCCACCTGATAGGAAGCCGTAAGTGCTCATTTCCACTATGCCGGATCCGACAGATTTGCTAGAAACCGGCACCCGGACTAGGTGTTCACATTAAGCCGGGTCCCGAAGAAAACCGGAGACTCAAGTCCTAACGTCAGTCGTATTCAGGTTGCGCAATGGCGCACGATGGACGACGAAATTGTGGTAGTATTTTAGAAGGCTTAAAATAATAAGACCGCCGGTCCCGCATAGTGGGAACGAGGTTAATGCAGTCATGGTAAATCGAGTCTTTGTAATACCTTTGATCACACACGACAAATATCAAAGAAATACTTCTGCGCATGTAGCAATAGAGACAAACTATAGTTACTCAGCTGGCAACAAAACAGACAAACTATGGCACAGTGAATGACCTTATTGCTGTACCATAACACCGCTTATGGGTGATGTTGTTCGGCTACTTACCCAGTTGTGCCATTTCAATCTTCTATGAGGACTGTTCTTCTTATTTTTATTAAAGTAATTAACATGTATTTCTTTATTTGTTTACAGTATGTTGTTGCTGCTGTGTGCATCACCGCGAGCGCCTTCCCATCGGGCCCTCAGCGGATGTATTCCCAACATGCGCAAGAGCAGTTAAATCCGTGAGTAAATAATAATTCTTTAAAGATTTAATAGAGCTACCTAGGACATAACGGGAAAGGATGCTCAATATTGAAACAGCCCGACTTGAGAAATATCTTCACCTTTCTTATTGGGACTTATTCCACCACTCATTCCCACCACTGTGACTCGTGTTGGCCAGAATCTACAGTAGTCACCAGTGAAGACACCGAAATTTGACCGTAGCCAGTCCCGGGGAATCGCTAAATTGTCTTGGGACCAGCAACAATTAGAAAAGCTTAATGGAGGAGTTAGAAAAAGATAAATTCCACTTCCTTTATTTGAATAGCTATCTTTACCTTTCAGAAAACCTGCTATTCTCCTCCTAATCCTGCTTGTCTGTAGCTACTTGGACTAGGTGTTTGTATTATTAGGTGGTAAGTTTTCTTGTGCACATTCTGATGGGACGGAAGATCGACCCGACCGGAAGAGGTTAGGCATAGGACCGATTTTTACATGCCTATTCGATGCATAGATCATCTTAATTTCTAGACAATTTGGTTTTTGGCCTGACAACAAGACGTTAGCCTCGTGCCAGTAATTTAGTAATCTATGCCAGTAATTTAGTAATCTATGCCAGTAATTTACTGATCTATACACTGCTATTTGAACTCTGTTAAAATTAATATGTTTTGTATTCCAGTTTGAACTATTATCTGGACAGTCAAGACCACTATTATGGGTCTGAGCAGAAACAAGGTGAGTTTAGACAATAATTGCCTGATTACGTATACATACCTACATTCCTTCCTTCACCTTCTCATACTTGACAATCTTGACATATGATTTAAGAGGATATTTATAAAAATTAGTATCGTTAAATGCTTATTTTGTTTATTTATATAAGTAAATACAAACAAAAGACAAAGGAAAAAGGCATTAGGATAAAACAGTACAAAGGCATTGCTTATTTCTGCTTACACATCATTACCTAAAGAAGAAAATTAATTTATACAAATTAGGTTCTTATACCAAAGATTGATATCTTTGGTAAGTATAAGAACCTAATTTCTATAAAGAAATCCTTGGCAATAACCATTGAGGTAATTATACGTACTTAGTAAGAGTACCTCAGTAGTAAAAACTATATCAAACTATATCACATTGTACTGAGCGTCACCAGCGTTATTTTGAAATCGCCAGCGTTATTATACAATTGGTATCATATTTTCAGGGGTAAACCATTCGCCAAACAGTTCCCCGGCACGTCTGGAGACGTTGGAACCTGACAGCGAAGTGGAACTTGTGCCTGGAGTGCAGCCGCCTCAACAACCTCCTCAGCAGGTATCCAAACTATAGTGGTACCTATTCTGTAAGAATATTTAACAAACTCGAAAGCGGAATCCGCGCTGAGATATATCAAATTGTTCAACGAATTTTATATACCGCGGGTTCAGCTCACACTGGAGTCAAAATAATGATGATGATGATAATGATGGATCATTTTATACAAGTTACCTGTTGGCAGAAAGGGAGTCAAAATAATAAAATTATAGCTTAAGTTACTAGTTTACGAAGATTGATTGATCATGGCTGTGCTGCATTTACGTATCAAGTTTGTTTATTGATGTGTTCGTTTTTTGTTGTAACAGGGTTGTAACAGTTGTAACACGCTTTTTTTTATGTAACAGGGACCGTTAAACCTTTTCAATTATTAAAGCTATTAGGAAGATATTTCGTTATGATATTGTATCTAATTGACAGCTATATTTCTTACCATTTATTTTATTAGTTATAATATTTATAAGGTTAGTTTTAAAACTGAGAACCGTTGGTTATCTGTATAAGCGCCTGCCGAAACAAATTGATTAAATGTACCCAAAGAATATTGAATCAGAATAACCGATCGGTATTCGCTGAAGGTCATACAGGTATACGCGCCGACCTCGGCACACCCTGACGATGAAGTAGAGGCTATGTATGAGGAGATAGCAGAAGCCATACATACCTCCAAAACATACTTCACCGTTGTTATGGGGGACTTTAACGCAAAGGTGGGCACTCGGAATGGCGATGAGTTGAGAGTGGGGTCGTATGGGTATGGGCAGCGGAACCAAAGGGGCCAGCGGCTGGTCGACTTCATGGAGAAGGAGGGACTCTATGAGATGAACTCCTTCTTCAAGAAGCGACCATCCAGGAAGTGGACGTGGATAAGCCCCGATGGTTCAACCAAAAATGAGATCGACTTCATCATGACGACCAAGAAGCATATATTCGATGATGTCTCCGTGATCGGCAGGGTGAAAACCGGGAGTGATCACCGTATTGTTAGAGGCACATTGAATATCAATGTTAAGCTCGAAAGGTTTCGTCTGATGAAGTCTACGCTCCGTCCAGGATCCGCCCAAATCCAGAACCCCGAAGACTTTCAACTCGAACTGCATAATCGCTTCCAGTGCCTCGCCGAATGCGAAACTGCGGACGAGATAAACTATGGGTTGGTGCAAACTGTCCACGCAGTGGGGTCCAAGTTCTATAAGACCCCACGCCGTAAAAAACCTCAAAAGCTCTCCAATACAACCATTAAGCTAATGGAAAACCGGACTGAGATGAGACTGCAATCTTCAGCTGATATGTCGGAATATGCTGAACTCAATAGACGAATCTCGAAATCCATGCGACACGACTTGCGTTCCTATAATACAGCGTGTATTAAGGACGCAATTGAGCGGAACCAAGGCTCTAAAGTGTTCGCACAGAATTCGTCTATTGGGCGTAGTCATATGACGAAGCTGAAGATCGATGACGGCAGTGTCATCTCATCGAAACCGGAGATATTGAGAGAGCTTGAGAGGTTTTACGGACAGTTATACACCTCAACACGGGAGCCCATTGCTAGAACAGCTCGGGACACCAGAGCCAAACTAACCCGACACTACACTGAGGACATCCCAGACATCAGCCTGTACGAGATTAGAATGGCTCTCAAACAGCTCAAGAACAACAAGGCGCCGGGTGAAGACGGAATCACAACAGAACTTCTGAGAGCGGGTGGAAAACCGGTACTTTTAGTCCTCCAGAAGTTATTTAATTCCGTCTTACTCGAGGGTACTACGCCAGAAGCATGGCACAGGAGTGTGGTGGTTCTTTTCTTCAAAAAAGGTGATAACACTTTATTGAAGAATTATAGACCTATCTCACTCCTGAGCCATGTATACAAGCTGTTTTCGAGAGTCATTACGAACCGTCTCGAACGCAGGTTTGATGACTTCCAGCCTCCCGAACAAGCCGGGTTCCGAAAAGGCTTTAGCACCGTAGACCACATACATACGCTCCGCCAGATTATACAGAAGACCGAGGAGTATAATCGGCCATTATGTCTAGCGTTTGTGGACTACGAGAAAGGCTTTGATTCAATCGAGACCTGGGCAGTATTGCAGTCTCTCCAGCGGTGCCACATTGACTATAGGTACATCGAAGTGTTGAAGTGTTTGTACAGCAACGCCACCATGTCGATCCGACTACAGGACGAGAGCACGAAACCAATCTCATTGCAGCGTGGTGTGAGACAGGGAGACGTTATTTCTCCGAAACTGTTCACAAACGCATTGGAGGACGTTTTCAAGCTCTTGGACTGGAACGGATTCGGCATCAATATCAATGGCGAATACATCACTCACCTTCGTTTTGCCGATGATATAGTCATTATGGCAGAGTCGCTGGAGGACCTCAATACGATGCTCAGCGACCTCAGTAGCGTTTCCCAACAGGTGGGTCTTAAAATGAACATGGACAAGACGAAGATCATGTCTAATGTCCATGTTGCACCCGTACCGGTAATTGTTGGGAACGATACACTCGAAGTTGTTGACCACTATGTATACCTTGGACAAACTATCCAGGTAGGTCGGTCCAACTTCGACAAAGAGGTCGCCCGAAGAATCCAACTCGGATGGGCAGCGTTCGGGAAACTACGCGGAATCTTCTCGTCCAAAATACCGCAGTGCCTAAAGACGAAGGTTTTTAACCAGTGTGTGTTGCCAGTGATGACATATGGTACTGAGACGTGGTCCCTAACTGTTGGCCTTTTGGATAAGCTCAGAGTCACACAACGAGCTATGGAGAGAGCTATGCTCGGAGTTTCTTTGCGCGACAGAATCCGAAATGAGGAGATTCGCCGAAGAACCAAGGTCACCGACATAGCTCTTAAAATCTGCAAGTTGAAGTGGCAATGGGCAGGCCACATCGCTCGGCGAACCGATAACCGCTGGGGAAGAAAGGTTCTCGAGTGGCGACCACGAACCGGAAGACGCAGCGTAGGTAGGCCTCCCACTAGGTGGACAGACGACATTGTGCGCGTCGCAGGTAACCGGTGGATGCAAATAGCCAATTGTCGGTCATTGTGGCGTTCGAAGGGGGAGGCCTATGTTCAGCAGTGGACGTCTTCCGGCTGGTGATGATGATGATGATGAAAGAATATTGCTCAAATAAAATGTAAACTACATAACTAAATAACTGATAATAACTGACATCTCCCATCTACGATCATCTTGTTGACCCGTGAGGTGTCGGTTAAGCATAGCACCCTCCCATCTCATCCCGTACAGTGTCCGTAAGAGGCGAATAAGGGAAAGCAAAAAGACGGGCAGCGGTTAAGATAGTATCGATATACTATCTAAATGGGCAGCCATCGATATGGGCAGTGGTGTTTTTCTATTGGATTACCTACCACCGATACCTACTGCGATCCCCAATACGCTTGCTAAGCGTCGGGATTATGGCAACTCCTCAGTTCTAAGGACAGTGGACGTGATTTGGCTGCTGATGATGATGATGCACTAAGATCTAAACAACTATCAAGAGACAAATAAAAAAAACCTAGCTCGAGAGTCCATACTAGTTACAATAAACCTGGTAACTTAGCAAATAACTAGGTATAGTCCAGAACTTCGTGAAGATTATTTTATTTAACATTACCATATTTTATTCTTACAGCCACCTGTAGCTCCGAATTTGCCCGGCTTAGCCCCTGGACAAAGAGTGTATATAGTTCACATGCCAATCCCAGGATACAGGTAAATATACACTTTCACTTTCACTTTGTATCCTAAAACTTAAAGTGAGTTACATACAACTAAAATGCTCTAAATTAAATTAATGAGCATCCGAATTTAGAGCGTCACCACATAGCTCGAAGAACCGATAACCGATGGGGAAGAAAGGTTCTCGAGTGGTGACCACGAACTGAAAGACGCAACGTAGGTATGCCTCCCACTACGTAAACCGACGACATTGTGCGAGTCGCAGATAGCCGGTGGATGCAATCAGCGAAATGTCGTTCATTGTGGCCTTCCAAGGGGGAAGCCTATGTCCAACAGTGGATGTCTTCCAGCTGGTGATGATGATGATGAGACAGGTGCGGTTGAAAACTTATATAAGCTAAGCATTCTTTTGTCTAGGTAGTACAGTATACCGTGTCTCCGTTGATTGACAGGTTAGAAAGTTTGCGTTGGGGATGCTTTTCTGAAGAATTTATTAAATAATTAATGTTTAACTCCCAATGCAAAAATGGGGAGGTTTTACGCCTACGTATGACTGTGGCATCGCACGAGTAGTTTGTAATGGTCAGATAAGAAATAGGGTTTATTTGTTTATTTAAAAACAGTTATTAAATTCAAATTATTATTTCAAATAGGTTTAACGCTAGCACTTTTGAACAGACTTTTTTAAAGCTACTACCAGATCACAAGGCGGCCTCAACTGAGAAAATCCGGAAAGAAACTCAGCGGGCTTGTCATATTTTTTGTTTTTCATTACAATTACATCAGCATCGGTGACCTGGCGTTTGAAAGATACTTGCGACTGGTGTTCGTTATGTTTGATGAAAATCTGTTCAGTCTTTATATAATAGCCAAACAGTTAATAAAAAAAAACATTTTTACAGGCCTGGTACGATCAGCGGATACCAACCAGTCTATATAGTGGCCGCTGCTCCTCAAGGAAACGCAGGTTTTCCTGGAAACGGTAAGTAACGTATATTCACAAACATCGCCTTAATTGGCTCAAAATAATTGAAGCAAACCGAGTTCGGGAGTACCTAGACCTTTTTATGGAACACCGAATCCCAAAACGTGACGGGACACCTTTGAATGTCCTGCCATTCTTGTGCAAGAGAAACGTTCAGGAGATTGGTTACACTGTAGTGTCAGATATTTCGTCTCGAAGCAAATGGTGTGTCACTGCTGATCTGGTATGAAGGGCACTGTAGCTGGAGAAATGAACCGACTGGTACCTATACTGCGATCACGCCTGCCCAGCGTGGTGGTCATAGCAACCTCTCCCTTCTAAGAAAAAGGCCTTTATTCAGCAGTGGACGTCTTTTGGCTGCTGATAATGATGAGAAACTGATGTCTCAGATCATGAGCAACAGTGCGGTGCAATAGTGCATGAACGAACGTATAGTTTACCACCACAGAAACATCTTGAACGTCTCATCTCTATAATGTATTAAAACGTCACAGCCGGAAAACTTTCACTGTTGAATGTAGGACTTCCCCTTGCACCACCATAATGAAGGACAATTGGCTATTTGCATTCACCGGTTCCAAGCTACCAGTGACACCCTTATGCGGCGTGATTTACAACTTTTCTCGGTTCGGCTTACTTTAGAAATGAAACTAGTATTATGAAACTGTTATCATAAGACTTATAGCTGTATCCGTAAATAGGTTGGGATCAAATTAATATTAATTTTTAGGGGCGCGGTTTCGAATCCCAGACCGTATTGTCTTTTTATTTTTTTTTTATTTTATGCCTATAATACTTATGCATATACTTTTGACGTCCGCGTGCTTTATATCGGATACTACGAAGTTTTAGCTATTTTTTTATTAAAAAATGCCAGAGGCTATTTAGAGTTTCAAATCACACCGCTGGAGGCGCTGGTGTTGGGGAGTACGTTTTGACGTGGGAGTTACCTATCTATCTTATTATATAAAAGAGTAAGCAAAAACCCACTCATCACGAAATCTCAGAAACTACAAGTGCTAGAAGTCTCAAATTTTGCATGGGGGTTACTTTTAGGACAAAGGTGCTCACTAAGACGGGTTTTTGCGAAATTCAATCTCTAAGGGGGTGAAACAGGGGGGCAAAGTTTGTATGGGAGAACGCGATTCCTTAGTCCTATTGACTTGAAATTTTGCACAGACTTTCGTTAAGAAAGTTAATTGAATTTGTATTTCATATTTTTTTTAATTTATCCCTTAACAGGGTAAAAAAGGAGTATTATTACTCAACCGACGGCGGTACAAATATATCACAAGAATAAGATAGGGTAATTCGAAGAATAAAGTCAAAGTTCCTTGGTCAAGTGGTTACGGAAGCGTCCTCTTAAGTATGGACTGTCCGGGTTCGCTACCCGTGTATGGATTTTTTTTTGTGTTTTTAAACTTTGTTTTTTTATTTATATTAAGATTCGATGTTTTAAATATTTAACTCATATTGACTCCAGCACTTTTTATTTCTAATATATTTTTTAAATTTAATACTTTTTTTAAATTTAGAATCATGCATACGTAGTTAGCTTCTCTCTAATGTTATGATTTAGTTATTAGTGGAAACTTAATTGATTTTTGTACTATTGGATCTTATATTAGTAATAAGTAGTATCATTTGTTTGTTTCCCAAATATAATAAAAATAAAATAATGAAAATATATTTCCAAAATGTCTGTTTGGGTAGGAATACAATATGCATGTATTGTACGTATGCTGATGTCACCGGAGAACCCTGGTTCCCCTCTCATGTGCCGATGTGACAGCCACGGGAGTTTTAGTGGGTAAGAATCCCCCACAAGATCCTGGGGACATATTAAACGTGTCCCCCGCCACCGCTATAACTGTGACAACGGTGACAGATTCCCGGAGGGCTATAATGCGCCCCCGGCAGTGGCTTCAAAGGCCCTTGCCTTGCACTGAGGGGTACCCGGTGCAGCCCCATATTTTGTGCGGACAGCCGTGAGGGGTTTAGAGGGTAAGAATCCTACACACCGCGGTCGACCGCCCGCAGGATCCTGGGAGCCTATTGGAGGTCTATCCGTAATCCCCGAAACTTTGAGCACGGTGACAGGTTATTTTTTTATTGTGCCCCCCGGTGGCGGGCTGAAAGGCAAGCACTGAGGGGATCTGTTTTTAAATTTATCCTTTAACAGGGTTAAAAAGCAGTATTATTACTCAACCGATGGCGGTACAAATATTTTCACTTAGATTAGCTTAGTACGTAAATTAGGTACTGTACACGTATAACTTTAATACATAAGATAAAATATCACGCTACATGCAATAGGGACTGAGCAGACATATAACAAGAATATGATCAAGTAATTCAAATAATAGAAATAGAGTAGCCATGGTCTGGAGGTTACGAAAGCCTCTTCTAAGCACAGCAGAGTCCGGGTTCAAATTTCTCATTGGGATTTTTTTGTGTACTTTTAAACTTTTTATTTTATAATATTTTTTTTATTTTTTCAAGGTTTATATATTAACTGAATTTATTTAGAAGTTTATAAGTAGTAATAAGTAAGTAAAAACCTAAAGAGGTACATACTTAACAATCAAGTACTAGAGAAGTTTATTCTACATATATATCATTATCATTCCAAATAATATAAGGTAAATCTGGGATATAATATGCTTGCCCCCCGGTGGCGGACTCAAAGGCCAGGCACTGAGGGACACCTGGTGCAGAACAAACCCGAGAACCCAGGTTTCCCTCTCATGTGCCGATGTGACAGCCACGGGAGTTTTAGTGGGTAAGAATTCCCCGGTTGACCCCCGTCTACGTCTTAACGATGAAACCGAACAAGGAAGCCCGTATTGCTTCCATAAATTGGTTTTAAAGAAATGGTGTTCTGTTCCTGTCCTTAATCCACCCAAATTGTACACCGGTACACGTCTGCAGTTTCTAATAAAAATAAAAATACAATTAACACTTTCGCTGCTGAAAACTATAGCGGTGAGTCGAAGAAAATATCACGCGTGTGCGCAATTACTCACCTGTCTAGTCCAACGAAATGTCGGAACACGAGTGCGCATCGACTATCGCCGTGAGTCCGTGAAATTGTAACGGCTGTGCGCGCCGACTTGCCTGTATAGTTCGGCGCTAAAGCAATACGCCAGTGCGCTCAACTAACGCGGTGCGTCCGCCAAGTTTAACGGCTGTGCGCAATAACTAGACAAGTGAGTTTCGCCGTGGCAAGACGGATATGCGGCTGATAGTGACCAGATGAGTCGAACGCGTGGCAAAACGGGTGTGCGAATTAACTATAGAGGTGCGTCCGTCGAACTAAAACAGCAGTGCGCATTGACTCACATGGCTAGTTTATAGGTACAATAGTGTTTTCAGAAGGTTCTAGTTTCAGAATAAAGTAAATATTTACTCATTAAAGTTTTATTTATTCAATAAATGGACGAGACAAGCAAGTCGTTCACCTGGTGGTAAGCGACACACCTGCCTATGTCTGGTAATTTCGAAAGTTCTTACCGGAAGACAGCAATGTTTACACACTGCTACTTGGTGTCAGAATGTGTCACACTACCTACCTGGATGGTTTCTTGCAAAAGATATCTCATTCATTAGTAATTAACAGCCCAAAGGCATCCACTGCTACCCACAGGCCTCCCTCTTAGAAGTGAAGGGTTGCCATAATTAATCCCCACGCTTGGCAGGCAACTAGCTGACCAGCGCAGCTGCGCCTGCGCTTATGTTGTAAGTACCGCGATAAAAAATTTGATACATGATACATTATTATGAAATACTTTAAGCGAGACCATAATCTGCATTCTCAGTATATTAAATCTGCTAAGTAATCTATTGAGCCGAATCTATATTAAACGAAACCATATCGCGGTTTAGAAATGGTATAGCGCCATCTAGTGGGATAAATGGTTTAGAGTGGCTAAGAATAGTTAGAAAGCCTTTTACTATATAAATTTACGGATCCAGAAGGATGTAAGTAGGTACCGTGATAAGATTTTTGTAATTTACACGAAATACATTAAGCGGAACCATATCGTACATGCCACCTACTGAGTGAAATGGTAGGCACTGACTAAAGTCGTTGTTAGCTCCAGCTTGATTGCAAAACTGAAGACGACATAAATAACCTTACATAAAGTTTGTACATATTGTGTAGAGAATGGAGTATGTTAAATTTTATATTTATAAGTGGTCAATTAGTTCTTATACATTTTTGTATACTTAGTTTACCTACCTATCTTTTGAATTTTAAGATTTACTTCAATAATTTTGATATATTAAATAATGATAATATATCACATCAACATAGTAGGTACAGAAGTTTCAGATTTAATGGAACCATTACATTTTTTACACTATGACGCCATCAATAAATTGAAACCACCACAAAAAAACAACTATTTAAAAATATAATTTATAAAAAATAAAAACAAAAAAATATAAAAGAGTCGGATTCGAACCTGGGACCTACAGCGCTGGTAAGATGCTTCAGTAACCACTTGGCCACAATTCGCATGCGATATATTGCGAAATACCTTATGTTATGAAAACTAAATGTGCTTATTCCCTATTGTATATAGCGTAATAATACATATCTTAATAATTAATGATCAGTTTTATAAATTATAAAGTGACCTATTCACATACAAAAGAAATTACGTGGTAATATGTGCAAGTAATGTTTCACTGCTTAGCCCCTATGATACATAGCGTGATATACTAGTTTATGCCCAGACTTCTACTCAACACATCAGTGAAAGTCCTATTAAAATCCACCCACGGGTTTTCAAATGATACCTGGATACCCAAACAGAGAGACCGACAGACAGACAATAAATGCAAAAAACTCTATCAGCCTTACCAATAAACGAGTTATAACAGTTATACTTTAGAATAAACTAAGAATAAGCAAAATGACTACAAATAAACGAATAATAGCTTATACCTAGTATAGCGTTGACATTTCTTTTCATACAATCGTTATTCTGAAGTTATTCCCGCCCGCACCCTTGTATAAATCTAGTATAACATCAAAAATACCACGGTTTGTGTTAATTTACGCGCATTAAAGTTCTTTAACATTTATTTTAATTATGGAATTAGATGCAATAGTAGAAGTAGAATGATTCAGGCTCAAAAAAATTTTGTACATAAGAGAAAATCCTTTCGATTTTTACAGCGATGACCAGCTTACCGATAACCGTTGGGGAAGAAAGGTTCTCGAGTGGCGACCACGAACCGGAAGACGCAGCGTAGTTAGGCCTCCCACTAGGTGGACAGACGACATTGTGCGCGTCGCAGGTAACCGGTGGATGCAAATAGCTAATTGTCGTTCATTGTGGCGTTCGAAGGGGGAGCCCTATGTTCAGCAGTGGACGTCTTCCGGCTGGTGATGATGATGGTGTGATGATGATGACTAGCTTACAATACAATATCAATCCCTCAATCTCAATATGGACCGCTTTGAGGTACTGGGGATACACAAAAGGTACCTAATAACCTTCACCTACTCATACAAGTAATTTTTTATCTGCTGTATCAGTTTTGCTGTGTTATGCTCGTTTTTTGTTATCCATTCCTTGCAAGTGCAAACATGCTGCGGATATTCATACTGGGTACTCTATTCACAAAAATACACACATTGTAAAAACTGTTACAAAAAATCTAACAAAACGGTCAAGTAACGTACAGTTGACAAAGGAACACAGCTGTTGTTAAAGACAGAATGCACTTTTTAGAGAAGTTTCACTATCGTCGCGCTGTTGCCAATTCGTGCATCTTGACTTAACGAAAGAATAGTTATACCAAAGTTATAATTACTTTATTTGTAAAAAGATATTCTGGACATATTCTTAATTTATTACTGTTATAACTAAACCTAGTATAAGAATAGAATAGATGCGGTGTAACTAATTTTTATTAGTAAGGCTGTATGTCGATAGTATAGTGTCAAGTATAGTGTAATATAGTATAGTGTGTACAGACAAAGTGCTTTTTGTGTTTTGTTATAGTATATAGATAGAAGATAGATTACACTCTTATATAGGTAAATCTTATCTAGGTGTTACTAGACATACTTAATAAGACAAACAGACACAAATGTTTGTCCTGGGTGGGACGAACATTAGTGTATGTGTTTTTCGAACCCACGACCTATAGGATAGGATAACCACGAGGGTGTCTACTTGACTAACAGGCCAGCCAAATGTTGCCTGGTCAC
Source organism: Furcula furcula (assembly GCA_911728495.1). NCBI lineage: Eukaryota > Metazoa > Arthropoda > Insecta > Lepidoptera > Notodontidae > Furcula > Furcula furcula. Next base: position 27,302,283 of record OU452246.1, read on the forward strand.
CATGGTTTAGGCTCTGTCTTGTTCGGGATCAAATAACAGTGTGTGTAAGTTTCATGTTGGTTGCACATACAATAAAGAATTAACTATCTACTTACTATGTTGTTTGCTACCGATAGTACCTAAATAAACTAGGTCAGTAACATATTGATGTGATGATCCGGTACTCTTAAATAACATATTTAGATTTTTTTTCTTACCATAAAACCAACAATAAGACTATAATTAGGTAGGTAGCTATTTGAGTGTTGTTCAAACATTATTAAATGTTTCACAAGTTTTGTTTCAAGTAATAATTGGAATCCTTCTAATGTATGCAGGTATTGTTAACTGTTTTTTCTATGACCAACAACTATACTATTGCGTGAATATATAAACACAAAAGACCAAGTTATTTAAGTACTTATAAGTACCTTTTTTTTGTAAATTTGCAAGTAAACCAATGTTGTAGTTTTGGAAGTTACGACGTATAAATAGCTATGCTCTATTGTTCGATGTGTACACAATTATTGCCGGCTCTTTCGTAATTCGTTAGTAAAAAATACCGCCATTTGTTTATGGTGCTCATTAGTGCTTCTGTTTTGTTATTTAAACAGTGGCGTTTTATTACTACTACTGGAGGCTATACATACTGGTACTAAAATGTACATACTTACGCGAGAAAAAGTTTTCTTTTAACAATCAAATAGAATAGAAGTAAACTATTCATTACAAAAGTCGTAACGGGGTTTGCAAATATTTTATTAGTTATCAACAGGTTTATGGCTCAAGAGAAGTGGTATTATTTTCCTATTCGACTTTGGAAACGCTCGGGAATACAGCCATAAACAAAAAATGTTTCTAACGAATCATATTGCTCAATTCGAAAACCCATGATTCATTTACTAGCACCAACAAGAAACTCAGTGGGGCAACGAGAACATGTCGAGGTTGCATGCCTTAGCCCTACATCATGCGGATGAACCTTCTGCCAAACCCGCGGGACTAGTGTATAGTATTGGTCGTTATATTCAATAACATTTAATTTATGCATTATTCTTAATATCAATATTATTTATTTTATTATTAAATAATTATCATTATTAAAAATAACAGACATATCGATCTGCCAATAGTAGTCGCCGACATTACAATAACCCAATCAAAAAATCAAGTTTATTGTCAAATTGACCTTAATGTCTTAAGGCTACAATAACGTATACACGTACGATTATATAATATATATAATGTTTACTAAAATAGAAGGGAAAAGGGGAAGAGGAAGACCCAGACGAAGTTTTATGAAGCAGGTAGCAGAAAAAGTGGGTGGAATGTCGTATCAGGAGGTCAAAATGAAGGTATATAATAGAGCAGAGTGGAAATTGCTTCACCGACAAGAACCCAGCTCTTAAGTTGGAGAGAGATAATGTTTACGTGTACATACGTACGATTATGGTCAATCAAAATACAGCAATACCGTTTTTTTTTTTCAAATTCAATTTTACACCTTAGTTTAAGCGTTATCGTTAAATTATAGCTCCTTTACTTCACAGTGTACTCGTATAATTATGATATTTTACTACATGGACATAAAATTCCGTTTCGTTTAGAAACTCAAACTCAAAAATAGTTTATTTCAAATAGGCTTAACGCTAGCACTTTTGAGAGGTGTTGTCATGTTTTTTATTTTTTTTAAAAGAGCTACCACCGGATCACAACGCGGCCTTAACTGAGAAGATCCGGGAAGAAAACGAACATAACATCCAGGGCATTTGTTATAATTTAGCTCTGATGAGACTAGCTACTTTCTCTGCGTTGCATACGACTGTAATAAAGTTTTCAACACACTTGCTCGTAAAGTGAGCCTTATTACATCGTTTTTAGGGTCATAAACATAGCTATAAGACACGCGTGCGTAATGACATTACCGCACTAATGTATAATATAATTATTCCTACAAAGTTAAATTAGTACCTTACTGCAAATTGTACGCAAGTAAACAGAGAATTCTTAATTTAACCGGGTAATAGTTTTTCTTTTTTAGTAAAAACAAACAGGTTTTGCGGGTGGAGTGCCACTGAAAATCCATTATTTTTTTGGAATAAAGAAATGTGTACGCCCTTAATTAAATCAAAAACACATTTACTATTATCAGATTATTTATAAATAACAATAATGTGTTATAAACTGTTAAAATATTTGCATTTTATCACTTAAGATTATAATTTTGAAGTAGGCTGTATGTTCACTCACATTGCATTGAGACCGTGAAAAAAAAACGCGCGCCATTTTCCTTATTTGTCATATTTAGTTTTTATTGTGTTTGTCGCTGTGTAAATTTTTATTTGTTTTTTTTTCCTCACAAGTGTGTTGAAAAACGTCGTATAAAACTCGTGAGCTCTGCTCATGATGACACACTCTGCTAAATTACGCCCTCGCCTACGGCTCAGGCTGCAAACCACAATTTTAATTTTTGAACAATAAAATTAATCCATTTGCGACGAATACATAACCTCCTTTTTTTAGTCGGTTAAATATGAAAACCCACTTTTGCATGTCCTCCTAAGTACGGAGACGCTTAATTCAAATTGAATAAAACGGTCACCCATCTTTGTAATGACCTTGCCTACCGTTGCTTAACCTGATCGATAGCCAAAATTTTATAACAACTGTCTATGAGTATCTCCTTATTTTAATTGTATCGTCGAAATATAACCTCCTTTTTTTGAAGTCGGTTAAACACTAGAACCCACACTTTTACATGTCCTCCAAAGCACGGAGACGCTTGATTCAAATGGCATTAAACAATCACCCATCTTTGTAATGACCTTGCCTACCGTTGCTTAACCTGCGATTGCCAAAATTTGATAACAACGTCCTCACGCGCGGAGAGCCACGCAACGACTGAGTTGAAATTCAGTGACTAAATGCGATTACACCTTCCTAAATGCGTTTCTAATTAGGATTCTAAGTGATTTAGTCAGTTAGAAACCATCCTTGCCTCTGAATTTAGAATCCTAACTTCCTAAATGCGATTACACTTCATTGAATTCAGTGACTAACTCATTTAGCTTCCTAAATAACGGACGGTGTAATAAGCCTTTAATATATTCGTTAGTAACATCGCCGCGTCGTGGCAGGCGGCTGTGGTGGTCGTACAATATCTATGTAATTTAAATAACGGATAAAAAATAACGCTTGCCTAAGATAATAAATAATAAGCGATTTGATCATTTATAAATAGTTCAGATGCAGGCCGATGAAAATACCATTCCCTTGAACCACTTGACCAGACTTCTATACAACCGTCACCTTCTGATTGATATAAATAAATATGATATAATTATTTAACGTAGTTTACAATAACAATTCGAAAACTGAATATAAAGTACATTGATGCTTAAATATTTACTTTATTTTGAAAACTAGCACCTACCGAAAGCACTATTGTTTAGACTAGCCAGGTGAGGCAATGCGCACTGCTGTTTTAGTTCGACGGACGCACCTCTATAGTTAATTCGCACATCCGTTATGCTACGCGTTCGACTTCCCTGGTCACTACCAGTCGCATAGCCGTCGTGTCTCGGCGGAACTCGCTTGTCTAGTCGAAGCCGCATACACGTAATGCCACCGGCCGACTAGACTAGTGAGTCGATGCGCATAGCCGTCGCGGCACGCCCGTCTCGACCGTGTTAGTCGGTTAGCACACGCGTTGATTGAACAAACGGCTGTGCGCAAGACTCACCTTGCCTATATTGAGCCGTATACGTCGTGCGCATACGATATTTGCTTAGCAGCGAAAGTGTTACATTCGACTAAAACAAGACAGTATAGATCCATTCTATACTTTGTGATCTAATTGGGCATAAACTAGTTTAGTCTTTTCGTTTACGATAACCGATCGGTGGATCAACGAATTTTATTTACAAATTGAATTAAGTATATCGTGTCTTTTTTCAAGTCTGCATATGTAAATCATCATCACCATTCATCATCTTCATCATCATCATCATTCACATCTTCGTCACCATTCATCATCTTTAACACTATTCATCATCATCACAATACACATCTTTAACACCATCATCAAAATTCATCATCATCATTATTCACATCTTCATCACCATCATCACATCAACACCACACATCACCATTCATCATGATCATCATCAGTCACATCTTCATCACCAATCACACACATCATCATTATCCATCATCATCATCTTAGACATCTTCATCACCATCATAACACATCATCACCATTCATCATCATCATCATTCACATCTTCATCATCATTCATCATCTTCATCATCATTTACATCTTCGTCACCATTAATCATCTTTAACACTATTCATCATCATCACCATACACATCTTTAACACCATCATCAAAATTCATCATCATCATTATTCACATCTTCATCACCATTCATCATGATCATCATCTTTGACATCTTCATCGCCATCATAACACATCATCACCATCACCATTCATCATCACCACCATTCATCATCATCACCATTCATCATCTTTATCATCATTTACATCTTCGTCACCATTTATCATCTTTAACACTATTCATCATCATCACCATACACATCTTTAACACCATCATCAAAATTCATCATCATCATCCACATCTTCATCACCATCATCATCACACATCACCTTTCATCATGATCATCATCATTCACACCTTTATCACCATCATCACACATCATCACTATCCATCATCATCATCTTTCACATCTTCATCATCATAACACATCATCACCACCATTCATCATCATCATCTTTCACATCTTCATCACCATCATCATTTGAAATTCGAAATAACCCCCCACACGTTTCCTTTATACGGGGTGTAAGGGACATCGTACCGAAAACCGATACCAGGGATCCAGTACATGATTCTGAACATTCTAGTGTTGAAATTTTTCATCGGCATTTTCATAAATTTCCAAAAAAGAATCCATTTTTTTTTAATAAAATTAGTCTATCATCATTATTGGTAATAATAATAGAGCATAATTTTAATTTAAAATTTTTCAGTAGAGGCCGCGTTGTGATCCTGTGGTATTTCAAAAAAACTTGACAATAATGTATAAGTGCCATCGATATATAGTATATCGATTAGTGCTCTCGTAAGGGCTATGCGAAATGATAAAGTAATTTTGAATTTGAATTAAAACTGAATAGGTACACAAATACATTGATTCGTAAATATTCGAACTGAAAGCACTAAACTATAAACTAGCCACGTGAGGCAATGCGCACTGCTGTTTTAGTTGGACAGACTCCCCTCGATAGTTAATTCGCACACCCGTTGTGCTACGCGTTCGACTTCCCTGGCCACTACCAGTCGCATAGCCGTCGTGTCTCGGCGGAACTCGCTTGTCTAGTCGAAGCCGCATACACGTAATGCCACCGGCCGACTAGACTAGTGAGTCGATGCGCATAGCCATCGCGACACGCCCGACTCGAACGTGTTAGACGGTTAGCACACGCGTTGATTGAGCAAACGGCTGTGCGCAAAACTCACATTGTCTATATTGAACCGCATACGCCGAGCGCCCGATTTTTGCTTAGCAGCGGAAGTGTTAACAAATCACAAATTCAGAGATTCAACGTTGCAGGCTTAAACCTAAGCGTAGGTCGTAGCTCTTTCACGCGTCACTTCTAAACAATTTTTTTTCATATTGCCATGGATAAATGAACTAATTTATCCATGATATTGCGTTACGAAAAGTCAGCTACAAACATTATTTTTGAAGAAATTCTATAATCAAAGGCAGTAAGTTAAAATTAAACACTTCTTTTTTTTCTCAATTACACCCGTGCGAAGCCGGGGCGGGTCGCTAGTTTGTAATATACTCTTATCTATGCGGATAGCTATGTCGGTGACCTTTGGTTCTTTGGCCAGTCTCCTCATTTCAGATTCTGTCACGTATAGAAAATTATAGCATAGCTCAAACTTCATGTCAATACTAAATGCTTTTGTTAACAGGGTTCCAGAACGCTGTTCTGTTAGATCCATCAGGACAAGCTGTGTCTCCCGTGCTTGGATATCAGAAGAGCGCTGTACTGGCTCCTCAGCATAACCCGGGGTTGATTCTCGGAAGCCCTCTCGCTTTGTCTAGACCTTTGGAGTTAGGTTACCAGGATTATGCTGGACAGTAAGTTTATTTTTAATTGTTTTTGTACTAGCAGCTTCGGACAGCAGAGGATTTAGTAATCTTTAGATAACTGAACCTTACTGCTACACTCAGAGTCCGTTAATGAGTCATTATCGGGTCACTTATTATATATTTTTATTACCAGTACCGACAATATACTACGTTACTCATATAAATATATAATAAAGTTACTCGTAATATACGTTTATTCAATTTTAAAAAAAAACGTATTCATATTTATTTTTCAATTCAACAGTGATTCGTCACAAACATGCCATTACTGAAATTTCTTTCTTCACACATAATATAAATGACGAATTAAGTGAAAGTGTCTGTAATCACTACAAAATACAGATTTGGTTTCGGCGTGCACCTATTTTCTCCGGAGTATATACTCTTTGAAATATATGAAATGGTTATAAATTTCAGGTTTGTGAACCACGTCCAACCGCTATAATCGTTTAACTTTCTACATTCAGGAGAGTTTCACTTCGTTAACATTAGTGCCGGTTTTGTTTGAACTTCGTTTATGAACTCGAAACATTGTAAAAGTTAACGATCATCTGATGGCAAAGGGCCTCCTTTCCACCTGCTAATAAAACCTAAATTCCTCATACGTTAGATATCTTTTGGTCGCATGAGACGTCGGCAAAAATATTCTTATACGTGACGGACGACGTTCAAGAATCTACTTGTAGTATCAAAATGCGGCTGCAAGAGATTCACCAAAAATCACACACCATTTTTTACAAAAAACATACGGGCTCAAAGGCAAGGCACTGAGGGGCCCCTGGTTCAGATCCCATCGTAGAGCCCTGGGCCCTCTCATGTGTTGATGCTACAGCCGCGGGGGTTTTAGTGGGTGAAAATCCCACATACCCCGGTCGAGCCCCACAGCGCCCGGGGACCTTTTGAAGGTTTCCCCCGTGAAACAAAAGGGCACAGTTTAGGCACTGGGCACTGGGCGGTGGCACTGAGGTGCTTCTAAAAATTACCAGACTGATAAACGTAATACTTCATTGTGGCTGACCATAACAGACACACACACACTAACTTGTGACTTGGGACACAATAACTTGCGACTGTAAAACAAGGGGTTCACTATCATCATCTAATAGCACTTTTATTTGTTTAGAGCTCCGTTATTGCAAGCGGTCGATGGCATCAGGGGCTTGCAACTAGCTCAGCAGATTGGCCTGCAGGGACCAGTAGCACATGGACATGGTGCACCGGTTGCCATGAACAATCCGAACGCTGAATCTTCAAACCATAATGCAGGCGAAAGTGGTAAGAATCTGCTCATACTAAGGACCAAAATCCTATTAACTTTAGCTCTGCCACTTCTTTATCGATTTTGCTTTTAAAGTGCTAGATTTGTTTGAAAATTTGTACAGCAGAACTACCCGACAGCATAGCGATATTTATTTTTATATACCTACTGCTATTTTGAGGCAAAATTTATGACACTGCAGTATACTACCAGTAGGAATCTAGATGGACTCTTGCACAAGGGGCTAGGGTCCTCCTATTCTATCGCGGAGAATAAGTACCCTAGGCTCAATAGGTAAAAATTATTTAAGCTTTTCTTAATAAGATTTTTTTCTATTACAGAAGCACTGAATGCCTCACAAGGAATAAAAGAGGCCGAAAACCAAAAATCCAAGCCTCGGACGGCATCGTTGCCTAGGAAGGCCTAGTTCATTACCGCCTTAGGTCGCAATTAAGCCTAAATTAACACCTAACAATTCAATACAAATTTTAATCTCATGGAATTTTGTTAAATTGAATTGGTTAAAGTTTGGCCAAAGCCCGTAAAAATATTGCCAATATAGATATTTATAAATACTCATGGATGTGTGTGGGATTTTTCTCAGCCAATGTTACAATTCAAATAAAAATAGTTATTTACCCTCTCATTTTATTTCACGTTCAACCCACGTTAATTTTCTATATGTTGCGGTCATATATGCTCTATGTATATCTTACTTTATGTATCTTTCATATATTTATTTGCTTAGAATTAAAGTACCTACTTCCTTTCTGTTTTTGGCAAGACTTTTTTCTGAACATGTAATATTATTTCAATTTGTCTCTGAATCATAATGATCACTGAATAAATGTATTTATTGGCTGAGAGTGATGTTCATGTTATGTGAGCTATTTGACGAACGATGAATCGCATTATGTTTGCCTATCTATTAAATATGAAAGTATTGTTAGTCTAATATTTAAAATTAAACGGTTTTAATTTTCTCATTTGTATTATTTTATAACACAGAATAATAACCTCTACATAGCCTTTAATCTGAATAATAAACGCCTATGCTTGACATCAATTTAAGTAAAAAAGTTGACAATATGTAAGTGCCCTCGTTAGGCCTATAGATATTTTGATTTTTTTTTAAATATGTAAATAGTAATTTATTTATTAATCAATGGCACACAACTTATTAAAATAATCAATTTCATAAAATTAAAAATAAATAAAATAATAATTAAATTAACTTAGTAAGTGTAAAAAAATTGGACCACGTGGTAGGGTACCCAAGATGCTGGCAGCATTTCCTCGCTGAATAGCTAAAGCCACTCTCTGAGCGAGGAAATGCCCAGCTCTGGGGTCACCTGTGGTGTCGACCAACCTTTTACTTAAACATCTAAATAAATTGTGGGCAGAATTAATTTTGAATTAGAATTTCAATCTAAAGACTTCAGAAAGTTTCTAGATTCAAATAGAATTCTAAGCTAAAGTAAGTAATGATTTCTGATATTTACGCGAATATTACACATTGAAACCATGACCATGAATGCTGTAAAGTTTTCTAAACGTCGGGTAATAAAAATCAAGAATAAACCGCGATATAATCCGTAAAATTAGTCTCATTTCTAAAGTAAGTACTAAAAGTTTTTTTCTTTATTTTTACTATCCTTATAAAGATGTGCTGTCAGCAAAAGTGAAGAACGTTATGGTCCGTGAACCGCCAACACAGCAACTACACCTCCTCATTTTTTTTCTCACGGGGTGAAGATACCTTCAATAAGTCACCGGGACGCTGTGGGGTGTCAACCGGGGTATGTGAGATTCTTATTCTCTAAAACACCCGTGGCTGTCGTATCTGCCCCTCAGAGGAGAACCTAAGTTTTCTTTTAGGATGTGCACTAGTTGTCCCTCAGTGCCTTGCCCCCGGGAACCTGGCACGGTGCTCACGGGGACGTGGTCGCAACCCCGCCGCCGCGCCGTCCTCATCGGAGTCACTGCCGTACTCCATAGACATGGGTCCTACATCCGAATCGTCCAGCGAATCCGAAAAACAACTGTAGACTTACACAACATAGAGCAACCTAACGCTCCGCAATAACATCATTTCTGAGCGGGCATATACAGGTTGATTTTTTCTGTGGAATCTGAAAATGGTCCTAAAGAATTAGGGCCATGTTGTATGTAATGCAACGTTGAAAAACTGACTTCATTCGAAGATTGTGTCAAAAACAATTGAGCATTACATGAAATACCCGTAAATTAACGTGTGGTGATAAGATATAAATCAAGGATATTGGTTAAAATATGTCAGTTTAATAAAATTCAACTTTTCCCTATACTTTGCCATACTGTCGTTACATCCCAGAAACACTATCAGATGATATAATAATACTGGTGGTGTTTTTTTTTTTCAAAATCAACGGGTTTGAGTCCTGGCCAGGAATAATAATTTTAGTTTTCATCAAAATCGAGCCCGTAACTCCTTTGTGTATTTTTCGCTATTCCTTATAGTTTCGGATTTGGCCATCCACGCCCACTTCTGCACAAAAAATTCAGCCTGTATAGCTGTTCTTCCTTGCTCGAGTATCCATCTTAGTAGGTTGACCAGCATATAACAGTACTGCAGATATGGAGCGATAACACCTCCATGAACGGGTGGAAACCGCTTTCTACCCAGCTTGGCTATAATGAATGAAGCATGCGCTCGGAAAATTACGCTGATTTGAATCTGGTTTAAGTATTAAAGATCATGCGATATTACATTTTTCAGAATTTATTAACTAACTAGCTGACCCACGCAGCTCCGCCTGCGCTATTTTTACGTTAACTAAACTTTGAATAACAGACATTCTCATCGAATACATAACCTCATTTTTTATAGTCGGTTAAAAACTGGGGCCCACTTTTTACTTTCTCTCCGAAGCACGGACCCGTTTAGTTCAAATGGCGTTAAACGGTCACCCATCTATTTTATGACCTTACCTAACGTTGCTTAACCCGATCGATTACAAAACCTTGATAACAACTCTCTATGAGTGTTCCCTTACTAATATTTATTATATTTTATAGAAAAATTGATAAAATCGGACCAAGCGTATAACCAAGTACCCGTTTTGACTTTAATCCCCTCTCCCAAAAGAACCATGCTAGATTACGGGACAAAAAGTATCCTATGTCCTACCTCGTAGTAAGATCTCAAATCATGCCAAGTTTCATTTGAATCTATTCAGTAGTTTCGGCGTGATGCTCAGCCGTGATACAGACAGACAGACAGACAGACAAAAATTAAAAAAATTACATTTTCGGCCTCAGTATCGGTTATAGAATGCCCTCCAAATATAATTTTCAAAATATCTTCAATGTACAGAATTGGACCTGTTACAGTTTTATTATAAGTATAGACTAGCTGACCCACGCAGCTCCGCCTGCGCTATTTTTACGTTAACTAAACTTTTAATAACAGACATTCGCATCGAATACATAACCTCCTTTTTTATAGTCGGTTAAAAACTGGGACCCACTTTTTACTTGCTCTCCGAAGCACGGACCCGTTTAGTTCAAATGGCGTTAAACAGTCACCCATCTATTTAATGACCTTACCTAACGTTGCTTAACCCGATCGATTACAAAACCTTGATAACAACTCTCTATGATGTAGCCTAGTCGGCGAGCAAAAGAAATAATACACGAAAAGAGGGCTACACAAATTTATTAAATAATAGAAACGAGAAGAAAGTTACGTTACAGGGGGAGGTCGATTACTAGTTAGCTTGTTCGCACGTATAACAAAAATAGCTGTAACTTAACTAGGGGTCGTTAGGGAACGCAACGGCGATTCCCGCGGTCTTCGGCGTCCTCCTTCTCCTTGGAGTGGCCAGGCACGCCACGGATGCGGAGTCTGGACTAGACCCGGTCGTCAGCAAATAAGCCACGAACTTGTGGCCGGCAAAAAATGCGAAGTCCTTCGCCCGAAAGGGGGAACACTCTTGCCCGAAGGGAGAACTCTTCGCCCGAAGGGAGAAACTTTTCACCCGAAGGAAGAAACCCTGGAACGCCACATAAGCGTTCCTGTAGACGCCGTTCCCTAACGCGACACCCTCCAACCAGCTTTCAGTTGGTGGAGGCTGCCTCATTATGGAGACGTCTACAGGAATAAAAGGTACACCCTAACAATATAAAGTAAAACATGGGCCTAATAGTACCTATTCACATATGGAAGGATTACAATTAAAAAAATCCTACAGCAGCGATTACATAATTTAAACAACTTACCAGTAATACTGGGTTTTCTGGTTGATATTCACTTTAATAATAGATTAGAATAGAAATAGAATTTTATAAAGACTTTAGCAATTAAGAATTCCGTAGAACCCGCTGGCAGTATTGGACTAACACGATAATGAGGCGTGATGATCGTAGCTCAGCTGAGATGGCAGTGGCTCGCTCAACTTCTGAGTAAAAAACGAAACCTCTCGAGTGGAGATGGCGTCGAACCGTCTAGAAGAGCCAGTACCTAATTCGGTGGCCGCCTACGATTGGTCGACACTTTTAGACTTCGGGTACTGAGCATTTATCGCATCGTCTCGCCCTCGGTAGACTCCGCCTATTTTAAATCAAATACCCTCTATTAAAAAGTGGTTCTTACCTAGGTATCTAAATATTACCTATGGTTCTATCAATGAAAATAATACGAATACCTGATGCAGCTTTCATCGCCTATTACCAGAAATAACTAAAATAAGAACATAGTATTCCCCAATCGATGTAAACAGGTCGTATATTAATATAAACGCCTCGTCAAAAATTATTAGTAATAAGTAAGATTACTATGCGTTGCTATTACTACCATTATAGGCGTAATTCAACGTCCTGTTAAAACAACTGTTTTTTACTTATTTATTAACGAAATGAGTTTAAAACAATGTAGCTATGCTACAATGAGTATTCCCTTACTAATATTTATTATATTATAAAGAAAAATTGATAAAATCGGACCAAGCGTATAACCAAGTACCCATTTTGACTTTAATCCCCTCTCCCAAAAGAACCGTGCTAGATTACGGGATAAAAAGTATCCTATGTCCTACCTCGTAGTAAGATCTCAAATCATGCCAAGTTTCATTTGAATCCATTCAGTAGTTTCGGCGTGATGCTCAGCCGTGATACAGACAGACAGACAGACAGACAAAAATTAAAAAAATTACATTTTCGTCCTCAGTATCGGTTATAGAATGCCCTCCAAATATAGTTTTCAAAATATCTTAAATGTACAGAATTGGACCTGTTACAGTTTTATTATAAGTATATAGATTAATTATTTATTTAGGGACTAACTGTATAGTGCAAATAAAGTAAGCGTAGTAGTTGGTAGGACTCTTTTGCAGCTGGAGTGACTCTGATGAGATCCGAATGGAGTGTCTAGAGAAAGTTCAGTCGTAAGTCCAGCAGTTGTGTGTAAGCATTGTTGAGTTCCAGTGTGAAGGGTAGGAGTAGCTGATGCCCCTGATCCACAACTAGGTTTTTTTACATACTGTAGTAAAAAAACCTAGTTGTGGATCAGGGGGTATTATATAGTTCATCAATACAATTATGTAGGTATGTAACTCATTTGTTGAAAATCTCATACGTATATTTTTTCTTAATTTGTACCAGCGAGACAAGGTCGAATTCGTAGTACTGGTACAAATTGAGTTACATACATACCTACTTAATATAATTATATTGATAAACCAAGTCTATTTATTATAACCAAACATAGACAAACAGACATTTGCACCTACGGTTGGGAATCGAACCCAACACCTCCCCCGCGTATCAGCCAATATTTCTAACCACTACACCAACGGGCTCGCACATTCTTGTCTGACCATATTAACCACAGACTACTCAACAGTCTGTGATACCAACTGTGTTTAGAAATAATTGTTAAAGTGATCGCCAATAACGGCCATTTAAATAAAAGCTAATTATCGCGTTACTTTTGATAACCGTTTTCATAACGTCTAATACCACCCTGTTCACAATTAGAGTATATCATTACGTCTAATAATTGCCTGCCAATGCTAACAGTTCCTTGGAATTCTATCTTCGATCTACAGAACCACTACCGTTAGTAGTATCACCGCTAACGGGTTCACATCCCGTGCGGGCTACCATTCCTATAAAGTGTAACTACAAAGTTACTTCCACTATCAAGAAAATCTAGCAAACCCTTTTCTCGTATACAATAAAGAACATTTTCATTTTGTAAAGTCATTTTTTAGTTGCAAGGGTAATTTAGCAACCTTGCAAGAATGATTTCCAGTTTATAATCCGTAAAGGAATCAGATACGTAATTACGACCAATTTGAGTTATTGGACGTATGGAAAATATTGCTCGTATCATGTTATTTTTTTTGTCGTATGGTTAGTGGCCAACCTGGTGTCAGGGAGCTACCCTTTAGGCCTCTGACTTGGCTTAACGTCTGCTGGCTAGATGACAACAACTGCGACCGATTTTCTACGTGCCCTCCGAAGCACGGAGACACTCAGTTCAAATGCCACTAAACGGTCACCCATCTAAGGTCTAACCAGTGGGGTGCCTGGGTAAGAATAGCACCCTCCCATATCCTCCCGTTGGGTGTCCGTAAGAGACGACTAAGCGAAAACAAGAAGACGGGCAGCAGCGTATTTCTAATAGATTACCTATCACGTATCTGCGATCTTAGGATTTGTTGTAATGCCATTAATATGTAAATGAATTTAAACATTCTATAATATTCCAATGGTAAGGTGATGGTGTAACTTATTCAATAAATAAATCCCCAAGACGTCTGCCAAGCGTGTGATGATCCCCACCGTGTAATGGCAACCCCTCCCTTCTAAGGGAGAGGCCTTTGTTGAGCTGTGGATGTCTTTCAGCAGCTAATGATGATGATGACTGTCAATTATACCTACTGTTAGTTTTTCTAATGTTTCTTTTTTATAATCTAAGTTGTGCATGGCTCCGTCCCTACTGATTGACTGGTGATTTCAGGATTCGTCTATTGACTTCGGCATATTCTGACATATTAGCTAAAACTTAGAGGCTTTATGGAAGAGATTCTAAGTATTTTTTACGGTACTTTACTTTTTACGGCACTGACCACGCAGTGGAGACCATGGAGCACGGTCCCCACTGCGGTGGTCAGTTTACACCAAAACATTGTTAAACTCTTCCGCAGTTTCACATTCGGCTAGGCCACTATAGCGGAGGTGCTGGAAGGCCCACTGGTGTTTTATTCGGTAAGAGTCCGACATAACCCGCGCATAGTAGGTCGTGCGCGGGTATCCATGAGGATTTCACAATCGCAAAAAAAGGCACCTGGAGCGATTGAGTAGTTTGAATTGAAAGTCTGTCTTCGGGGTTCTGGGGGTCTAGTACGAGTTCCGATAGTTTAGTTTGAGTTTTTTTTCTAGAAATTGGACTTGGATAGGCCAGGGGTGGCCTATCCAAGTCCAATTTCTAGATGGTGGTTTTTGAAGAAGGAGTACATCACACTGAGTACCACCTTCAGGTTCCGTTGCCCATACTCATACGACCCCACTCTGAACTCCCGAATGAAAAAAGAGCGAATTGATTCCGGATCAAGGGTGATCGTATTCTACGCCTCACGGCGGACTTTCCAACGCAATTTGCTATTCGCTCAATTCTTCCTCCAGCTCGACAATATTCTCGTCGGTCCTAAACGTGCGGATGCAGAGTTTTGCCAGTTTCAGTAGTAGCGGGGCATCTGCCCGAGCTTCTTCGCACCCCTTGCTCTGCCCTTATCCCGCCCGCTACCAAGGCGAGGGTGTCGGGGTCTGGAGGCCGTACCTATACAAATACATATTTCTATAGATAAATAATACCGAGATATAAGATGGGAATCGTAACCGCGACCTATTGGGTATCGGTCAAGAGTCTAGCCACTAGACCAACTTGCTGGACAAATATGTTACTGTACTAATTTGCGCCTGCTTACCATCAAGCCAAGTCCAGCCTCTTCACTAAGCTGCTAAAAAATCTCTACCCGTTTTTGGATGCAAATCCAGGACACTCACAATTGGAACTACTTCAGTAACAACTGTTAATCCACAGAGCTATCAGTATAAATAGCGATATTTCTCTCTAATAGGCCATGAACATTCGATCATTAAAAACAAAATCCAATAACAATTGTTGGAATCCTACAAACCGCATTCTGTTTATTACCATCGACCCGCATCTCGGTGGCCTTGATACTGCATCATTATATTACCATCAATCATCTGCCAACACTTGTTCTTGATTGATGTTAGTAAATATTACTTAAAAACATCATGTACTCCAAATAGCAAACGGTAGCACCTCGAATGCAATCTATACGAAACCTTAGTGCACTAAAAATAAAGACAAAAGCGACCGCACAAGTGTTTGCAGTTATCAATTCAGCGTCTTTAATCGGCGCTTTAATGGTCGATACAAAACCAACCAAGTCAGACACTTCTCATTGTTCAACAAACACCTAGAACCGTTTAAATTTGCAGAACAATGCTAGCCATCGAATCTCATTGATATTTGGGCGGCCGATAATGATGACTCACTAGAGTTAAGATAGAATCGCTTTCCAAAGGAAAGGTGGCGAGAGATCGCTGCAATTATCAAGCGTTCGGTACAACGCGAGGCAATTATGATCTTTTTGCTGGAGACCCGTTATGTTAGCTTAGATGCGGAGCAGAAACGCAGCGGGCGCAGTGCAGAGTCTATCGCCGTTGAGGGCGCACGCTGCTTAACCTTAGTACCTAATCATGTCTCCCCGGGCTTGGCTCGTATTATTCTCCGTAGCCTGCATCAGCCAGGCGGTGGCCCGACCGGTGAAAAAAAAACTGAATTTCAACATGTTTTTGCTGAGCCCGAGGGAAGACGCGCCTGATCGTGTCTTGCTGTCGACTGAGGGAGTATCGAGATTTGGCCCGATATTGGAGTATTTGGTACAAAGAGTCCAAGGGCTAATGTCCGTGAGGCTTCCTCAAGACCAGCTGAATATTTACTCGGCACCTGATGTGACTACTGGAGCGGTGCCGATCGCTGATGCCGCGGAGAACGAAGTGGACAGTATTCAGGAGTCGAGGATGCCAGGTGTTGTCGTGAGACCGTCGCGCACGAAGCCAGGGACTTATGAGGTGGAGATAGACGTGGTGGTGGATGATGGGCAGCCAGAGGAGAAGACCAAGTGACTCGGTTTTGGTCAAAAAATGCGGAAGTGATTTGGACTTATTACGTAAAAATTAAGTGCAGACGGTTAGAAGCTCAAATAAAAGTTACTTATACAGTATGATAACAAAACTAAAGGAAACAGTTTTAATTATGAGTACATAATAAAAATAAATAAATGATATGGGAAAAAGTGAAATGCCAAATTGAAAATATTTATTGAGCAATTTATTTATTATATATTTATTATTTATTTTATTATGTTTACCTTGATTTATTTCTGAATTTGTTAATTGTACCTATGTCTGAGTCTTTATTTCGTGATATAAATAACGTGCATTTATTATTATTAGATTAAATTAAGAACCGTATTTATTTTATTAATTCTTGCCATAACTTTAAGGTTTGTCATCGAGGATAATAAAATATATTTTTATACATTTTTGTATTTAGGTTTTCTTTGGTGTTTCGGTGTTATTTTGATGACCTTTTTAAATTTAGTACACATTGGACCTAAGAATAGGTAAGTAGGTATCGTCTTATAAGTTAATACCACCTATCTTGAAGCCGTGTAAAAAGAGAAAAAAACTTATGTATTTCGGTGCACGAGTTAAATCTTTTATTGTTTACTTTCGATGGCTACTTTCATTTTCTTCCATAAATCACTGGTGTCGCATAATCAAGCGAATTCACTTTCTCAAATAAACTGTACGCGCGGCTTGTGTTCAATGGTTTGGAGATTCTCTTTTTTGCACGTCTGCGCTTTTATCGTTGAAATTATTTTTTTACGAAGTAATAAATGTTGATACTTAATAGCTAGATATAACATTTATTGAAACTAAATATTTATAGTTTATTTACAAAAATGTACACTTACACTATGTAAAAAACTTCCTCAAAATTGTCACCGCACTGGGAGGGAAGGGTACCTAAAATACTGGCGGCATTAACCCTTTGTATAGCCAAGCTTATACGTTGGCAGAAAAAGCTACCAGCCCGGCGCGGCGGTCTACTAAGACTTCGATAAGTTTGGATGAAATTTCTTTCACCAAACCGTGTGTCTCATGAGACCATGGCCCCATGATCTCTACCGCAAAGGGCGCAAATATATAGCTCGAACCTAGAGCTAGATATTATTAAACTCATAATACATTATCGTACTTGCAGGAACTCGATGGCAGGAAGAGGCAATTTTGTAATGCACAGTTAGTTCGTTTTAGAAATTATATTTTTTAATCTTAATACCTACCTTATGGTTCATTTATTAGATAGGTATTCCAATTCATAAATAGCTATCAAGCATCAAACAAACTGCAAAGCTGACCGCAGCCGACACTGACCAGTTGAGACTTCAATGTATTTTAACTCCTGACTTCAAAGAACGAACCCAGACTTTCTTGCTCCATGATCAGACCCTGATCACCGTTTATCGACCAACTACGTTTATGGGAGCACAATTCCTGTGAACACCCTTCTTGCTTCAATCAGACCCTGATCACTATCTGTCTACCAATTACTCGTCGAGACCTATCAAATGAGCCCAAATTCCATGTGTCTACGTTTAATGCAGTAGACCAACTTCCTGCTAAATCGTAAGACCCTGATCACCATCTTTCTAATACTTGTCAAAACCTATCCGATGAGTCCAAATTCGGTCCATCTGATTTAAAATATCTTTCACTTATAAAAACCGCATTGAAAGCCGTCAATTCCTTAGAGAGCTACGATGCCACAGACAGACAGGTGGACAGACAGGCAGTCACACATAGGTGTCAAACTAATACCCCGTTTTTGGACTGGGATTACAAAATAAATGTACAGCTAAGCATAGATAGCATAAATAGATAGATAGATTCACCGAAGAACTGGCATAGCTCTCACAATCTGCAATTTGAAGTGGCAATTGGACATGGGACATCGCTCGAAGAACCGATAACCGATGGGGAAGTAAGGTTCTCGAGTGGCGACCACGAACCGGAAGACGCAGCGCAGGCCGGCCTCCCACTAGGTGGACCGACGACATTGTGCGTGTCGCAGGTAACTGGCGAATGCGAATAGCCAATTGTCGTTCATTGTGGAGTTCCAAGGGGAGGCCTATGTTTAGTAGTAGACATCCAGACATACCAAAGATAATAGAGAAGTATATTCAGGAACTTAAATATGCTAGTGTCCAATCTGGAGCCGCATAGATACCATTGGAGTTTAGAACTGGGTTAGTACGCTATGAAAATAATAACTGTTTACTTCCGTTAACAGCTTACCCATACACATTTTCATATGATGTTGGTAACCAGACAGCTGATACAAATACTTACATACTTTTTGGTACATTTTTATAGACCTGTTGGTCTATAGGGCCTGTTGGTCTAGTTAGTGCTGGCTGATACATTACCCGACACCATATATCTATGTATTTACAAAAAAAAAATATATATACAGACGAATTGAGAACCTCCTCCTTTTTTGAAGTCGGTTAAAAAAGAAGTTTATTAGTATCAGTTGTCTGGTTACCAAAGCACAGACTCTGCTTAGTCTGGGATCAGATGACCGTGTGTCAACTATACCTACCCTATATTATTTATTTATTTATAAATATACATACACCTAGACACATAACAAGACAATTAAATTGTCCTGGGTGGGAGTCCACCACCTATCAGGTAGCGTATCTCCCTTCTAACCACTAGTCCAACAGGCCCGTCAAAGCTAAACAAATATGTACCGTCCGAGGAAGTATCGGAGCGTATTCGAGACAAAACTGCAGTACCTCGAGTGTAATCATATGCTTATAAAACCGCTATACGTGTGTACACAGCTAACACACTACTTACTTTAACGGTACACGTGGTTACTTATATATAAACCACAGTTAATCAGACGCGGAGATAAATTTTACTATATTATTACATGGTTAAAGTTGTCTTCAAGTGCCTACACGCATAATTAGGTATGTAGGAAAGCGTGATGGATTGACAGCATCCATTATAAGCCTAAGTACACAATCCTTAAATAATGTACTTATATACTCTGAGATTAGTTATAAGTAATCTTCTTACTTCCTCGTGTGTTTTACGTTTATCAGCGCAGTGTCAGACGTTTGTGAGGTTACATGTCATTATTAGGTGTTTTTAGGATTTTCTACTAATTCTTCATTCATCAGTAACCGAAAAACTTCCACTGCTGAATAAAGAACCCCCGCTTAGACGGGAGGCGTTACCATAATTCCCACGCTTAGCAGGCGTCTTGGGGGATGTAGCAAGTATAAATAAATATATAATGTCCTCCTGGCCTATACGACCACAGGCAAATCTTTCACAAGATCAGCCATCTACGCGGGAGGTATTGTAGTGTACAAGCGCTTGCGTAGACACAAGTGCACTCTGCAATCTGATAGGACGAAGCGACACGACCGGGGGAGACGTTAGGCGCAGGACCAACTTTTGACATGACCATCCGATGCATAGATCGTCTTACTTTACAGACAATCAGGTGATCGGCCTGCATTGTCCTAGCCAACTACACAAAGTTGTTGCTCCAGTCAGGATTCGAAACCGCGACCTCCGGGTTGCAAAGCAAACAATTTCCCACTGCGCTACGGAGGCTACAAAACGCTACTTAGTAGGTATAGGTGGCATGTACTCCAATAGAAAGGTACAGCTGCCCGTCTTCTTGTTTTCCCTTAGTCGCCTCTTACGGACACCCGACAGGAGGAGATGGGAGGGTGCTATTCTTACCCGGACACCTCACGGGTACGGATTTATACTTATGAATAGTTAATTTTATGGGTGATTACGTTTTTTACATGATGGACATGCAAAACGACTCCATCTTTGACGATTCCAACCCCGCTCTTTAAATCTTGCTCAGTATCTGTGGTTCATTATTTCACACATTATTCTCAAAGGGCTTGAGGTATGTTATATCCCATGTACGAAGCTTATTGCCATTCGCTAGATATTCTTTAACTACTGATGCTCGAAAAGGCGACAAAATTCTCAGCATTGTGCAATGGTTTGGGAACCAAAACCTGATCAAGACAATACATACAACCACAAGATTTTGGAAGATAATATCATTCAAATTATTTGTGCAGTAATTCCTCAGCTCAATACATATTTTTCAAAAAAGACCGAAAGAATTCCATACTAAAAATTATACAATAACATAACTATCAACACATAATGCCTTTTTTATTACGCGAATCATTGAACACACATTGCACACATTGAAATCAAACTACTTCATCAACACAGCCATAACAAAAGTGGCATACTCTCCTCACATAAAAAGCTTATTATTTGTAGGTCATAAAGACTTCTTACTTTTAAAGTACTTAACAAGAAAAGTATGAAATAGCTATTCGTCCCTTTTTATTTCTGGCTAAATTTCCTAAGAATTTAAGACCAATGAATTTTTAATTTTTCGAATCACATCCGCGATGCACTATGTATTTTCTCAAAACCTGGCAGCTTGTTCGTTTGGAACATTCAAAATTCTGTTGATTGCTAAATTCTTTTAAAACTGGTATTTGCGTGATAAAAGATCTTACTTACTTTCACGGCACACACGCGATTTTGACGGTATTAGTAATCATCTTTCGTTCGCCAATTTTACACGCACTTAAAGACAGCTTCATTTTTCATACTCATGATAAATGAGGCCTATCCTCTCTTAGATTGCAAGTCAAATTTTGACAAAATCGATCTCGGAAAAGAAAGCAACGCAATGTCAGGACTCAGAGAGTAGGCCGGCTTGTCACCCAACATGAATAATAATAAAGCCGCTAGTGAACATTCGGACATACATTTTCTTACCGCCAGACATACGGACGCTATACGCATTGTTACATGAGTTCAATCAAAAATATATAGAAATGCCTAGTTAAAAAATTTTTTAAAAATAAACAAGTGTCAATTTAAATAGTGAAAAAAATAATTAAACATATTTCGTTTAAAATATAATAAAGAACACTGCTAAAAAGTTTGAATCCAAAAAACTATTTTGAATAAGAACATACCGAGTCAGATATGAGCGATATTATAATTATATCATAATTGTTACTATAATAAAGTTCGTTATTAGCTTCAATTACTAGTGGTGCAAAAAAAAACAATAATAAAGATGAGTTACAAGGTGATTCTAGTGTTGTGCTTGCAATTAATATTGACGAATTGTGTACCAATTCAATTGCTGTTGCCAATCCAGTATGGAATGCCACCGCAGACACCGCTCTTCAGACAAATGCTATCTGCAAATCCAAATTCTCCGGTTGCTATGTAAGTATCTTAATATTATTATCTACTGTATTTTTTCTATTTTTGTTATGTTTTATCTAAATTATACAATAAAGAGTTATCTATTTATCTATCTATCTGTCTATTAGTATTTAACTATAAATTGATAGTCGTGCAACATCCGATCCATCTTGATTGCTAAATGCCGGCACTGATTTGATACCCAGCTACCTACTTCTATTTTGTAAGAAGCTTCTGTATTAATCGAAGGATCACGTATTCGTTAATAATAGCTTAAAACTAATCGATGACCTATAAATTGTACCTTTATTTTGTAACTAGCTGACCCACGCAGCTCCGCATGCACGTGATACAGACAGACAGACAGACAGACAGACAGACAGACAGACAAAAATTTAAAAATATACTTTTTCGGCCTCAGTATCGGTTATAGAATGCCCTCCAAATATAATTTTCAAAATATCTTCAATGTACAGAATTGGACCTGTTACAGTTTTATTATAAGTAGTATAGACAAGCAACGTCCCATTTCTTTCTTCCAACTTTCCATTCGCAGGTCTGTTGGAAGAAAACTCTTTAGAAAAATGGCTTTGTACAGTTCTTTTCTATATTTATTCGTTCCTTACATGTTAGGTGTGTACAGAAAATATAAAATGTAAACGAGTTCATCACGTATGTATCCTCATACTCCAAGAAAAATTATAAGAAACTTTCCAGAATTATTACTTATCAGTAGGCCTCATGTGCAATATTACATTCACTAGGAAGATCCTCACTCTCAGATATTCTGTCGCAAAGCAGCAGTGTGTAAACATTGTTGTGTGTAAGTAGACTAATAGTTAATGTCTACTGTAATGATCGTCATTGTTACACAATTGTCCATAGGCGGGCATGTCACTTATCATCAGGTGTTTTTAATTGCATAAAAATCGTTTCTAAAATCCCTTTTCTAATAAATTTCAGGTATCCACAACAACCAGTGATGATCCTTCTACCCAGAACTCCAACCAATCTTGAAGCAGACGAAAGACATCAAAATCTCAACGAACGTAATACTATAAACAACATTAAATCTAATACAGGACTCGTAGATGAAAGTTCTGAAGCAATAGTACTGGACGCTGAACAGAATTCTAAAGAAAACGATGCAAGAAGAGAAGTACTGATACGTAACGATGGTAGATTGTCCATAGGCAGTATCATCTCATACATACCGTTCCTTCCAATCGAAATAAACGTGCCAGATACGATATCGTGGATAATAGATTTCATTACTGGCAATAGAAATCCGTTCAGACCTCAAGTACAAAGTCCAGATGACATGAATGTTAAAAGGATATCGAATAAGGGCCCGATGATGCCTATAATGGTGATGCCGCTAAACGGACGTGTTCTGCCGATGCAGTATTGAATAAATGTATAATGATTACAATTTTTAATTACTTTGGAAATATCAACATCAAGATGGTTTTCAGAATATGCAGGGAAAGCTACTAAAACATAGAGCAGTATGAACTAGAAAAGTAATTTCATTGTACAAAAGACTGCAACCAAATAAACCTTGCTGTTGTTTTGCTATGGAAAGGTAGGCTAGCTCATCTGCGGCCTTCAAGAGTAGTAACTCTCGACCCGGTGTAACTGAGCGAATAGTGGTAGAAACTAACTTAATCTCGCCTGTTGGTTGAATAAAGTTTTATAGGTGCGCACATGGATTGTAAAATATTTATAAGCAAATCTAGCTTAGCAGTAATCATAATTAATTACCATAATTTTCTTGATATATAGATCTCGGATCTCGTTAGTCTTTTAGAAATCCGTGACTTGGAATTATTAGCGTGGATATGAATTTGTAATTAGCGATAATTTTATGATGTTTAGTCTTGTGAAAATATCCATATTACATACAGCATAGCATGGTAAGTACGTGAGAGCTTCAAAGAAAAAGCATATATAGGATTGTAGACACTTGAAGGCTAAAAATCTTTGTCACTTTTATAGGATCAATGATCAGTTGTTAATGAATAATCAGTTGTATGCAAAATGCTTTATTTATAAAAATATTTCATACAAATTGCTTTTACCGGCTGATAACTGATGCCTTATAATATTTTTTTAACTTTATATCTAATGATATGGTAACAAAACTTAATAATAAGAAATGCCGGGTTTAGGTTAATGAAATAAGAAATGCCGGGTTTAGCTTATTCAAATATCAAAACTACAATTTTTAATTAGGTATTAATCAAAGAAATAACAAGTCGTGCTTTTAAACTCCGAGGGAGTATCACTGTTTTATCAATCAGCATGATCCGAACTATAAAATTTACAACAACGGCATATAAAATTGAAAATAAAGAAATTAACTCCATTACGGACATATAAAAAACAGTCGTCTCCTTTCATGTTATCATTAAACGGTGTCTATTACATTAGTACTATTTGTGTTTGTATTACTAATCTAAACTATCCTACTGGAACATAAATGGCAACTTAACTAGCATAAAACGATAGTCCTATCATTAGAAATGTATTAAACATAATTACATCGCCTTGCCATACAAATAGTTTTATTACGCTGATAGTTATGGCGCCTTACAATATCCTGACAGCCCATGTTTGGTTTTCACCTACTAATTTAATAGTAGGAGAAATCACATTGAAGGCAGGGCAAGAAAGTTTTGAACTAGGTGACCATTTGGCATATTTACATAGAATTCCTTTAGCGTCACATCCTCTCTAAATTTGTAATGATTAGAAACTTAATAGTTAAGGTTCTGGGACATAATGGAGTCTCACAATTAATAAATTCGTAATGATATTACTTTCGAAAACTTCCTAGTATTAAGTATATGAACATCGAACAAACTCTCCATATTTAAGAACAAAATCAACACATAAACCAATTTTGTTTGCGAGGTCTATCATGTATCGATTGTGTTCATAAATGGACAAATTTTGAACCAATATTGGTTTTTAGTTGGTAATGCCGACGGTATCATGGTCAATGGGGTAGCCAGAGTTGTAGTTGCTGTCTTGGGCGTTCTTAGGCACGATGATAGAGACAGGGTAAGTGAAGCTGTAGAAGAAACCGTGTGGGGGACCCTGCGAAAGATATCAAATTTTGTCAAACAATATAAGGTTATGGAAACATCGATGATTCACCGATGTTATCTCGTCAAATGTATTAATAACGAGAGCCAGGGTATTTAATAACTTTAAAAATATATTTAGATTAGGGATTAACCTATGTAGTTTGAATGAGCAAACCCATATTGAAAACTAAATCTTTTGGCCCTAGCCAAACTACATTTACCTTGTGTATTTAATACTTTACGTGAAGTAAATATTAAGTAGCATCCCGATATTGTCAAGTGAGATGATATTATTATACTATTCTTATGAAATGAAATGAAATGATTATAACAAATCAGTCATATAAAACGTTTTTGGTACAATCACAGAAATTTAATCTAATAAGATTATTCCTCTGCCTGATTCTATCCCTAAATGGATTATCTTTAATGAGAATTGTTGTCTTTATCCATTTTGTTATACATTTCCCGCTTTCAGAAATAACTAAGATTCTGTATAAATTAATTTTTCATTAAATATTATCAAAATATTTAAGACTTGTGACGTGTGCCGAAACACTTACGGTAGGCTCAGGTTCTTCATATTTGTCACCAGTCTGTTTCTGTCCTTGACTGCCACCGTAGCTGCCCTGGTAGCTTCCTCCGGCTTGATTAGCTTGGCTGGAGCTTCCTTGGTAACCTACACCTTGACCATAGTTCCCTTGGTAGTTGGAAGCTGGTTGCTGGGCTTGGTTGGTGTAACCACCTTGGTAGTTAGCAGGTTGGCCCTGGTTGTATGAGTAAGCCTTGCCCTCACGAGTCTGTTCAGTTCCTGGAGCGACAACTGACACTTCCTGGGTTTCAGAAGCCTGGGTCTGGTAAGGGTCTTGTTGAGGGTTGTAGCCGAAGGGATTTGGGCTGAAAGTCCGGTAATTTAATGTTTAATAAGGAGGATTTGGAAGAAATGTTAATATATTCATAATGTAAGTATGTATGTTTCATTGAACACGATTTTTTTTAATACCTATGAACTAATTTTGATGTTTTGAATCAATAAATGACATCACATTTTTTTGTAATAGATATCTCTAAAATTTCTCCAGCAAATGTTCATGATTTTCTTTCTACTTTTTTTTTGGTTGTTTTTATGATGAAGACTCTATACTAATCAATGATATTTCATACAATCAATTCATATCACATCTATATACATAAAAATGAGTGTTTGTCTGCCTGTATGTCCTTTATAGAATCGTAAACTATGCATTTGATCATGTCATGATGTTCAGCAAAGTCAAAGGGTCAGCTAGTATTGTATAAAAAAAATTGCTGCTAGAAATTTTTCTTCTTCTATATAAACCAATATCTCGAAGACCATTCTAGAAACTTAAGTGTTCACTTACTGCCAGTCTCTATATCCTATCTATCGATTACTATAAGTTATAATAGTTACCATCGATAGCTTTATGACATATCTCCGTTTCAATAAACAAAGATAGAAATATCTGTCCTTACTATTGATCTAGCTTCGAGACCTTGAAGCTTACTAGAGATAAGAAAATTAATGTCAAATGTCATATTGTTACTTTTTAACTGAGATTGCTATCGGCGGTAGAGTATTGGAACCGGCCATTAGCCAATAACGTTAGTACCACCTGTTACCACACCAACCCTCACAACACAAAGCTTTAAATACGAAGGCATCTTAATTCGATGAACAATTTAATGCTTACGGAGCAACGGGATGTTTCTTGTTGGCTTCAGCGGCCTCCTTCCACGCCTTCTCGAAGGCAAGACGCGCGTCCCTCAAGGCTGGAGTCTCCTCGGCAGGCTTCAGTTCCACTTTAGGAATGTTGTCTTCTTGATGGAAGCCTTGGCTGTCAGCCCAGTAACGTACCTGATTTTTTTTAAATATTTTAAATTTTCACGAGTACCTGCGTTGGCTTAGTGGTTAGACACGTTAGCTGCTAGACCAAAGGTTGTGTAAGGGTTTGATTTTCACCCAGGATTTGTTAAAATTAAAGTTTTGTGGAACTCTCTATAGGTAAAGCCTGGGCGGCCCGCTATTTAAAATAGGTGCCTTATAAAATATTTGATATTTAATCAGCCTTACCTTGATAAGATTGTCGCCATCAAAAGGCGTAGGGCTTTTGTACACGTATGAGCCGCTGATCACACCGGAACCCTCACGGTTCTCAACCTTTGCAGATTCAGGAGTCTCGTAGCCGTATGCGTACTGTCCTAGACCGTCCTGGCCATGGTACTGAGCAGCGTTGTATACCTTCAATACAAAAAAATCAGCATCATGATCTACCCTTGGCCCACGTCGTAGATTCATCATCATCCGCCGAAAGACGTCCAGTACTGATCAAATGCCTCCCCAGAAGGGAGGGGTTGTCATTATCCCCACGCTTGGCAGGCGTCTTGGGGATCGCTGTATACATAGGTGGTAGGTAATCCAATAGAAAGACGCTGCCCCGTCTTCTTGTTTTCCCTTAGTCTCTTACGGACACCCAACGGAAGGTGATGGGAGTTACCCGACCATCGTTGATTATATCCGAAATATTCCTTGCTTCCAAATTACAGAAGTATATTTTCAAAAGCCAAAGAAACATTGTCTAAAAACAAAAGCCAAATCAGATCAACCTAACGCGTCTCCGCCTTACGTTTTAGAAGATCGTAGCCGAACACCGACGCCTTCAAATGGCGTTGTGTAACTGTATTAAGTATGGTTGGAAGTGTTCTTTGAGGAGTCGCTGTTCCAGCAGGTAAGGGATTATAGGAACCATAGTTCTCCCCTATTGCTACCGACATAATAAATAAGCTAGTTGAGAATTCATCTAATGCTGGATCATCGGTTACCCTCAGCTTGGATGGCAGTAAATCACTAGTTTATATTAAAGAAAAGATAGTTTGAGTGAACTTTACCTCTTCGAGGTAGTCCTCCGTGTTCTGGATCTCTTTTCCATTCTTCCAGTAGTGGCCGAGGGTGGGGCCAGCCTCGGCAGAACGAAACCTGGGGTCATCGTAGCGTACCTGAAATAAGAGAGCAATATTTTAATAACTACATACAAAGGTACGAGTTAGTATCTTGTTTCCACCCAACGTATGGAACATCGTACTTTTCAGTTGATCAGATGATCGGCTGCAATAGACAGACGGACTGCATTTTAACTGCACGCCGACTGCAACTTTGCAGTTTGAATGCCCGATTGCAATCGGTGTGCAGTTGGTGTGCAACTGAATTTAAAATGCACGGTTGACGTGCACTGAAATACTCTTGTAGCTTACAGTCAGCGACGCCAACTGCACACCCACTACAGTCGGGATGCACAGATGGTTTGC
Source organism: Furcula furcula (assembly GCA_911728495.1). Taxonomy (NCBI): domain Eukaryota; kingdom Metazoa; phylum Arthropoda; class Insecta; order Lepidoptera; family Notodontidae; genus Furcula; species Furcula furcula. The sequence continues at coordinate 27,330,559 of OU452246.1, forward strand.
AATCGTACTAACAACATTCAAAATGCAAATTTGCAGTAGTTTAAATGCAGTCCATCTATCTAGAGCCTTATATTGTCTCAACTAGTAAGGGATAACTACACAAAGCTGTTGCTCCCTGCAGAAATGAACCCACGACCTTGCTATTGCAAAACGATTGGCGTCCCGATCCGCTCCCGGAGCTACTCTGTATAATGCCTAAACTTAATAATTAGATCCTTACCAAGGGTAAAACAGCGGTGCGTCCCGAGAGCTGAGGAGCTGTGAATGGAAGATTCTTCAGATACTGCTGCGCCTCCTCAGGAGTGATGTCATTCTTGAATACGAAATTAGACTGGGGGTCCGCAGTGGATAACACCACCTATAACAAAAATAAACATTTTAACCATTTTACTTAACGATAAAATGAGTACTCATTTTTCTGGAGGTCTATGAAAGAGACGGAGCTATAAGCTGCGTATATCCGCGTCTCTTTCCCACGTGAAAGTAAGATTAATTTAACACTACCATAAAGTTGGTGGTGGTAGGGCTTTATGCGATGATTAGCATACCTAAAATGTTACGTTAGTTTTTATCTATAGCGTTATATTCAAAGATATATTGCTCGAGAATTCATAATACTTAAACCTTTTTTAATATACAGTGTGTTACCAAAACCCTATTGGATCGCTGGGGGTATTCGATCAGTGTATCAATATACGGTAAGTTAGGAAAAAAATGATAAATTGAATAAATGAGTTTGTGATATATGTAAGAAATAGATTTATATCGGCAGAGGTATGCATTGTCATGTCTAATATATACCTTGCAGTACCAATACTAGGTCAAGAAAACAATTAAAATCAATGAAACCATAAAAGCAGAATCAAGTAGTAGATAATGCATACCAATAATTACAATACTAAACAGGATCTAGTCAAGGTCATAATTACTACGCACCTGCCGATCAGAGCTGATCCTAAAATAATAGGTTTACCGGTCAAAGTTGACTCATCAAGAGATCATTTAAAGGTCACGAACAATAACGTTCATTCAGAACCGGACTTAAAAATTGGTTATTAATTACATTCATATCACATTACATTACATAAAATTATACGCCATTTAAATAGCAAAGGATCACCAAAGGAAAAGTGTTAACGAATAAGAAAGGTATTCTTAATAGAGAAGTTGTAACCATAATATCGCTTTGAGACATTATAATGAGGAGTTATTGGGGTCCAATCAGTAAGAGATGGTGACCCCATGGAGGACGGCGGCGATGTTGCGTCCCCCATCCCCGTAATCAGGTTCCCAGGGGCTATAATGCAGATTCCACCGAAGAGCTCAGGTCCCCCTATCATGTGTCGATGCGACAGCTGCGAGAGTTTAGTGGAGAAGAATCCCACATACCCCGGTTGACATGGTCCCGAGTCCAAGGGTCCTGCACTGATATTGCCCATGTTCTATGAGATATTGATTGCATCACCAGTTATATTTGGTGAAACCCAATGATATATCATTGGTGAAACCCCAGCCAAACACAAAATTACATCAAGCAAAAAACGTAGGTAGTGAAGGAAACATAGCCTGATATCACGACAAAATTACACCGAGTTTCATCTAAATCAAGAGGGTCAAGAGTTTTTGGAACTGGCAAAGAGATGAGACTACATAGTTGTTTTTATACTTATACACACATCAAAAGTGTCTAGGGATCAACATATATTTTTGCAATAACTTTTCTCCTGATTGATATTAATTAAAATTTTCTTTAAGGATTCATCAAATAAAGTGTTTTCGTTTGTCACAGTAACGATAAACCAAGTCACCTTTGCATTAATAAAGAAATTTGCCATTTTCCTAATAAAGGGATTTTTGACATTTGAACCACTAACACAAAAGTTCGAAAAAAAGACTGAAATAACAGTTTTCTTTAAAATGTTATTGGGTAACTTAAACAATTAATAATCCGTGTTTCTACCGCGAACACTAACAACACAAGAACATCGGTTTGGCATACTCAAAATGAGTTCATCCAAATCACGCTGTGGAATGGCCGCCCATGTTCGTTGCAACAACAAAAAAAGGTCTTCTTGCGACTGGATACCCTCCATATTCGGCAGAGCTCTTCTCTGTAGCATATCCCATGCATGCTCAATCGGGTTCAAGTCTGGCGACTGAGCAGGCCAGGGCAGGACATTGATGTTAGCTGCGGCGAGAGTCTGTCTTACAACTCTTGCGGTGTGCGGTCGTGCATTATCATGCATTAACTGAAATAAGGGACCGATTTGCACTTGTAGAGGAACGATGACGTCTGATACAATCGTCTCAGCATAAATTTGAGCGTTGAGGTTGCCTCTGATCCAAATCAACTCAGTTCTTCCGCCGATCCAAATACCCGCCCATACCATGATGGTTCCACCACTATAAGGATGGACTTCCTGGCAGGATTTTAATCGCTGTTGGCGTCCAGGGGTTCTCCAGTGTCGTATACGTCTTGTATCCGGTCTCATACCAAAACGAGACTCATCAGAAAAGCACACGAAACGCCATTGTTCTTCTGCCCAATTTCTGTGTTCAAGAGCCCATTGATATCGAATCCTACGATTGTGCATTGCTATAGGTGGTACCCGTAGCGGTCTTCGGGAATGAAGGTTCACTTCATGCAAGCGGTTTCTGACTGTTTGGTCGCTAATTAAGTTCCCTGAAGAGTGATGAAGCCTCACGGCTAACATCATGGCAGTTATTGTTGGAGCTCTTCGAGTTAAGATTTGAATATATCGGTCTTGTCTCCGTGTGGTGCAGCGATACCGTCCTCCATGGCGCTCAGCCACGGTACCAGTGCTTCGGTAACGTGTCCAAAGTCGACTGATAACACTCTGACTTGTATTCAGAGCTAAAGCCACAGTACGTTGCCGGGAACCAGCTTCTATCATTCCCACGGCTCTGAGCATTTCTTCCCTGCTTAAATGACGTCGCCGCTCCATAATAACGTTGGTTTTAATCAGTAGTAGGGAAACAGTAGCACTAATAATGTATTCAATGCGTTGTATGTTTTTATAGGGAAAATATTGACAGCTGATTTTCATCTTTTACTCGAATTTGATTCACAGTTCCTGATTCAAATTATGAAATGCACCATAATATATGGATCCTATAAATTTATAAAATCATAAATTTATTACAAAGCCACATCTCAATCTCAAGAAATCCGCTTAAAAATGCTTGATCCCTAGACACTTTTGATGTGTGTATTTTATGTTTTTAAATGAAGTCATCTTGCTATGGCAGATGTTAAGTGTTTAGAGGTTCTGTTATAGATGTATTATTACCTCAAATTGTGAAGACAAATAAATGGACGTAGCACAAATTATGTAAATAATATGTACCTATCCTTGAAGAGAAGACGTACTTACCTAAGTGATGTTTTTAAGAACTTAATAATTATGTTTTTAATTGTTCCGGTGTATTTAAATTGTCTTAATTTCTGTGCTGTCAGTACTAATGACGGTTTACCACTGTGGTTTACCACCTTAATGTGTCAATTAATATAAAAGTCAAAATGCAGTTGTATGCCATTATTCAATTAGGAATGTTCTTTTTGGTGTATATTATGGCATAGATTTAGGATTTCTTAGATCTATGTACAGTAGAATCCCGATTATCCGGATCAATTAAAACCAGGGGTATTCCGGATAATCGAAAATCCGAATAATCGATTTCAAAGACAAATCAAACCATGTTTAAATTTTAATATATTTTTTATTATATAATGGGTTTTACTTAAGTTGTTTCCTACAAATTGGGAGGGAAGGGTACCTAAAAGGCTGGCGGCATTACCTATTAGTATGGCCAAGTTTATTAGTTGGCAGAAAAAGCTACCAGCCCGACGGTCTCCTGAGACTTCGATAAGTTTGGATGAAATTTCTTGCACCAAACCGCGTCTCATGAGACCAAGGCCCCATGGCCTCCACCGCAAAGAGCGCTAATATATAGCTGGAACCTAGTGCTGCATACTTGCGCCGTTTTTCATCACTAGCGGTCGCCGCAGCCCCTCCAGCCGCCTTACAAGTTGCCGGGGTGTGGGACGCAGCAAGTGTATGGACAGATGTAGCATCCCACAATCACGGCTTACCATGTTGCCATGGTATTAAAGTGATACCATCAGGCCTTTTGCCATTATCTCGTGTATTACCGACTGGTCCCAGTACTACTACAAAGATCAATAACAAGTTATTGGAAAAAACTTGTTATTGATCTTTGCAGCCAAGTCCCTGATGCGCTTCAGTTGTAGCAGCTGTATGGGATCTGATTAATCCTGTCTTTCCAACCCATTAAAAGCAACATCTATGTCGCTGCAAAAGCTTCTACGAGTATGTGATATGGTACTTGACAAACATCCCCAGTTTCAGTCTCTTCTTCATCTTCTCTCTCGTTGCTATTCAGATTGTCAAAGATTTCTTCATCAGTTAATATTTGGAATCCTGGGTCTTCATTATCGCAGTTCAGCCACTCCTTGATATTCATCGCACCCTTCACCAATGCTAAGAATTATCATTGCAACAATAACCAACCCTATCGCGCAAATAAACGAGAGCCGGAGTACACGGTCGGAGGCGGGAATAAACTCGTCGCAACATATTTCGTTGCGCTGTCAAAACATTTTTAAATCGAAAATTAGAGCCGTGACGAATGAGTCCGGATAATCGGATGTCCGGATAATCGATGTTCGGATAATCGGGATTCTACTGTATTATGGTCTTGGAAGGATTTTTTTTTTATTGGGACTAATCCCACTGTTACTCCTGTAAGCCAGGATCTACAGTGGTCACCACTGAAGACACCAAGGTTTGACCCTCGGCGAGTGCCAGGGGAACGCTAAATTGTCTTGGAACCCGCAACAAATTGAATTAAAAAAGGTACATAGGAGAAGTTCTGAGAGCTATGTCGGTACTTTAGTTCTTCGGAGAATCTTTTCATTCCGGATTATATCGTGCAAAGAAACTCCGAGCATAGCTTTCTCCATAGCTCGTTATGTGACTCTGAGCTTCTCTAAAAAGCCAGCTGTTAGGGAACACGTCTTAGTATCATATGTCATCACTGAAATGAAACGCAATATACGCACTTTATTCTATTCAAACGATCGTGTTTGTAGTATCATTTAGTATACATTTACCGTGAGTACCGTAAGCCAGAATACTCGTATAGGCATTGTGACATGACATGACTTCCGCTAAGAGTAATATTTTACTGTGGACATGACATCATTGTCTGTCTGTTGGACCTGTTGTAAGAGTATGGTGGGTGTCCTCATCATTATCATGATCAGCCGGTTGGTTGTCCCTTCTAAGACACCCCACGGGAATGAGATGGGTGGGTGGCCGTGGGTGTTATTCTTACCCGGATACCCTACGGGCATTAGTAGTAATTATTTGTGTGTGAATTGTCCCAGGATATTATTATTATTATTATTTATTCAGGTAGACAACGACATAATCTTTCATAAATCTTCGTTCTTGTATAAAAGTATGTCATTAAAGACGTCTTCGTCATGGTGTAATTTTGGGGTTTGTATAAAAGTCATCACCCAATCAGCTATTGTTAGTAGGCACTAAACACTATCTTGCTAGTCATAACCACCCTGTCTTTTCTACCTATGTAGTTATTTATACTACCTATAAACCTATAGGCATATAGGTAAATAATTTATTGTTATTCAATTATCAACGGATTATGCTAATAATATACCTAAAGATGCGTCATCCAATACACTGTCAGTAAAAAATGAACGCGATGAGCGCATTTTATATTAATAATAACTTGATATTCTTCTGGAAAACACGATGGAGTGAATAGATGATAAATAATCAGCGACTTGGCTTTGATATCGAGCTAGAGATTAACATAAAAGTATGTCATTAAAGTCAATTTAATGATCTAGTCTGTTGCCAGTTCCTAACAATTATTTTTTAGTTAATCTAAACTAGACCTTGACTACAATCTGATGTAAAGCGGGGATACAATCGGGGATGGTAAATCACACTATCATATTAAAAACCAATTCAGCCTTAAAGACACTCACATTATCGTTTAACGTAAAAATCAGACAATAATCGGGTAACAAGGCGCCAACTCGCGAAACAAACCGTAATATGCACTTATGGTTTGAGAAAAAAACACCTCAGTCCTATGTTTGCGAATTAATTATTATTGTAATTAATTATCATTACCAATGTAATGATAATTGAGACGGGAGGTGCTCTGATATAATGTATTTCGACTATATTTACGACTAAGCATATTGTCACTACTGAGAGTTTTTTTGAACGAAATTTGTCCCTTACTGCTACTAGGTAGCAACCATGAATACCAATAATATTACGCGCTTCTTCTCGCAACATCTCAGACTTTAAGTATATAAAAAATTATTTTGGGGCGGAGTTCAAAATATGTATTATCTGTTTCATGTTTTTGCTCCCGTCAGAATAATAAGTTTACTGACCGACAAATGACATTGTCCAAAGCCTGTGACAAATATTCTATGATCCTTGTCGTGACTGACTTATATGTCATTGCACTTATTATTGGATCATTCAATAGCTTTATTTTGCATCATGACAAATTGTGCTGAAGCATTTTCTATACTTACTTAATCATTTATCATTCATTACCTTTTTTATCTGCAACCGAAACAACGACATACGTTTGTGTAATAAGACGTAAAATGAATAACAAAGACACATTAGCTCTGTAATATTGTATTAGTTAAATTATCATTAGCTCTGTAATGATGTGTTAATTAAATTACCTTATGAATTATGTTTTTATAAGGAAACAACAGACTATATAAAATGCTACGGTATGGTGAATATCCTTAGATATTTTAAAATCTTAGGGTTTTCTCTAAATTTAATATAATTTTATATGTCACCATATTTATATTAAGTACTTATATAAAATTAAATAAGCACTATTGGCGCTTAAAATGAAATGATGGCAAATGTTTAGGACATACTACATTAGTGGAGCTAAAATGCACTCGTATTGTACAAAAACATGGATAATCCATTTTTATTTAAACGAATCTAGAAATACATTTAAGATATTGAATATCAATCAATCGATGCATATGTATATAATATTTTTAATAAATAATAGTCACCTACCAAACTGGACAAAATATACATTTCAAAGCTATTATATCTATTCATTAAAAAAACCACAACCGCAACCTCTGACACATATCAATTTCTGTTCAAGTTTTTACAAACGAAAATCATTTTTACTACCTTATCCTTATCGCTGAATACATCCACATCTTACTAACATAAGTATAACTATATTTTTTTAGTAAAATATAATCTGCTACTAGATCACTCAACTACGCAAAGATAATAGGTATATATACATATATATTATGGTGTTACGTGTATGGTGGTACGGTTAGAGACAGGTGCACTCCATCTCCCTGTACTCTCATAATCCCATGGAAATCATAGCTGCCACGACGACCGACGGGAGATCAGGCGTACGGCATCGGGTTATCCTCTTGCATTATCATAACCACTAAGTTAGGCATTATCATAACCACTAAGTAAGGCACAACTACACAAACCCTTGACGGGCCTAATGGTCTAGTAGTGACACACCCTGGCTGCTACCCTACAGGTCGTCGATTTAATTCCCACCTTGTGCCTGGGTGTTATCTAACTAAGTATGTATCAGTTATCCGGTTACCACAGTACAGGCTCTGCATGTTAGGGATCAAAATTAAATTTTGTTTGTAGATTGTCCCAGAATATTATTATAAACTGATGTTGTAACTGGTAGATTCGAAGCCACGATCTCCGGTTTGTAAAGTCCTTTTTGCACTTCTGATAACACGGGATTGATTGGATACAATTGGAAATGGAAACGTCTTTCGGACTAGCGAACTACGTATAGTAACTAAGTTGTATTGGATATGTTAGGACTGAAATTGAGACGTTGAATTTATATAGTTTATGGCCTACTAGGACATACAAAATCGTTTACCTAGTTTATTTAACATTCACAACAATTTAATCGACTTCATTCAACCCTGCATCCATATAAACCCGTTTGACGGTAAGACATCCGGATATGCACAAGAATACGACCGACCGACGAATAAGAAGAACTGAAAACTCGTTGTCAACAGACATATTCTTTTTTTTAACTATTCGATATATGCGGAAATCGAACCAGTCGTAGTAAATTAACAAAGTTTTCCCTCGCCAGTAATGCGAGTGTCTACTAAGTAATTGCGAGTCACTGTAGTTCACGTCACAATACCTACACGTACACATGCAACGGGCACATGTTTCGACATCATTAAGAACAGGTTTTGACATCCATCCGTGAACTTGAACGGACAATATCCGAAAGGTGTTGGGCTACGAAAACAGCGGTCAGACAGCTAGACGTCTATGCTATATTCTTTATATTCAACGTCCCGTCGTTTTTCACAATAATCAAGTACCTAGTAGTTACTAACTACTAACAAGACGTCACTTAGGTACTGTTCCACAAAATTCTACGTCCACTACGTTTATAGGAACAGTTTCAGCTAACGTCTGGTAGAAAACGTTAGGTACTGTTTGTTACTAAAACGACTCGTTTCATAAATGTAGGAATCGGGTATTAATAGTAGGTATTTATGTACAAATATATTGTGAAGTTTTGCTGCACCATCATCAGCAGCGGAAAGACGTCCATTGCTGAAAAAAGCCTCCCCTTAGAAAGGAGGGGTTGCCATAATCCCCACGCTTGGCAGGCGGCTTGGGTATCGCAGTATAGCTGGTAAGTAATCCAATAAAAAGACGCTGCTGCCCGTCTTCCTGTTTTCCCTTAGTCGCCTCGTACGAAAACCCAATGGGAGGATATGGGAGGATATGGGAGGATATGGGAGGATATGGGAGGATATGGGAGGATATGGGAGGGTGCTATTCTTAACCCGACACCCCACGGGTACCGGGTTTGCTGCACCGATCGCCTGCAATTCGCACAATATCGTCAGTTACTATTATAATATCGGTTTTTCGCGCGATGTGGCGTGTACATAGAATCTTCAAATAAGTATTAAGTAATTCTATTTAAGAAAAAAAACTTAAAACTGTCATTCATTCATCTATAATATTTTTCTATTAGAGTGGACACGAAAGTAATTACATATCTAAAACAGCTGAGGCAATGGCCCAAAATGGTGGCTAAACACGACCTTGTATAGTAATCAGTATTCAGAGCTAGTACGCACGTTGATTGAAAAGTCCACAAACGTGACGCGGACCACACCCATACTGTGCTAATTCCTAGTGATATTGAATTTTATGAAGTAAATTTAAGTCAACTTTATTGAATAATGAAATTAATTCAATTATTTCGTCTAATAACGGAATTTTCCTTAGCATTTGGTAGGTGAATGCATAGACAAATTATTAAAAATAAAAAGCAAAATATTTTAGAATTAAACCCGCGTTTTTCGTAGCCCTGAAGTAAATTTCACATTTAATAGCGGGATTGTAAGTACCCATTAACCCTGCAAGGTGCGGCCGAAGGTTGACAGGAACACCAAGACCGGACAAACGATGGCACTATGAATAATGCATAAAAATTATGGGTATTGGCAATAATTTCTACATAAAACATTTATCATTTGGATAAGGATAATTTACGTTCAAGATATCATACTAAAATAATAATGGGAGAAGAATATTCGAAAGTTCTTAACACAGGTTTAACACACATGGTTGAATATTGTTCATTAATAAAAAAGCGAAGGCGAATACTAATTACGTTATACTGAAAAAAACATCATACACAGTATAGTTGTCAGATCTAAATCGCAATCGAAGATTGCCCGTGGTTGGAGGGTCAGCCGAAAGACTCCACTGCTGAACAAAGGCCTCCCCCTTAGATGCGAGGGGTTGCCATAATCTCCACGCTTGGTAGGCGTCTTGGAGATTGCAGTATTGGTGGTATGGTGGTATCTCTACTAATATTATAAAGAGGTAAAGTTGGTGAATTTGGATCTTCGGAGTAATCTCCGGTACTACTGATCTGATTTTGAAAATTCTTTCACTGTTCTCTGAATGTAATATACTACTTTTTATTTTTGTAAACGTAAAATAATCGCGGGTGGAGCTGTGTGGGGTTAGCTAGTACAATAGAAAGACGCTACTGCCCGTACGACGACGCTACTTCTTGTTTTCCCTTATTCGCCTTTACGGGCACCCAACGGGAGGTGATGGGAGGGTGCTATCTTTCATGTGTAGTGTCTTCACTTCACACAAAGAAGCATAATCACGCTGAGTAATTAATGATGTCCTTTATTAATACCAGACAAGAAAATTTATGTTTATCTACATGATTCGGAAAAACCCGTCACTATTATTGATGTAACAAAAAAAAATAAAAAAAAAATCGTTGTTTTTTTAAATTGACGAATACAATTTGTTTTTTGGAGACACGAGAATGGAGATTGGTAATAGTGAATATGCCAATGTGAACCTTATAATCACAAATCAAGTTTTAAATTGATGTAACAATAATAAAGCAATTTGGCCTTTTTGTGCTAAGATCCAAAATTATCAGCTAACGCAATTAATTCTTTTTTAATCAAATTATTTTTTCGGTTGATATCAATGAAACTTGATAGATGTTTTTAACAATTAAATTATATTGATTGTGTTGGTTTTTTGTTATAAAGAAGATTTTTTAATTATTTTAATACCTACTATATAATTATATGTACTTACACATAAATTCCGCCAACACAACACACACATACTAAAGGTGCGCGTCCATTGGCACGCGCCGGACGCACCGCACGCACGGCTCGCAACGGATTTTAGTTTGCTTTCTATGATTTTACATAGCGCTGCGTCCATTATCCGCGCCGGCATTTTCCGATGCGGGCCGTCAAAATCATAGAAAGCAAACTAAAATCCGTTGCGTGCCGTGCGTGCGGTGCGTCCGGCGCGTGCCAATGGACGCGTACCTTTAATGTCTCAATACTAGGATTGCGGGCAAACTTAAAAGTTAACATGTATAAATTATAAAAGATCAAAAAGCCCGACTGCGAACAAACAAAATGGTCGTAAATTATACATGTGTTTGCGTTTTACAGGGCGTTACAGGTATTTCAATTCGTCTCGTTAAGAGCTTTGATTTGATACCCATATTGATGTTTTTGGAAGTAAAAAACCATACAAAATGGCGGTTGCTGGCCGCCGTATTATTTTTTTGGCAAAATATATAGCCTATCTCACTCCCACAACTAAGACGAATCTAACGATATATCATAAGCCAAAACTCATCAAGCCGTTTAGGCTGTAGGCCGTGCCAAAGAAATAGACATACATACATAATCTCAAAAAACAAATTCTGCCAGAATACCAGTGCTGCACTAGGTATATAAACTATAGTGCAGCAATATGCTGAGGCAGAGCCCTGTTTGTCCGCACACATACTCCATCTGTTCTTATTGTTATGTGTTACGTATATTATATGATAGGCAAGGAAATTCTTTTCTTCTTCATATTCTTCTTATCCTTCTGAGGTATTCGGACAAAAAATTGAACTGCCGCTGGAGAAATAACCGATTAAGTGACGAGCTGCAGTACATGAAATTCTCAATAGGGAAGGGTGTTGCTTACGGTCCGGTAAGTCTTACAATCTATTCGTCTCTGGCCTGTATTAAAAAAATAATATGTCTGAGCCCTTACAGCTTGCAAACAAACTGCATATCCATACATTATGTCATATTTATTACCATCTGTGAAGGATTCTCTGAAGGTTCGCGTTTGTAGTCACTGTGTTAAAATCTTAATAATTTTCCATACAATAACTAGTTTTGTATTGATAAACCGGCAACCGGAGTTACTGCGCGTTGAATTTTTTTATTTAAAAAAATAACAATTTTGTTTATGAGGATAATGAGTAGGTATAACGCATAACTTGCATGGATTTAAAACATTTTGATGTCGGTATTGATTTATAAACAACAAAATTGACAGCAGCGTATTTCTACTGGATTATCTACCGATAGTCCGATACTGCGGTCTCCAAAATGCTTGCCAAGCGTAGGAATTATGGCAACCGCTCCCTTTTAAGGGGGAGGCCTGTATCCAGCAGTGGACGTTTTTTGGCTGCTGTTGATTGTTTTATTATTATTATATTATACAAAACGTAATAAAATCCGCGTTCATTCTTGGCCTATGAGAACAAGTATGTCAAATACGATTTTATGTTAGCTTAAGACAAATAAATGACGAGCTCGGTTATATAATGACCGATTTAGAGACACTCTGAAGGCTAATGTATGCACGTTGCATTGAACAAATATCACATAACAATACTTGTGTTGAGTGAAGTAAACAAAAGGTTGTCAATCTCTGTACTAATAGCGGAAATAATACTATTGAAAATTATAACTTGAATTACCACAGACACTAGTATTTTGATGTTTACAGCTTTGATTATATTACAGTCAGATCATATAAAATAGGTACGTATTTAAAATAATGTATGTATGTGCTGATAGGTATATCATAGAATAGTGGCTACACACCGAATTTTCAGAATTCTAAACGTATACATAAATGTATTTTACACGTAAACATTCTGGAACTAGTTCGCTTAGTTAAAACTGCATCTAAACTCAAAGTTTAGTAAAAGTAAGCCAAAACAGACGGACGCAGATAGCGACTGTATCATTCATCTACTGCCATAATCAGAGTTCTAATTAATTATCACCGAAGTGGTGGGATAATAACTGTTTAAAGGCGCGGCTTTTATAAATAGAGATGTGAGTTCACATAAAAACATTGATCTCCTCAAAATCTATGCTTCTCCTGCGGACCAACTCGCAGAAGTCAGGTAAATTGATATATTTTATTTAGCCAGCTAATAATTTTTCAATATTGACTGCCCAGGTAGGTACCAGCGAAGTGTCAGATAATTCTGCCGCTAAACAGCAGTGTGTATACATTGCAGTGTTCCGATGTGAAGGGCACTGTAGCTGTTGAAATTACCGGACACAAGAGTCTTAATAACAAATTTTTCGTGTGACGAGCGGCAATGCATTAAGCGCTGTCTATAGGCAGACGTATCGCTTACCAACAGGCGAACGTCTTGATAGTGTAGAAAGTAAAATGATCTATGCGTCGGATGGGTATGTAAAAAGTCGGTCCTGCGCCTGACCTCTCTCCCGTCGTGTCGGTTGTCCCCCATCTTGTCTCCCCATCTTGTCTCCCCTCAAGATGAAGGGGCTTACCACAGTCCACCGCGCTGACTAAGTGCGGGTTGGCGGACTTCACACGTCATTCGAAAGCTAGTTAGGCTTTCTGAGACATTCAGGTTTCCTCACGATGTTTTCCTTCACCGAAAGCTAGTTACAATCGCACAAAGACGATTTTCACACTCATCACATCATTAAAGAAATCAGAAGTGTGAGCCAGAGTTCGAACCTGCGCGCCTGGTTTTCCAAGGCAAGCACTCGCTCACAGAGCTGTCACTGGTAAAAAGAAGGACCGACGGGGCAGTAATTAATAATTTTATTGTAATCCAAGATGCCAATAAACATAAACGTCCCGTTTCATCCTCTTTTATAATAAAGTCAGCCGAAGAATAAACAAAATTGAAGTCCATTAAAGGATTGAAGTCTGTCACATCTAAAAATGTCAAGGACCCGTGCTAAATTATTGTGAAATACGATCAATCGGAATATTTATTCAGGTAAGAATTATTTTATTTCTTTTTAACATTATGGAAATACAAGAAAACCTGATTCTTAATTTGATCCTTTTTAAGTGTAGTGACAGAGTACTGCTTATTCAGTAAAAACCATAACGTTATGCTGACGATAATAGTATGGCTAAATATATCATTTAGCTGCTTAATCGCGCTTGCTCGCGTAGCTTCTAGAACCGTACACGGGATAAGATTAAAAAAAACCGATGATGACTGATGCTAGCATCAAGGCTACAAGAATACACTGAAAATAATAAATAAACTTTGTACCTACTTAATACCTATATCTTAAGTGGTCTTCTTTATAAACTCAAAAACTCAAACTCAAAAATTGTTTATTTCAAATACGCTTAACGCTAGCACTTTTGAAAGGTTATGTATTTTTTTTTTAATTCTAAAAACCCTTACACGTTACCCGTGGGGTGCCGGATTAGAATTGCATCCCCTCATCTCTCGTTGGGTGTCTTAAGAGGAGACTAAGCGAGAACAGGAAGACGAGCAGCAGCGTCTTTCTTTTGGATTTATTCCACCGATCCCCAAGCCACCTGCCAAGCGTGGGAATTATCGCCATCCCTCCCTTTTTAAGGGGGAAGCCTTTATTTCTCAGCAAACGCCTTTCGGCTGCTAATTAATGAAATGATAACACGCTTCACTGCAAAAACTCGAATAGTTTTTTTTTTACGAAAAAAATGAAATTTTTTAGAAATGTTATCCCTTGCTATATATCGCGCAACGCACATTATGCTGAGGAAATAACCATGATTATGTTTTACTAAGATATAACTGAACTATTTATTGATTCAAAAGATATTAGCCAAAGGATCTAGATTATCTGTGATATAGACCTACAAATCCTACAATCACCAACAAAATCTGCAAGTGGAAGTGGCAATGGGCAGGCCACATCGCTCCAAGAACCGATAACTGATGGGGAAGAAAGGTTCTCGAGTAGCGACCACGAACCGAAGACGCAGTATAGGCAGGTCTCCCTATGTGAGGAGTAGGCCGTGCATCATCGCGACCACCGTGTCATATGCGTGCAGCGTGCATTTCTGCTCTAGTGAGCGTCTGACGTAGGAGAGGTTCTGGAGAGGTCCAAACGAAGTGCCCATAGCGTCGATGAATGCCCACCGGGGAGGTTTTAGTGGGTAACATTCCCACTTAACCCGGCCTTCACCCCTACGGAGACCGGGTACCTTTTAAAGTTTCCTCCACGACAGAAAAAAAGGTCTCTAGGTTTACTGACGACATTGTGCGCGACGCAGGTAACCAGGGGACGCAGGTAACCAGGCGACCCAAATAGCCAATTGTCGTTCATTGAGGCCTATGTTCAGCAGTGGACGTCTTCCAGCTGGTGATTATTATAGAACTAAAGTCACCGCTGATTGTTTCCGAATTTGTTAAAAAAAAATTCTTTAAACATTATTGGTGCAAAAAGATGAAATTCAATATTTCACCTTCGTTAATAATATCACATAATAAAGATTTATGTTTTATTATAATACAGACGTCGTTATTTTTAGTCTTTATTACGTCACTTCAAGGTTTGCAACGAAGACGAGAATTTTCGGGACATATTTTTAACTTAAGCAACAGCTTCATTGCAGCGTGGTGGATAGTGGTGACTCTTCCTAAAGCACTGAGTTTAGAGTTACTGGGCCCAGAAACACGACACTAAGCGGCGTTATGCGTTTGTCTGCGAACTGTACACTTACATAAGTTACAGTAGAATCAGAGACGAAATAATCTGCAGCTCAGTACGTGCACTGCTAGAGTTCTGCACAAAATGTTTGTGCACAAAGGTGCTGAACCCCAATTTTGGTGGAATCCCACCTTAGGTTGTTACTGACGTAAAATTATAAATTTTACTTAAAATGTTATCCCACGTAGTAGTATCTACTACGATGAGTACGATGTTAAAAAAAGTAAAAACACGTTTTGCGACTGTAGAGCACTAATTAAAATTGTGTATTAACAATATGAGAACTGCTCAAACTAAAATATATTTTATACTTGTTATAATAATTTATCTTTGTCCAGCATTTCACAATCCAATAATTCGATTAATTCCGAAATATAAGCTATTATCAATAAATCGACTTACCGCCACAACGAACGTTACCAAACGTAGCATCTTCACGCGCACAATAACTCACAAAATTGAAATACTTGACTGTAGCCTGCGGACGCGCATCTCCTATATACCGGCGCAGCCTCCTATGACGTCACTGTCCCGCGCCCCGCGCCTCCCTCCGCCAAACCCGTTCCGAGACCCATCTTCACGACATTTGACCTTCGTTTGATTTTCATTGGCGTTTTCATTATGTGGACATTTCCGATTCGTTTTAGAAGCGACGATGTATGACGCTTGATAGGAACTGGCTAAGCTTTGTCTGAAGGATATTTATTCGTAGGTAAAGGATTAAAAGTTCCGTTTCAGAATATGAAATTCTTGAAAAGGGATGAGAGATTAGTTCCTTATAGCACGTAACCTAGATCCTAGACCACATTTTACTTTTGGGCCGTGTGTGGTCCGCTGGGTACCATCTTGCAGAGAACACAATTTCTGAGATTTAAGAGGATAAGTATACTCAGTCTAGTGAAATAACATACTCGTACTTCCTTGACATTTCTTTATGATAACCAAATAATTCATTTAACGTGTCATAAATCCCTATTGCAAGAAAAACGACTTCATTATTATTATTATTGGCGTGTGGTAAAAACATGTCCCCGTCCTCCTCTCCTGACTCCAGAACTTCGCCCTATTATATTAAAATATTTTAATCATGTACCATAGATAGCGTAAGTAGGTACAGGTACGCGATGCAAATATGTTTCAAATAATAATAAAACATTTCCCCAGAAAGAACGTAAAATATAGGTTTTATCATGGTTTTATCCATATCTTTTAGTTCATGTAAGTATGTCTATTAATTCGGCACAATCTGTGGCCTATTGTGTCTTGATGGTTTTTAAAATCAGTAGGGTTACTTTAGAAAACAATGTAAACAATCCAATCAAAGTTTAAATTTGCATCAATCACTTGGCGTAGCATTGTCGTCTGTGTCTACAGGATGCAGTGCTCTGTACACAGACGAAACAGACGAAACAGACGAAACAGACGAAACAGACGTTGTCAAGTGCCCAACCCGATATCAGAATTGTTCTATCTGCCCTTAGGCCTCTGATTTGGCTTCAACTGCTTTCTAGATGCCAACAACCAAAACCGACTTTTTGTGCCCTCCGAACCTCCGAAGCACGGAAACGGTCACCCATCTTTGTAATGACCTTGCCTGACGTTGCTTAACCAACTGATCATTTACCGAATAATGGTATTGAATTTACATTTATACGGTTTCTAGAGTAGGTACCAACTACTCCTGTTTACTTTCCCGATTAAATTCTATGCGGGTTCCAAGATATTAGCGTTTCCCCGGGACTCGCCGAGGGTCAATCCTTGGTGTCTTCACTGGTGACTACTGTAGATCCTGGCTTATAGGAATCACAGTGATGGGAATACGTAGTGAGGTTAGTCCCATATAAACCCTCCTGGTGTCCTTAGTTTGTTTTAATTGTGTGACGTAGGATAATATCATTCAAAATCATTAAATTAATAAGATTTCTTTAATAAACATTGTATTATATTTCATGTAACATAATAATACTTTTAAATGAGTCTATTTAGTTTGTTCTTTGTTCGCACTGTTTTTTTTCTTTTATAATAATTGAAATACATTTATTAGTATCGATTTCAATTTGTGTCGTTGTGGTCTTTTTTAGGGTTCCGTAGTCAACAATGAACCATTACAGTTTCGCCATGTCTTTCCGTCTGTCAGTCTGCAGCATAGCTCAGATACTGTACTAGAAAGCTGTAATTTGGCATGGATATATAGGTACATAAGTCACGCCGACGAATTGATAAAACAGAATATTGAAAAAAAAAAATTTAAAAGTTGTTTTATTTTTTTTTCTCGTCCAGAGTCGTTAGATAGGTGTTTCAAAAATTTTGTGGGCTTGTGAAAACAAATTTTCTATTAAGGGATTTGTTTGTGAAATATCGATGGCTCCTACGTTAAATATCGTATGTGCAAAACCCGCACTTTACAGGAGAGCGAATTTAAGATATTTTTCTACGCTTGTTCTTTAAATTTGAAGCTATTTGGCTGAAATTTGTACCAAACATAGAAAATGCCTTATTTTACCGAATAGTATGAAAACAAACGTTTAATAATTATTCGTTTTAGAGATATTGTTGTTACGCTTTTATACGATGGAAATCTGCAGTATACAAATATCGTAAGTATTACTTACGATTACATACGCTGCAATTCAGTAAGCAGAAAATATCGTATATTTTACTTACGATGTTTTACATCGACATTAATTTGGCATTAAGAGACATACTATATTTTACTTTCTCCATATTAAATGAAATAGGTGATTAGGTCAACATAATATTTAAATAATAAATACAACAACTGAACTGAATCTAAATTACCTTTTTAAAATATTTTATTTAGAGGTCTGACAACAAAGTAGGTAACTCACTAGCTCTAACTCTCGCAGAAAAATCAACACAATTAAAACAATAATAAGACTTACAAACGTAATTACGATTGCCTGAAAATAATAATGCTCTTAATATTTCTTTGGTAAAATAAAATTTCTTACAAATACCTAAACAAACACTTTATTAGAGCGTATGATAAGCTTTATTATTGGACATAGAAAAACTTTTAAAATAGCTTTGACTATCATAAAATAATTACTTATAGTTAAAAAAAAAACAGAAACATCAACCTATAATACTGACATTATACCTTTAATAACAGTTAGACAACAAAAGTAAGAAATAAAAATGCATACCGAAAAAAATTATAATAAAAAATTAACAGAACGGAACGAATTCTTTTTATAATATATATATTCTTTTTAAGTAAGTTAAAACCTTATAATATAAATTCTAAAACCAAATCCTTAATCTGAATCATTCCGAGTCAATGTCTGCAGTTTGACTCCACTGGGAGGTTGGCGTAAAAATTGTGATGAATAGCTGGAATTACACCTCTTGTAACTCATTAAATCATCGTTTATTATTGAAATGAGTTGAACTAATTTTACGGATTATATCAACCTCAAGATACTGTAAGCTCTTTCTGTGTAGATCGACTAAGAATAATAATGATAAAACCTGAGGGTACCCTAAGATAATTATGACGTATAGGCAACTACCACCTCAGTCCACCCGCGACCATGAATGCTGTAAAGTGTTCAAAACGTCGGGATATTAAAATAAAAAATAAACTGAGATATAATACATAAAATTATGTTCTTTTCAACGTTTGTTTCAATTTAGATATATGCAGCTTATTGTAAAGTAGGCCCACAACAACATCGCTTTCATTTCGTTGTCATTCGTCTGGTATTAGCTTTCTGAGATCTGTTAGATCATACTATATTACATGAAGTCTATTTGGATCTACAGAAAGTACGTTTAATTTCTTTATTTTTGTCCTCTGAACAGTGAACACCATCACCATGTTACGAGTATGTTGAATAGTTTGGAAATAACATGCGGAGTTGTATACTCGGACCTTGTAGCGACTATGGAACATTTTCGTGCTTTGAAGCCTTTCCGCCATACTTATTATTGGAAACAAGTTTAATAGTAGAAAGCTTAATATAGATCTCTTCAAATCTCATAACTTTCGTGGTGCCTTACAGGTGGACTAACAAGGGTTCGTGCACCTGTAAGAATCTTTCGTTCTGAGGTTATATCAATCCGTGTGATTGTTATTTGTCTCCCGCTTTGCAAAGGAGGGAAGTAGAATTTATATTTCTTTTACTCCTCCTATATACTTTTATAATTATATTTGTTGCGGTTTCCAAGACAATTTTGCGTTTCCCCGGGACTCGCCGAGGGTCAAACCTCGGCGTCTTCACTGGTGACCACTGTAGATCCTGGCTGACATTCACAGTGGTGGGAATGAGTGGTGGGAGTAACCCCAAATTAAAATAAGTCCCACAACCGTCCTACATCTGTAGCAACTACTCCCACACTTTTCGACATAACATCTGAGAAACATTACATTATATAATATATAATACAGAAAATTACATTACCAACAAAAACATTCTCACAATCTGTGTACAAAGGACTAACATTCACAGCCTGGATAAGCGATGAGGTGTTTGTATGATTCCCGGGTTATTTTTCTTAATAGAGTGGTCCTGAAATATATTTTCTGCACCATTGTTATTTCGTTCTGAATGAGGAGTGTTACTGTTTACGGTGGGTGGCGTGATAACTAGTACGGAACTATTAAAATCCAAGGTATAGGTCAAACTAGCTTCAAGTGTGGTTTTATTTAAATCTGGCATAAGCTGTGACTAAACTTGCATGGCACTTACTTCATTTTCTTCGAACTTCGATGGTTAAAAACTTCTAAATGTTATCAAATCTTCATCTGAAAAAAAAAACTTTATAAAGATGTTTATGTAAATCATACAGCAGTCATAGATCCTAGAAACTTAACACAAAGTATTTTAATAAGTAAATGTTTACCTACCAGAATTGTTATTTGGCAGTATTGGTAGTTTTTGAGAAATATCTTCTTCCGGCATCTAAGAAAGTGCTTCTATTTCCATTAAATGAGTCCCAGATGGCAATAGAGACTCTAAAATTTTAAAAAAAAGTAACAAAAGACAGTACTTTTTTTGCAATTACCACGTAATTTATTGTATGTTAACCTTACCATGTCCAATTCCGCAACGTAAATCAGCGTAAATAACACATACGATAAAAGTCAGATTTAAAAATACCACGTAAATAGTCGTACGTAGTACATACGATAAAATAATTGATTCGATTGGCAGCGTACAAAATCGTAAGTACTACATACGATATAATTTGATGACCAAAAAGCAACGTACTAAATTGTATTTGTTATATACGATATTTTTGACATAGTTTCATAAAAAACTTAAACACTTAACAACAACGATACAATACAACCCCAAATGGAACATCACAGAGTCTTTGAGTTCTTGAATGTGTCTCAAATACGAACATGATTTATTTTTACTCATTATCAATCTTATATAGTGATTTAAATTAAGTAAATGGTAAAACGAATTCGTGCCGTGCGAGCGGAGCGTAATTCCCACGTACAAGCCGGTAAGTGATAGATACGATTCGCCGATCATCCGTACTCCCGTGCACCTTTACCCCGTATAATATAGCTAGAGTAAATACAATTATTTACGGCGCCCACAAAAATGACATACGCCTTTATACGGGAAAAAACTTCTTCATTTTTCACGTTTTGAAAATTCTGTTAATGGGATTAAAAAGTAAATAACACCTTAATTACGAATCAATGAAAACATGAAAATCATGTTTTTAGACATACGATACTTAACGTAGGAGCCATCGATATTAAGCTTTAAAGTGCCAATTTTAGGTAGAGTGAAATGTCCTCTCACTGCTAGTTAAAATATGGTCGTTTTTACACGGTAGTGAGATAACGAAGTTAAATAGAAAACTATCGCAGTTAAGTAAAAGATTACTGAGTAATCGTCCAACTAACCAACTTATAAAATGTACTTGAAGAAGTAAAAATTTCATACAATTCCATTGAAAATTAATTATATGACATTCGTAAGTATAATAATTCCTATATTCCATAAATAATAATGTTTACGCGTAAATAACGCATGGAGTGTTTGGGTGGAGAGCGGCGCTTGGCAGTACCGGGCCGTACCTACTGGGCCCGCACGCGAGCATTTACGGAACCCTACATTATGCGTGGCCCGACACGCACTTGGCCAATTTTTTGCTACTATCCATTATCCGATTACAGCGGATAATCGAATTATTTATGATTCATTTTTTTTTCGGTGTTTTAGTGATTTACAACTAATGTTAATGTAATCAATAACTTCTTTATTTATATAAGCAGATTTTAGTAGGTACCTATACTTAATGGTGTCTTGACCGTTAAGGCAATAGCCCGTCTTTTTTATACTACCATAGTATGCCTGCGACCCACCTGATGGTAAGCAGTCACCGCTGCCTACAGACGGCTGGATAGGTGGCTGCACTTCACTTCCGCTCGTCACCCGAGACAGAGCATCATTCAGACTCGCTGCATGTATTGTTAGACCGCCAAGCCGAGGTAATGCGACCCTTTGGTGGCCTTGAGCTCGTCGCTGCCCTACCCATCACTGACTGACACCCACACCCTGAGGTCCAGCGACTCCGAAGGAACGCTTTCGAACCTACCTGGACCAGATGAAATCATCGTAATGAAAACTAAGTGACCCTCAATAAGAAAAGTCTTCTAGGGTCGATTGTCCTGGGGACACCTGGTGAAAATACTTATGCTCGGTACACACCACAACGATATATCGTAGCGATCTGACTGCGCAGACCGTTTGTGCAGTTTTATCTAACGTGTGTACGAAAATTGTCTCAGATTTGTCTGGTTGGCGCAAACGATCGAGACAGTTTCAAAATCAATTTGATAAATTCGATAAATCATTGCGATCGCGTTTGCACAGTTTTTTCGTGTGTGGACGAAAGTCGGAGCAAATGTTGTTGAATGTTTCTCGTCTGAGTTTCTGCTGGGAACTGGCGATCGACGCAGATATCGTAGACTAGACACTCTAATGCCCGGTACACACGACAACGATATAACGTAGCGATCTGACTGCGCAGACCGTTTGCGCAGTCAATCGAACGCCCTTGGTGTCTACACGTTTACGATATCTGCGTCGATCGTCAGTTCCCAGCAGAAACTCGGACGAGAAACATGTCATCCGCACCTACAGAAAGGGTTGTGAACGAACTGAACGATGGCTCCGACTTTCGTCCACACACTACGAAAAAACTGTGCAAACGCGATCGCAACGATTTATCGAATGAGATTTTGCAACTGGCACGATCGTTTGCGCCAACCAAAAAAATCTGAGACAATTTTCGTACACACGTTACATAAAACTGCACAAACGGTCTGCGCATTCAGATCGCTACGATATATCGTTGCCGTGTGTACCGGGCATTACGCGTCACTTACGGTACGACTAGTCCACCAATTCAAGGTCGATCCGCGAGCTATGGAGAGAGCCATGCTGGCGTTTCTCTGAGAGATCGAGTAAGAAACGAAGTAATTTGCCAGAGAACAACAGTTTCCGACATAGCTCAACGGATTAGCAAGCTGTAGTGGGCAAGCATTGGGCTGGTCATATTTGACGCAAAACAGATGATTGTTGGGGAAGACTGGTTCTGGAGTGACGACTACGAACTAGAAAACGTAGTGAAGGACACTCTGTGACCAGGTGGCGTGCCGATATACGCAAAGCAGTTGGCAGTGACTGGATGAGGAGCCGAAGACCGGACTCAATGACGTGTATTGCGGGAGGCCTGCGTCCAGCAGTGGGCTAATGTAGGCTAATAATGATGATGATGATATCATTACGTCATGCAAGACGCTTCTTTCGTGGACCCCAACCATCCTTTCCACTTTTTCTTTTATAAGACGAGTTATTTATTAAGATAATTTTAATAACAACATAAAAATTCACCCTTCGATCATTCGCTTCCTTATGGTAAATTAAGTGCCTGATATTGTAATTATATGTAAAATGACCATACATGCAGTATAAATCGCCCAGTACCTACTCGTATCTGTGAATCGCCCAACTTGCTATTCGGGAAGAATATATCTGCTATATGTAGGTAGGTACATACGATAGGCCAAGACAGAGTTTCACAAAGTTGTGTATTGTATCTCACTCAGCCTAAAATATGGAATAAAATAAAAAAATATATATAATATTTTCACCAGGTATGCTATACCACCACCACCGCAGTTAACCACTGCAGTTAGTAAACATTTCAGTGTTCCGGTTGTTTGCTCAAGTGACTACCGGCAACTGTTAGATTAAAAAAAAGTTTAGTATTTCCGTCCAGTATTTACTTCATACGTTTTAAATATGAGAAAATACGTGTACGCATGAAGTTGTTTAAAATTAAAATAAATTACAAATAAAACTGACTTTGTTTTGTAAAACCATTTTTATTGGCTTTGCTAACCTGCAAAAAAAAAATTGATCCTTTTTACATTGTAATGAGCTGAACAGGACATTCACCTGATGGGTACGCCTTCCCATGAGCATGGATATGAGCAAATGCATTTCAACACCACTCGTCACCTGAAACATTAGTAAATAAGTCATTTGAGCCCAGTAATTATACAATCTATAGTGGCCTAGATAGGAATACACCAATGTTAGCATACTAATTACAGCAGGTTTAGTTAATTTTGCACGTGTTTTGTCTAGTACGAGTTCTGTAAGTTAACGAGCTCGATAAAACTGCCAGTTTCCTCCATACATTTCACACCAGCGCCCCTAGCGGTTACTATCGAAAACTAGTACCATGGGGGGTAAAATACACCCCATTAACGCTCTTTTGCAATAGGAATCCTAGTAGCGTAACTTTGTTAAACTGAGATGCGAGGAATTAATTATCTCAATTACCTATTATTTGGATATCAGCTAAAATCAAGGCAGCCACATATTTTGAGCATCCAATCGTGACCTTTCGGGCTTATAAAAGATCTATTTTTAAAATAAGTAGCGGCGCAAATAATACACAAATAACTAATTGCGTGCCTGATTCATAATGTTTTGATGAACAAATATTACTATTTCAGATCACTAACGGCCAAAGACGATAGCCTTACGCACGACTATGTAAATTAATTGTATAATACTTTATTTTTGACCGTGACAATGCAATGATTTTATATACAAACATCCTCGAAGATCCACGGCCTCTAATGTAGCGTAAGATAAATGTGACTCATTTTACTGCATAATAATAATATAATAATAATACCAGCCCTTGTTTATGTCCCACTGCTGGGCACAGGCCTCCCCTCAAGATGAGGGGGCTTAGGCCATAGTCCACCACGCTGGCCAAGTGCGGGTTGGCGGACTTCACACGTCATTCGAGAGCTAGTTAGGCTTTCTCAGACATGCAGGTTTCATCACGATGTTTTCCTTCACCGAAAGCTAGTAACAATCGCAAAAGACGATTCGCACGTGATTCATTGAAGAAATCAGAGGTGCGAGCCGGGGTTCGAACCTGCGCACCTTATTTCCAAGGCAAGCGCTCGCCCACTGAGCTGTTACCGCATAATGAATGAAATATTAGTAAGTAATTTATTATCCTTAGTACCATGCTCTAGCTAGATAAAAAAGTTTTTACTAGGTTGAGATCCCTTGCGCGAGGCACCAGCCAGATAAACAACCGAAAGCTTTCGGTTTTATCAGCAACCGAAAGACGTCTGCTGTTGAACAAAGGTCTCCTCTTTAGAAGGGAGGGGTTGCCATGATCCCCACGGTTGGCAAGCGTTTTGGGGGCACAGCAATATTTTGCATTGCAGTTTTCCGGTGTAATTTAAAGGGCACAAAATAATGTTATTATGGTACCTAATAAGGGAAGTCCACCAAATTCCGATCTACTTTCAGTAAACGAACACATACATAATAAGTTTAAAACCTAACCAGTATTTTATAAATAAGAATAATTCCAAACAAGTAGGAAAAATTTATATTATAGAAAAACTCGTTACAAAGTTTGAGAATCGTGTCCTGGCGTTATTAACATTCTTCGCCTAGCATTGCGAAAAAAATATTTTATCTTTTGCCATATTAAAAAAGCGTAAGACGGAATTTTAATACATAATTGTCAATTTAATATCATCCTTTCGGACTTCTTTAAAGTTTATTGATAAACTTTATTGTGTTGTTTTTTAAGGTAGCATGCAGCTCCAGCCCGTATCCGGCTACGGTGGCCAATTAAAATTAAATAAAACACAGTATATCATCGATATATTATCAGAACATATTTGCTAGTGCGCAGTGCTTGCGCAGGCACAGGTCAATCTTTCTTCCTTCACTCTCATAATCCGAGACGGAAGACCGACACGACCGGGGAGAGGTCAGGCCTAGGACCGACTATTTATATGCCCATTGGACACATGGATCATCTTAATTTTCAGACATGCAAGTGATTGGCCTGTATTGTCCTAACCAGAAAGGAGCGACTAACAAAGTTGTTGATCCCCGCGGGATTGGTACTCCCAACCTACAATTTGCAAAGCAAATGGTTTCCCGCTACGCCACGGAGGCTGTAAAGCAACTGTGACTCGCGTAGAGTCAACCTATGTACATACTATGACATGACGGGAGACAAAAGTGATATAATAGTTAGATAATACATATGATTTCTTCGACCTAGCGTACTTATGTACCTAATGATTTATGTAATTTATCAATTAAATAGTATCAAAAGAATAGGCAAAGGTATTCTTCTTCGTTAGCAGCAAGGTGTTAACCTACCACAATGTTCTTCTTAGAGACTAAGTAATTGAATTATAAAGTATACGAATAATTGGATTAAGTTCGCCCCCGATTATAGAAAAAAACATCGCTGGAGAAGAATAAGTGTACCTAATAAAGTTTGGCCTATTGCCAGTAGTTCTACATTTAGTTCTACGTGTATGACTACTAGGAAAAAACATCTTGCTAGTTCTACAGTCATGTAGAACTAGTAGGAATGCATTAAATATTATTTTTTCATTCCTGGTAGTTCCACACGATGACGTACTGCAAAAATAATCAGCCGCCCCTTCGGGAAAGATAAATATTATTTTGATTTTCCAAACAGTCTTTGAGTAACTTAACAAAGGTCAATGGTGCTATTTAGCTCAGCACAAACTGAGTAAAACGGCTAAATTTAGGAGAACAATTTTAGTGCCCAAAATGAACATTAAGGGCCCTTAAAATAAGGGGTGACGTAAGTACTGGTTTGGTAATACCATCCACATCCACACGGTTTTGTTTTTATTAAGACTCCATGTTTTATTTGCTTTGACCTAAAAACACTTTAATGTATAACTTTATATTCAGGGTTTAACTAATACGAGTGTTCTGGATTATTCATTTGATTTGTATAGGTATGTAGTAGGAAACATTTATGTACGTACCAAAATAGTTATAGGCTATGTTATATGATAGTTGATACTGACGCAAATACTAAAAGATTCTTTAACATATTTTTATAAGAAATAGCCAAGCAGCCAGATAAATAATAAGACACATCAGCAAATTGGAAATTGCAAATGGAGTAGTATGCAATTTCCAAATTCTTGAGCAAATGTGTAGATCTCAAATAGATGTAGTTTTGGAGAAAAAGGACAAGGAAGTTAGATAGAAGCAACGAAAAATAAGGAAGTACAAGTAGATTCGAGCAAAGATACTAAAAGTATGCAATAGAAAAGGAGATAATATGATAGATATACATACATAGCATTAGTAATTCTGATGAAGGAATAGATATGATAAATATAGTACTTACCTAGAAAGACTACACATACGAATTGAAGAAAAGCGAAACTTAAAACGATTGAACAGACGTGTCCGTCCAAATTACGATCATCGATACGCGATAAGGGGAGAAATAATTGTCCTTTGAGTACGAACGGCGACTGGAGGACGGCGCGACGGTGGGGTTGCGACCGCAGTGTCTATCGGAGGGCTATAATGCGCCGGCGGACTCAAAGGCGAGGCGCTGAGGGACTGCTGGGGCAGATCCCACCGGAGCGCCCAAGTCTCCCCTCTTATATTCCGATGGGCCAGCCGCCGAGGTTTTAGTAGGTAAGAATCCCACATACCCCGGTTGACCCCCACAGTTCCCGGAGACCTATTGATGGTTTCTCATGCGAGAACAAAAAAGACGGAGAATATCAGTGGTTATTAGGGCTCCATTTATTCAAAATAGCAAGACCATTCTGCTGTGGCTTGTGGCCTGCTTAGTATTCAATATCGCCCTCTAAATCTTTTACAATCCTTTCTCATAGCTTATTGCGAACTGATTCTTATAATAGAATAAGGAACTAAGTACGATGAGTAACAAAATACCTAGTAGTACTTGTTCTTCAAATATTAGCTTTTATTGAATGAAACATGGGCAGAAGCGGTTTTTACATTCCGCGAATCCGAATTGACATTTGAAATTTACCAAAATCAAGGTCATATGTTATTTAGTGACTACATTTGAAAGTTGGTTGATAATAATAATTTGTTATAGAATAATAATTATCGGATTTATTGGCTGTGTAGACTGCCACGCCACGGTTGTTCCACGGGCAAGACTGATTTATAGTAGTGTTTTTGATTCCGGATGTTATACTGTTGACAATAGCTAGCGATGCACACACTAATGAAACTTAACCAGTCATTACAACACCATATATTTTCAAATATCTCTGTAATATACGTAGATGTATTTTATTTTTATGTGCACATACGTAACTGATATTTATTTTCTAAATTTCGAATTCCACATACTATTGATACAATTCATGTTTCCTCGTTTTTTTGGCTGAATGCGCGCACACAGCGCAGTGCCATAAAAAAAAAACTTAACCAGGTAGACAAAAGAGACAAATTAATATAGCTAATAATAATATCTATGGTTGAGTGAGTAACAGTTTTATGTAACATTCCTTTATGAAACTTGGATGTAATAGTAACCTTACGACACTACGACATAGCCATACAATTTGATGGAACAATAAAAAAATACAAAATTAAAGCTATAAGATTACATATTTAAATTTTTTATTCTTTCCCAAGGGCTCTACGCGTGGGATAATGTTCAAGGATTATCGAATAGGGTTACCTACCTCACTGGTAAATTCAATTCAATTTAGTAAATTCAATTTATTTATTTATAATTAGAACGGTCCATGACCAATTACACTAATTATATTATTATTATAGTATAAAAATATAGAACATAAGAAAAAATAATATAAAGTCATACAAGAAGCACAGTAAAAGGCAATACAAAATTTAAAAGTTAGATACTAATCGTTGAGATTTATCCTGATAGGTATGTCAGGACTTTCAGTCACTTGTCTTGAAATTACTAGAATTTATGTTTTTTTTACTTATTTATTACTGGTTCTGGTGGTTTACTAGTAGCCCCTTCGCCTTGAGGGGAGGCCCGTGCCCAACAATGGGACAAAACATAGGCTGGTATTGTTATTATTATTTTATTACTGGTTATAAAAATTACTGAGTAAGTAAGTACCTACTCTATCTAACTTAAACTCCAACTTTAAAACACGTAAAGCTCTGGACTTTGTTGATGTTGCGTCGGTTCTCCTACCGGACTATAACGTGGGTGTCTTCAACGTTAATGTCAGAGTGAATAGGCTTTCATTAAGCTACACTGCTTTACCATCTCCGATTAGCTTCAATCCTCGTTCTTCTTCTTCTACCTCCCTCTCTCCCGTTACACGGAGAGACTTTCTCAATCATTTGGGATTCGCCTTTATTGCCACTGGTAAGGGACTTCCTCATGTCCCTATAGACAGCCGTTAACCGGGTGGTTTGTGGTCTCTTCCCCTCCTACTGTTTCAAGCCATGGAAATCCACTTCTTCACGATGTGGGCATCCGGTATCCGCATGACACGGACGTGCCATCGTAGTCGTAAGCCATTTTAACAAGTATTGGAACCACCTTAAAACTTTCCCTCATATTCGTTACGCACTACATCCTCTATTGTAACATTGCCTGCCAACCGCAGCATTACGCTTTTCTGTTGTATGGAGTTTCTGTTCATAAGTACTTTTAATCGCCCAAACTTCACTGCTATTAAAAAAGCCTATGCGTAATATCCACTTCTATATTTCCATCTTCACATATTACCTGTATCGCGTGGTTAGAACGTTATTAATTATGCCTTATTGTTATCGATGAGACATAGGTTAGGTACTACCTACCTCCTTCGGAGTCGCTGGACGCTCGGGGTGTGGGCCCCTTGAGCGTCCATTGAGTAAGGTGTAAGTACCTACGCAAGTTTCGACCGCTATGGAAAGGCCATAGCAATAGATTTGTGGCAAGCTTATTGCTATTAAGTAATTTGTATTCATGACTAATCTAATTAGTATTTTCTAAATGTCTGATCTGAGAATCAAATCTAAGGCCTCGTGGTCAGTTTCATGGCCTCGTGATCAGCCGTCCACCGAGTTGATTGATATATTAGTATTTTTAAAATTTGTAAAGGCTATCTCTTCTATTGAGTATTCAATTAGGTACATACCTTCTTATCTTAATCTATTATATTAATCTAGTTTCTTATTAGACACTTTTATTTTATTTTAAAACAAATTCACTTAAAAGTTAGTTACTTAAATAGGCACTAATGATATTATTAATGTTAGATTGATTTGTATTGTAGTGATACTAGATTTCATGTTATTATGTTTTATTGCGCTTTTTAAGACTATCGAAATATCTGTCATGTTTAGTTATAACCATTTTAAACAACTAAATAGGAACAAGTCGAACAAGCTTTGATTACTTACATATTTTTAAAGGTTCATTTTCATTGGTCGTTAGAGCTCTCATTCGGGGTGCGGGAGATTTTTGTTCTCGCATACCATAGGGACCGCACTCAGAGTAATTATTACTCTTGAGGGACCGCATGTTGTAATCGTTTTCATTAGTCGATAGGGCCCGCATGCGGGGTACGGGAGATTTCTGTTTAGGCATGCCATAGGGCCAGCATGCGATAACAGTTTACATTAGTCGATAGGATTATTTCTTATATTCTTTACCGCGCATTTACACGCTTGCTTTAGGTAGGTACACCAACCGATGAATTTCATTGGTCGTAAGGCTACGTGTGGGGAACACCCGCATGCCGTTTGTCCACTGAAAAAAAAAAATATATACAGACGAATTGAGAACCTCCTCCTTTTTTGAAGTCGGTTAAAAAAGATAACCTACTTTCATTACTCGAGAGCCCATATTAGGGGACTCCCCGGCAACGGTATAATGACTGAGTTAACGACCAATGAAAATGAGCCTTTACAAAATGACACCGTAATGGTAATAGGTAAGTCTTGGGGAAGTGAATTTTATAAATTCACGATGACCACCAATAAATCTTGGAAAAAATGATGATTATAATGAGTTAGCATGCGGTTTTAATAAGTTTTTATCCACTTAATTGGTAACCGATATACCTACCTAACTTGTTATAATTTATGATTCATCCACTAATGAATGAGGAAATGGTTTACGTTTTTAAGAGAAATAGATCACTGCGGGAACGCCCGCTCATAATTCCCTCCCTCCACCGGTATAACAATATACACACATCAAAAGTGTCTAGGGATCAACATATATTTTTGCAATAACTTTTCTCCTGATTGATATTAATTAAAATTTTCTTTAAGGATTCATCAAATAAAGTGTTTTCGTTTGTCACAGTAACGATAAACCAAGTCACCTTTGCATTAATAAAGAAATTTGCCATTTTCCTAATAAAGGGATTTTTGACATTTGAACCACTAACACAAAAGTTCGAAAAAAAGACTGAAATAACAGTTTTCTTTAAAATTTTATTGGGTAACTTAAACAATTAATAATCCGTGTTTCTACCGCGAACACTAACAACACAAGAACATCGGTTTGGCATACTCAAAATGAGTTCATCCAAATCACGCTGTGGAATGGCCGCCCATGTTCGTTGCAACAACAAAAAAAGGTCTTCTTGCGACTGGATACCCTCCATATTCGGCAGAGCTCTTCTCTGTAGCATATCCCATGCATGCTCAATCGGGTTCAAGTCTGGCGACTGAGCAGGCCAGGGCAGGACATTGATGTTAGCTGCGGCGAGAGTCTGTCTTACAACTCTTGCGGTGTGCGGTCGTGCATTATCATGCATTAACTGAAATAAGGGACCGATTTGCACTTGCATGAAGTGAACCTTCATTCCCGAAGACCGCTACGGGTACCACCTATAGCAATGCACAATCGTAGGATTCGATATCAATGGGCTCTTGAACACAGAAATTGGGCAGAAGAACAATGGCGTTTCGTGTGCTTTTCTGATGAGTCTCGTTTTGGTATGAGACCGGATACAAGACGTATACGACACTGGAGAACCCCTGGACGCCAACAGCGATTAAAATCCTGCCAGGAAGTCCATCCTTATAGTGGTGGAACCATCATGGTATGGGCGGGTATTTGGATCGGCGGAAGAACTGAGTTGATTTGGATCAGAGGCAACCTCAACGCTCAAATTTATGCTGAGACGATTGTATCTGACGTCATCGTTCCTCTACAAGTGCAAATCGGTCCCTTATTTCAGTTAATGCATGATAATGCACGACCGCACACCGCAAGAGTTGTAAGACAGACTCTCGCCGCAGCTAACATCAATGTCCTGCCCTGGCCTGCTCAGTCGCCAGACTTGAACCCGATTGAGCATGCATGGGATATGCTACAGAGAAGAGCTCTGCCGAATATGGAGGGTATCCAGTCGCAAGAAGACCTTTTTTTGTTGTTGCAACGAACATGGGCGGCCATTCCACAGCGTGATTTGGATGAACTCATTTTGAGTATGCCAAACCGATGTTCTTGTGTTGTTAGTGTTCGCGGTAGAAACACGGATTATTAATTGTTTAAGTTACCCAATAAAATTTTAAAGAAAACTGTTATTTCAGTCTTTTTTTCGAACTTTTGTGTTAGTGGTTCAAATGTCAAAAATCCCTTTATTAGGAAAATGGCAAATTTCTTTATTAATGCAAAGGTGACTTGGTTTATCGTTACTGTGACAAACGAAAACACTTTATTTGATGAATCCTTAAAGAAAATTTTAATTAATATCAATCAGGAGAAAAGTTATTGCAAAAATATATGTTGATCCCTAGACACTTTTGATGTGTGTAGTATTATATTGTTATACCTACCTTGTTTTTTTTTTTTGACGCGGGGGAAATCTTCCAAAGATCCCCTTGAGCTGTGGGGCTCGACCGGGGTATGTGGGATTCTTACCCACTAAAACCCCCGCGGCTGTCGCATCAGCACATGAGAGGGGGGACCCCAGGGCTCTCCGGTGGGATCTGCACCAGGGGCCCCTCAGTGCCTTGCCTTTGAGCCCGCCGCCGGGGGGTGCATTGTAGCCCCCCGGGAACCAGTCACGGTGCTCACGGGGATGGGGGTCGCAACCCCGCCGCCGTCCTCCTCGGAGTCACCGCCGTACTCAATTGACGTTCAAAGGGCCCACACCCCGAACCCGATTCCGAAGACATACTATATACCTACTACTATACCACCTTAATCCTCTTCCTAACACTAATCGATATTAGGGGGGGGGGGGGGATGGGTATAGCTGACAGGCCCATTGGGTTAGTGCCCTAGCCAATAATAGGTCGTGAGTTCGATTCGATTCTGAGTGTTTCAAGTGCGTAACCTATTTCGGATAAAACTGTTTAAATGTTTTAAAGCAAGAAGTTAAGTTTTTCAATTTGACGTGATTGATTTTGATTTGAGTTTGAGATTTGTATGGCGATATATGTAAATATATAAAGTAAAGTAAGTACTTAAGTAGGTAGCTACTTAATTAACCACTTCCAAATAATTACAGATCAATCTTCAAAAATGGGAAGTGGACAGTCAGTCCGCGCGACGCACTTTCAAGCACCGAACCCCGCTGAACCTGTGGAGGAAGATCTCGACGAACGACATATCAGCATATCTACTAAAATGGTAAGTTATTCTATCTTTGTCATCATTAGAAGCCGAAAGACCCCTTAAAAGGGATGGGGTTGCCATAATTCCCGCAGGCATCTTGGTGATCGCAGTATAGGTGGTAGGTAATCCAATAGAAAAACGCTGCTGAAATGATCTGAAAATCACTTTGGAAGCGACCAAAAATCTAGCTGTTATTTCCACCAGCTTGTGATGTAGGTAGCTAACATTTTGCAGGTGGAGAGGCTAGTAGAAGACGCGACCCTAGCAGGCGGCGCTGCAGCGGTCACCACATCGCCAACTCCTCGAGGCGACTACAGGGACAAGATGTACATTGAGAAACTCAAGTGCTTAGACGAGAGCCACTCGGAGAGGCTTGGGTAAACAACTGTACCTACTTAAAGGACATCTGTTGGATTTCTTTGGAAACCACTTAGTTTTTCACTATAAAT
This sequence comes from Furcula furcula, assembly GCA_911728495.1. Classification (NCBI taxonomy): domain Eukaryota; kingdom Metazoa; phylum Arthropoda; class Insecta; order Lepidoptera; family Notodontidae; genus Furcula; species Furcula furcula. Next base: position 27,364,387 of record OU452246.1, read on the forward strand.
CCAATAAAATTTTAGGCTAGCACAGGCGGCAACGCAGCGTATGGCTGAAGAAATTAAACAAATTGATTGTAATTATTGAAATTGGCATAGTTACCAGAGTAAGGTTGCTGTTTGGTTGATTTACAACATTGGTTGCGGAAATACCGCGATTATATAGGTTCAAACTAATGTACTTACCTATATTATTAAAAGGAGGCTGATATTTCTGGGCTAACCGCCGAATAAGATGAGTTATAGTTTAAAAAATGGTTATATTTAAATGTAACAATGTGCATAAATATCAGCCTCCTAATCAATCTTGGGAAAGAAAATAGGAATAGGTTTAGGTAACACATACAATAGAATCGATTATCGATTCTAGATTATCGTGGATAAGTTCAAGCAAAAGTATTAAATCTCCATTTTGAAGAATGCAGATAGCATTTTAATTAAATAAAAGTAAATTAATCTATCGAAATCAATGAAAATAAGTAAGTATACAACATAAAATCTATGAAATATAATCAAGAGAAATATAATATTTATACGTGTAGTTTACATATCGATTAATTAATTCGATTTATTGAGTATTTTTAGTCTGTTGAAATATGGCCGTTTGTGTTTGTTACCTTTGTTATAACACGTGACAGATGGCCACTCTATTAATCTATGAAATCGCTCGTTCATGTTGTCGTATCGTTATGTGCGTTTGTTTTGAGTATTTTATTGATTTGTTATTCCTCGACCACTGCTTTTTAACGACGGTTTTGCTTAGTTTGATCGACCCTAGCATTTATATCGGACACGCGACGACGAAGCTCGCTTACCCGACTGAATTGGGATTGTTAACCGGCCGGCTTAACAACTTTGAATTGTTGTTATCATTTATGGATCGATGTGTAAATTGATTTAACTATATATATAATGGTCGCTGTAATACATTAGGCCGATGTGCCTTGGATGATGAAAGGGAACTTTCAGTGATTCGTCAATGGCTTGCACCACAACCTGTAAGTACACACACCTCCGTTATATATTACCTGAAACCAAACCAAACCAAAGACCTAGCTAGGTACCTACCTAGTAATGAACTACCCGCTTATTTGGCCTATATAATTGCATCTCTGAGTTAAATCAGTTTATATGTGTTGTGTACTACATATTACTATTATACTATTTTCAACTGTAACTGTACTTTACTTTTTATTGCAAAATACTTCAGTCATTATGTATTTTTGTTGCAGATAGTAGCAGATAGAGTTGATGTACATACATATGGCCTCTAGTCCAAAAACTTTGTCCTGAGCAAGCAGGACTGTAAGCTGCTGCGGCCATATAATGTCTATAATAATTATGGTACCTTAGTTGAGTCAGGTATCAGGTTCTAGATGATATATTAATCATGAAATTATTGTAGATAAATAAAAAAGTTATATATGTGTCTTTTATTTAAAACCAGTAAAAATAAAAACTACTTTGCGCTATATAAAAGCGCAAAAACCCCGACTGCAAACAAAATAGATTCAAACTTAATGTAATACACACATCAAAAGTGTCTAGGGATCAAGCATTTTTGGGCAAAAAAATGGGCAGAAGAACAATGGCGTTTCGTGTGCTTTTCTGATGAGTCTCGTTTTGGTATGAGACCGGATACAAGACGTATACGACACTGGAGAACCCCTGGACGCCAACAGCGATTAAAATCCTGCCAGGAAGTCCATCCTTATAGTGGTGGAACCATCATGGTATGGGCGGGTATTTGGATCGGCGGAAGAACTGAGTTGATTTGCATCAGAGGCAACCTCAACGCTCAAATTTATGCTGAGACGATTGTATCAGACGTCATCGTTCCTCTACAAGTGCAAATCGGTCCCTTATTTCAGTTAATGCATGATAATGCACGACCGCACACCGCAAGAGTTGTAAGACAGACTCTCGCCGCAGCTAACATCAATGTCCTGCCCTGGCCTGCTCAGTCGCCAGACTTGAACCCGATTGAGCATGCATGGGATATGCTACAGAGAAGAGCTCTGCCGAATATGGAGGGTATCCAGTCGCAAGAAGACCTTTTTTTGTTGTTGCAACGAACATGGGCGGCCATTCCACAGCGTGATTTGGATGAACTCATTTTGAGTATGCCAAACCGATGTTCTTGTGTTGTTAGTGTTCGCGGTAGAAACACGGATTATTAATTGTTTAAGTTACCCAATAAAATTTTAAAGAAAACTGTTATTTCAGTCTTTTTTTCGAACTTTTGTGTTAGTGGTTCAAATGTCAAAAATCCCTTTATTAGGAAAATGGCAAATTTCTTTATTAATGCAAAGGTGACTTGGTTTATCGTTACTGTGACAAACGAAAACACTTTATTTGATGAATCCTTAAAGAAAATTTTAATTAATATCAATCAGGAGGAAAGTTATTGCAAAAATATATGTTGATCCCTAGACACTTTTGATGTGTGTATTTGAACTAGTCTATTTAGATGCTTATTAGATTTATTAGATTTTTTTACTGTATGAGAGGACTTGTTGGTCCAGTAGTTGGACACTCAGATGGTGGTGGTGGATTCGCTTTCCACATTGTGTCTGGGTGTTACTTACCTATATAAGCATGTATTTTTTCACATCATTTATTGTATCACTTGTCTGGTTACCATAGTACAGGCTGTGTCTAGTTAGTAATCAGATGACCGTGTGAATGATGTATAAGTTGTCCCAGGATATTATTATTATACAGCCATGTCCCTTGCACAACTAAGAGCAATCTAACGACATAGCATAGGTTAAAACGCATAGCTTAGAGGTAGTTCCAAAGAAATAGACATTGCGTATGTACGCTAGAAAAACGTAACCCTCCTTCTGGCGCAGTCGAGTAAAAATCCCTTTATGGTCGATGCCTGAAATATCTCCTACTATTATATATTATATGAAATACACAAAAATATCCACAGCATATAAAAATCAGATGATAAAGTATAAGATTTTCATATCATAACCTCACTTTTGCTTAGTAGCTTATAACTCTGCTCTCAGATTGTCCAATTCTTCAAAATTTTTAGAGTTTGTTTGGTAATAAGTTAGCTATTGTTTGACACCATTTTCATCTTTTTCGATGCATGAAATTGTGTGGCCCGAGAATGTATGAAACCGTATCTTTCTCCTTTACTGATCGTTCACAATAATTCAGAAAAATATGTTAACTCGTTCTTCGCTTTTTGAACGAGAATTATAATGTGTGTGCTGCCATCTAGACTTAACTAATACAACCAAGGCCATCTGTAGTTTACCTATTGATTGGTAGGTATCATCATCAGCCGCCGAAAGACGTCCACTATTGAACAAAGACCTCCCCCTTAGAAGGTAGGGGTTGCCATAATCCCCACGCTTGGCAGTGGGCTTGGGGATCGCAGTATAGGTGATAGGTAATCCAATAGAAAGACGCTGCTGCCCGTCTTCTTGTTTTCCCTTAGTCGCCTCTTACGCACACCTTATCGGGTGGAGATGGAGAGTGCTATCCTTACCAGGCTTAGAGGATATACCACTGGAGACATTAGACGCGGGGGAAATCTTCCAAAGATCCCCGGGAGCTGTGGGGCTCGACCGGGGTATGTGGGATTCTTACCCACTAAAACCCCCGCGGCTGTCGCATCGGCACATTAGAGGGGGGACCCCAGGGCTCTCCGGTGGGATCTGCACCAGGGGCCCCTCAGTGCCTTGCCTCTGAGCCCGCCGCCGGGGGGCGCATTGTAGCCCCCCGGGAACCTGACACGGTACTCACGGGGACGGGGGTCGCAACCCCGCCGCCGTCCACCTCGGAGTCGCCGCCGTACTCAATGGACGCTCAAAGGGCCCACATCCTGAGCGTCCAGCGACTCCGAAGAACCATACTAACCTAACCTAACCCCTCTGCCGCATTTTGTTCATATGTTCAGGTCATTCTTTATTTGTGTGCGTATCTTTTTGAATGTGTTGCGAGTTTATTATAGTCTGGGTATGCGTGAAATTGTATCCGTGTGTGTTTACTTCGCCTCCCGCACCCCGCAAAAGTGCCACGAAAAATTTGTTCGGGGAATCGACGCGATACTAGCTCCATTCTAATTACTCTGAGTTACCAGGACACGGGCCGAACCATCTTAACTAAAAAATAAAAAAGATAAAAAAATACTTATTCTTGTATTTTTGAATACCTACTTCGAAACACCATGTTCGCGCTTAATTTCGACATGGCTGCCAGGCCATAGTTACATGAATTACATAGAACCCCAAAAGCTTTTATCACTATTAATTTAGCCCAGACTCCATACTAATTTGCCCATGGTCCGTTTCCTTTTTTTTTGTTACTGAATTATAATGTGTGTGTTGCCATCTAGGAGGGCTAAACTAAATCAGCACCATCAGCCTGTAGTTTCATCAGCAGCCGAGACGTCCACTGCTGAACAAAAGCCTCCCCCTTAGAAGGGGGGGGGGCATAAACACCACACATGGTAGGCGTCTTGAGGATCGCAGTATACGTGATAGATAATCCAATAGAAAAACGCCGCTGCCCGTCTTCTTGTTTTCCCTTATTCGCCTCTTACGGACACCCAACGAGAGAGATGGGTGCGTGCTTTTCTTACCCGGACACACCACGGGTACCTTTTACCATAATGAAGAGAATTATAATCTGTGTGCTGCCATCTAGGAGGGTTAATCTTCTAACTTAAAATCAGCGCCATCTGTAGTTTCTTGATGGGTTATTGGCAGCACTTAATGTCTATTTAAGTATTTAAAATATTATGTAATAACATGTATTATATTTTACGGAGATGGTATTGATTTCCAGTATAACAGTGGAAGACCTGACCGCCATAGCAGCCCGCATTGACATGCGAACAGCCAACATGGTGAGCGTCGAACCGGTGTGCGCCGACTGCACGGAGCGAGTGATAGAATGTTACAACACCACAGACTTGGTCGAGGACACTATCAAGTGTTGGGATGCTGTTGGTAAGCCACCATCAGGATCTACGAGTTTTGATAGTTAAGGAACTCGTTCAAACTGTTGATTTTCTCCATACATTTCACACAAGCGCCCCTAGCGGTTATTAACATAAACTAGTAAAGAACGGGAGAAAACTGACAGTTTAATCGAGCTCGTAAACTATCAAAACCCGTACTAGACCCACAGAACAGTATAGGTGTAAGTACATAATAATATATTTTCTAAGAAACTTAATGACCACACAACACGAGAGGGGTAGTTTGCCTCATATTCTCACTAAGGTTCGGGTATATCTGAAACATTCTGCGTCTCTCGATATTTATCATCCATATCGACTAGGTGATAGTCTAGGTCTCTTTTAGTTACTATTCTTATCTATGGTGCGCACACTTCACACTGGTATTCTCCGTATTCTTTTACTAGGTGGTAGGTTCCTTGTGCAAGGAACCGTCCAGGTAGGTACCACCGCAGTGTCAGATATTCTGCCGCCAAGCAGCAGTGTGTAAGCATTGCTGTGTTCCGGCGTGAAGGGCACTGTTGCTGCTGAAATTACCGGACCGGACAATCGACTTATTATATAATTTTATAAAGGTCGGCAACGAGCCAGTGACTCCTCTGGTGTTGCTAGCATCCGTAGGCTGCATTGACTGCTTACTATCAGGCGGGCCGCATGCTTGCTTGCCACCTTATAAAAAAAATCTAAGAAATATGCTGTTTTGCGTCTCCACTCACAAGTGTGTCACTTGCACTGACCTGAACTTGAGTCGAAGGTCTCGCCGAGTGTGTGCCTGACATGGCACCGCTGTGTATAGGCAGGCGTGTAAGGTCTGTCCGTAATGCGTGGCGGTGCGTGTGGCAGGCGCGTTCAGCCGCTGCGTGCAGGAGGCGGCGGCGGCGCGGCTGGCGGCGCGCACGGCGCGGGACGCGCGCGACCACGCGCGCCGCACGAGGCACGTGGCGCACGCGCGCGAGCACGCGCTCAGGGACCTCGGCGCGCCCACCGCATGACCTAGCCTTACCCTACCCCACCTTAGTTATGACTACGTGGCCAACAACAATAACAGTAGGGCAATGATATCATAAACCATAGCTATGTTATACTTATCCCTACTAATGCCAGCCAAAAATGATGACCCATTATAATTATAATATTTTTTCATATTATAATACGTATCGTTAAGGTATGATATTCCTTCATGTCTTCAATTTACGTGCGCTAATGGCATATCTATTGTATAAAATATCATTACTACATAACTCTAGAAACCAATGTAAGCAGTCCAATCTAATTTTAAATTCCATAAACATTGGTTTCCAGAGAAACTCGCTCTTGATCTTGATTTAGCTGACATTTGAAATGTCATAATAGCAAATACTTCAGAAATGTCGGCGAATTAAGATTTATTAGTAAATATTGGCCGTAAACATATAATCATCTTATTTTTGCATGATATCGTTGGCTATGGTTTTCATATCGAAAGGGTTATAAAAACAATATCTGATTGGGCAAGTCGTAGTTCAAGCAGTACTTTAGTATGCGGTGCTTAGGATAAGTAAGTGCGGCTATGCTATGGTTCCCTCAGATGTATAAATACAAGCTGCAGCTGTCTGCGTTGATAATTATGTTCATTGTGATTATTGTACTATCGTAGTTTGAGTTAGGTATCGTATATTTAAAGATATAATAGTCGCGTTTTGCCTATAATATTCTCGTCCTAATAGCCATGACACATAAAGACACTTGTAGATTTTCAGCGATTTAGTCGCTTCTAGAGACACGACGGTCGACGACCGAGTTCAGAACCCCGCACACTTTAACTAACAGTCACAAAAGCGATTTTGGTACTACACTACACTCAAATGCGGAATGCGAAACACAATGCTGCCGCTAAATCGCTGCTGCTAAGTTTCACGTGTGGAATGGCCCTAAAACAATTTTTCTCTATCGTTGCCATGGAAATCTTGAAAAGCGCGCGTGCACTGGATAAGACGAACTAAATGATACAATTCATACAAAATGTATACGATACTATCCGCAATACTTAAGAAAACGGGTAAAATACGCTTCTTTGTAATATTCTGGTAATAAATAAGTAGTCAATTAATTGTTATTTAGTAATATACTTTATTACATAATTATGCCGACTTTAATTTATAAATTCTTTCTTTATATTAACCTAGAACGTTTAAGGCTGATTTACAAGTGCATGATCTTCCAGACCAATATTCATCATCATTCATCATTAGCAGCGGTTACATTATTATAAGCACACACGCAAAGTATCAAAACGCATAGTTTTTGAGAAAAAAAAATTGAAAATCAATTCTTTTTGCAATATTTATGTCAATCCATACCACAGATTATATAGAATTCTCGCCGCACGTTTCATAGGAAACGGGGCACTGAAGAAAAAAGAAAATTGTCGACTCCGACTTTCGGCTTCAACTTCAGATAATACAGTTATGTTTTCGTTAGTTCTTAGTTGGTGATGTGGTACGTTCATGTTATGGTTTATAACGATTTCTGGTTCAGATCGATTCATCGATTCAGGGGCTTGTATGGTAGTGCCGATTCTTAAAAACGTAATATTAAATCCTGTTTGCGTATATCATTGGAACAAGACGTGCACTCATCCAAACTAACTTAAGACACTTTCTTCGTTAGCATCCAATATAAAATCTAATTAAACGACACTTTCTTCTTAACATCATCGGGGGTGGGTTTACTTCGAGTTTGCGTCTGCGTTATCGTCACGCCAATGTCGGCGTTATTTTCAGTGGCGGGAGGGTCAGGTTTGTTTGCAGGCGAGGTTTGTTTAGTCCCGCCGGCGGACAACAGTGCCAGTTTCCGTCGTAGCTCGCGGACCTGAGCCGCGGCGGCTAACTGCGCTGCCCCACTAGACAACACTTCTGCACGGAGCTTTTCACATTCTGATCTGGAAATAACAACTCTTTGAGCATACTGGGGCGCTTTGGGTCCGTGAATGAACCATTATCTCGTCACTTATGTGTAAATATATTTTCCAACTAGCTGACCCGTGCAGCTCCGCCCGCGCTTTTATTACATTTTGCTCCCCTTCTCTCCCTCCTCCCTAGATTTATCTCTCTCCATATCTCTCTCTCTTATAAAAAAAATCTAATTATATGCTCCTCTCTCTTTCCCCCTTCCGCTTCGGTTTCCGTCACACTCCCCCTCTTCCTACCCTGTTATCCTCTCTCTGAACCCTCTCCCCCTCTCTCTTCTACGAACTTGCTCCTTCTCACTCCCCCCTTACTCCACCTAACTCCCCCGATCCCTCACCCCATCGCCCCCTTCTCGAATCCCCTCTCCCTCTTTCTCCTCTCGTGCACCCTCCTCTCGTTCTATATATCCTCGTCAATCATGGTATCAGCGGCATTAAATATACTTTATGACCTATTCTCAGACCTCCCCGATATGCACACATAATTTCATACATATCGGTTCACCCATCTATTTAATGACCTTACCTTATGTAGCTTAACCTTAACCTAGCGGTATGAAATATACTGTATGACCTATTCTCAGACCTACCCGATATGCACACTTTCATACAAATCGGTTCACCCATCTATTTAATGACCTTACCTAACGTTGCTTAACCTTAACCTACCGGGATAAAAAGTATCCTATGTCCGTTTACTGGTTCTAAGCTACCTCCCCACCAATTTTCAGCCGAATCGGTTAGGCCGTTCTTGAGTTATAAATAGTGTAACTAACACGACTTTCTTTGATAGAATATATAGATTAAAGTTCTATAGTTATTGTATGTTCAATTTCACCGATAGATGGCGCTGTTCATAATGTAAATCACGCTAACATCGTAAATTACTGTCTAATGATATTCGATAATTAAAGTTTTAAGTTTTCCGCATCTTTTATTGTTGCGACTGTAATACATACATAATCTAGTTTGGATCCGCTCGGGATTTACAGATTTTAACTTTTTAAAGATATAATGTCATATTGCTATCAGCAAAGTACTTAGAACAATACAGAAATCTAATGAAAATGTCCTGGGTGTACCGGACCGGCTTACCCCTTACAAAAATTGACCCTTCGCCAATGCCATATCTTATGCAAACTAAATGTCTGCTCAGTCCCTATTGTATATAGCGTAATAATACATATCTTAATGACTAACTGATCAGTCTATAATTACCCTATTCACATACAAAGGAAATTACGTGGGAATTATGTGCAAGTAATGTTTCACTGCTTAGCCCCTATGAAACATAGCGTGATGTTTTATATACCAACTTACACCTTGACTTCTACACAACACATCAGTGAAAGTCCTATCAAAATCCATCCACGGGTTTTCAAATGATACCTGGACGAATAGAACGACAGACAGACAGACAGACAGACAGACAGACAGACAGACAGACAGACAATAATTCCAAAAAAAATTGTTTTGGCCTTGTTTTGTTTTGGTCGATAGTATAGTACCCCCACATAGAAATTTTGGAAAAATATTCAATGTACAGAAAAAGTGCTCTTTGAGTTTTATTATAGTACTAGCTGACCCACGCAGCTCCGCCTGCGCTATTTTTACGTTAACTAAACTTTGAATAACAGACATTCGCATCGAATACATAACCTCATTTTTTATAGTCGGTTAAAAACTGGGACCCACTTTTTACTTGCTCTTCGAAGCACGGAGCCGTTTAGTTCAAATGGCGTTAAACGGTCACCCATCTATTTAATGACCTTACCTAACGTTGCTTAACCCGATCGATTACAAAACCTTGATAACAACTCTCTATGAGTGTTCCCTTACTAATATTTATAATATTATAAAGAAAAAATGATAAAATCGGATCAAGCGTATAACCAAGTACCCGTTGTGACTTTAATCCCCTCTCCCAAAAGAACCGTGCTAGATTACGGGATAAAAAGTATCCTATGTCCTACCTCGTAGTAAGATCTCAAATCATGCCAAGTTTCATTTGAATCCATTCAGTAGTTTCGGCGTGATGCTCAGCCGTGATACAGACAGACAGACAGACAGACGGACAGACAGACAGACAGACAAAAATTAAAAAAATTACATTTTCGGCCTCAGTATCGGTTATAGAATGCCCTCCAAATATAATTTTCAAAATATCTTCAATGTACAGAATTGGACCTATTACAGTTTTATTATACGTATAGATAGATACAATTAAGGGACTGATTGCGGCAGTAACTTCAACATTGAGCCTGAATCTAGCTCTAAAAAAATCAATAAAGCTACCCGTAGCTAAACTCTCATTTAGCCATAATATTGACTAGAGTTGATTATGCTTATTGTACGAGATAATCTTTATGACTACTTACCATCAGGCTTTAATTATCGGAATATTGCGATTTCAAGAACTGGATTAGTGATAAATGGCGTTTGTGAGTGCGTTAGAGTCCACTAATCATTCATTTCTTCTGCCCTTGACAACTTTTAAACTTGAGCAACAATGAATACAAACAAAGCAAGGGTCATAACCGCCACTGGGCCTATGAATCAGGGGATGTATAGTTTGGTACTGCCAAGGTGGTAACTTGTTGCCTAGAGCTAAGAGAAGGATACCTACTGCCAGCAGTTTAGGCACCCTTCCCTACTACATTGAGGAAGTATTATACTTAGTTTAACTAAACAAAAAACTCCATCAACTAATGAATGTAGAATACATACTTCAAATGGTCCAGCACACCAGGTAACCAGCTGTTAGCAGTGGGGTCGCAAATCTTCCCAAACCATTTTGATAACTCTCTTCTTTGCTTCTCACACAGCCCCTCTAGTTGCGTGATGCGCTCCTCGTAGCTTTCTAAAAAAAATACACAAGTATTTTATACTTTTGCTATATTAGTCCAAACTTAATAAAATGTTTCCATAATGTTGTCTTTCACACATTGAAATAAAACTACTTTTTACGGATTATATCATATCATAGTATTATATAATCCGTGAAACTAGTTTTATTCCAGTGCTCAAGCAATACACTCCATTTGATGATGTGATCAGAATATTAGGGAAATATAACAAAAATCAATCTATACTTATAATAAAACTGTAACAGGTCCAATTCTGTACATTGAAGATATTTTGAAAATTATATTTGGAGGGCATTCTATAACCGATACTGGGGCCGAAAATGTATTTTTTTAAATTTTTGTCTGTCTGTCTGTATCTCGGCTGAGCATCACGACGAAACTACTGGATGGATTGAAACGAAACTTGGCATGATTTGAGATCTTACTACGAGGTAGGACATAGGATACTTTTTATCCCGTAATCTAGCACGGTTCTTTTGGGAGAGAGGATTAAAGTCAAAATGGGTACTTGGTTATACGCTTGGTCCGATTTTATCATTTTTCTTTATAATTATAACAAATATTTGTAAGGAACACTCATAGACAGTTGTTAACAATTTTTGGAAATCGATCAGGTTAAGCAACGTTAGCTAAGGTCATTAAATAGATGGGTGACCGTTTAACGCCATTTGAACTAAAAGTTTCCGTGCTTTGGAGGGCAAGTACAAAGTGGGTCCAAGTTTTTAACCGACTTTAAAAAAGGAGGTTTTGTATTCTATGCGAATGTATATTATTGAAAGTTTAGTAAACGTAAACACAGCGCGGGCGGAGCTGCGTGGGTCAGCTAGTAAATAATAATTAAGGAAGCTGAGGATAAAAATGTATTCAAACAACATACACACGTCACATTTAAGACTAAACAACACACCTGACATCCTGCCGCCAAGCATCAGTGTGTGCACTGTAGCTGATGAAATTACCAGACACAAAATACTTAATATTTTATGTCAGAGTTGGAAATGCGCTAGTCATTCTTCTGGTGTTGCTAGCGTCTATAGACTGCAGTGACTGCTTATAATCAGGTGCTTGCTTGCTACGTTAGTAATATAACAAAAAGGTCTTATGCACAAAGCATTTACCAGTTAGTGAACTTACCTATAAGTTCCCTATCAAAATGTGCCACAGCTCCTGCCTGCTGTTCCCAAACATTCTGCTTCTCATACAATAATGTATCTATTTCAGCTTGCTTGCTAGCTAGCTCTCTCCTTAACTGCAATCATGGAAAAAAAATGATGTCAATGTTAGTGAGTCCACACTTAGGTGTATTACCCTCTAACTGGATACTGCATGCAAATACCAGAAGTTAGCCCAGGAAACTTCAAACATTTTTCAATTATCATCAAAAGCAGCTGAAAGATATCCATTGCTGCACAAAGTCAAAGTCAAAGTCAAAGTCAAAAATAGTTTATTTCAAATAGGCTTAACGCTAGCACTTTTGAAAGATCATGTATTTTTTTTTTTTTTTAAAAGCTACCACCGGATCACAACGCGGCCTCAACTGAGAAGATCCGGCAAGAAACTCAGCGGGCTTGTCATTTTATCACTTTTTTTTTTTAAACAGTGTGTCATGTTACAGTTAGATCAGAGCGACAGTGTGTCTTGCCGTTCAAAAGATCAAATAATACAGGGAAAAAAAATAATAAAATACGACGAAAATAGGTACAACAAACTAAAAAGCCAAAGGGATAGTAGTCGGACCAGTCCCCCCAAGCAGCACCCGCGCACGAGTTGACTCGAGCAGCAGCCATCAACCAAAGGTCTCCGCTTTCCCTTCTAAAGGGGCTGCCATTATCCCCACACTTGGCAGACAGCTTGGGGATTGCAGTATAGGTGGTGGGTAATCCAATAGAAAGACACCTGCTGCTCGTCTTTTTGTTTTTCCCTTAGTCACCTCTTAGTTGTTGGGTGTCCAATGGGGGGAGATGTGAGGGTGCTATTCTTACAATCATCAGTTCTAAAATGTATTTTTAGATCCTTAGTTGTTTAATATATACATTACTTTCATCCAGCATGTTACTATGTTTAGACACAACTTTAGCCAGTAAGTAGTGCCAAGTTATTTTTTAACTTGTATATCTGCCGGCTTGTGCCCTACTTTTTTCTGTCTCCCTCTCTCACACATAAAAAAATGGCTAGTATAATAGATATTATACTAGCCATTTTTTTGTATGTAGATACATACTCACAACTCATTACCTATAATATAAAATAAAGACCTATAAATAAAATAAGTAATAACAGTCACCCTAGAATTTGTTTGTTTCATTTGAATAAGATTCTTTGCCATTTCCTGTCTCTTGTCCTCAACTTCAGCGAATATGGAGTTACCTTTTGCAGCTGTAAATAAAATAGTAGATATTAAAGTGCTGATCAGAGCATGCTTGCTTTAAAAAAACAAATGCTTAAGGATTGGTTTAAGAACACAATCTGGTCTTAAAATTTACCATGAGGCTGCAAGTCCTGAGAATGTGTGTTTTGATGTAATGTAGCTTTGAGTTCAGCCAAACTTGCCAGTGCCACTGCCTCCCTCTCATTTGCAGCTTTCAGCTCATCCCTCCGCAATTCTGCCGATTCTCGTATCTCTCCCATCTCGGATGTCAACTCTTCTGCTCTCATCCGCCATGATGCGACCTCCTTACGGGCTTCATCGAGCAGTTCCCTAGCTGCAGCAGCATCTGTTAACGCAGTATTCGCGGCGGCCCGTGCTTCGTCCACCTCTGAATTATCCCGCACAGGACTTTCTCGTGCTTTTAAAACTTGTTCCTCTTTCAAATTCCGAATTTGAGTTTCAAATTTTTTAATCTCTAAAGCGTGACGCTCTAATATTTCCGTGCGTTCATCCCGAAGTTGAGCTATTTCTTCTTGCAGCGAAGTTAAACGAGAAGTGAACTCTGATCTCCGACGTTTCTCGTCGGCCTGATAGCTTTCTAATTCTGCGTTCAAATGCTTCTGCACGTCCAATGCCGTTTGATAACTTCGTCTTGTGTCGTGTAATTCTTGTTTAATTGCTTCATAGGAGCTAGAAATGTTATCGAATTGTTTCTTCAGCAAATAGTATCGTTCGCCAAGCTCACCGTTTGTTAGGTCCTCCGCTTCCGTGAAATTGGTTTTATTACTAATTGTAGAGTAATCCATTTCTTATAGTGAATTGCAAGTTGTAAACAATTCAAAAAGTTGATAAAACTTCATGAACACTTGCTGTAACGAAAACACAAAACAAAACGATTTTTTTAATTTTAAAACTTGACTGTTTGACTCAAGGGTTACCAACACCAATAAATAAAGATAGGACCGAGTGAAGTAATTATGTAAAAAAGTAGCCATTCTAATGGCGGGTCTACATCTGCACGCTTCGGCGAAGATTCGCGTTACCGCGACAAGTGTGGCCAAACAATTCGTGCTAGCGCGATGTATTCGGGCGAACACGAATGCCTTCGCGGTGTTGTCGGTAAATTGACACGCATCAAAGGATTTTGTCGCGACAAACTTCGCCGAACTGGCTACACTTCGCCTTTGCAGTTGCAGCAGCGTTGCCATATATCAGATTTCTTATTCCGTAGTAAATTATAATAATCTTAAATGTTCCCCCCTGTTGTTTCCTTTGGTCACGGCAATATGCAGGCATATTGGCGGCTAGACCAATTTCGCTAATTCTTTTTTTGTTTGTGTTTGTTATTGTCAAGAGAAGGTTCATATGAAAGAAACACTAGAAAATTACGAGGGCAGAGCTGCGCGGGACATCTAGTGGTTAATACAAACGTCGTTATTATTTTTTATCCTCGACTATCAAACTGGTATTAGACGAATAGTAAAATAACTATACGTCCAATCAAAGGTAAACCCTGCCCTGCCCTGGATCCCTGGATGCGCGAGTCCAACTTACAGTTGACTGTTTTTTTTTTTATTTAATCCTATTCTATTTAATCCTATCCAATTCACTTATTTTAGCTCTTTTTAACCGACTTCAAAAAAGGAGGAGGTTCTCAATTCGTCTGTATATATATATATATATTTTTTTTATGTATGTTCGCGCATAACTCTGGCAATTATGAACCGATTTGAAGAAATCTTTCTTTCATCCATTCTTCAATCCATTGATTGGGTCCCATAAAAAAATTATTGCTTAGTAATAAGTAGTTCCTGAAAAAACAAGAATGGTGACTGCGCACTGAGAGCTGCAAGAAAGCCTATTACTTTTTTATCGCTTTTTAAGGACAAAAATGGTCATAACTCTGGCAAATATTTACCAATTTCAATGATTCTTTTTTTATTCGAAAGAAGAAACCACTGTATTGAATCTGTATTAATTTTATTACAACCGGATAAGAACTTCCTGGAGGACCATGAACGATGTGGAGGAATTTATCGGGTAAAAACCATAAAACTGATGTTCTCCATTACATTGCTCTGACAATTATGAACCGATTTCGATGATTCTTTTTTTATTCTAGAGAGTAAACTACTATGATGATTTCATGTAAATTTCATTACGATCGGATATTTTTTTCTGAAGAAACATGAATTATGTAAAACTATGTAGACAATAATGTGATCATAACCTACCTAGATAATTTTACGGTTTTCGATGGTTCAATCTTTATATATGAAAACATCACTTAAAAGTTTAAAATAAAATCTTTTTAAAAAAAAATTGAACCGACTTCAATATCACTGAAAAGTATAAAATAATTTAAATATTATTGAAGTTGGTGCCAAATATACACAGCCGGTAAGCTAATACCAACTTCAATAATATTTAAATTATTTTATACTTTTCAGTGATATTGAAGTCGGTTCAATTTTTTTTTAAAGATTTTATGTCCATACATATTATACACAGATTTCATGTTAACCTCTCTAAGGCATAAGTAGGTACAGATTTATATACAGATTATAAAACGCACAATGCATCTGGCAACACTGATTCCGACGAATATTCGCCCGAATACTACGTGCTTTTGCTAGGACGATAATGTAGCCAGCAACTTCGCCGTTGGGCGAAGACGAAGTTTTATCGCGATAGGGCGACACGAATATTCGCGCGCATATGTAGCCGAGAGGTAATAGATCAATATTAATTTGACACCACCAAAAAATACGTAACCTTGTAATGTCTGGCATAAAATATTTGTGTGTGTTACTTAACCTCACACAGTAGTTATTTTGTCAATATGTCACTTTGAGTATTAAACCAACCGGAGAGGCCACTGTCAGGCGTTCCCCTCTGTCAAAGTACGAGAGCACCGGTCATACCCGTTATATAAAACTAGTTGACCCGCGTTCCACGCCATTCAACAAATCCCGGTGCGCGCGGAACGACGTAAGCTAAAAATGCCGAATGCCAGCGCGTTTTCGTGTAAAAAAATATAAGACTTATCTAGTGTACCCAAGGATAACGTTACTTTCCATCTGTAAATATTATTTCGTTTATAAATTGTCAAATAATGCACTAAATTTGCAAAAAACTAAAAAATATTATTAATCAATAAGTGTTGCCACTAAATCGTACAAAAGCGTAACGAGCGTAATTTTAAAAGTTGAATGTACTGACATTAGTTTAAGACTTCTATTTCACGTAAATGATTGTTAATACCATTTATTTCTGTAGATGCATAATTATTTAATTAAAGATTACTGTTTGAAATTCAGTATCTTTACTTGAATTTTCTACATATTTTTTTACTAAACACTTTAAAAATTATCGATTCTATGAAACTGTATGTTTCTGTTTGGGTGTACTTAATTATTATAAGATATTTACGGTCGTCACTTTTATTCCGAATACTTTTATTTATTTTTAAATACATTGGCCACACCGCAGCAAAGTTAGCGCTGGGACAGCTCATAATCAAATATCGATATCGACTATCAGTATGTTATTCTGACTATTTATTAATCAGATATCCAAAAGAGTTTGTGTAGTGTACCGCATGCCGTGTCACTTTTTAGCCGACTTCAAAAAAGGAGGAGGTTTTCAATTCGACTATACATATATATATTTACATTTACGTATGTTCGCGCATAACTCTGGCAATTATAGACCGATATGAAAAATTATTTTTTGTACGGATAGGCCGATCCCCTGATCGGGTCCCATTAAAAACGATTGCGATTTACGAATAAGTAGGTAGTTCCTAAAAAAAACAAGAATGTCGCGTCAGAAAAATTTATAATAACGCCTTAAGGATGAGACTCGTCGTTTTTAAGGAAAAAATGGTCATAACTCTGGCAAATGTCTTTCTTTCACACTGAAAGTGCGCTGCCGGCCGTTGCCATCTTGGTGTGAATTGAGCCTAACTTCAAATATGAACCTATTTCGATTATTCTTTCTTTATTCGAGAAAGTTAACTACTATAATGATTCCATGCAAATTTCAATATGAATGATGTAAAAAAATGCAAATAAGTATATTCCGTAGGTACGCTAACACCAATTTCAATAATATTAAAATTATTTTATGCATTTTAGTGTTATTGAAGTCGGTTCAATCTTTTTATATATTTTATAAAATGATCATAAATTCTTTGGAATACATCTATACTCCTGCTTTTTGTGGTGTATCTATACTGACATCCAATCCTCTAGGTTTGTTAGGTCTCAATTTATCCTCCGACCTTAATTTCGGACGATCCATTGAGTCAAAAGTCAAAATCTCTGCTAAAAAACTTGGTATCTTGAATAGAGTGAGGCGGTATTTCACAAAGGAACAGCTGTTGAATCTTTACAAAGCTCAGGTTCGACCCTGCATGGAGTACTGTTCTCACCTGTGGGATGGCTCTGCCAAATATCAACTTGACTCTTTGGATTCGCTAGACAGACGCGCTCGCAGGATAATTGACGATAATGACCTAACAAATAAAAAACTGCAACAATTGGATCATCGTCACCTAGTTGCATGCTTATCGGGTTTTTACAGATTGTTCCACGGTGAATGTGCTCAAGCACTTTTTGACCTTGTACCACCATCCCCATGGGCGCTGGCAGCAGGGTGCAAGGGGGTGCACTTGCACCCCCCTGTCACGGAAGAATATACATAGAAAAAATACATAAGTACGCTTTTGATTAGCGAAACATACTCAATCAAATACCCGCGTGTTCATATATATCATATACATGTATAATTCTATAGTTTAAGTTAATAGTAAAATGTGTAGATGCAGATGCACCCGCCTGAAAGTAACTCTGGCGGCACTCATGACCATCCCCTTTCTTTTACCGGACTGCCAGGCGGCGGCAGGGTCTCCACCGCTTTAACGTTGACACTCCAACTTGCCGAACTAAGCGTTTCGCTTCTTCTTTCCTCATGCGCACGGTCAAGCTGTGGAATACCCTCCCGGACAACGTTTTCCCTGATAAATATAACTTGTGTGTTTTCAAGTCTAGATTGAACAGGCATCTTATGGGTAAGCGCGGTCCATCCTAGACCACATCTTATCTTCACTTACCATTATGTGAGATTGTGGTCAAGCGCAAGTAAACCTATCGCATCGCTGACGCATCGGCACATGAAAGGAGACACCCGGGCTCTCCAGTGGGATCTGCACCAGCAGCCCGTCAGTACCTTGCCTTTGAGCCCGCCACCGGGGGATGCATTATAGCCCCCCTGGAACCAGACACGGTGTTCAAGGGGATAGGGTCCGCCGCCGCACAGTGGACGGAAAAACGAAGTTCCCTTTCATAGGATTATTTAAAAATGAAATATTTTATTTGATACTTTCAAGTATACAATTTTGTCAAGTACATTAAAAAATTGAATAAATGAGTAGTTACCGGTTTTTTTATCGAGTCTATACCATCAAAGAATGACTTTCTATATTTCAAATGTATGAAAATGGAATTAGTTTTCCTCATAACTGTTTTCTGTCTAGGATTGTAAAGCTGAAACTTTTAGGTATTGTTGCCGAGCCTATTAAAAAAACCACTTGACATTTGACCTTGAACCCGAACTTCCCCGTTCAAAAGATATGAGTCAATTAAAAATGCATATTTACTCAATGCATAATTAATGCATTTTATTTATATTTATTTATGATACTCTCTTTTTTTTGTGATTTGTTTAGATATTCTTTTTTATTTTAATATTATTCCTGCATTTAATCATTTCCAATATTTTTTTATTTTAATAATCTAACTATTTATACTTTAAAGAACACAAGCAAGCATATCGACAATGTTGTTTATACCTGTAATAGGTTCACTTATCAGAATTTATATTAACTGTGAACGTTGTAATGTTACTTAATCATAAGTGTACTGTTGGTATATAAATAAATAAAATAAAATATTTGGACGATGTTTTAACACGCGGTAATGTACTTCAAAAATAAGTTTTGTTTTATTTTTTTTACCCTTTATTGATCCCTGATAGACAAGACAACAAACCTATATGACTAACGATCTTGACGAAAAGCGTACATGTTCATAACGTATGCACAACACAACAAATAATGCGATATGAATGACTGATATTTTATATTTGCAAGAATATAGGTAGCTAACACAAGTTCTTAAAATACATGGGTTTCACGTAAATATTTGTACGGCTGAAATGCCGAATATAGTGATCTGGCATTTCAGCCGTAAAATTATTAAAAAAAAAACCGGTAACTACTAATTTATTCAATGTTTTAATGTACTCGACAAAACTGTATACTTGAAACTATCAAATAAAATATTTATTTTTAAAAAATCCTATGAAAGGGAACTTCGTTTTTCCGTCCATAGTGCGCCGTCCTCCTCGGAGTCACGGCCATACTTAATGGATGTCCTAGGGCCCACGCCCCGTACGTCCAGCGACTCCGAAGGTAACGACTACTGTCTACAACAACCGAGACCGAAGCACAGGGAAGCTCAGTTCAAATGTTCAAGAAAATCCAGACGACGGCTATCTATGTATTGGCCTTACTTGACATTGCTTAACCAACGCTAGCTTATGTCAAAAATACAACATATTTAGCAAAATGTTTTTCCCTTTTTGGCCGTTAAAATTTTATCATAGGAATGAGTAAAGATATTTATTTATTTTTATTGCACAAAGTTGTTTATAGGCAGACTTTTCATAATATAAGAGTAAGAATGCAGCTTAGGTATTTCTTGAAGTTTCAGACTTAACCATACTGACTTATCCTAATTAATCGGATTTTGACGACAACCCAAGGTTCTTTTCCTATGATCCTAAATTTAAAAATACCTTACACCTATTTAACTTTCACCAAAAATATTATCGGAACTCATCGACAATAAAATATCGATAGTGTCATGCACTATCCTCGTTTACTTAAAATTGACGTCATCTCGTGTACAGACAGTGTTGTCACTGTGTGTGAATTTACTTGTGTGCGTATAGATTATGTTAGTGTTTGATAATATTGTCGTGTGCCTGCGTAGCGACGTGGCGAAGAATGCATTAGTAGTAGATAGTATTTGTGTGAGTTACCTCGTCCCCCGCGCAGAAAGTGACAGACTTTTTCTCATAGCGAATAGTGCGCGTGTCGTCTCCTTTTGGTTTAATACTCAAAGATATGTCATGTCAATAAATGATAATTTTCTATCTTAGAAAAACAGGGTAGGTAATAGTTTATATGGTAATTTTTAATTCACATGGCAGCCCTGCATTTGACAATCGCTTCGCTTGACACCTTAGAGGAAGAAAACAATAGAGGGCTGGACACTTTCTTTCTCATTCACGCAAGAAAAGAATGCGTTTATGTAGGTTACGTGTGATAGAAAGAAACAGTGTATATGATTTTTTGTCCCTCAGCATGTGTTCGATTTATCCGCGCCGTGGGTGCGAAACAAATTTGACGTTTGCTCCCACTTTGCTCCGTGACAATTTTATCGTGGTTTTAATATTAAATAAATAACTTAAAATTCAATAAAAAACTAACTGTGACATTACTGTGTGTTGTGGAAATCCTATAAGAATCGTGCAGTGCAGTATTATAGGCTGTAAAAGTGACAGTGAACGTAAAATTAGTGGAGTATCGTTTCACAGGTAAACGTGAATTATTATGGCCAATTTAGAGATTTCATTTAGAAACTAATACATGTAAACGACTTATTTAGATCTTATTGCTCTAAATTAGTAACTATTTTACTTGAAAGTTACGTGTAAGATGGATAAATTCTTGTTTTTCATCCATAACCTAAAATTTTCAGTTTATTGATCGCTATTATCAGTGTTGCCAGTGTATAAAAGAGAGACTACCATAAATAAGTGGTAAATTATTATTAAGTGCATCATACACGATCCCACATGCTGGGTGCATGGAAGAATTTCTCAGACTTCCCGAATTTATTTTCATGATTTCCTGAAAATATGGATATTTGTATACTGTGGATAGCAGCAACAAAAATAATTAATTAGGTTGCTAAAAGTTATTCCCGAATGCTTAAATATTCAGAAATAACGTAAGCGCTCAAGTAATTCGTCCAAGGCTGCGCAGGACGTATTCATTCGTTATTTATAGGCACAATGGTCATTGTACATTTAATCGTGCTTTTACTTTATGCATGTTGTTTAAATATATGTATGTATGTTGTTGGTTACAATTTATTGGTAAATTTGTCTGAATTATAAATAAATAGTACCGACGTTGAATAGTTTGTTTCATTTGGCCCCCTATTATGTACCTATCTCGTTTGACAACTAAAGTGATGATAAATAAAGCAAAGTGACTATTAAATAACTATCAAATGATTCATTTGGCATTGCCTAACTTGAATCACCAATAAATACCAAACACACTTTCAGTAGACATCAAAGTTAGGTGGACAACTGAAGCTTGATAGTCACTTTGCTTTATTGATCATCACTTTTTTTTTTGTAGGAATAGTACTGTTTCACCGGACAAGAGGGCGAGCGCTTAAAGCGTTCCAGCCAGAAAGGTTTGGGTAGCGACTAGCACAAGGGCACCTCAGGGAGGCACGGCCTCGGCTTGGGCTGCCGCTTAGAGAAAATGAGTTTACCACCGGTTCACAACGCGCCCCCGCTGAGAAGAACCGGCAAGAAACTCAGCGAGAGGTTGCATGCGTACGGATCCCTTCGGCCTCGCCGGCGAGACCGGTGTCTGTGTGTTGATGTGTTTACGACTCTTGACATCGTTGTCGGTGTTGGTGTTGTGTCATGGTCCAGGAGGATGACCATCGGGTCGGGTGGGTCGAGCAGTACATGCCGCGGACGGCGGCGATGTACGGCTGTTCGACGATCTGAGGGACTTGGCCGCTGCCCAATAGGACATGGGTTCGATTCCGAAGGATTCCGAACTATTGTCTGGGTGTTATTTATCTATTTAAATATGTATTTATACAGTTTACAAGTATTTGTAATCATTTATCTGGTTACCTTACTAAAGGATCTGCGTAGATTGAGATCCGGTGGTCATTGGTCAAGCGTAGATTGTCCCAAGATACTAGTACTGTAGATTTGTATATTGGAGAAATTTACTAAAACTTACCCGGTAAATGGCCATAGTATGTATTATATTAAGTTATAAGAAAGCCAATTTTTGCCTACCTCTCTGGGAAATAGCATATTATTGTTTTTATCTCTTAACTTTTTTGTATGAGGCTAATAATTATCTACAGCTCTTAGCCACTTTAATCACCACGTGAGATATCACGTGAATATCAAAGTGAATGTACACTTAATATCATATATGCTGTAGCTAAGGTCTATTCCTGGGTGATAACACCACCCAGGTGACCAATGTGGAATAGACCTTAGCTACAGCATATATGATATTAAGTGTACATTCACTTTGTAGCCTCCGTCGTGGGTTCGAATCCTGCGAAGGGCAACAAATTTGAGTAGTTGTTCCTTATTGGCTAGGACAAAGCAGGCCGATGACCTGATTGTCTGTAAAGTAAGATGATCCATTTGTCGGGATTTGCGATAGGACGTATGCCCGACTCCTGTCCGTCAAATTAAAACACCGAGCTTTGGTAATAAATACTTATAATCAAATTGAGAGAGAACAACTTATAATACAGTGCAGTAATCGTAATAATTAAAACATGTCTCTGCCATAGATACTAGCGCGCTGTCATCGCGGAATTTAAAACAAAATTGACATTATTACTGATTGAGAAATGTTATTATAATGTAAATGATTATTTAATTGATATTGACATATAATTATATTTTTGCATTAATTTTAATAATATTGTGAATCTAATTGTGATAATAATGTGATGTTAATTGTTTATGGTAGATGGCGTAATTTTATGTTTAACTTTATGTATTAAGTATAAAATAATTAGATTTAAAATACCCACAACATTTGTATACCGATATGGTGGGACATAGTGGACCTGCACGTATTTAATATCTTTTTTATTACCTATGTTCTGACAAATAAATATTCATTCATTCATTCATTCATCTTTTTGACAGCCCCTTTGGCGTTCCGAAACCGTGATCCGAGATACGCCACACATGCGTCGGATGGGCATGTAAAAAGTCGGTCCTGCGCTTAACTTCTCCCCAGTCGTGTCGGTCTTCCGTCCCATCGGATTATGAGAGGTACCTATTATATAAAGGAAGAGAGAGTGCACTTGTGTCTACGCAAGCACTTTTGCACTATAATATCTCCTGCGTACATGGCTGATCTTGTGAAAGATTGGCCGCTGTGGTCGTTTCGGCTAGGAGGACATTATTATAACAATCACTTTCGTACTTTTTGCAGACTGTCATAGATTAAGACGATATAATGTAAGAAAAGTAAATGTTGTGTCAAAAAAGTGGTTTTTGGTTAGGAAAGAAAATATAATTTACAACAACCTCCGTATTTGCTTTACACAAAGGGTAAAATTTCCCTTACGTGGCAACTCTAAATTTAGTATGTACTTATTTTTCTGTCCTTATCGGCGGCACGCTTGGTATATGTCTGTATTATATTCTGTCTACGCTTGACACACTAAGCTTGACACCTCCCTTCTGCGGTTGCCTGCATAGTATTTTATATACTGAAATGACACTGACAAATGACAACAAACAGCTGACTGATTTGATTGAGTTGATTTTGGTGGGCGGAAGGATTTATAAATTATTATTGTTATTATTGTTATTTATTCTACAAAATAAGGAATTAAAAGTTAAGAATTAATATTATTACCGCCCAATAATGTCCTCGCCTCCTCCAACTAAACCCCCGCGTGGGGTCAAACAAGGAAAAGAAACAGTAAGTTTTTGTTTGTAATACACACACAGTAGTTTATTTCCACAATACGGCACCGAGTGTACTTCGGAAAAACAACCATAACACATTATGTTTCCCAATCAAAACGTAAGGAATTCGTACATTCTTCAGCTGTCTTAGCTATCGTAATGGTATCAGTGTATATACCTTTTAATTACCAATTATTTTTATTTAAGTTTTTAATATAAAAACGGTAGACTGGATAACTGCAGAGATTTATGCGGTACTGTTGCGGTATATCGAAGATTACTAATAACATTGCTCGATCTAATTTATCCAATCTACTAATTATATTTTACAATTATGATGATTATTACGACGGGCCCGTTGGTCTAGTTGGCAGACACCCTGCCTGCTAACCGATGGGTCGTGGGTTCGATTCCCGCCAAGTGTCTGGGTGTTGTTTATCTATTTAAGTATGTATTTACAAAAAAAAAAGTATATAAGTATTAGTATCAGTTGTCTGGTTTCCATAGTACAGGCTCTGCCTAGTTTGGGATTGGATGACCGTGTGTGGATTGTCCCAAGATATTATTATTATTATTATTAAAAATTATTGCTACTGATTAAAATAAAGAAAAACATAATTTTTACTTTTTTATGCCAGTGTTTTCAAACTTGAAATAAAATATAAAAAAATGAACTAATGAACAATATATAAGTAAATGACTATGTCTACTCCAACAGAGTGGTCTATTGATGTCTGTAATCCGTACTCTCTCAGCGAGTGAGACGAATGAACAACGAGAGAAAGAGAGAGCTAAACTTGAGAAGGAGTACAAGAAGAGTGATGCAAGGCTTGATGAATTGGTCGCTGCACACGCTCAAGAGATCACCGAGGTTATGCAGGTTAGTTAAGCCTTTGACTGCCATCGGGTCACATATCAATAGAAAAATACAATGACGGACACTTGGCATTTAACATGTTCAATTATATTCTGTACATACGACTTATGTCTGGTGTGTCCGTACATAGTACTTTATTAAATATTATTATTAGTTTGCCTGCGTCAGTTTTCCCGCCCAATTATAATGTGGGTGTCTTTAAGACTAGAGTGAATAGGCTTTTAATAAGCTAGTGTGTTTTGTCATCCTCGATTGCGTCACCACTTTCCATCAGGTGGGACTGCAGTCAAGCACTAGCTTATAAGTGGTAAAAAAAAAAACTTCTTAATATACCCCTCTAAATATAATACTGTAAATAGTATTATACAGGATTCCAATTTAATCACCAGCAAGCTTTAATATGGTGAATGAACCCATGAATTACTACCCAAATTTACTTAAAAGCTGTTGGTGGACAGCAAATTTTGTTGGCGATCTTATGGCATCAAATTCACGCAACCGGTACATAAGTGAACTGATAAAAGAAAACATACTCACTATAAATAGCCTTGTTCATAGGTTGACAAATCCATTTATTATTTTGGAAGCTATAATGTCAAAGATAGACAGACAGAGGTGTGTCTGTAACATCTTTTTTGTGTCGAGCTTAATGATTGATTCAAAATGCACCTGAGTACTTAATATTGGGATTTGAGTAGCCTCCCTGACGCGGGAAACTCCTCCTTTGCAAACCAGAGATCGTAGATTTAAATCCTGTTGGGAGCAATAACTTTGTGTTCAACTGATTGTCTAAAGAGTAACATGATCCATGTGTTGGATTAAAAAGTTGTTTCTGTGCCCGACTTCTTCCCGGCGATGTTGGTATTCCGCTCCGTTCCATCAGATTATGAGAGTTAAAGGACAAGAGTCTTGGGGATTGCAGTATTGATGACAGGTAATCCAATAGAAGGATGCTGCTGTCCATCTTTTTGTTTTCCTTTAAGGGCTCTGCCCACTAAAACATATCATACCATGGCCATATTAGGTCATGTGTCAGGCAAAAAAATATTCTTCTATAAAAAACTATGAGACTATGCCCACTAGAATGTTCCGTCACTGTCCGGCACCGTCGCGTCTCATGCACAGAGCGTCAATAACATACATCATTGTCGGCAAGAATATTCTGCCGGTGCCGATACGCTCTCTGCATGGCACGACGTTGCCAAACCGGTGCGCGCAGGCGGCGACACGGTGAGCATGCGGGTTATAAATGCGTATGATGACCGTTACGCGTGGGTATGATACGTTATTGATAGGTACGCAAGTGGGCATGGTAGAGCGTATCGTGTTGCTTTCCGATCTTGCTACGTTAGTAGCACAGTACAGTGGGCCACTCCGCGGTCTCCCGGGAGGTGTATACCTCCTCCTATTAGAGTTCGAGTGGAGTCGAAAGAGTGGACGTGCAATAGTTAGAACGGATCATTGTGTGTCTGAAGTTGGCTGCAAGACGATGCGCAGTAGCTATTTTTGTGTTTTTGTATTGACAACTCAAGACTTTAGTTGCGCAATAGTTCGCCAAACCCAACTTACACAAAGATCCGTCGTGAGTACTGTGTGTGTGTAGAAGTTCAGCTTGGTGTCGAGCGCGCTGGGGTCGTGGGGCGCGCACTGCGACGCGGTGGTAGCGCGGCTGGGCGCGTGCGGTGGCCTGCTGCGCCTGCGCCGCCGCGACCTGCGCCGCCTGTGGGCCGACGCCAGGACGCACCACCACGCGCTCGCCATGCTCACTGACATGTGCGTACACTATACTGTACACTATACCTCTACTCTACGCACTGCGCCGCCTGTGGGCCGACGCCAGGACGCACCACCACGCGCTCGCCATGCTCACTGACATGTGCGTACACTATACTGTACACTATACCTCTACTCTACGCACTGCGCCGCCTGTGGGCCGACGCCAGGACGCACCACCACGCGCTCGCCATGCTCACTGACATGTGCGTACACTATACTGTACACTATACCTCTACTCTACGCACTGCGCCGCCTGTGGGCCGACGCCAGGACGCACCACCACGCGCTCGCCATGCTCACTGACATGTGCGTACACTATACTGTACACTATACCTCTACTCTACGCACTGCGCCGCCTGTGGGCCGACGCCAGGACGCACCACCACGCGCTCGCCATGCTCACTGACATGTGCGTACACTATACTGTACACTATACCTCTACTCTACGCACTGCGCCGCCTGTGGGCCGACGCCAGGACGCACCACCACGCGCTCGCCATGCTCACTGACATGTGCGTACACTATACTGTACACTATACCTCTACTCTACGCACTGCGCCGCCTGTGGGCCGACGCCAGGACGCACCACCACGCGCTCGCCATGCTCACTGACATGTGCGTACACTATACTGTACACTATACCTCTACTCTACGCACTGCGCCGCCCGTGGGCCGACGCCAGGACGCACCACCACGCGCTCGCCATGCTCACTGACATGTGCGTACACTATACTGTACACTATACCTCTACTCTACGCACTGCGCCGCCTGTGGGCCGACGCCAGGACGCACCACCACGCGCTCGCCATGCTCACTGACATGTGCGTACACTATACTGTACACTATACCTCTACTCTACGCACTGCGCCGCCTGTGGGCCGACGCCAGGACGCACCACCACGCGCTCGCCATGCTCACTGACATGTGCGTACACTATACTGTACACTATACCTCTACTCTACGCACTGCGCCGCCTGTGGGCCGACGCCAGGACGCACCACCACGCGCTCGCCATGCTCACTGACATGTGCGTACACTATACTGTACACTATACCTCTACTCTATGCACTGCGCCGCGGCTAAATCTTGCGATTTCTTCTTTGTAAAGTTTATAAATTCAGGGCCATCATCATATCGGTTACCCTACGTGTCTATTCATCCTTCTGTTAAAACCGACATGCTTTAGTAGCTAACATCTATAAGGAAATATTTTCCAAATTTATTTTTGAAAGAGCACTCACAACATGTTACACTTACAGCTCTGACTTTTAAATATTTGAAACATATATTTTCACTCTTTTGTTTTGTTAATGAGCTAGCTTTACTAAGATTGTATCACCAACTGAGATTGCAGTGAAGCACTAACTCATATTGAGTGAAAAAAAAAAAAAAGGTTGACATGAAAAGTTCCGTAATAAAACATTTTTCCCATACATCCCTCAGTGAACGCGTCGTGGTATCGGAACGGGAAACACGCGAGGCATTGGCAGCTGGACGCGTATTGGCAGCGGCTCATACACTAAAAGCTGCTCTCGATACTGCCGACACTACTCTCTCGCATGTCGACGCTCTAAACGCCACCAGACAGCATTTGGAGGTAAGTGTCAAATAACCTACATATAATATAAAATAACCTACATATCTGAAGTTTTATTTGATTTCATCATCATCATTATCATCACCAGTCGGTAGACGTCCACTGCTGAACAATAGCCACAATGAACGACAATTGGCTATTTGCATCCACCGGTTACCTGCGACGCGCACAATTTCGTCTGTCCTAGTGGGAGACTTGACTACGTTGCGTCTTCCGGTTCGTGGTCGCCACTCGAGAACCGGTCTTCCCCATCGGTTATCGATTTTCGGTGTTCATTTGATTTAAATTTTACTATATTTTTGTGAGAGGTCCTAGGGATTCTAAGGGAATTTCAGAACTGTCCTGATTGGTACCATCACAGTGTCATATATTCTGTCAGTCATAGTCGATACTAGTGGGACCCCTAATACTAAAAACTGCATATAAGTTTATGTTTGTGTGTCCTATGTATATGTTTGTAGTACACCACCAGCTGCCCATTTATTCTGATTGTGTTTCTCCTGCAAAATGGTTGTCTGGAAGAAATTGCTTATAGCGATAAGACCGCCATTTGTACATTTTATGTTTTAGTTCTAAGTTTATATTGTAAATATCTTCTTGGTGTACAATAAAGAGTATTCTATTCTATTCTACATTAAAAATCTTACAAATGTAATCAAGCAAATGTGTCTAAATAGGCTGTAAATCTTTATTAATGTCCTTCACTGTACGTTACTTCTGCTGGCCGAACATGGCTGGAAAGAAAGAAAAAACATATAATAGAGATCACACAAAAGAGAGTATGACACGGTTTACAAGACTGAATTCGTTTACAGTACAAATACAACGAGTTTAAGTAGCAAACTACGTCGTAGTGACGTCATAATTACCTTTATCTGTCAACACTAGTGCTACTAATAATCGTAAATCCATTCCAAACATAAATTAACTTTAGGCAAAGAAAATCGAGCTAGTTGAAATGATAGTGCGACGGTTGAGCGAGGCTGTGTACCGAGACGAGAGGGCGCCACTGACGCGGAGAGTGTCGGCCCGGAGGCGGACTGCGTTATTGCTGGCCGGTAAGTTGTGTCACCGACCTGTTCATAATTCCTTACCAGAGTACTGCCTTTTGTTCCGGTTTGTCTTTTGCTTGACTGCAATCTGACCTGAGGGAAAGCGGCGATGTAATCTGAAATAGTAAAGCACACTAGCTTGTTAAAGGCCTGTTGAAGACAATATAATTAGACAGTATAACCGGCGTATGCAAAGTATTCCAATCCTGAACGAATTATAAATTACGAATCTAATCGCTTAGTCCGCTCAGCAAGCACGACTTGCAGTCTTGTCAGATCGGTGTGAAGTGTGACGTAGTTTTCAAATCCGAAACGCCATTCTCTATTGGTATTGGTATAGCGGGTTGGTTTCCGCAACTCCACGACAAAGCGCGTATTTTGCGTGCGGGTAGGAATAAGTTTATTCGATCCACCCGAACTCCTCGAGAAAGGCTAGCAAACGCTTGATGCCGCTGGCAATCTCTTGGAGAGTACTTTTTTTTCCAATGTACTTAGCCCCTTTGAGTATTAAACCAACCGGAGAGGCCACTGTCAGGCGTTCCCCTCTGTCAAAGTACGAGAGCACCGGTCATACCCGTTATATAAAACTAGTTGACCCGCGTTCCACGCCATTCAACAAATCCCGGTGCGCGCGGAACGACGTAAGCTAAAAATGCCGAATGCCAGCGCGTTTTCGTGTAAAAAAATATAAGACTTATCTAGTGTACCCAAGGATAACGTTACTTTCCATCTGTAAATATTATTTCGTTTATAAATTGTCAAATAATGCACTAAATTTGCAAAAAACTAAAAAATATTATTAATCAATAAGTGTTGCCACTAAATCGTACAAAAGCGTAACGAGCGTAATTTTAAAAGTTGAATGTACTGACATTAGTTTAAGACTTCTATTTCACGTAAATGATTGTTAATACCATTTATTTCTGTAGATGCATAATTATTTAATTAAAGATTACTGTTTGAAATTCAGTATCTTTACTTGAATTTTCTACATATTTTTTTACTAAACACTTTAAAAATTATCGATTCTATGAAACTGTATGTTTCTGTTTGGGTGTACTTAATTATTATAAGATATTTACGGTCGTCACTTTTATTCCGAATACTTTTATTTATTTTTAAATACATTGGCCACACCGCAGCAAAGTTAGCGCTGGGACAGCTCATAATCAAATATCGATATCAACTATCAGTATGTTATTCTGACTATTTATTAATCAGATATCCAAAAGAGTTTGTGTAGTGTACCGCATGCCGTGTCACTTTTTAGCCGACTTCAAAAAAGGAGGAGGTTTTCAATTCGACTATATATATATTTACATTTACGTATGTTCGCGCATAACTCTGGCAATTATAGACCGATATGAAAAATTATTTTTTGTACGGATAGGCCGATCCCCTGAACGGGTCCCATTAAAAACGATTACGATTTACGAATAAGTAGGTAGTTCCTAAAAAAAACAAGAATGTCGCGTCAGAAAAATTTATAATAACGCATTAAGGATGAGACTCGTCGTTTTTAAGGAAAAAATGGTCATAACTCTGGCAAATGTCTTTCTTTCACACTGAAAGTGCGCTGCCGGCTGCACCCCCTTGCACCCTGCTTGTCACGGAAGAATATACATAGAAAAAATACATAAGTACGCTTTTGATTAGCGAAACATACTCAATCAAATACCCGCGTGTTTTGAATTTGACATTACATTTATTTACATCATATACATGTTTAATTCTATAGTTTAAGTTAATAGTAAAATGTGTAGATGCAGATGCACCCCCCTGAAAGTAACTCTGGCGGCACTCATGACCATCCCCTTTCTTTTACCGGACTGCCAGGCGGCGGCAGGGTCTCCACCGCTTTAACGTTGACACTCCAACTTGCCGAACTAAGCGTTTCGCTTCTTCTTTCCTCATGCGCACGGCCAAGCTGTGGAATACCCTCCCGGACAACGTTTTCCCTGATAAATATAACTTGGGTGTTTTCAAGTCTAGATTGAACAGGCATCTTATGGGTAAGCGCGGTCCATCCTAGACCACATCTTATCTTCACTTACCATTATGTGAGATTGTGGTCAAGCGCAAGTAAACCTATCGCATCGCTGACGCATCGGCACATGAAAGGAGACACCCGGGCTCTCCAGTGGGATCTGCACCAGCAGCCCGTCAGTATCTTGCCTTTGAGCCCGCCACCGGGGGATGCAGTATAGCCCCCCTGGAACCAGACACGGTGTTCACGGGGATAGGGTCCCCGCCGCCGCACAGTGGACGGAAAAACGAGGTTCCCTTTCATAGGATTATTTAAAAATGAAATATTTTATTTGATACTTTCAAGTATACAGTTTTGTCAAGTACATTAAAAAATTGAATAAATGAGTAGTTACCGGTTTTTTTATCGAGTCTAACACGTCAAAAACACGTCGCGTCTCCTGCCTTAGATTCTCAAGGGCAGGTGACCACCACGGTTCCTTTTGCGTCGCCACCTCTTTCTCCGGGCAGTTCTTGATCCAGCTGGCTTTAACTGCCTGGGTAATTCTGTCAGACTCAAACTCGATATCTATGATAGAGTTGAGTCGCTCCGTAGGATCCCCGAGGTGTTCCTTAAGGTCTCTCCTGAAAGATTCCCAATTGGTTCTCCTTGGGTTCCTCCTTCGTACCTTACCATAATTATTGGAAGTTACGTACCTAAAGCAGATGTAGTTGTGGTCAGATAGACTGACCTCTTCCGACACATGCCAATTACGGATCGCTTTACTCGCTTTATTGGATGCAAGCGTTATATCAATGACCTCCGCCCTGCGTTTATTCACAAAGGTTGGTCTATTGCCTTTATTTAAAATTTGTAAGGGTGAGCTAACCAGAAAGGCCAATAGTGCCTCCCCTCTTTTGTTGTTGTCTGTGCTACCCCAGGCAACGTGGTGAGCGTTCGCGTCACATCCTATGATAAGGTCGTCGCGAGCACCATTGTTAACCAGGTCTTGCAGCAGTGCTGATACCGGGTCCTCATTTTCATAGGGTAGGTAAGCAGACGAAAGAATAGTGTCTTTGCTGCCCCCTCCCGTTAACCCCTTAATCTTCACAGTAGTGAGGTCTCTGGAGCAGAAGTCATATAGAGGCATTGCCATTATGCCATTCCTGACAAAGACACAGGTCCTCATATTATTTGTAGGGCATCTATAGAAAAGCTGTCCTCCGCGAACGTTTAGACCTCTGATGACGCCCTTGTACAGATAAGGTTCCTGTATGAGAGCGACATCATATTTATCCATATTAAGCAACCGGCATAGTACTGCCGTAGCCGCCTTACTGTGATGTAGATTAATTTGTATACATCTTAGATAACCCATTGGTGAAGGAACACCAATGGCCTGATCACGCCTGCCTCTCCTGTCAACGGCTCCAGGCTTGCTTCTGCGGATAGATACTAAGATTATATATATTTTAATAACTATTGTGGAAGATTAAATATACCACTTTATTAATTTAATCAAATATTTTATTGGAGTTCCTGTGTTCGGCGCCCCCAAACACGTAATTTCGTCACATACATCAAACAAACTCAATTTTTCTTGCTTTTGAGTTGGCAAAGATTTTAATTAAATCATTTATTTTTATATCAATTTTGGATTCTATACTTATAATGATGTATTTTTCTAGCTAGGTATGAGTACTTTTAGGTATCGGTATTGTACCTATGTATTGTATTTTAATGTTAACCGACGAGTTCTGGAATGGAAACCACTGTCCACGAACGAACGAACGTACGTAGCTTCGGACGCCCCTCCAGCCCACCGCTGGACCGACGAACAGCTAGTCGGTAGGCGCCTAGGTATTAGTTGGATGAGGATGGTCGAGATCTGCATGCTACCTAACACTTAAAAAATAAAATTGACTTACCTTGATATTTTTTCTCTTATTTATGACGAAGAAATTCCATTTATTCCATGAATTTCCATGCACTTACAATTACAACTTACACTATGGTTACACTATACATATAAATTAATGAATTTCTCCACTAGATCTTCCGTGCTAATTCGGCGGTCGTCGCAAATGAAATGAGCTAACGAATTTAATTACTTAAAAAGAAGAAATCAGATCAATCACTGACCGACACTTGCAAAGGCGCCGCGCGCCGCGCTGTGTATTCAAATAAACTTACACCTAATTGTAGTGATTTTTTAGAGATCATTTCTCTTTAAGTGCGAGTGCCCGGACGGCTATGTCAAAGGACGCAATTACTCGCCTATGACAGACGCACAGGTGCCGCGCCGCGCACCCATTTCAAATGAATTTACGACTTACACTTTATTGACTTAGAGATCATTTTGCTTCAAGTGCGGGCGACCGGGCGGCAATGTGTCAAAGGTTATATACACTCTCTTTGGATTAGAGATTTTGCCGCGCGCGTCTTGTATGAAATAAAATTGTTATTTGTGTAATTTTATCATAGGAATGAGTAAAGATATTTATTTCTTTTTATTGCACAAAGTTGTTTATAGGCAGACTTTTCATAATATAAGAGTAAGAATGCAGCATAGGTATTTCTTGAAGTTTCAGACTTAACCACAAGAGTCATTTTAGCTTGCACACCATGAGCGGTGTGACAAGCGCCGAAAGCGTAATACAAGTAAAAACTAATACCTAACCTGTGGTAAAACAATGATTTTTGTTGATGACTATTTTTTTTAGTATTTTATTTTGCGCATACGTATTCGTCGTAACAAATATATGAAACTGTGCAATGGCGTTAAGTTCAATGAAATATCTAAATATTCAGCGCTCGGCAGGCGCCCCCGGGCGCCCTGCGCCCGGGTGCACCGCACCCCTTGCACCCCCTGGTAAAGACGGCCCTGTAGACAACAAACCTATATGACTAACGATCTTGACGAAAAGCGTACATATTCATAACGTATGCACAACACACAATGCGATATGAATGACTGATATTTTATATTTGCAAGAATATAGGTAGCTAACACAAGTTCTTAAAATACATGGGTTTCACGTAAATATTTGTACGGCTGAAATGCCGAATATAGTGATCTGGCATTTCAGCCGTAAAATTATTAAAAAAAAACCGGTAACTACTAATTTATTCAATGTTTTAATGTACTCGACAAAACTGTATACTTGAAACTATCAAATAAAATATTATTTTTAAAAAATCCTATGAAAGGGAACTTCGTTTTTCCGTCCATAGTGCGCCGTCCTCCTCGGAATCACTGCCATACTTAATGGATGTCCTAGGGCCCACGCCCCGTACGTCCAGCGACTCCGAAGGTAACGACTACTGTCTACAACAACCGAGACCGAAGCACAGGGAAGCTCAGTTCAAATGTTCAAGAAAATCCAGACGACGGCTATCTATGTATTGGCCTTACTTGACATTGCTTAACCAACGTTAGCTTATGTTAAAAATACAACATATTTAGCAAAATGTTTTTCCCTTTTTGGCCGTTAAAATTTTATCATAGGAATGAGTAAAGATATTTATTTCTTTTTATTGCACAAAGTTGTTTATAGGCAGACTTTTCATAATATAAGAGTAAGAATGCAGCATAGGTATTTCTTGAAGTTTCAGACTTAACCATACTGACTTATCCTAATTAATCGGATTTTGACGACAACCCAAGGTTCTTTTCCTATGATCCTAAATCTAAAAATACCTTACACCTATTTAACTTTCACCAAAAATATTATCGGAACTCATCGACAATAAAATATCGATAGTGTCATGCACTATCCTCGTTTACTTAAAATTGACGTCATCTCGTGTACAGACAGTGTTGTCACTGTGTGTGAATTTACTTGTGTGCGTATAGATTATGTTAGTGTTTGATAATATTGTCGTGTGCCTGCGTAGCGACGTGGCGAAGAATGCATTAGTAGTAGATAGTATTTGTGTGAGTTACCTCGTCCCCCGCGCAGAAAGTGACAGACTTTTTCTCATAGCGAATAGTGCGCGTGTCGTCTCCTTTTGGTTTAATACTCAAAGACTTAGCCCTCTATGCAGCGACCTCCGGGCATCTCAGTAGCACATGGGCCGCCATTTCCTCTTCCTCTATGCAAGCTCTGCACAGAGGACTGTCTGTAACTCCTATATACGGTGAAAAGGTGTTTATTGAATGAACCGTGTCCGGTAATGGCTGCCGTGACTGTGCGTGTCCGTTGTTTTGATAGTTGAAGCAGCTGCTTGGTGAGGTGGCAATCTATGACTGGAAGTGCCTCTTGGGCATGTCTGCACTCACCATGATTCGTCCAGTGGTGATTGTGTTTTGCCCTAGTGCGCTGTCTTACCAGGGTGCGTAAGTGTCCGAAGGGGATTGGCACTATAGGTTCGGGTCCTACATCGTCCATGGTTGATCCTCTTCTGGCGAGCTCATCCGCTGCATCATTACCGTGGGAGCCACTGTGCCACACGCCATTCTCTATACAAAAATGTGAAATACTACGTTATGACGTAGTATTTCACACTACTCACTATCACTATGGTGACTTCATACAGCTATCTGTCTAGTTTTGCTAGCTGATGGGACGTTTAAAACGTTGATTCCCGTGACCCAACCACCAGAGCAATAGTAAGTTATTCATGAGGCCGTTCCATATCGGAATGGAACTTTTTTTCGAGCAGGATTGCCAGTGCTATATGAGAAGCAGCTGCGCGGTAGCTAAAAAAACATTGTTCGTCCATTTCGCTGCCGGCACCTCTGAGATGCGGTCTTTCTTGTGTGGTAATAAACTAACCTAGGATTCCAATGCTGAATTACCACTGACCATCAGGTTTTATGGAGTAAAAAAATCCTGCTAACCGATAAAGTAGCGAACACGATACTGCTATGCTCTTGCTATACGTAGGAGGTCTGCGACTAGCAGACCTTATACCGTGATTATGTACAGCTCCAAATTCGTGCACCCGTGAAGTACTTACGCCAAGTCTTAAACCAGGGCACACACAATTGATACAAGATGATTGCATTGCTTCCTATTGATCGTCGGGCCGATAATTAGAATAGTTGCGAACTCCAAAATATGTAACATCCAATTAATGTACAGAATCCAACATTAATGTACAGAATTAACAAAGAGCGAGGAAGTGACAGACGCGTACTTGCAAGAGGTGACGCCGGAATTCGAAGCATCGCTCACTGACGAGGACAAGACCTTCGAGACCACTGTCATGATATCCCTGGAGGCGCTAGGAGTTCTAGAACAGCTCAAGGAGGCCACTGAGGTCCGTTTGCTATTAATACATATTAGTCTGCTAATTTATAATAGAGAAAGGGGTAATCACAGTGGAAGAGTTCGCCCAAAAATGAGTCGACTGACTAAACAATTACCTCCAAAATTTTTCAGTCGAATAGTTCAGGTGTAAATATTTTATGAGAAGCGAGAGGCATGGAACAATGGTTCAGAAGCAGCCTAATTCGATTTCTTTAAAGACGACTAGTGCTAGAAACCGTCCAGATAGGTACTACCGCACTGGCAGATATTGTGCCGCCAAGCAGCAACCATTTATACAAATTTAAATTTTTTTTCTGCTTCACATTCCATCCTGCCACAGTAATTATCGAGGTAACAGTTACTTACCAAGAGTATTCCGTTCTTTCAACAAATTGAGCCAAGATTCACGCATAGATCTATTTTGTACTAGTACTTTAAGTGTTCAAGCATATCATTCATGAAGATCCAAATCCTTTGTTATAAATTAATTATTTATGTTTATTTTCCTAACTTTGAATAGAATCCTATCTGTGGAAGCTTGTAACTGGCATGTATTAAGTTATAATGTTACTTATTTTGTGAATGTAGCCGTTAGTACCCCGAATAAAAAAAAACTAAGTTTTGTCCACTCACGTACGCCAATGTATTATTTGACTTCTGCATACGCGTACGTATGTGTAAACATTGATGTGTTCCAGTGTGAAGGGCACTGTAGCTGGTGAAATTACCGGATACAAGGGACTTAATAACTAATGTCTTTGATGACGAGTGACAGTGAAGTGTAGCTATTCACGTTTAGTGCAGCTGTCTAAAGGCAGTCACGTCGCTTACCAATGGGCGAACGTCTTGCTTTCCTCGTCACTAGGTTGAACAATCCTACATCGCTTTCACACTA
Organism: Furcula furcula; assembly: GCA_911728495.1. NCBI lineage: Eukaryota > Metazoa > Arthropoda > Insecta > Lepidoptera > Notodontidae > Furcula > Furcula furcula. The sequence goes on from OU452246.1 coordinate 27,401,801, forward strand.
AGAAGCTCACAACACTTCATATGATAAAATCAATTAAGTCATTTTGAGTGGAAGCTTAAAGGATTGATTACAGAGCATTTGATTACAGAAATTCAAAGTCCAAATCCAGCACGAGTTGTTGGAAGTAATAGATTCAGTGTCGCGTCGCATCATCGACGAGGGCGACGTGGACGCGGACCCCGAGTGCGAAGAGGACGGCGAGATGCAAGACATCGAGTGTGTGACAGAGACGGGGCGACCGCTCGCGAGACTCGTCAGCAGTCTCGGTGACGAGTTCAGAGCTTGTGCTACTAGAAATAAAAGGTTAGTGGATAAACTGGTATGTACCCCCCTATTACGTACCTCGTTTGACAACTAAACTGATGATCACTATAGCAAGTGACGAACAAATATCTGTCGAATGATTCATTCAGCCCTGTCTAACTTGAGTGAGTGACCTTATTGGTCACTCACTCAATACCAATACTAAAACACTTTTAATTGACATCAAATCAAAGTTCGGTGGACAACTGAAGCTTGATAGTCACTTGGGTGGCGAAAGATACGCAACAGCCCTGCAGAGTTGTTCAAACTGTCCCTGGGCCTCTGATGTCTCTGGCGGGTCCAAACGGGGTGCCCAGTCTCTCCACAGTCGATGACAGCCAACGAGAAAGTTTTGGTGGGTAAAAATCCCACATAATTCGGCCTCCGCCCCTACGGAGTCTGTGTAGCTTTTGAAGATGTCCTCTCCAATAGCAAAAGAAAGCTTCGGATTAACGTCTGCTATCTCGATGACGACCAAGACATATTTAGGTGTCCTGTGAAGCACGGAGACGCCTAGTTGAAATGCCACTAAACGGTTACTCATCTATATACCGACCTGGCCTGTATTTCGTTATTTTCTAGACTTCTTCAGTTATGGCGGGCGTCGCTACAGAAGTACCGGATGTCCGACTCTTGTCTCCACACAGAGCAGCACTATTGGAGCGCGGTGCAACAAGTTGTGAGTTGTACAAGTATAGTAATATAGTTATGGCGGGCGTCGCTACAGAAGTACCGGCTGTCCGACTCTTGTCTCCACACAGAGCAGCACTATTGGAGCGCGGTGCAACAAGTTGTGAGTTGTACAAGTATAGTAATATAGTTATGGCGGGCGTCGCTACAGAAGTACCGGCTGTCCGACTCTTGTCTCCACACAGAGCAGCACTATTGGAGCGCGGTGCAACAAGTTGTGAGTTGTACAAGTATAGTAATATAGTTATGGCGGGCGTCGCTACAGAAGTACCGGCTGTCCGACTCTTGTCTCCACACAGAGCAGCACTATTGGAGCGCGGTGCAACAAGTTGTGAGTTGTACAAGTATAGTAATATAGCTCACAGTAATTAGAATGGAGCTAGTATCGCGTCGATTCCCCAAACAAATTTTTCGTGGCACTTTTGCGGGGTGCGGGAGGAAGTAAACACACACAGATACAATTTCACGCATACCCATACTATAGTAAACTCGCAACACATTCAAAAAGATACGCACACAAATAAAGAATGACCTGAACATATGAACACAAATTTGGCAGAGGGGTTAGCACATCATGCTCACTCCAGTGGTATCTCTTCTAAGTAATATAGTTATTCTGATCGGCCACAGGGGCCATTCTCATGAGATCCGCCTTCCACGCTGAAAAAGTATGTTTATTTTTTTATCAGGAAATAAATTTGTTACAAAAAAATATATGATTAAAAATTTACTGACAATCTTTAAGACTCGAATATTGGAATGGTTCTAAAATGTAAGCAGATACGTTTTTTTTTGTGTCATTAGTGTAGCTAATGTTATTCCCGTTCATCCATTAAAGCATGTGTCCTATTTTCATGGACATTCTGTATATTTGAATGTTGATATTACGGTCAAACAATGCTTATATAGGGTGTTTGGTGCATCGTTTGCCAAATTGATTTGTCCTAAAGAAGAGGTATTTGGCTACTTTTTTAGGCCATAAAACTCATTACTTGCCACACCAGATTTTTTGTTACAACTTTTTAATATTTTTTTGAAAAAATCCTGATACAGTCAGTATAAGCATAAATCAAAATAAAAGATATTAGTATGGTGTTCAAATTTTATTTTATTTCTTAAATGTACAGTAGTGTGGTTCTGTCAAATACAAAAGTACTTGCTAGTAATATCTAGTTTTTTTAATACTGATCAAAGTTTCTGAAAAAAAAATACAGAAAGTTAAACATTAACATACAAACAACATTAAATTGTTATAAAAAAAACTAAAAGCAATCTGGATCTTCGAATTCTTTTAAAAACTTCTCTAGTCTGTCCCCTTTCTAACGGTGTGAAATATGCCATTTTATTAACTTCACTAATTCGCTAAATTTGTGTATCTAGTAAAAATCTAGTCTAGGAAAAATGTCTCTTTGGAGAAAGTACTAAATACATTTTACGCGTATTTTATTTGCTGTAGGTCTCGAGAATCAACTCTATGATAATTACATTACAATCCCTCTTGATTCATCATCATCATTAGCAGCCAAAGATGTCCACTGCTGAACAAAGACCTCCCCGTTCGGAGGGGCTTCCATAATCCCCACGTTTGGCAGGTGGCTACATCCACCACACAATAAAACGCTGCTGCCCGTCTTCCTGATCTCGCTTAGTCGCCTCTTACGACACCCAACGAGAGGAGATAGGGGGGATACAATACTAACCCGGCACCCGCGTGCCGGGTCACCCGTGGGGACGGGTAACCCGGCACGATTTTGGTTCATTATAAGTTAATAAACCAGTCTCGCGTAAGCATCGATAAGTGTTCTGGGAAATGTGGCGGGAAGGTGGTCGTCTGTTAGAAAAGCGCTCCTGATAAATTCTTGTGCTTCACGAGGAACACCATCTGCTCTTCATTAACCCATCAAAATGTTAGCGTATTCTTCATTAGATAATGTAACCATTGTAAAACGACAAATTAAATTAATTAAAGGAGATTGACCAATTTGGACCAAATGCTGCCCAGGCATGGGAATACTTATATTTTTTTCGTTACGTGAAGGGATATTAAGAAAGGTTAAAAAAAAATCGAAGTTAAAGCACCTAAAAGCCATTTAAGATAAGTTTTTAGGTAGGTAATATATTTGAACCCCGTGGATGTATTTTTTTTAATTTTTTTAATTTATCTCTCTCATGCAAGGAAAAAAATAAAAGTATTCCCAAGCCTGGGCAGCATTTGGTCCAACGTCCATACAAAAATAGTCAATCTCCTTTAACAAAAATATTCACAATAGACAACGAAAAGAAAATTAATAAACAAAACAATGATGCGTTATTTTCTAAAATTTATTTGTAAAATACTTAACTAGTTTGCGGTTTTCCCCCACGTTAAATAATATGAGGAAGGCTATTGTGCAGGTGGTAGGTGTTGTAGTAGGATTGTTATCAAAAATGAGGGAAAACCTGTTAGTTTTACCTGTTTCGCTCGTGTTATTTTCTATGAATTCTACGTCCCGATACTTAAATTTAGCGAATTAGTGAAGTTAATACAAGTTTTTTGGCCATATTTCATACCGTTGAAAAAGGGACAGACTAGAGAAGTTTTTAAAAGAATTCGAAGATCCCGATTGCTTTTAGTTTTTTTTATAACAATTTAGATTAGATTTTTACCTTTCTGGTTCTTTTTTCAGAAACATTGTATGGTATTTTTAAAAAAATCTAGATGTTACTAGCAAGTAAATTTGTATTTGATAGAACTATACAACTGTACATTTAAGAAATAAAATTAAATTTGGACACCATTCTAATATCTTTTATTTTAATTTATGCTGAACTGGATTTTTCCAAAAATTATTAAAAAGATGTAAAAAAACTGGTGTGGCAAGTAATGAGTTTTATGGCCTAAATAAGTAGCCAATGACCTCTTCTTGCAGCCAAATTAATTTGGCAAACAATGCACCAAACACCCTATATACCAGTGGGGTGCCAGTTTAGAATTGCATCCTCCCATGCCTCTCGTTGGGTGTCGTAAGAGGCGACTAAGCGAGAACAGGAAGACGGGCAGCAGCGTCTTTCTTTTGGATTTACCTTCCACCTATACTGCGAACCCCAAGCCGCCTGCCAAGCACGGGTCTATGGCAACCCTTCCATTTTAAGAGGGAGTTCTTTGTTCAGCAGTGGACGTCTATCGGCTGCTAATGATGATGATGAATACTTATATTAATTAAAGAAAGTTGTCTCCAGCTTCAGCTGCTTCTGACCGAGTACTTGGAGATAGAGAGTGTGACTCTGGCGGCCCAGCGAGCCAGTGGCGCCACCTGTGCGGACGGGGGCGCCGCCGAGCTGCGGGTCGCCGACTACTTCGCCAAGAAGAGGCCGCAGAGGCGACGGACTAAGCTCTTTAAGCTGGCCGGTATGGTAATATATTTGACGGGTCTGATTACTAGTTACCCAATAGGTCGTGGATTCGATTGTTACTCAAGATAAATATTTGTGCACTTTGAAATCAAACATATCGATTCAGGGAGTCGAATTAATAAAATTGAAGAAAAATATTTTAATTAAAATTAACGATAACTGTTCGGGTATTAGTTGGTTGGTGATTAGCTGAATGCTTGGGGTGTGGACCCTAGGACGTCCATTGAGTACGGCGGCGACTCCGAGAGCACCGTGACTGGTTCCCGGGGGGCTACAATGCGCCCCCTGGCGGCGGGCTCAAAGGCAAAGGCACTGAGGGGCCCCTGGTGCAGATCCCACCGGAGAGCCAGGCCCCCCTCATGTGCTGATGAGACGGCCGCGGGGGTTTTAGTGGGTAAGAATCCCACATACCCTGGTCGAGCCCCACAGCTCCTGGGGACCTTTCGAAGGTTTCCCGCGAGAAAAAAAGGTGTTTTTACCACTCCGTATAACGTGTCCAGGTCCAGCGGTGGTCCCCCCCCGCGCCTCCCTCCGCCGCCACAGCTACCCCCTCGTGTGTCGGCCAGACCCCGCCCACCTGCACGCGGTGTTGCCAGCCTTGCACGCGCTCTGTGCCGACATCGAGCCTGTCACCGGGTATCACACACACTTTACTTTTAATCGAGTTTGTATTTGGGAAATAACTGGTGAGCACCGGTCAGCATCACCGGCCGGAAGATGTCCACTGCTGAACGTGGGTCCATAATCCCCAGGATTGCCAGTCGTGTTGAGGTCTTTTTCTTTTCAAAAATCTGTGCTCATGGTGGGTCAATTTAAAGTCTTTCTCTGTTGGACATCACTGATTTCCAGAGACAAAGTGTGAGTTCAATAAACTAAATAAAAATAAAAAAGCCTTTTATTTCCTACAGAATTGTGTTACATAGATTTTTATATGTATCTAAGTAGTATGTATATAAATGAGTATAATGACTTCTGATATTTACGCGAATACTACACATTGAAATGAAACTAATTTTACGGATTATATCGCGGTTTATTTTTAATTTTAATTACCCGACGTTTCGAATACTTTACAGCATTCATGGTCACGGGCGAACTGAGGTGGTAGCTGTCCATACGTCATAGTTGTCTTCGGGTAGCCTCAGGTCTTCTAATTATTATTGTTAGTCCGATCTACGCAAAAAGAGCTTACAGTATCTTGAGGTCTTGCAGCGGAATGCTTGTCTTTGGATTTGATTATATTTATGATGGGATCCCAAGCTGGTGGTAGCACCCAGCCATCTTCTCTATAAAAATATATAATCCGTAAAATTAGTTTCATTTCAATAAATGAGTATGTTTTGAAATATAGAATTAATAATTTAGTTTTATTACTGTGAAAATCTTAATTATTTATCTGCAAGAACCCCTAAACGGGTAAGCGGGAGGCCTCCTCCAAAGAATTCCACGTGTCTCTGTCTTGTGCTACTTGGATCCAGTGATAGCTGGCTGTTCTCTTGATTTGGTCGTCCCAGCGTGTCACAGGTCTTCCTATACCCCGGTATCCGGGTGGGCCGCTCCATTGTGTTGCTCTCACGGTCCATCTAATTCATTATTATTTTTTTCAAAACGAATTCTCTTACCTAGATAGATGTAGTATCTGTATATTCCAGTGGTTTGTTATTTACGTTTATAGGATTTTTCCATGTGTCTGTCATTACCATAGTCTTTGTAAGGTTCATTTCCAAACCTACCTTAGCGATAGTTAAATGTAGTGATTCGATCATAAGCTGGAGCTGAGAGCTTGTTTCTGACAACAGCACCAGATCATCAGCGAATCTTAGATGGCTTAAGTATGTTCCATGTATATTAAGTCCTGAATCCTTCCAGTCCAGCTCGCTAATGATGGATTCTAGGATAGCGATAAATATTTTTGGCGATAGTGGATCATGTTGTCTTACCCCCCTTTTGACTGCAAAGCTTGGGCCGAGGGTTTCTAATTTGACTCTACTCGTATTGTTATTGTAAACACCTTTGATCATCTGAATATATGTATCATCAACTCCCTGTTTTTTCAAGTCTTCCCATATCCTTTTATGTGACAATGTGTCGGGTCTTCGTCGTTCTTGGTACTTTTCTATGATTAATTCCAACGTGTGGATGTGACCAAACTCAAACTCAAAAATCTATTTCAAATAGGCTTAACGCTAGCACTTTTGGATGGTCATTTTTTAAAAGCTACCACCGGATCACAACGCGGCCTCTACTGAGAAGATCCGGCAAGAAACTCAGCGGGCTTGTCATTTTTTCACTTTTATTTAAACATTATTTTGTTACAAATGAATCTACATTAGCTATGGTGTGTCCTGCTGTCTTGTCTGTTCTTAGTTCTGTATAAGTTTTTTTTGTGCATCCTGTTTGTTGTAAATGTTTCTCTATGGTATTTAATCTATGTATCGCGTAATCTTTTTTGATATATTTGTTGACTAAGCTTGTAGAGTGCGGAAAACTCTCTTCTTCTATGTAATAAAATCGTTGTGCGTGCAGATAGTATTTTGTGCGGTTTAGAGTCATGGTTCCTTTTTCTAATTTCCCGTAGGCTTTGGTTGATAGCGTTTATTATTTTGTCATAGCAGGTTTGTACTGAAGTGATTTCCTGCTCAGTGAGTCGGATAATAAGGATGTCAGGCTTTGTTATTTCCTCTTCACTATTCAGTGTGATTATTTTATTACTAGTGAATTTGGCTCTTTTGTTTTGAGAGTTTTACTGTTGCTCTAATCGGTCTATGGTCTGACGGATAATTTAGATTTAAAGTTTCTATATTTTGAAATATGTCTGGTCGATTTGACATAATGAAGTTCAATATATTGACATACTTTATCTCTGGCATTCTGATGACAAATTTAAATTGGCCTTATTTTAGTTGGATACAATGTAGTAGTATTTATTATTACTTTGCACTGGCATGGGAAACACGTAAAATTTTATTCTGTCAAGACATAAGTCATTAGGTCTCTTGAGCCCGGTCATTTCACCAGCTACAATGGCGTTCATGACGACATGAAATAAAAATCTGTTGAAATATAATATAAAAATCTGTTTTGAAATATGCAAACGAAGCCCTTTCGTATGCCCTCCGAAGCACGGACACGCTCCGTTCAAATGCCACTAAACGGTCACCCATCTAAGGACTGACATCGCCTGACGTTGTTTACCCAACTGATCGTTTACCGAACATTGGTTACAACTGGCTATGAGCGTTTCACTTGTTTAAAGAACGTTAGCTAAGTATTTATGTTCTCAGTGGTGGGGAGTGTTCGCTGCGTGCGTTCATAACGGACTACGTGCGGACGGGGGAGAGCGAGCGCCTGGCGTCTAGCGCTCGCGCTACTATAGACGAGGTGATGCGAGCACCCACCGCCTGGAGGGAGCGGGGCCCTCCGTCTCCTACTCACATTAAATCCGGGTATGTAACTAAAAGTACGCGTCCATTGGCCCGCGCCGGACGCACCACACGCACGGCACGCAACGGATTTTAGTTTGCTTTCTATGATTTTACATAGCGCTGCGTCGTTTTATCCGCGCCGGCCGTATAGAAAGCCGGCATTCGTGAACAAAAAGCGTTGCGTGCCGGTGACGTCACACGAACCATATTGATATTATGAATCCGCATTCTACGTTTAGTTTTGCGTATTGTTTCATCTTCGAACAAGCAACTGTGTCTTCGTCAATGTCCATGACCGAATACGTCAACTCACGACAAGAAAACACTCGTAACTAAACAAAAAAATCCGGATACAGTGGACGGATGACATCGGCAAATCCATTCAATCCGTTGCGTGCCGTGTGTGCGGTGCGTCCGGCGCGGGCCAATGAACGCGTACCTTCATATTAATATGTATTTTATACATTTAAACGTACACACTCTGTCATATTTTTAACCCCAGATTGTAATCTGTCGTTAATCAGACAAACGAGCGGTGTTATAATTTTAAACTTTGTAGCTAGAAAAATCTAGCTTTGATGTTTTAAATTGAATTGCATTAGAAAATACTGTTAAAAAACTGCATTTCTGCTGTATTTGAACAAATATTCATAACGGGTGTTTTGTTTCAAAAGCTGTTTTGCTCTCCTTACCGACGACATGTTAGCTAGATGTCTGGTTATAATTTTGTCTATGGTGTGATGTTATAAAAGTGTAGTATTTTTTTTAACCTACTTGTTGGAAAGTGGCGATGCAATAGAAGATGGTAAAGCACACTAGCTTATTAAAAGCCTATTCATTCTAGTCTCAAAGACACCGTACATTATAATCGGGCGGGAAAACCGACGCAGGCGAAACAGATCGGATCCTCAGTCGTCTTCATTATAAACGAAGAAGCAAATCATTCAGTCCAGACTGAAGACGCGTTTACAACATATGGGGTGCGTATGTGCAGTGTGTTTCGTAGTTCGATAATGGAAGGAATCGAGTCGTGCGATTCTTGCGCACACTCATTGGTTGCGCACTGAGTGCGTATTGTCTTAAAAGTGTAGTATAAAATTGTGGACAGAATATGACAAGATATCTAGCTAGCGGGTCGCCGGTAAGGACAGAAAGGACCATGCTCATATTAGTATGGATCTGAAAGTCAGCAATGCCATGCAATGCCCAAATTGCAGCTCTATGTCGTATGATAACTTTTTAACAGTATTTATATGATATCTAGATTTAATGTCATATAAAGCACAGGTTCAAAAGATATTGGACATTAAACATGATAACCTCCTACTGGTTTTTTATACATTTTATCGTTTACAGACAGCATTGCTATTAGTTTTTCACTAGGAACTTCATGATCATCATCACTTAATTAAGCTAAGCCAGATCAGTGTTCTTTTATATACACTCCTTTGCAAAAAAAAACGGGCACCTTACAGTCATTGGCTTTTCTATGGATAATAATAATAATATCTTGGGACAATCCACACACGGTCATCCGATCCCAAACTAGGCAAAGCCTGTACTATGGAAACCAGACAACTGATACTAATACTTATATACATTTTTTTTTGTTGTAAATACATACTTAAATAGATAAATAACACCGAGACACTTGGTGGGAATCGAACCCACGACCCATCGGTTAGCGGACAGGGTGTCTAACCACTAGACCAACGGGCCCGTCAATAATATAATAATCCGTCGTTAGTATTTCATTAGCTTAGATGACTAGAAATTTCTTATTATCAATGAGAATATAGGTTTTAACACTTAAATCCTGGAATCGGTGATTCAGTTAATGAAAACAAAGAGCCGTGTTAAAATGAACATTTTTATGGGTATAGTGAAATTAAGACGGAGAGAATTTTTATGGAATTATAATAAAAAAAAGACATTAAATAATAAAAATGAATAATGAGTGTGACCTCTTGCAGCGATTGCGGCATGTAATCTTCTTGGCATGCTTTCCACTTGACTTTTGATGGTGTCCTGTGAAATGTGTTCCCACTCAGCCGAGATCACACGTTTCAGCTCCCTGATGTTTTGTGGAGGTTGTTTGACAGATCGTACTCGCCTTTTTAGGAGGTCCCAGACGTGCTCAATGGGGACAGGACGGTCGGGACTCCGCGCTGGCCAATCCAAACGACGAATACCGACCTCTTGCATATAAGCATCTACAGCGCCAGAACGGTGGGCCCTAGCATTATCGTCCATGTCAATGACATCTTCACCAATTACAGCCAGTGCGCGTTGTGCATGTTGACAAATGATTTCTGTTATGTACCTTTGCGCATTTAGTGAGCCATTTTCAATGAATATTATCTCAGTACGATAGCTAGAACTTACGCCCGCCCAAAACATAACGGACCCCCCACCATAAGGTGTGATTTCTTCAAAACACACGTCGGCATAGCGTTCTCCTGGTCTTCGTAACACTCGCCGACGTCAGTCCTCACCATACAGACAAATTCGAGCCTCATCCGAGAAGAGTATGTTACTCCAGTTACGTAGTGTCCAAGATAGGCAATTTCTAGCGAACCCCAATCGAGCAATGCGGTGCTCACGGAGTAACTTAGGGGCCCGCGCTGGTCGTCGACTGCGTATATCAGCTGCTGAAAGCCTCCTCCTCGCAGTCCATAGGCTAACTTGCGTTCCTCGCACCTCTTCAAGGTTTCTTTTGAGGTCTATGTAACTGCATTTGCGGTTCCGCAGCGCCTGAGTCACCAAAAAGCGGTCGTCTCGTGGTTGTGTGCAACGTTTTCTCCCAGAACCTTGCCTGAACGGAACCTGTCTCTTGGTATCGAGTCCAGGTTCTTTGGACGGTTGAACGACTCACGTTTAACCGCTGTGAGACGTAACACTGGCTACACCCCTCTTCCAGCAGCGCTATAATTTTACTAGCTCTTATTGCTTTTTCTGCCATTGCAATAGACACAAAGATATTTGTTTTAAGTCACAAAAAGGCAGGATTATGCGCCAAACATAAATTATTCTACTAAAAAAAACAAGAAGTTAATTTTAGTTACCTTATAACCTTTTACCCGAATACCCGCGAAAAGTAAGTAAAAATTCACAAACTGAAAAAGGGATTATTATTTTTAAAAACAAAGGTTTCGAATTTGGAATGAACTTTTTTTCATACGCAGACTGTTTATTATGTGCCAGTAACATAGTTTGGCTATTAAAACCTCCTTAGAACTAAATTATTACCAATGATGTAGAAAAATCAAAACCACTCGGTTTTTTTGCAAAGGAGTGTACTTATCTGTATGTTATCAGATAAACATGTCAGTTATTTGGAATTATCTAGTCTGTCTCCATTGTATAGTGTCAATATGTATGTAAAAAACAATTTCGTTAGATACACTGGTAGTGCAATGTCAACAGAACGTCTTATTTTTATCCAGTGCTTCATATGATTTAAAATTAACAACATAATTCTAGTTTTTTATTTATAATATACTTTATCTGGGCATTTCTGGGGCACATATAGGCATGGTCCATTAGTATTCTTACCAGTGGTGTAGCTTGATTTAGATGGGCCCTGTATCAAAATTTGTTGGGGGGGGGGGGGGGGCAAATGATGGTTCGGCCTAAGAGATTATGTGAGAACATGGATTTTACGAATTATTGCTTATACATGTTCGGGGCCTTTGTAGCCCGGGCCTCGTATCATTGCTACGGTTGATACGGCGGTAGCTACGCCTCTGATTCTTAAGAAACACACTGTACGATCTGGGACCGTACACCTTAATATGATATTGATTGATATTGATACACAATGATGCTGATAGATGATAATAGTTTATTGATAATAATTTGTATGATAGTATGAATGAGTCCGCGCGGTATGAATGATTGCTACGAACTAACTTGAATGCGACGCGTTGGCGTAAAGTGCTGACATAGCAAAAATGTACAGTTGCACTGTACATGCTCCGGGACACGAGAAGATGAACAGATGATATGAATGATGATGAGATACAAAATTAAGTAAGTATAAGTACAAATTGATTAATTAATAATATAAAACTTAAGTAAAACTAAAATGTTTTCTTATGATAGTTGACGTCGCCCGGTTCATTCCGCCCTGTTTGTTGCTGTGGTTGCCGGTTCTAGGAGGGATGGCTGGAGCTTCTGTAGTTGTTGCGTAGTGTACACAAGGCTCCCCTCGCTGTTGCTCTGATGCCTGGGCAGCCCCGTAGACAAGAGGTGTGCAGCGCGTCCTGATCCGACGCCACAGGTACATAATTCCGGCAAGTCCGACGACTGCCACTAACACGTAGATAACCACGTAGTGATGAATATCATGATTCGTAACTCCGTCGGCTAAGATGTTTGGCTCGCTCGCCTTGATCTTCTTGATTGCAGCTCCGATTTCCTCCAAGGTCCGCAGCCGACTCGAGTCTTCGGTGTCATTTTCTGTGTTGGTAAGTGGAATTGTGAGATTAATGACGTTATTGATCGGTGGAATCCCCAGATTCACGACGCTCGGTTCTGTTTTCATGGAATTTGATAAGTATTTATGTGCATATAGTGTAAATGTTCCGCCCTTGACAACGCAGCCGTCGGGAGTGAGTAGATGAAAGTTAAACTTCTCGTAGTGAATATTCGTAAGCGTTTCCACCATAGTGTCTTGAATGTTTTTCAAATTGATTAAAATATTGTTGGCGATAACAGCTGATAAGGTGAAATCATTTTTACTGTCTGTTTTCTGAATCTGCTCCTTCAAGGTGTTTACTGCTCGGTCTAGGCTGATCATATGCTGATGAATCAGTTTATGTTGTTTGTCCATGGAGTCTTCGACTCTTTTGATGATATTGAACTCCGCCTCCACTATAGACGTCTGGTTTTTCCATAGCAAGGCGAGGTGTTTTTGATTGCTTTTGATCAGTTCAATATTCCTTTGATATTCTTCGGCGAAACTTTCGTCCAAGATTCCAAATAAAGTGTGGGCAACATAGCCTACACCATTGATTAAGCCTCGCCTTTGCCGCGACACATGTTCATTTTGCTGACCAAGTAGTATATTATTATAATGCTCGAGTTCATTAAATGCGTGACGTAGCTGTAAGGTAACCACGTCGCATTGTGATATGTGATCCGATGCACATATGTTTTCTAAGTGATTGACGTATTTTTTAACTAATTCCGTTCCGCGCCAGTATGGGTTCATATCGCAATAGACGATCAGTTTCCATTCTTCTCGTTGTAGACGCATGTTGACCATCTTGTCGAAATATATACTTTGACTGTTGTTGAATTTAGAAAAAGTGTATTCGGATGTCATCGGAGATATTAATAACATAAACAACATTAATATGAATGATAGCAGGAAATTGCATTTTCTTGGTGATTTTTGATTTGATAATTTAGGTGCTGATTTTCTTTCGGTAATGGGTTCTTCTACTTGATATTCGCTGATGGGCAATAATGACAATCTTGTGACGGGTCTTTTGATTTTTCCGTTTTTTGTTTGTATTGTTACGACCCACACGTAACCGTCGTTCCCAGGATGGAGGTCCGTTACTCTGCCTAGGGCCCATTTTCCCGCTGGGAGATTGATGTCGTGGACGATGACAATATCGTTGATTTTTAAGTTATGCCGAGGTTGACGCCACTTGCTGCGTGATGATAGTTGACAGAGGTACTCAGCTCGCCACCTTTTCCATATGTCATCAAAAATTTTCTGCGTCAGCTGCCACCTCGTGCGTAAGTCTCTTTCTGTCTCAATAATCGTCAGCGTTGGTCCACTTGCTAGGAAGTGCGCGGGTGTGAGGTAATCCAAATCTTCAGGATCCTCACTGAGAGGGCACAGTGGTCTGCTGTTCAGACACGCCTCCAAGCCATCTAACAGGGTTGCATACTCTTCATAAGTGAGTTTTTGCTCGCCGATAACTCTCTTAAGGTGATACTTTAAACTCTTGACGGCGGCTTCCCACAGGCCTCCACCACTCGGCCACGAGGGGGCGTTAAAGTGCCAGGTAATCTCCATATCTGTGATTGTGGTGAAGAAGTCGCTGTCAAGGATGTTCTTGAGATTGATAAATTCTTCTTTTAGAACTCTATTTGCGCCCACGAAATTGGTTCCATTGTCGCTATACATATGCGCAGGGGTGCCTCGGCGCGCCGCCATACGTCTTAGGGCTGCCAAGAATGATGAAGAGCTCATATCTGATACCAACTCGAGGTGTACAGCCTTCGTAGCCATACAAACGAAGACCGCGACGTAGCCCTTTGTGGTCTTCACTCCTCTTCCTTTATTGGCTTTGACATCGACATACCCCGTAAAGTCGACGCCAGTATGATAAAAAGGCCGTGTTGAATTGATGCGTGCTGATGGTAAGTCACCCATTAATTGATCTTGTCGGATTGGATCATGACGTCTGCATTTGACACAGTTCCGAAGGCGTTTCTTCACACATCGGTTGCCGCCTATGATCCCGTACTGTTGTCGTAGTGTTACGCGAGCTCCACCGTGATACGTCATTTGATGCCCCTGATCAATCAGCAAGTTGGAAAGATGACTGTTTTGAGGTACGATGATCGGGTGTCTCATGTTTTGAATGATATTCTCGTTTCTGAGTCTTCCCCCTACTCTGAGTAACCCTTCAGAATCGAGGAAAGGGTTTAAGGGTAGTAACTTGATCTTCGCTTCCACTTTATTGTGTTTTTGAAGATTGATGATATCTTCTGTAAACGCTGATTGTTGTACTTGTTTGATAAGAATACTTTTCGCCTTCTTTAGTTCGTTGATAGTTAAGTATTTAGGTTTATTTTTGCTTAGTGATATAGCGCGCAAAATCCAGGCTAATACGCGAGTCGCTCGATTGAAACTGCTATGTTTATATAATATATTTTGAGCGATGTCATCGTTTTCTTGGATTGTTGCGACATTAATTTTTACTGATTTTTTAATGTCTTCGGTTGTAGTATAAGTTGCTTGATGTTCTTGATACTCATTTTTGTCACAAAATGATAGCCATTTTGGCCCTTGCCACCACAGCGAATGCTGCTTTAATTGATCGACTGATAATCCTCGACTGGCACAATCAGCCGGATTTTCAGCTGATTTTACATAGCGCCAGTTGTCATGGGGCATGATTTCGACAATTTGTTTGACTCTGTTGGCCACGAACGGTTTCCAGCGGTTAGGATCCCCCTGAAGCCAACCAAGGACGGCTGTCGAGTCAGACCAACCGTAGACTTTTATGTTAATGCTTGATAAGCATGTCCGCACTATTTTCATTAATTTTGCAAGAAGAAGTGCGGCGCTCAACTCCAATCTTGGTAATGATACATTTTTCTGCACCGGAACAAGCCTTGATTTTCCGGCTACTATGATAACAGGCGTTTGATTTTCATTTTGTTGTTGTTTGCTGATCTTGCAATATATGACGCATGCATAAGCCTTCGATGACGCGTCACAAAAGCCGTGTAACTCTATTTCTTCGTTTTGATGCGTGTTGAGCCATCTTGGCACGGTGATGTGATCCAGGTTTATTAGATCTTTCTTTATTTTCACCCATTCGTCATTGATGCTTTCAGGAACACGATCATCCCATTTCAGATTAATCGACCATACTGTTTGAAATAAACATTTAAGCTTAGTGGAAACCGGACACAACCAGCCAAGAGGATCAAAGATTTTTGATATTTCTGATAATAATGACCTTTTGGTGGTTGGTGTCAATGATGTGTCAATCTTGATTTGATATTTAAATTGATCTTGATGTGGTAACCATTTCAGTCCCAATGTTTTGGTCGATTCTTGATGCCTGAATTCGAATGCCTGTTGATTGTTGGTAGTGCTGTTGTCTAGTATCTCGGGTTTGTTTGTAGACCATTTTCGTAAGTTGAAACCTCCAGAGTTTAACAACTGCATAAGATCTGTTTTGAGTTGATTGGCCTCTTCTAAGCTGTGATGTCCGGACAGAAGATCATCCATATAGAAATCGTTTTCTAAAACTTTTGATGCTGCGGGATATTTTGATCGTTCGTCTTCCGCCAGACGTTTTAACGTCATCATAGCGAGAAAAGGTGCGGCCTTAGTACCGTAGGTGACTGTTGTCAGCTCGTACTCTCGAAGGATGTCGTCTGGTGAGTCCCGCCATACAATTTTTTGATACTGTTGGTCTTTTTCATTGCAGATGATTTGCCGAAACATTTTTTCGATGTCAGCGGTAAATGCGTACTCGTACTGTCTCCATTTCAATATTAATTTTAATAGATCTTGTTGTAAATTTGGCCCGCTAAACATTAAGTCATTTAAACTGTAGCCTGTCGAAGTTTTCGCTGATCCATTGAATACGACGCGCAACGATGATGTAATTGAATCGGCTCGTAATACACAATGGTGAGGTAAAATGCAGTCTGGCACATTCTTGCGTTCACTTGTGCGCATATGTCCCAATTCAATGTATTCATTGATAAATGATTTATATTTTTTAGCTATTTCTTTGTTTCTTGCGAACCTCTTCTCCAAGTGATAAAACTGTGATACTGCTTTTTGCTTTGATTTTCCAAGATATTGATCGATTTCAGGTTTTAGTGGTAATCTGACCACATATCTGCCATCATTTCTTCGTATTGTTTCGGAATTATATTGCTGAACGCATTGATAGTCCTCAGTAGACATATGGATCTCATTTTAGGCCACGTCTTCGATGGTCCAAAATCTTTGTATGTCTTCGATGTTGTTTAACACCACGTTGCATTGATATGTCTTGACATTTCCACACAATATCCAGCCCAGCTGAGTTTGCTGAGCCACTGGGAGTGATTCATTTTCCTTGATAATCCCTGCCATGATGATTTCTGAGTATACGCTGGCCCCACATAATACGTCTACGCCGCTACTTTCAAAAAAATGTGGGTCAGACAGTTGAATACCTTGTAAATATGGCCACGAGGGTTTCATGAATGTTTGATTTGGTAAATTATTGATTAAATTTTTCATGATGAAAACATCAGTCTGAAAGGTGAAGTCCGAATACAACGAGGATGCTGTGATACTTATTACTCCCTTGCAGTTGTTTTGATTCGAGCCGACACCAGATATGACCCCCTTGCATGCTCGTCGGGGCGTTCCTAGTATTTGGGCTGCATTTTCAGAGATGAGTGATACTTGGGAGCCTTGATCTATGAGTGCCCTCATTGTATAATATGATCCATTTGCCCCTTTGATTTTTAAAATGGCGGTGGCCAGGAGAACTTCTGTGATATTCTGGTTGGACACATGTGTTACATTATTTCGTTGTTCGTAAGATGTTGACGGCATTGAAATCTCCATGCTTGTCTTTGATTTTTGCTCAAAAGTGTCGTGCAACAAGGTGTTGTGATGTCCCTGACAGACACGGCATTTTGCTTCCGAAAAACAAGCCTTATCTTTATGATCATAAAGACAATTAACGCAAAGATTCAATTTCTTTATTGTGTTTCTTTTGGCTTCGGGTGCCGCGTTTAAAAATGTTTTGCAATGAAATAGCCCGTGGCTGTCTTTGCATAGTGGGCAATTTTGTGTCCTCGTTGCGAAACTTTTCATTGCAGAATTGCGAATAAACGGTGTGTTTGATTCATTTTTGTTCGATATATGAGTGCTTTTGTTATAAAATTGCTTCTTGTTTGAATGATAATGCACAACTTCTTTTTCCTGGGATGATGTCGATGAAGCTTTCACAGCGCCTTGCTTACGCCGGGAAGACTCCAATGACGTATATTTGTTCTCCAAAAATTTTAAGAAGTCAGCTAAGGTGGGCAATTCTCGTGGGTTTGTTAAAGATTCGATGTACTCGCTATGTGATTGGGTGTCCAACTTTTGCGACAATAAATGCACAATCAGCGGGTCCCAAGTTGATATATCGACACCGAGGTTTTTTATAGCATTTAGGCATTCATTGGTGGTGTCGAATAAATTTTTGATCAGAGTGTCTGATTGTTGTTGCATCGCATGTAACGATAATAAGATGTTAATATGCGAGCTAAAAATTAATTTTGTGTTGCTATATCGGTGGTTTAAAATTTCCCAACACACCTGATAGTTGTCTGAACTGATATTTAAGTGCTGGATCAACCTTTCAGCTTCTCCCTTTAGCTTGCTCTTTAAAAATTGCATTTTTTGTGCATTTGAAATTGATTTGTTGTTGTGAATTGTTTCCGAAAATAAATCCTTGAATGATGTCCATTTATGATAATTTCCAACAAATATAGGTATGTCTATTTTCGGTGTACAATTTTCTCTGTGAGAAGCTGACCACAGCTTGCTGTTGATTTCTTTTTTCATGTTTGTATATAATTGCTCGTAGTGGCTGTATGCTGATTCATATTCCTCATTTTCCTCGTACAATTCGCTATCTATGTCCCAGTGAAGAGTGTCGATAGCAGTCCACCTCGTTTCTATGATTTGAAGTACATCTTGAAACTCCCACTTTTCGGAAATATTTTCTAAATTAATGTTCGCAATAGCGCGAGATAGTGCCTTAAAATGACTTTTCTGCTTACGCAACATATCTTCTAATTTGCTTGGGTTGCCTTGCGACGCCGATTTGAGGAAGGTTGATGACGTACCGGGAAGATTATTATTTCCCCGATTTTGATCAGTTGATGTATCTTGATTTTGGGAGTCTGACATGCGGATTGATGGCTTTCCCGGAGACTGGTCAATGTACTTGCTTGCACTATCAGAGACCTTGTATTGCTTGATGGTTTCTCTGACTTCTTGATAAAATGTCATGGTTTTATGATAAATATTCTCAGAGAAATACGTGTAACCGCGATCATCAAACTCACATAATTTGATATGGTTTTCTTGGAACTCCTTCCAGTAGGTTTCCAGGGTTTCCAAACGTTTCTTGATATACACAGGAGTCTTACGGTCAATTGGATCCTTTTTAAAGTTCCTAAACAGCTGCTCCATAGCGTCCTTCAGTTGTTGCTGGGTTGCTAAAATATCTTCCATGGTGCTCATGATGATTTTCTTTGTATTGTATGATATTAACTGTTAATGTGTAAACAGTTTATGTGTTCTGTATCCTTCTTACGATATGTGCGCCTTCTCAATTCAGCTGGGGAGACCCGCTTGTGGGAGGCCAGCCGAACCGATTCGCTACCGCAAAAAGAATCACAAAACACTATCCACGAAGATGATACTTGTAGATGACGTAAGTAGATACGTGTCCACAGGTGCTGGCGTTGATGTGCGCAGGAACAAACACGTGGTAATGTTGTATCACACGCGAATTGGTCCCGCTTTTACGGAAGCTCGTAGGACCATTAATGTACGATCTGGGACCGTACACCTTAATATGATATTGAACTCCGCCTCCACTATAGACGTCTGGTTTTTCCATAGTAAGGCGAGGTGTTTTTGATTGCTACGAACTAACTTGAATGCGACGCGTTGGCGTAAAGTGCTGACATAGCAAAAATGTACAGTTGCACTGTACACACACCTTTATTCAAATACGGTTGAAATGTAGTTTTAACAATATTTATTAATGCAATTCAATATAAAAGCACCAAAGTTAGATCGTGACCGAAAAATTTTCAAAAACAAAAAAAAAGCACCACTGGTGCTTTTTCTAAGCCCTGAATGACAACAAAACAATGCTCCGTTTCGTTCTATCACATGTAAGCTACGTGCATTATTTTCTGATGCGAATGAGAAAGAAAGCGTCCATCTCTAAAGATTTCCTTTCATTTATTCACCAAACTTAAAGCTATTTTTTACAGGTTACCCTTATTAAATAGCAGCAACTAAACTATGTAGGTACTATTAATTTTATAACTAACTAATGTAACTATTCATTTTATATCCTTCCTTTAAGCATAATAATCTTTTTCCGGTGCATGTGAAGCAGTGACCGTCACCGTGTAGTGTTCACGTGTTGCGCACTCGGCTGGCGCGGGGTGTCCGAGGCAGCGCTAGCGGCGCGTCGTTGCGGGACCTGCGGGGGCCCGGCGGCCCTGCGCGCATGCGCCGCGGCCCTCGCCTCGCTGGCTGCCCACTGTCGGTCCGCGCACGCGCGCCTCGCGCACCACCCCCCGCACGCCTCGCACCCCGCGCCCCGTGCGCACCGGTGGCTCGCCGACGACGACATAGTGCGGTTCCTGCAGTCCCTGTCCAATTGGAAGGCCGTCATCAATCCTGATGTAGCGGAGACGCGACAGAGTGCTGAGGTAACACTGGCTGTATGTCTTTTTGAAATAAATCTTCTTTACGGACTCTCGACTTGGGGAGTGAGCTGGTGAATGCGTGACGAGAGCGCTACGAAAAGTGTGATCGGATGAAGCGAACGGAAGTCAGTTCGGAAGTTTTACTTCAGTCGTGTGGTCTAAACACACTCGTTTTTTTAATAGGAATGTGGTGGGATTAGCCCACCACTCATTCCTACCACTATGACTCCTGTCAACTAAGATCTACAGTAGTCAACAATGAAAACACCAAGATTTAACCCTCGACGAATCCCGAGAAAACGTTAATACTGGCTGTATATACATACATTCACAGCCCTATAATAATAATAATATATTTATTTATTTCGGATAACAGGATCCATAAGGGTTAGTAGCAATTAAATACTTAAGACTAATGTTAGTAATACAATATTGGACAATAACTTAAAAAATTAGTGGACCAATATCACCCAGACCAAGACAGGCAAAAACCAGTTACTTGACTGCATGCAGTCGTAACCAGCGTGTCAGCATTGGCGAGTCCCACCGGTCCACCAATGCACGCAGAATGGTGTTGGGGCTGTCGCGCATCCGCCGTAGTAGTGAGGCGCAGCGCTTACGCATGATGGCAGCGAAACCATCAGCGTGCGCCGATGCGAACATGGCGGAGGCGCTGCAATAATGCCACCGCCCCACCACCACCCTGAATGCATTGTTATATTGTACGCGTAGGTCGCTGTACGCCTCCCGCGTATAGTTCACCCACAGACCGCAGGTGTAAAAGGATTGACAATAGGCTTTAAAAAGCGTGACCTTAACTTGCTCAGTACACCTAGTAAATCTGCGAGCCAACATATTGCAGCGCACAGACAGTGACCTTCGCTCTCTCTCAATATCCAAATTATGCTTCATATCGTCAGTGACCCAGTGACCTAAATACTTAAAGCGCTCTACCATTTTCATGGGAGTACCACAAAGTGTAATATGCGGTATACTTGTATAACGCCTGTGGTCCGGTCTAAATATCATAAATTCGCTTTTTAACCGACTTCAAAAAAGGAGGTTCTGTATTCGACGCGTATGTATGTAATATTAATAAAAATGCGTAATATTCATATATGTTAGTCTATGTGGGCTTCTAAACGAATTTACCAAATTTCACGAGTGTTTGTATGTATGTATGTATGTAGGTTTGTCCGCGGATTTCTCAGAAACTACAAGTCCGATTTCGAAAATTCTTTTTGCAATAGTTAGAGTATCTTTCAACTTAGGGTAGAGTATAAATTCCATCAAAATCGGTCCAGTAGTTTAAGAGATATAAACTTTTTATGTTTTCAGTAAGTTACT
This sequence comes from Furcula furcula, assembly GCA_911728495.1. Lineage (NCBI taxonomy): Eukaryota > Metazoa > Arthropoda > Insecta > Lepidoptera > Notodontidae > Furcula > Furcula furcula. The sequence continues at coordinate 27,423,172 of OU452246.1, forward strand.
GTAATGTAGACGTTCGAGTTGCGTGATAGTGCTGATACCTATCTTGGTAAAATAAGTCATTAAAAAGTGTTAAATAAACTATTTTCAAAAAAATATAAACCGACTTCAAAGTAAATTATCTAAAAAGCATAAAATAACGAAAATATTATTGAAGTAGGTGCAGAATATACACAGCAGGTACGCTAACACCAACTTCAATAATATTTTCGTTATTTTATGCTTTTTAGATAATTTACTTTGAAGTCGGTTTATATTTTTTTGAAAATAGTTTTTACAGCATTGTATCTTAGTCCCTGAGCCATCGCATAAGACTCACAGATACGAAGGAGTCTTTTTAAAGCACCGCTTGATGGGCTCAGCAGCACCATATCGTCCGCGTAACTGATATTGTTAATACAAACTCCATCTATGTGACAACCGATTCCTGTCCTGCTGAGCTCATCAATTAGTCCGTTCATATATAAATTGAACAGCGTAGGAGAACTCCGACCCCCTTGTCTTACACCGCATTCCAATCTATAATTCTCTGAGAACTTGCCTGCCCATCTTACACTATTCTTTTGATGACTATACCAGTGTTTGAACAGTAATATAATTTCCTCCGGCAGCTTAGTCTCAGATTTGATTTTGTTCCATAGAATGTCGTACGATACAAGATCAAATGCCTTGGATAAATCCAAGAAACAAGCATACACCGTTGTCTTCCTTGCCTATACCCGATTGTTCTTTACAAAATCAATAATTAACTTAGAGGAGATACCACTCTAAGATAATTAAACAATAAATATAAAACCAAAGACAATTGGCAGGGTTAAATGTGTCATATTCGACCCTACTGGCCATGTTTAGCTGGCCACCGGTTAACCATCATACCGCCGTTCATACGAGAGACTTAGAAGAGAGGGGTTGCCATAATCCCCGCGCTTGGCAGGCGGCTTGGGGATCACAGTATACGTAAAAGATAAATCCAATACAAAGACGCTGCTGCCCGTCTTCCCGTTCTCACTTAGTCGCCTCTTACGACACCCAACGAGAGGAGATGCAATTCTAACCCGGCACCCTACGGGCATAATATAATTACTATTAAATTAAAGATGTGCCTAAGTTTTAAAGTGTAACCCTTGTCGATATCCCAACAGGAATTAAAACAAGCGTACGAGCGTGAGGCAGAAATCCTCGGGTCTAGTTTAGGCGACGGAGCTATCACTCGTAAGGAAATCATCACTGATATCAACGCTTTGGCAGATCTAGCTGTGATGTGCGAGTCTATGGTAAGTCGACTGCAATAGTACATTATGTTGTTAAATGACGACGAGTGTTCTACTAGGTGGTAGGTTCCTTGTGCAAGGAACCGTCCAGGTACCACCGCAGTGTTAGATATTTAGCCGCCAAGCAGCGGTGTGTAAACATTGGTGTGTTCCAGTGTGAAGGGCACTGTAGCTGGTGAAATTACTGGACACAAAGACTTAATATCGAATGTCTTAAGGGTCAGGAACGCGCTAGAGATTCTTCTGTTGTTGCTAGCGTCTATAGGCTGCGTTGATTGCTTACCATCAGGTGGGTCGCACGCTTGCGTGCCACCTTGCTGATATATACCTACCAAATGAATTTAAATCATCTTGTAAAAGTATAATTCATAATACTTGATAAATTCGCCAAATCCACATCGTTCTGCCAAAACTTGTGTGCCAATCGTATCGAGCCCACGGGATTTGCTCTTCCATTATTCCCTCCTGTTAACAGGATTGGTTGAGCGCTAACATCAGGAGCTTACCATCCATCGTCGGGTCGGGCGGGTCAGTGAAGTTGTCCGAGAAGTTCCTAGCAGACGTGCTCGCCTCCGCCATGATCTTTGACGAGATATCTCACAAGTGCTTGCTGTTCTTGCATCTGGAGGTAAATTTATATTCGAAAAATAAGAATAAGGAAAATTTATTTGGACACCACAATGAAACACAATTACAAGTAAATAACAGAAATACAATTAAAGGAAAAATATTACATTTGTGCCCCAAACAGAGAGGTCCAAGTGGGTCCCAGATCAGCTTAATGTCAAGCTAATGCTTGACGCTGGTTTTCATCTGGGCCCAGCATCGTTATACTATAAACAAGATAAGCAGTCACGAACAAAATGACATCGAAAATGTGGTCGCGGTTACATATACCTACACAACTATACACGTAGCTAGAAATTGTAGAAAATAGTTTTAAATAATTCGGAACGTCGGACTAATAGAAGCCTTCATATGTAGTAATAAAGTCTAATTCTGTATGCAGTAATGTTGGCACATAAAACCTTTACATCGGAGACAAAGAAAAATCAATAAAATCGCCAACGCGATACGATAAAAAGTAGTTGATTTGACTTAAACAAAAATATATTCATTTAAAAGAAAATCTTAACCACTATAAAATAAGGTTCAAAACAGGTGTGCTTCCATTGTGTGTGTACTGACTTACAAACTTATCCGTGCTGGTGGCAAAAATGAGAACTAACTTTTTTATTATGGTAATGACGTGTAGTTTGACAGTTTCGTATAGACAGTGGCGACACGCCTATCGGCAACATTAATTTTGTCAGTCTCGGCATGGCAGTTGCGAACTACTAGCGGAGAAAATATCAAATAAAAAAAAATTATTTCGTATTATAATGATATCTTACTTATATTTATTATTTAAACTAGTACTTAGTAATACGAATACGAAACGAAAAAAAAAATTCTCCATCTGCAATTTTATAATTACGATAAGTATTTGGACAGCTTATAAACGCGCAATAAGGAATTTCGATATGTCTTTACGCTAGCTGTTGTCGGCTCGAACTAATTTGAAATAGCAACACAACCGTCTCCGTGGCGCTATTTTCGTGACCACTTTTCGGGTCGTGACAGCTAATCTAGTTGGTATAGTATATCGATGGGGCCCAGTGTTCCACGGATGTCAGTCAGTGGCAATACAATACAAAAGAAAATTTTAAAACCATACCATTAAATAATATAACATGCAATAAGAGACAAAAAAAGAAAGGAAACTTACGCTTTAGTTCTTAATATTGTAGTAAACTTTACTTTATTACGATGATTTACTGCTATTATTCAGAATTTAAGCGACACGAAAAATTAAACGCTTTAGCCGTGGTAGATTTACTTGGTAAAATATCAAGTTTTACTCAAAATATAACTAGATGTGTTTCTCGTTCAAAAATTAAAGGATCACCTTAAATGAAACGGGTGCTTTTTTGTCTTACTTTCTTGTCCTGTTTAAAACATGGATCTATCACGAATAGTGAAACATTGTGGACGTTAATATAACTGGTCTACAATTTAGCGTCTCTTCGAGAGTTGCTTAAAGATGTCAAGTGTTTGTGTCATGTCTGACAAAAATCATCTGATCATCAATGATGATGAATCAATCGATCAGTCCAATTTAAAATATCAATCATCATCATCAACAGCCGGAGGATGTCCACTGCTGTCCTCTTAGATAGGAGGAGTTGCCATTATCCCCACGCTTGGCAGGCGACTTGGGGATGATAGTATAAGTCGTTAGATCACCTTATTGTCTGTAAAATAAGATGATTCATGCGTCGGATGGACATGTAAAAAGTTAGTCTTGCGCTTGATCTCTCTCCGGTCCTCTCAGTTTTCCGAGAGGTGAAAGTAAGAGAGAGTGCACTTGTGTCTACGCATGCAACTGTGCACTTTAATATCTCCCGCGTACATGGCTGATCTTGCGAAAGATTGGCCGCTGTGGTCCTATCGGCCAGGGGGACATTATGTTACGCTGCTGTCCGTCTTCTTGTTTTCTCTTAGTAGCCTCTTACGACACCTAATGAGAGGGACCTATTGAGGCGCTCATAGCCAGTTGCAACCACTGTTCGGTAAACGATCAGTTGGGTAAGCAACGTTAGGCAAGGTCAGTCCTTAGATGGGTGACCGTTTACTGGCATTTGAACTGAGCGTCTCCGTGCTTCGGAGGGCACGTTAAAAGTCGGTCCCGGCTGTTGTCATCTAGACAACAGTCGTTAAGCCAAGACAGAGGCCTAAGGGCAGCTTGAAAACACTGACACCAGGTTGGCCACTAACCATACGACAGAAAGAGAAGAGAGAATGAGAGGGAGATGGGAGACCAGACGCCCCACGGGCAATAAATGCATTTCAATTCAACAGATGCGTATAGAATGCTTCCACTACCTCGGGCAAGAGGAGCGGGAGTCCGAGGGCGGCGTGGAGGGAGACGGCGAGCAGGGCAGTGGCGCCGCGCAACTGGCGCACGCACTACTCGCCTTCCACGAGCAAGCCAGCAATGTACTGGCGCCCGCTCGACTAGCTGTAAGTCTTATTATTAGACTCTCTCGTTTACTCGATAAATATCTTTAACGTCCCTTGTTTTTGTCCTACCGTTAGGCATGAACCTCCCCTCAAGATGAAGGAATTCAGGCCATAGTTCACCACGCTGGCCGAGTGCGGGCCGAAGTTAGATAGGCTTTCTCAGGTACGCAGGTTTCCTCAAGATGTTTTCCTTCACCGACACTTAGTAACAATCGCACATGATTAAGAAATCAGAAATTCGAGCCGGGGTTCGAACCTTGTTTACGAGGCAAGCTCGTCCATTGAGCTGCCACTGCTTCATCAATGGCATATGCTGAAAAGGTTTTGATATCTGGGATTTTACAGTAATTCGACAGAATTTCGAGTCGAGAAACTTTTTAAATTTCGCCTAGCCAGTTCGGTTGAAGTTCCATTTCTTGAAGCGTTTTGGCGTATTTTTAAACTCAATATTGTCTGAAAGATGCTTGAGAGCTTAGATTTTCAACATATTTGAACACTTAAATTAAGTGACCGATTATCCATTATTACAGTATAAGGCTCAATAGACACTAAGATGGCAGCGGCCGTTAGCGCACGTAACAGACAGTATCACTTGAAAATAGAGGCGCTCGGGCGGCCGCAGGAGGCCGCGAGCGGCTTCGAGCGGCGCCGCGCTTTTTAAACGATAGTGGTCTGTTACGTATTGTAGATAAAGTTTAAAATTCTTTCACACTGAAGGTGCGCTGCCGGCCAATGCCGTCTTGGTATGAATTAAGCCTTATACTAAATTAGAAATTATTTGTTACAAAATTTGCTGAATTTATCATTAACTCACTGATGATCATTGGATCCTCTAGGTACCTCCCAAAGGCTAAAGAACGTATAATTTATTTTTTTAGCTCCAATTACTACATATAACATCATGGATGACTTTAACGTTTAAACATTTTCCCCGACTATTGACCTCTTCAAAACAATAACCTATTGTGCTTATAAGCTATAACCCCAACTCTTAAAATCGGTATTTCCGCCTTGCCAGTACATAATGAACGGCGTGGGGGAGATGATGTCGGCGGGGGTGGTGTGGCGCTGGCAGGGGGAGCAGGCGGGCGCGGGGGGCGCCGGGGGGGCCGGGGGGGCAGGGGGGGCCGCCCGCCTCGCCACGCTGCGACACTGTCTGGCGGCACTGCAGTTACCGCATCACGGACTACATCGAGCGCACGCATACTTGCATCTCCTCACCTGCACGCCGGAGGTAACGTATGACCGTGCAGTGCATAACCACCATCATCATCATCATCATCAGCCGGAAGACGTCCACTGCTGAACATTTGCATCCACCGGTTACCTGCCCCTAGACAATGTAACATTCTATAAGCGTTATCGCTAATAGAAAGTATAAAAATGTATGAGAATGACATGAGTCATCGAAAAATCACGTGACAAATTATAGGGAGTTGACACCGTTAGCGAATGAAGAAATAGATTCGCTATGAAGCGATTGCATCTTGTCTAGGCCCTCTGCGCCACGCTCGATGTCGTCAAGTCAAAAAGAGATCAAATGCATTATATCCCCCGGGTATCTGTCACAGTACTCACGGGGACGGGGGTCGCAACCCCACCGCCTTCCTCCTCGGAGTCGCCGCCGTACTCAATGGACGACCTAGGGCCTACACCCCGAACGTCCAGCGACTCTGAAGAAGCAAAGCGACCGTGACTTCACCATTTACAATACCTGTCACACCGAGACACAGCCACACATTCCTGCCTTGTGGTAAAATATCTTGACGGGCCTGTTGGTCTACTGGCTGCTACACAATAGGGTTCGATTCCCACCAAGTGTCTGGCTGTTCTTTCAATTTAAGTAGGTATGATTACAAAAAAAAAACACCGGGACAATCCACACACGGTCATCTGATCCCAAACTAGGCAGAGCCTGTACTATGGAAACCAGACAACTGATACTAATACTTATATAGATAGAACACCCAGACACTTGATGGGAATTGAACCCACGACCTATTGGTCAGCGGCCAGGGTCGCTAACCACTAGACCAACAGGCCCGTCCAAAAAAAGAAAGTATTACAATCAGTTCCATATTTCCATAGTTCAGGCTCTGTCTAGTTTGCGATTGGATGACCGTATGTAGATTGTCCTAGAATATTATTATTATTACCTGACTCTGTGGTGATCCCTATTTGGACAGTCTTGCATAATGAACCTACCGCGCTACGTAATAAAGCAATACAAGATTTTTTTATGTCTACCTGCAGGAGATAATATTGTCAGTCCGTGAGAAAGGGGCTCAGTTCACGGAATTGGAATACTTGAACGCGTTCAAAGTTATTGAAACTCGTCGCGGCATACCGCCAGCTGATATGCGGGTGCATCTGAAGCAGCTATCGGCCGCGCTTGGCCATGTAGGCGTCACTGTTTGAAGAAAATAATCTAATACAATTTAGTGGCACATGAATTCACTAAATAAACTTATAATCGCAATACATAATACTCCTCACCA